>OZ022261.1:2579893-3779893 GCA_963978905.1 Trichostrongylus colubriformis
TTTCGAAGTCTGTTTTCAGTTTTCTCAAAAAGACTTAAATCAAAAACAATATAGCATGGCTTTTTTGTCAGTTATCAGAGGATTTTCTACTGCAATATTACTTGCTTTCTATTTTACTTTTCATAGTTTTCAACACTGTTACATGAAAAATGTTTTCAATAAATATTGTTAGTCCTGTGATAGTTAACTGCCAATAATTGCAAAGAAAAAGGCTTGATGCCCTCATAATCTCACTATTAGAGACTGTTGTCCTTTCTTGGAGGTGCGAAGGACGTCCTCTGATAACTGGCAAAAAAGCCATGCTATATTGTTTTTGATTTTTAAGTCTTTTTGAGAAAACTGAAAACAGACTTCGAAAACATATGCACGACGCATGAAACTACCGTGTTGAATTTGTCTGGTTCATGCGTCGCATATCACTGTGGAAGGTCGATCAACTGTCTGGGAGATCTCAGTGAGCTGACTAATTGCTGTGAGATCGAGGGGTCAGACAGGGTAGAACGGTAAAACTTTTGAAAAGAATTGATAATTTTACTTATGATCATTGATTTATACGTAAATCAATTGTGATACACTCAACCGGAACAGCTGAAGTTTTTCTTGGATGAAGTAAGACCGTTGAAACCTAAGAAAAGTGGATTTTTTGAACAATAATCACATGGACTATTATACTATAGCATCTAAGTGAAGTGATACCTAATGAAATACCACCATCAAGGATTAAGAATCTATTTTTAAGCCAGTTTTGACTAGAATAGTATTCCAGTAAGTTGTGGAGTTTTGTATGTTGACGGCAGATTTGCCTCCTGGTTATAATTATTGCGCACGTCGCTCGCAGGTGAGTGCCCACTGGCACTTCGTGCATGCGAAAACATAAAAAGTTAGCTTTTTGAACGTTTGAAGAAACCATTCTGTAGAGCTCGATGAGCTGATTCGATTAATATATAATTATATGGAGGTTGAGGCAAAACAAACCAAGTTACAGCAAAAAAACGAAAAAAACGCGGATCCGCGCTTTCCGCGTTTTATTTTGAAAACTTAAGGCGGGTATTGTAGTTCCTTTAATTAAATAACGCAACTTCTACATAACTGACGCAGAATTTATTTTGAAAAATGTCACCAGAGAAGGCAAGCAAAGGAAAATAGAAGCTAACGTTGATACATCAGACAAAATGTAGGCATTAAGTTGGATATTATCAAAGCCTTATTACAATCGAAATAGACATTTAATAAAAGTGTGAGGCTAGGCAACAGATCACATTGAGCAGGAGTTGAAAACAATATTTAACGCGTGTACAAATATATAAACACATAAATAAATAAATATATATGATATAGCAGAATCGGAAGAACATCACTCATAAGCTATGGTATGTAAAAAGTTATTATCATATGTAGATTAATGGTCTTTATTCAGAAGAATAACATAGGATCACTTGATGACATCTTGTGAGACAGTGCCATGGGGCTCAGCGGTCTTTTGCCATTCAATGATATGTCATCCAAATACTGAGCGTACTGAAAAGGGAGCGCTACAATTAAAAAAAAACATGTATCGTGGGTATGTAGCGAAGAAGTTGGCGGGTGGTACATAACGATGGGATTTCTTGAAGGAATAGCTCACGAAAATTCAAATCCTTTTTCTCCTTTATTTATTTTCTAGGAGCCGCATGCAAAGTTTCACGCAAAAAAAACAAGGATCCAGCTGAGGTAGGGCTCCTCAAATTAGAGTCCGACGGGTTGGAGCGGCGGATTGGGCGCGGGTACTAGTGCACTAGTAGCAAAGAAGCGACGATCCCGAGCTAAGAGACGCAGACTGACAAGCAAATCAACATTGGGCGCGGAAATCGAGCGCTATGCGTTTTGCAAGCTATCGCGAACAAAGCCTGTCGGAGCACGATGCGATTACTGTATCATCAAAGAGCCGGCAAGGTCACTCTCACCGGTGCGCAACGGTAATAGCACAGACTATCGCTCACTGTCGGGAGCGTACCCTTATGTGAAGATTTCGCGTTGCGCCGTGCTGTGCGCGATGTTCGCGCACACGATGGCTGCCCTCGGTGGGAATCGCGTGCAATTGCGTAGGAAGAGCGGTGACCATATCCACTCCTATTTTTTATTCATTTCGTCGCTATATTGAGCTTTTTTTTCAAATTCTTTTCATCTCACTAGGCAGAATTCGGTTAATTTAGTCAGGTTTAAGTAATTTCAGCGTATGCATTCATTCCATTTTTCATGCTCTGTCATTCTTATATGTATCAGTTTCGCTCGTCCAAGCTTTATTTGCTTTGTACGTCGTACTACAGTGCGTTTCATAATTATAAGGTCACCCCTGAATTTCAGGTTTTCTCAACAACACCCCATTGAGGAATCTTTTTAGCCTTATAAGCGAATTCCTCACCTGAGATAACCCTCGTATCCGATTCGTGGTTGCAGTCTCGTTTACCTTATGTTTTTAAAAAGTATTTTTCGTTTTTTGCACCGTTTCATAATTATAAGGTCACCCTGAAAAAGAAAAAAAAGTCGAGGCTCCCGCAAGTCTGTGAAGGTGGATATGTCTTCCAAATACATTTTCGAGATACATGCTCAATCACCTTCTGGCAAGCTGCTATGTTCCGAGAGAGAAGCCCAGATATGGGATTTTCGTGGTGCTGGGCTCAGTTTGAGAGCCATTCTAAAAAAATCTCAAGATTCCTGGGCTCAGATAGATAACATTCAAGTCATTCGGTGTCTTCAGACGTTTTTCATGCTCCGGACTCCCACGTGAGATCATTGTCATTAACAAGAAAGGAATTTTGGGGGCCACTTCCTACAGCACCTCTTCCATGGGACAGATTTGTTTCGAGTTCAATCATTCTTCGTCTGCCACCACAGCGTGTACAGTGGCGAGGAAGAGCAGAAACATCACCAAAGAAATAATGAAGTAGTTTCCGAGGCCTACAGCACACCACAAGGCGGCACGACTTCAATTCATAAAGTTGTTCTTGAGCACGGATTGAACAAAACTGAACTTGCATAGCAGTTGCACCCTGCATGCGAGTAATTCCACCTTAATTGTATTTTTGAGTCTAAAAATACTCTATTTGTATGGTGCTGACGGGTAGAGGTAGTACTAGCTTGGTCTGAGAAGTGCGCCGACCTGCAGGAGCCTTGGCAATTTTTCTGGAAAAGGGTGATGGCCTAAGTTGTTTTCGGCAATGAGGTTGCATTGAACCTTGACTTCGAAACCTGCAGAATGGACTCCAGAGACTGTTAGAAGATCTTACGAAGAAATCAGTTGCCTCTCGGAGCCCATCGGCTCTTCATAATTGCGTCTCAAGGTACGGCAATGCTATTGTTCACGTAGGTCATTCAACGGAATCGCGGTCGAAGTTCCGAAATACGGACGTCCAGCCACAGATAACATGTGGTCTTGGCCTCAGCTCTACTAGGGACATCTAGAAGACATCGCTTCAAATATTCACCCCAATAATCGCCAATGGCTGGACGCAATGGGAAGCAAGACTGCTGATACAGGCAATCGTTGAAGACTGGAACAAATCTGTGGTGAGGCTCTTCAGAACTTCGTTTCTACTTCACCTTATCTACTAGTTAATGTCGTTCTTAAACAGGAGGGAGCCACAGATTATAAACTCTTTCCCATGCGCTGTCAATTCTAGCAAATTTTCTGTTCCTTCGTGGTGACCTTATAATTATGAAACGGCACAAAAATCAAAAAATATTCATAAAAATATCGGGCTAAAAGGTGATGTCATAAAAACTAGTGTAGGAGGATTTTCTGTGGTGGGGAATCCATAAAAAATACCCAAAAAGTTTTTGGTTGGCCGTCTCTTCTGAAAACCGAAAATTTGGGGGTGACCTTATAATTATGAAAGGCACTGTATAGTGTAAATTATAAATTTTGTATTGTATATATTTGTGACACAGTGCACTTCGTGCGTTTGCACCTCGGCATAGGGGGAAGGAGCTTTGCGGTGAGTGAATCACCTCCTCCGTAAAGTAAGGATGATACATAGCACAGGAAATGGAATAAATGCATGCAAAACGCCATCATCCACCTAGGGTGAACTGAGTTAAACTGTTTAGTGTCTACTGAAATAAAAACAGTTTGTAAATCCAGTATGGTGGCGAATTGAATAAAATCAAGCGTCTGTACGGTCTCCGCCCTTCTTACGCAGTTACATGAGACCACCACCGAGGACAGCCATCTCGTGCGCAAGCGTCGCTCGCCGCACGGTGCGACGCGGAATCTTGACATAAGGCCGTGTTCATACTTGCGCCGGCAGGAGTGACTGCGTTCACAGGCAGAGAGGCAGAATGGCGCGAGGAGGTACAGAGACGAGGCGGGCAACGAGACAGGGTGCCACAGGCGGAGACACAGAGACACGACCCACCCGGTACCGGCGGCACCGCAAAGTATGAACGCGGCCCAAGTGTACATATCCCTCGCCGTCGCGTCGCGCGGTGGCTGTAGCGTCATCCAGCACGCAGGGCATACACGCGCTGGTAAGGTTTCTCCGTGGTGCGATGTGCATTTATATGTAGAGTGGTGGCAAATATAATGGATCTACCAGTGGAGATTCACAGGTAAAGGAGATCCATGGCAACGTCCACGTTTGATGGGTGAAGAGAAGTAGGAGGAACTAAATAAAGCGTACCGTGTGTGGCCCTACATTGTCCTCTATCCACTTCATCATGTGTACGTTACAGGGAACATATGGCTGTCTTAATAAGTGTTCTTGAACTTCCAAGAACCGCTTCAGATCTTCCAGTGTTATGCGATCCTTGTTAGGCCTAAAAAACGCTCTTCTGTGCTGGATTCCATTAAGGATATAGGAGAAGCCTAACTCTCATCAAGTGTGATAAATTACCTTGTCTTCTTAAGAGCAGCAATAATTCTCATGGCCTCCCTGATGTCATCGCTCATATTAGCGAAACCTCTTCTCGCACCACGAATTTTTCTACCGAAGTAGTGAAGCTTGGTAAATGTTCGCTTTAATGTCGACGAACAAAGATCCAATGATGCAGTGATCACGGCGAGACCAATTATCACATATACAACAACCAGCTATAAATGAAAATTGAGATCTCTTGCTAAAACATAGACAACAAGTGCTTCAGGCCGCTTTCATACTGCGGCACTGACGTCGACGGTGGCAAAATCGTGTGCCTGTTAATCTGGCGACGCGTTCTGTATAATGCTCGATCGACCTATACTACAGTGTGGTGATCGTGGAAAGAGCCCGCTCAAACTTCAAGGCACAAAAGTGCGCGTCAGACTTGTCACAATTTTGCACTGCGCCAAGATTCTCTCTAAGATACAAGTCTTGCCACACATTTACGCGGGCTCCCGCACGATTATCATACTGTGGTATGGTTCTGTAGGACGTGATAGACAAAACGTTTCGCCAGAGTGCCGCCGTTGGTCGGCGGCGGGCACATGATTTTGCCGCCATCGACGCCGGTGCCGCAAAGTATAAAAGCGGTCTTAGCGAGGTTCGCCTTTGATATACAGTGCTTTCTATGTGAGCGGCGATAATGAAAAAGAATTAAGTTTTCTGCTTCATCAACAAGCCGTTGAATCAGCTGTAGTAACATGCGGGCTAGTAAGCGGTTACAGATGCGGTGAGCCCTGTGAGACTGCAGCGCTCAGGAGTGGCCCCCATTCCGTATTACTAGTAGTGATTTTATCAGAAGTATCATAGTTCTTACGGGTCTGTCGGACTATTTTGTCGAATGCAAGAAGTAGACTTCATTGCGATAAGTGATTGCCGTTTTGGCTCATCGATACAGGCAAGAACGTCGATGTATGAGAGGTGGTATTCATGGATCCACATGATTCTGAGTAGCACTGTACGCTATTAGTACTACGATGATTATAAATATATTTATGTTTAGACGTTGTGAGATGGAGAGCTATGATATGAGGAATAAGACTAGTAATGAAACAGAAATTAGATGGAATCACACTTGCATATATCCTGTGGTGACCTCAGTATCACTGCACAGATTCTATTTTAGTACTCAAGCGTGTTGTGTAGCGAAAAACTGAATTCGCCTTCAAACTTAAAGGCACCGCGAGGGATAAGAAGAATATGAGAATGGTGAATACGTCCTTCGGAAACAAACCTTCCACTTCAGAAGAGGATCAGAAGAGGAAGAACGGCTCGGGGTCTCATCACGATAACACAGCACAGCCAGCCGTTCATCCGCCGGAGAGTTACTGGTGAGAGCGGAACAACGTTTGCGGCTGGCTGATTTAGCCCCTCGCCCATCTACATCTACGCTATCGGCTAGTGATGCAGAGGGACGCAAATGGAAAATATTAGGTTGATTCATAATAAATCGGACAAATTGACCAATTTTAATCATTGTCGTACAACTTTTTTACGACAACAGGGATTCACTTGAAATATACTCCATCTTTATCGATGACCTTCTGCCACGGTATAGGCAGATCATGGATGCCCTTGCTCCAGAAGGCCGGAAGCTGGTGCTCGAAGAAGTTGCCGAGTGCCGCCTTGACCTCGTCGCGAGTTTTGAAGTCTTGGCCGTCCAGGTGGCGTTGGCTGTGGGAGAAAAGGTGGAAATCTGAAGGGGCCAGGTCTGGGGAGTACGGTGGGTATAGAAGTACGGTCCCCAACTGTACGACAGCAGCTCGGCCTTGGTCGATCTTGCGAAGTGCGGTCTGTGGAAGTAGACACGTTGTCGTGCTGGAAGTAGACATGTGACCGCCGCCGTAGCGAACTTTGGACATTGGCCTTCAATTCTCGTAATTGACGAACGTAGACGTCGGCGGATACTGTGGTACCTTCATCGAGCAGCTCCCAGTACTCTACGCCGTGTACGCTCCACCAACCGCGGTTTTCGTCTTCGATGGAATAGTCGCCTGACGCAAACTTCGAATGCTACAACTACAGTGTACTTCTGCCGGGGGCATGCTCCTTGTGAACTTCTATCAGACGTCTGCCGATATCCGCGGGTTCCTGGCCAGATAGCGATATAAATAGTATGACGTTGCGGATGTGGTCTCTGGACCGCTTGAAATCGTGCGGCATTGTGGCGGAATGAATTTACTTTGGAGTGATTATTTTGCGATACTTTGAAGAGCTTTTCATACTCATTCCAACGGTACCTCGCGCGTCCATTTTCGTTAATTCTTTACTGAGTTATGATCTCTAGAAATCATCACTACCATTTGTCCGATTTATTATGAATCAACCTAATAGTTAGAAGAGGGTTTTCGGTTTTCCTCGGATTTTTCGCCGCTTTATCTCGTTCTTTCTCTACTTCTGCACTGCTGATCACCCCTATTTTCATATTCCACAATCTTCAAAATCTACCCCTCCCGGTGTCTTCGAGGATAGCATAAACTTACGGCTAAATACAAATGACTCTTCACATAAATATTTCCAAGTCCAATTGTTGTAATAGTATTGAATGAGAAGAAAAGACCATGAATGAATGACCTGAAAAAAATTCTAATAGAGCAAATAACGAGCTCCATCAGCCATTCCGTATTCAGAAACAGCGCTTATATGATGTTGGTAACGGTGTATTATATAAAGGAGCTACTTTATCGTGCCCTCTGCACCCATCAACAAAGAAAATCAGAGAAATTGAAGATAAACAGATATATTTCCTTTCGTTTCCTTTCTTCCATATTCAACTTCTAACGCTTCTGACGTTATTGCACCCCTTGTTGGGATTCGCCGCGCATTCCATTCCCATTTAGAATCGTGGTGGCAGGTAAATGCGATTTGGCCTTTGCAATGACTTGCAGGGTTCAGTCGATGTACAAGTGGTTTTATCTTTATAGCTCAATCTGTCACCAGTTAACTTATCCCAAAGGGATGGGAGATTTGGTTGCCCTTGAGTGGCATGGATGCGGGACTTGATCGCAACAGCATATGAGGGAGAGGGCGCGCCACATTTCACTGCACCACCTCCGCCCTGGCCGGTATAGATATGTAAAATAAAATGGTGGAAACGAGAGCATCGTTTCTGACTTTGATGATTCTCATATTTCAGGAGCTGTCCAGAGGAAAAACTTATGTAATAATATTCGAACCTCAATAAAGAGCTATTTTGAGCTGCGATAGCGCTATAGTTCAGAAATATGCTTTGGCCTCATCTGAGGTGCTATTGGAAAAGAAATAACGAACGCTCACCATATCGGACCTTTCTCGAAGGCGTTGAAAAGGAAACTGCCTATACAACAATATCCAATGATTAATGCAAAATAAGATGCAATAGGCAACTGCAAGCGATCTCCATCTTCTTCAGAAGTCTCCTCATCGGACTCTCGACGATTCTTCTTCATCTGCCTAAACCATCGAAGAAAGTAATCTAAGGCGTGTAGGATAGAAACACTGTAGTTGCATTGTAAACTTGCACTGTAAAGTCTTTTCGTTGGAAATGATCAGGTCATGAACGAACGATATTTTAAAGTTTTATTGCCCTCGGTGAAAGACGCCGGTACTCCAGAATAGCTATGTTTGTTCGGCCATCCTAGGACCATTCTGTAGTTATAAAAAAACCTTGATTGTACTGGGTGCGACAAAAGTTTTGATCGCCTGAGAAATCTTCACCATACTAGGGAGAAATGAGGTATCTGCATGGGTTACACTGGTACATATAATCAATAATCAGCCTACTAACACATCATAATATGGGTGTGTGTAGCCTTATGTCGGATTTGCGCGCAGCCGCGCACCTCAGATTTCTTCGCGTGTGATTACGTGCACTGCATACACGCCCTTTCAAGTTTTGCGCCAGAATTGATTATTTCTTTACTGGGATTGTTATCATGCAATGTTACCGTTTCTTTTACTTTTTATGTCACTATTTTGCCTTGTTAGGGTACAAAAGTTATTATGTTCAGATAATGATGGGAGCTATTTATTTTAAGGAACTCCATTGCGTCCCGAGTGGAATTCCTACCGACCGCGGCATATCGTGTTGATAGCGCCGCGAGTGCGACGCTGCAAAGCGAAAATTTGACATAAGGCTGCACACCCCATAACATTCCACCAGAATTCGATAGAATCCCTTCGGCTTGGACACAATGACGAGGAGGGCGAGAAAAGCGCTGCCGTGACTCGCATGTGATCGCCGGGCAAATCGTCACATGCTTCCATAAGAGTGGCCTTAAAGACACCAGGAGGGGGTAATTTTGGCTTACTGTAGAACAGACGTAGTGTGGACGAGTTTAAGTGGCCGCCATTGCACAAACTCGCCAATTTGACGCATTGGCATGGTGCCAAAAGAAGATGGATCTATATAGATTTGTTTTTTCCTTTTAGTCTTTACTTTGTTCTTTCTTATATTGTTTCTAGATGTACTTACTGGTCGAATAAAGTCGGGGGGGGGGGGGGGGGGGGGAGAAGCAAAATTTTCACCCACGTCAAAGCTTCTTTCCCTTCCTAGGATTAGGTTAAAGCAGATGAGACCTATGCTTTGACAGATGCTTTTTAATGTGGGAGGAGAAGATATCAATTTTAGCCTAAGCCTAGTAAGGGAAAGGAGCTTCGACGTCGACGCAAAGTCGCGTCTCCCCCGACTTTATTTGACCCTTCTGAGATTTTCAGGTATAGCAATGCACAATTAAGAAGATCCATAAGTAAACAAGTAAAATATGTCACTAGAAAACAGTCTAAAGAGGAAATGATTCAAAAATAAGGTTACATCAGGCCGAAGACAAGCTTTAAAATGAACGAAGCGTGGCTCGGCCATGGAAGCTTGCAGTTCGGACGGAAGCGCACCCTAGGGGCAATTAGCGCCCTATGGCGCCTTTTTCAACGCCGGTTTGGTTACACATTGTATCTACCGAACCCATATGTTTGTTTTCAGACGCCATTGTTTTTGTAAACGTTATTCCGCCCTTGCCCCCCTCCCGGTGCCTTTAAGAGTAGCGAGTGAATTGTGAGGAGTAGTGCGGGCTTTGCGCTACAAGGTGCTCAAAACGGACAGTCGAATATCCTAATACCCAATAAATCTGGAGAGGCGCTTTTGCAAGGCGGTGCAGCGTTGTACCGAAGTTCTACAAATCCGGCGATATTTGAGTCAAAACCGACCAGCACAATCAACGATGTCATCGAGAGACACGTACATCCCTAGACAACACCTCTGCCAAGACCCTATTCGGATGACTTCTAGCTCGAAAGCAGCCAAAACCCACAAGGCGTAGTTGGGGCAACAACGGCCTCAGAGCAGTCTCTACAACTTTACCGCCTTGCAGGGATGACTACTAAAAGCATGAATCTTAACCTGATTGATATTCCTTCTTGCAGTATTTTAGAGGGCAAATTCTGCCTTACCTCCCCCATTTTTCTCTGTTTTCTGAAGTCTGTTTTGGCGAAAGTTTTGGACGATTTGCACAATGCTCACCTGCGCCCGGCGACATGCGCTCTTCCTCGCGCTCTTTGCGAGTGTGTATGGGCCGGGGGAGATCTTATCAGTTTTAGGGCTACATAATGAAGTGTTTAATGATCATCTTAACTTTGAACAGAATTCCTGGTGATACCCCCTTTCTTGCTTAAGTGGTGAGAATTAGTCAAGCGGTCAATACTTTTGCCACACCCTGTGAATTACAAAAGATTGGAGGGAACGACTTTGTAGGAGAATCGGTGCGTTTTGCGGCTGCATGACGTTTGCGTGTCAAAACAGTCCACTCCGCGCGAATCACAGAAACCAGGATGGAGCTTACTCCCTTCCTTCATCTTTAAAAACAGTAAAAACAGCATTTGGGGTAATGTGGCTATCGGAAAATCCCTAAAAGAAGCCTTTCACATGGAAACTATGGGCCTAAGAAAGGGCCTATCGGCGAAATCCCCGTCGAAAAGCGCGCCCCCGAGCTGTAGTGACGGCGCAACGGTTAGCAGCTGATACCTTTGGGTGACAGACCCCGCCTCCAAGCGACGTGTTTCCTGGTTGGCTACGATGAGAGTGGCCAAGAATATGCGGCAGGATCGAAGGTATTGCGGCGCGATTTCGCAGTTTTGGTCTGAAGATCAGTCCAGAAAATGGATGCTGTCGTGATTTTCAAGCATTCCCTTGTGTTTACTTTGCAACATGTTGATGGAGAATAGTCCAGACTACCTGCCTCACAGCAGAATGGTCGTCCGCGTTGAGAAACAACGGTAGGAAGGGGGTCCTATTTCCTGGGTCTTTGTCTATTTCCTTCCGTTTTTTTTCACCATCGTATTACTAAGCACCCCGACTTTCATATTCACTACTTCTTTTTCTTTTCGTCCGAATTCCCCCTATCGCTGTCCTTGAACCAACTGCCGCGTCGCGGTACCCGATGTGCGGCGCGATGCGACCGTGCCAGGAGTGCCGCATGTAGTTTAGTAGTGAAGCGAGTATAGCGTGCTATGCCTTTCTTCAGACATAGATCAGGGGAGTAACCCTGAAATTCAGCTACACTCGCCGTCCTCAACTCGCACGTATCGGATCGTGCGGCCATGCGAGTTTCTGCCCTGGTGGCACATGCCTGGTTTGGGCTAATATCTGCGCACTAGTAAGAAATTATTTACCGTACCAAAATAAAAAAAAACCCACAGAGAGTCTACTGAGTCGACATCACCATCGAACATGTTCGTGCGAAGCAACTCCACGATAGAAGACACAAATTGCCAAAATTGCAACATTTTGGCGTAAGACCTTAATAGCAGAAATTGAGACATTTTGGAATTGAGAAACTTACACAGACTTGAATCGGATACATGCTTTCGAACGCCTATTATTTCGACAAAGCTGACTAGGGATCAACCACAGTGTCAGACGTACGCCACTTACCACTGATTTAGAGCAACCCTCGCTATAATCAGAATTATTGACTTATCTTCCTAGAGCAGTAGATCCCAGGGTAGCTTGCGCTAACCACGCCCTTTTAGCTCAGCTGGACAGTGAAGAGCCCATGTGGACGTGGAATGCGTGGATCCGAGCTGATATAGCGCTGTGATGGCGCGCCTTGACAGCGCAAAAACATGCAGTTTGACAGTCTAGAATCTTCAGGATGACAAGTCAATCAACTTATTTATCGCTCAACCTATTTGAAATATCCCTTATTATCTCTTACGGGTACGCTACTGCCAATAATAAATATGTATGGGAGAGGGAGATGAGGAATAATAAATAGGAAGGGAGAAAAGTGCTTTCTATTAGGTTGTCCCGAAAGTTCCGGAACACCCCGACCACTTTTTCTCAAATTTATTCTTTACAACATAAACACATTTCAGCTAACAAGATATTCACCATTACTATCTATCACCTTCTGTCATCTATCCGGAAGCTTGCCAATCCCATCCGCCCAGAACTGTTGAGACTGCCTCGCGAAGAAACGCTCGACCTCCATCTCGATGTCGCGCTGCTTTTTGAGCTGTTTCCCCTTTAGGAAGTTCTGTAGAGGGGCGAACAGATGGTAGTCAGACGGTGCGAGGTCGGGGCTTTATGGAGGATGTGGTAGCACTTCCCAGCCTAGCGTCGCCAAGCTGTCCCGGGTGAATGTTGCCAGATGTCGGCTGTCGGATAGGGCATGGGGTGTCCAAGTCGAGAGCACTTCCCAGTATCCCAGCCGAGTGAGATGCTGATCGACTGTGGTGTTCCCACAACCGAGTAGCAGGGCTGCTTTACGTGTGCTTGCCGTGGGGTTCTCCTGCACAGTTCTCCTGAGAAACTGATCGTCAGCTCAGATGGACGGCCACTGCGTTGCTGATCTTTCAGGGCTATATCTCCAGAACGGAAGCGGGTGAACCAACGGTGGATAGTTGTGCTTGCTCCACATGCGACGCTGATTATTTGGACCGCTTCCCTTATGGAACTCCCTCGGCAGAACTCGTAGAGGTACAATGCTCGCAGCGACGTCTCGTCCATTTCAAGCTCTATTCCTTTTGTGGATAGGCGCGAATCCTTATATGCCTATGGCATGGAACGTTCCTCAAAGTCAATCGACAAATGCCCTGGTTATCCATCGCGGGAAGGCCCGAAAACCCTTGTCCGCCAAGGTGTTCCGGAACTTCCGGGACAGCCTAATAGTCGCGTGGTCCACATGGTTCCCACATAATTCATAGGATACATGATCTCATTTTTTTGCGGTTTTTTCCAACGCAATACTTGCCCAAATATAAAATTACGATATGGGGTTGTACTTATGGTATATCCAGAAGTGTAAGGTTTATTATTTCAAACTAGTGGTCTGCATTCCAGAAACAAATTTCTCTAGTACCTGGGGTGATATCAGTGAGCACTAACTTCGTTAAAATGCGTTCTACCCATAGGTTTCAGATTCGATGTGATAATGCAGAAATTATTAGCATAATTGGATAGGTTATGAAAGATGGCTATTGTGCTATCTCACAACGAAATTTTCGAAAATCTCTTTTAGAAAACGAAATCTGTAAGGTATCCTGATATCTTTGGCAGCTCGTCTTTCAACCTCTTCAAATATCTGAATCATTACATCTTTATTGCAAACAGAGGTATTCCTCAAGCGAACCTACTGCCTCTGAAGGTTCAACTATCTCTTCATCAAATGCCATGTTTTATGACTATGAATCGTGGGATGTGGCATAATGTTCGACTCACGTGCATTTTTCCCTTTTTCGTTTTGCCTTCTTGTGGTTAGACCAGGGTACACTGGCAGTCGAGGGTATCTCGACAGGAGGCTGTATCTGACTAATCGGAGGGGGGAGTCGCCCCTGCAGAGGTCTGCCATAAGCGCTAAAATCTAAACCTTCAAAAAGCAGATGAGAAGGGAAGGGTATTTCGCAGCAACGCGGACGAGAAAATGTGAAATATATCTTTTTGTTTCAATTAGGAATACATAGCAATAAAACACTATGCAACTATACATTGTGGTAACAGTTGCCAGTAATGTAGAGGGCAAAAAAAATGGTGGGAAGGGTCGTATTTGGTACCCGTGGACGTGAAGGGAGGGAGGGTGGGGGGGGGGGGGGTTGGGGAGGTGTCGTACCTGAGCGGTACTTTCCTCGACACCTAGGTGTGCCCTGGGCTGGACCTTGGAATGACACTCAGATGGGGCTACGTGACGATTATTGTGGTCCGATGGGATGGATATCGGAAAGTAATCCATGTTTTTTGTATACAATGGATACAATGGGACATCCAAGCACAGTTGAAGACTTGAGCAACTGCTTAGAGCGAACAAGTAGCAGCTTCAAGGCAAATCGGTAGGGTATGCACGTAGTAATGCTGAATTCTAAAACAACCACTTACCTAATTACTATTTCAGATAAAAATTTTCCTATATCGGCCGCTGTAATGAACATAAGAGGAATACCAATTAAACCAAAAAATACAGTAAAAATTCGACCAGGGTCTGTAGTCGGAGTCACATGATCATAACCTGCAAAGAAACATTTATCCTTAAATTTCTTAAAAAGGTCAGAACAAAATCTAAAAAATGAAAAATTGAGATAACTATGTCGACTTGAAGCGAATGTTGTGAGCGTGCCGTTGGGACAGAAAATTCGCGTATTGGCAGCGGGTGCGCGACGCGATCGGTGCAAGCCACGGGCGCCGTCCAGTTGGGTCCTGGAGCGAATATGCTAGAAAAGACGCAGAAAAAGTCACTGTTTCAGCACCCAACCAATGCGGCGCCCGTGGTTGGCGTCGCATGCTGAACGACGCCACACGAAATTTCTGCCGTGTTGGCACACACCTGCAATTCTTCAGTCGCTGTCTCAGGTTTTCCCAAATCTACGTAATTTTCGTCATGCTGAAAACATTATTGGATATAATGTAGCTCCTTCGAGGTGATAGTGGTGACATCGCGAGAAGTGGCCGCGAAAGAAGCCTCTGAGAGCCTGTATCGTCGAGACAGGGTAGCGGATTTCGGCGTTCACTGCAACACTGGAGGAATGGGACAACCGTAAATCAACCTCCGAGCGTTGTTCCGCTTGCCACCGCTGTCGGGCAGTCGCGAGCATGTCAGAGGATGGGTACAGGACCTTGCACCGTCAAATGCGGGGCGCGACGTGCGAGCTATGGCGCGTAGTTGGGTCCCAAACCGATTACACGGTGATGCTACGGTTGCCGTGTAATCGCCTTAGGACCCAACTATAGTAGCACCCGTAACTCCGCATTGCGTCGCACTTTCACGCCATCGTGCGAAACGTTAGGGTACACACCACATGTCGAGTCCACACTGCCGCAGGATCATGATAGGGGGAGGGAGGGGCTAAAGAATACCTTTCAGCACGAGCTACCCACACATCAGATACTTGACCTCACATTTTGTTTAAAAAAAGAGAAGAATCATAACCCACCCGTTGAAGTGATCACAGTTAATGCATACAAAACAGCAGCAGCGAATGACCATCTAAACTTGTAAAGTCATATATGGCAATGGCTACAGACAAAAACGTGGACTGTTCAAATGTATCGTGCTCAGTAAGGCCGCGTTCATACTCTGCAGTGCCGGCGGCAGGGCGAGTCCACGGGTCTCTGCGTCTCCGCCTATGCCACCCTGCCTCGTTGCTTGCTTCGTCTCTGCACCTTCCCCGTGCCACTCTGCCTCGCCTCCTGTGAACGCAACGACGGCCTGCCGGCGTTGAGTAAGAACGCGGCTTAAGTGCACAAAAATTATGTAATTGAAAGGTAATCCATCTTACCGTGTTGTCATATCGCCTTCAGTGTCAATCCATAGTTGCCCACTCTCCGTAAATTTATCATCATATTCGTGTGTACGCGATAAAATTCGTAACAGAGGTCTCAAGCGACTATCTACCTGCAAGAAAGAAGTTTCTTGATCGGCATGGACTTTTCCAGTTAGGTAATAAAGGGAAGAGCACCTGCAGATGTCATTCAATGTTCGCCCTTCGCAGGACAAAATAACCTGCCCCCCAAGTCCGGAAGATGAAGTCACTGCTTTTCGAAGGGCGAAAGGATGCTCATTGAGTTTTACTGATCTTTTCGATAGCCATGTTTCCTTATTCGTTCACCATGTAAAGCAGGATGGATACGAAAGTAATTTCCCTCATGAAGTATGGCATATAGTACTTCTTCATGTTAATGTCATAAAGGATTAAGTATACAGTTTTTAGCGTTAATCAGTTCCTTGTGTGGGATGAATAGTCATCGTTGGAAAGTTCTCGAGCGTTTCAATAATTCATCCTACAGAACCACCACGAGAAAATCTATCGAGAAAACGAGCTCATACCCGTTTCAACATGACGGCCTTGACTATATTGGCCCCCACTCAATAGCAACGGCACTAGAGGGGCAGTTATGGAGCAATGAGTTCTTGTAACACCACTCGACTCATCCACATAGATGTCGTTGCGGATATGACCACAAGAGCCTTCCTCAATATGCTTTGCCGTTTTTTCGTACGGCACGGGATACCTCAATCAGTCACGAGCACTAACGCCCCGACGTTGGAGCTAGGCGAAACCATTCTAAAAAATGCCTTCATGCCGCATAGAACGACTCCAATAGTTTGAGTGAATTAGGCAATAAAGAGATCGAGTGGAACTACAACACACCGTTTGCTCCATGGCAGGGAGGACTCTATGAACGACTCATCTATCATCAGATCTATCAGGCTCTGCCTCTACAAGACAATAGGCCACTCAATACTCTCCCGAAGAACTCACACGACCCTAATTGGATCGAAACTTTAATCAATACACTCCCACTCATGCAAGTGACTAATGAACGTATCATATTTATTTTCCACTGGACAAAGCTTTGGAAGACATAGAAGACCCAGAGTATCCCCCTCCTGCCGAGCTAGCTGTTTTACAGACCAAAAAATCCCTCTGCAATAGATGGACAGAACTCGCCGAAGTGGAATTGATGCACTTGGTGACGTAATTGGAAAGCCCATGTCGACTACAAAATTACTTTTACTCGATGTTGCCGTTAAATGGAAAGCCTTCAGCATCACACTTACCAATAATGGGTCTTCAACTATACCTCTGCTCAATACTCAGTTCATCACTTATAGAAAAAGCGCAGCTCTTCGGCAAAATAACTTCATTCCACCCCTGAGATGCACGAATTTCAGTAATGCAAAGATCCTAGCATGTGAAGTATTTGCAAATTGCACGTGTTGGCCTGCAGACGCAACACCTAGCTGCAAATGCAGAGACCTTCCAATAACCACATAGTTCAGTGATATTAAAAATCATTGCCTGCAACGTTCCCATCAATATCAATCCGACAGCATTCGCAGTCGAAAGCCTAGGAAGCGTCAAAGGTTGAGACACTAACAGAAGATACTATGTGCGCGGTCACTGTAGAAGTATAGGAGGGTGTTATAGTAGCGTAAAAAATAATGTGAGGCTCCGAAATTTTATTTCAAAAGACTCGAAAGATTCCACGGAATATTGCGAAAGATTTGACAAGCTCTTGGCAAGCTTTCGGTACCGAGGGCCATTTCTGCTCCACTCCCAGCAGTTCGGTGGGATAGGGTACGCGGCAACAATGAGTCCGTCGAATACATATCTGCTGACTCCTTTCATGAACTATATATAAAATAAAATATATTGCCTTATTTCAGGCTTGAAAAAGGCGCTAGGCGCAGAAAGCTTGCCAATATGCTCAAACTTCTTTCGTGATATTTTGTGAAATTTTTTGATTCTTTTGAAATAAAGTTTTGGAGCCTCATATCGTTTTTCGCACATTTAGATTGGCATGAGGCTTGGGGACAGAACAATACTCAAGGTGTTGTAGCTGTTCCAGAAGGCAGTTCCGCCCAGGTATTCCGCAAATCGTCTCAAAACAGCGTTCGGGCCGATGTTGTCTTCGATTTTGCAGCCTTCTATACCTTGCAGTACCATTGGGATCGCTTCACTATTGTCTTTCAGTTTTTCTAAGGGCAATGGTGGGACTAGGCATCATCATCGCGCTTTCTTTTCTTTTATTGTTAACGTGCAGTTCTAGGATTTTGGGGTGGATTGTTAACACTGCAATGAAGTTAATCAGTATCATAATCAAATTTTCCTTGAAAGGAATTGAGAAAATTGTGTGCATTAGTACAGTAGGCTCCATAAACGGTCCTGATCAGGAAGTCCAGTAATCGCCAGATTCCCAAAATCCCTTATATATACATAGCCGTGCATAATACTCAATAATTAGTGCTTTTCGCTCCAACATACTTCTTTTTTGGACTCCAGCATCATGCAAGGAGAGAGCTTCTACTTCAAGGATTTCCGCTTTCTCGCTGATATTCGACGAACCCCGATTCCATTAGTGCTAAATCGATCTGTGCTCGACATGGCAAGAGCTTCAGGAGCAAGCGAAAGAACTGAATAAATCCTTGCACCGATATTTGATCGAAGCGGGTTTCGACGCCCACGCAAGAGAGGCTGTCTTACCCACCAATGGCTTTCTCAGGACAGCCATCGCCACAAAAGGTAGTCTCCTACGACTCACTCAAAGTTTTGTGCCTCTTGAAGGATTTATCTCAGCTATGTCAGGCTCGCAAACTTTCGCAACAAGCTCGAGAAGAATAGGAGAGGGGGAAGGCGGGGGAAAGGGTCGCCCCAGACATCATCATAGTGAAAACCGACGAGACCATACGGAGAATTGTGGGCATTATTGCCGAGATCGAGTTCGACATGAGCGAGGCGAAGAATCCCTGCACAAAAGTAAATGTCGTCCTCTAACACGATCGGCTAGAGACGTAAACATGCCACTGAAATACTCAAACGAAGCGAAAAACTTTGAAATGGCGCAAATGGGATTTTAAGCCTCGCGATCGCGATATGGAGATTGAAGCACAAGACAAACCTGAACTCTTCTTAAAACAGCAACCAGAGGAGCGACAAGAAGACTCAAACGCTCGAGAACTTTCCGATAATGACTATTTAAGTCAACTAATTCGCGAGAGCTCCGGAAAAAATGAAGAACATGACATCAATAGCCAAGAAGATTCACAAGACCAGCAAAAGCACTCAGTTAAAGATATCGGTAAAGACTTCGACGATTTGAAGCGTGGTTTACGACGTCTACTCCCTACTCGACGAATCAGAGAAAGCTCATCAGGCATCAAACCGTAAGGGTAAGATGCGTCTTCTGCTGAAGACGAGGTCTTCATTACTCCGATTCGTGCCCTGATTTTTTGACGGCGACCAGCGATACCGTTTCATCCGGCAAGACGGCAAATGTGTCTACTGTCCAAAGAGGTGAAATCCTTACGTAGAATGTCGTGAAAAAGGAAAGCCGTGCTGGTAATGCGGGATAGTAATAAACACAGTTTTGAAGTTCCTCATTCCAAGAGGGATGGGCACCATCGCTCATTATGTATAGTACCAAACTCGAAAGGAAGAATGAGAGACGCTATCGAGGATTTAAGACAAGAGCTACTTGAAGCAAGAAGGTCGGACAATAGCAATCATTCCGCTTCGCGAGTGTCTTTGTATAGCCTTTTCTTGAAAATCGGGGGAATCTCTCAAAACATAACATCTGTGAAAATCATATTTTTTTTTGATTTTTGATATTTTTTTTAAAATTGTTCTTCTACGAGTGCCGTTTAAAAGAATGGAATTCCAGCGGTGGTCAGCCTTTCGCTCGAGCTTCGAGTAGCACGTGGACAATATTCGCCATCAATACCGCGTCAGGGCCACTGTCCGCTTGATCAGTAACGATTCTTTAGAATTCAATAAATATTTAACAAATTGCCTTTGCTCGAATTACTTCAAAACTAACACCGCGTGGCTACTCAAAAAGCATTTTGGCAAGTATTGTATATCCAATCTACAGTATCTCAGAACCTCACATCACATAGGCCCCGTTTTGAATGACCAGAACGGATTGCCATAAGAGGCGTGATTACCAATGAGTTAGAGCACTGTTTATATCATTTACCAACGCTCTTTGCCATGGCAAGGCCACAGACCTTTTCAGCCCTTCGGGTTTTAGGTGAACTGTTCTGCCAATAGGGTACTATGAGATGTGTTCTCATGCAGAAATAAAATATCTGGTTGTAAGGAAAGTTCTGTTCCGGTTTTTCGCGTTCACAAGATAAATTCAAATATCAGAGCGCGTCAACATGAATCAGCTGTCATATTGTGCTCCTCGGATAGACGAATAGTTGCCCTTTCTAAATATATGATTTATTTGGAAAGCCACAAAGTTTCCGAATTAGAGAAATTTTAAAGAGCTGCTAAAATGGCACTTTTTAGCTGACTTCACTTCACGAGTTCTTGTTTAGCCGAGTCCCAGCGAAGGTGATCACAAATGTGAGTACTGTCAGGGAAAGGGATAAAGCATTGAACTGAACATCCTTGGTTTTAGAGGTGCAGAAATGAGTACGAGATGCTCGAATTTTCAATAGATCAAATCGCTTTAACTAAAACGGCAGGAAGCGATGAGCGCCCATACTTGCAGGGAATGTCCAAAAGTACTGGCCCTTAGCACACGAACCTGGTTACCCACCTCAAGTAGACTTGATTTGGAAAAACCCAAAAAAAAAAGGTTGCCGCGGGACCCCTCGGAGCAGCTATGCGCAAGCGCAATTTCCACAAACCCTCTTCCAGCGGTTAAAGCACTTGCAGACTGAGGCCCTTACTCTTCCATCTTATTCACCAGATCTAGCGCTAACTAAGCCCCCTTTCCCAAACACCTGGACAGCTTCTTCAGCAGCAGTATGTCCAGAAAGAATGGTGATTTGAAGTCGACTTTTTTTGATTTCGCACTGTATAAATCATCAGCCCTTCATCTAAATGAGATACGCAGATATCCATGATATTGCCAATTGTGTATCGAATCAAGTGGTGCTTATTCTGTGAGAGAAGATGCAGTCTGAGCCGAGTTATGATCTTGCAAAGTTGAAATTGCAAAAACCGGCCAAAACTTTCCTTTCAACCTAAAGAACCTCTTCAGACTCGCATTAAGAATTGAGTTTACACAATCACAGCAAACATTGTAAATACATGTCGGGTTATCACATGGGCTGTGTCGCTTTTTCCAGATGGAAAGTTTTGTTGAAAATCACGAAAATGATTTTCGGGAGGGATTTACACGCTCTACAAGGATACATGTTTACTTTCCAGATTCGTTCAAATTAGGGTTACATGCGGGCTGGCGAAGTCCAGTCGACAAAAATTCGCCCTGCCGGCAATTTAAAATATGTCCATTTCCCGACGGCTGGCAGGGCGAGGCCTACGGAATTGGTTGAACGTGTGTCGATCTCTCTCACCCCGCCACACACTCTCACCCAAGTCTGTAGGCCACGCCCTGCCAGCCTTCGGGAACTGGACTGTACTATGTTTCGCTTTAGAAAAAATATCAGAAATGTGTCCTCCCCTCAGCCTCGCTCTCGCAATTGTTCCACCAACTGGTTCACAAGAAATGCTTAGTTCTCTCCGAAATTGACTTCCCCACAAGTACGCGGTTTGTTCAAATTAAAATCCTTCTGATTCTTTGTTCACGATTATTTTACGAATAATGGCCAAGAACTTTTCTGATTTCATGCTCCGCTCTACTTTTGACTGGATTGCATTCGAATTGAATTTTGAGTCCATATGATGGGGGTCCTATCGATATTATTTAAAAATTGATTTTTCCGCAAAGTTTCAAAGGATTCTTCCAGTGATTCATCCCGTTCCTATCGACGACCTCATTCTAATGTTTCGAGACTACTTTAGGGGACTGGTTCCAAAGTACACCAGATCTATTATAGATTTCAAAATTTGATGGAGGAGTCGAATTTCGGTGGAAGGACCAAATTTATAAAATAAACATCGCGGCCGTCCAGACACCGAATAATGTAATATTCAGAAGAAGACAACGCTAAGTGCGGGTGACACAATTGACTAATTTTTCCTCAGTGTAATATATTTTTTAAATTAATTGATGGTTTGATCATTTTTTTTTTCGGGTGAGCCTCGCACTTCGCCGGTCAAAAAATCGTCCCATTCTGCAACGAAAAAGTATGTTAAATCATTCCGTGGAGTAAATAGAGCACGGAAATTTCTTCCGATTGTTTACAAGTGTTTAATGAAGCTACAATTTTGTAGGAAAAATTTCCATTTGAAAATAACTGTTTACGGAATGAAGACAGAATGAATACCTCGCTGAAAAATGAAACTAAAAGCACGTCAAAGAATTGTAGCTGACCTGACTAGAATTATACATCGTCCCTGAACACATTGCTGATGACTCGTTGATAATTTTATCGTAAATAGAGTAGATTCTATGAAGTTTTTCCTATAAACATAATTTTATCACTAGATGTCGTGTCAGGACCCAACAACATTTGCCGCTCCCAGCTCTTACGCAGCATCGTCGCATGCCGCGACGCTAATTTACTGTCCAACGGCATACATCAATGTGGGTCGTGTAGTGGAGCAACTGCTTTTGTGAGGAGGAAATAAATACGAAAAAAAACTTTGAAAAAATAACTAACCTTCCGATTCTGCAACTCGTGATCTGCTTCTAGCCATATGAACATTATTGCGCCCATGGCAATGTAAGATAGCAAAAGAATATTTAACCCGACATGAGGTAGAAGAATTTTCAAAAGCTGTAAAAGCTACATATATTTGAACTAAAACTGAGTTTTTTCAAGAACATGAAAGACCTTTAACGCTTTCTTCCATGTTGGTACGAACACGGAGACATCTTCTTCGAGTGTGTCATCACCTTCTCTTCGGTACTCATCCCACTTTACACGACCAATATTCTCTGAAAAGAAAGGATAATATGGTTCGACAAAAGACCTCAATCAGTTCATGAAGCATTCAGAGCAAGAAGAAAATTGAAAAACAGTTTCCGTTACCTGCGCGAATCTTTTCAAAATTATTTCAGTTTAGTACTTGAACCTACCCCGCATTAATTCTGGAAGATAGCGGTCTGGCAAAGTAGAGACAAATGCAAGGTCACTGAACGGTAGACGTAGAGTGGGTTTTTGAACAACTTGGAATATGTGGCCAACCCCTAGTGAACCCATCTTGAAAGTGATACAACCACTATGGAATAGTGAATATACAACAGAATATATTGGCTGAAGATGTGCAGCGTGGGTGAATTTCGGTTGAAATTTGAGCCTGACCATGATAGGGCACTTCCAGCTGGGAATGCGAATAATGAAACTCTGCTGTCAGGGACTTCAGAAAAATTTTGATTTAACGCGCAAAGAAAAAATGAATAAACAAGTGAATAAATACATGTTGCTTTCATTCTGAGACATCAGGCACCACTCTCCAAACTTTTGACGGGGAGTATGAACTAAGAAGTGAAAAGTACAGAGCACTGGATTGTTCAAGTTGTTTCCATAGAAATATTGTATATATTGGAATAACGCATTTGAATGTATAATATAGTATCATAAGAAAATTACATGCGGGGTGTAACGAAAATAAGATCAGTAAATAAAGCTCATCTTTATCCTATATAAAAATATTGAGTGTCTTTCAAGTTTTACCGTTCATATAGGCATTTGCGGAGCAATATGGAATTCTGACAGTTCAGCAGATAAAAAACTCGCTTTAGAGATTTGTTCATGTTAAATAAAGTTTCAAATGGTTTTAAAATGAAAAAAAAAATCAAATGATTCAAGTAGAATAGTAGAATAGTAGAATAATACGCCCTGCAATCTTGAAAGAATCTTTGGTTTTCGAAATGGCAGCAATTTTCGTGTTATTATGGTTTCAAATTTTTAGTAATTATCGTTTTTGCCACAGTATACGAAATGTTACAAAAATGCTAAGCGAGCAAAACGCGTAGCTTCGGATAGGATTCGAACTCGCATCTTATGTTTTGAGTACTGCCCCAGACCTCTTGCCATCAATTGCAGCTTTTCTGAATGACTTTAGCAGTTTTTAATGTTCCTTTGAAGTCTCCTTGATAGCTGCTCACACTCAAAACAAAATTCTTTTTGAAAGGGACTGCTGTTGTTATAATTCGTACTTTCAGGGACAATTAAAGTGCTCCACTTTCAAAACTCAGTGCAACTGCTAGCTAATACGCTCTATTTTGCACAAATGTTATTTCTCCTCTCGTCATCCAGCACGTCTGTCGTGGAGTTGTCCAAATAGAAGGATCAAGGTGACTCCCCATTTTTCACAACAACATCATGGACTCAGAGTACTCGCAATCTTCTACTAAGACGTTAACCACTTTTTTCGAGCTTTCGTGGTCGTGCACCCATACAGGTTTCCCTTGACGTGGTAATTTTTCAAATGGTTTGATTTGGTTTTGAATAACGTGGAATTTCGCTCATTCCCTCACACACTCATCACGGAGGATATTTTTCTTTGAAGTTTCTAAAAATACGCTGTTGTTCCTTTTTAAGGGGTCATCCGCTAATGGAGGATTATACACAAAATGAGTAGGTGATGTTTTCTCTTGAAAAGTATCAACAATGAAATAATGAAAAGCATGTCATTCATAGCTGCACGCTCTCAACTCACCCACATCGGATCTGGCAGTATTATGCCGAGATAGTCGACTTGGAGTACTAGGCGGTCCACTAGGTGGCCTTGATGGCGGCCGTGACGGAGGTTTTCGATAATAATAAAGTGGAGGCGGAAAAAATAGCTGTTCAGGAACGTGTGAGGAGCTTGCTACAGGTTGTACTACAACAGTACTAGATTTTCTATGTGTACTAGGTTGACTACTATACAGGTTATGAAGAGTGAGGCGACGGAACGAGTGAGCACCCGCGGTGGTTGCCATCTAGTGACAAGATGTTACACTAACGTGTCAGGCAGCACTCAAATAGTACACAATGCAAAGTGACGCAGACACAAATAAGCAGCCGAGTATCATCAGCTGGGAGAAGCAGCCAGATGTGAAACGCAAAATTACTTAATTACTGTGTTGCTAATACCGAAAAAATTGTGCGGTTCTGATAAGCACGAAGCGGACAGCCGATCGTATTGCCATGTATTTCCGCGTACGTGAGGTCGCTTAAACACTAATTAACTGGAAAGCATATGTACATCTGCATTCGAATGTGTAGAAAAGTTTTAGAGCACCGCTGCGATTTTTTTCGGGGAAAAGTTTGCTAAAAGTGATACCAAAGTGGTATCACGCACTAGGACTTCTCGTTCGAGACTCAGCACGTGCGTCTGCCTCTACTCTTTGATTCGTCTGTCTGAGTACCCCTACGGCCGTGGACCAGTGAGGACACATGTGGATTTTAACCACGTGTGCGCTGAATGGCCAGCATGGCTCCATATGGCTCTACAAAGTAACGATGAGACTGCCAGTATGTGGACTCGCTGTGAAAGGTAGCCTCTCCGCAGTGGAGTAATCACACGGGAGTAACAAAGGCTCCCTTCAGCAGAGACTGCATATGAGGTGAGAGAGTTGAAATGGCAGCGAATGGTCAGAGATTTCTACAGGATTTACAATTCTATTCAATTCGCACAACCAACGCGAAATTGAAGCGAGATGTAGTGCCGTTCGCAGTCTCTAAGATGATCTTGGTATCATGGCAACTGGGTGTGTACACTTACAACGGATTTTCGCGCGGCCACGGATTTCTTCACGTGTGATTGCGTACATAGCGACATTCCCTTTGGGTTTTACGCCCGCATTGATTATTGCTTAATTAGAATTGTTATCATGTAATGCTATCGTTTTTATTACTTTTTATGTTACTATTTTGTCTTTTTAGGGAATAAACAGCTAATTCTAAAAGGACCTCCATGGTAACAGATCCTTCCGTCCTGAACGGAATTCCAATCGACCGCGGCAAGTTGTGCTGGTGGCGCCGCCCGACGTTGCAAAGCGAAAATTTGACATAAGTGTACACACCCATGCTAAATCGCAGCCTATATTTGAACAACACCATGACAATTCTTTGAGAGATGCTTGAAAGCACCGCCTAGGGTTAGGAGAAAGTAACAGCTGGGAAGACATTCTCCGAAAATGTGAAAAAGTGATAGCTGAGAGGACCTTTTCCGAAAACAAGCAATCCACTCTAGGGACTAGATCGCCTGTGTTTCAATTCGCACTTTCGCAGGTGCCTGACTTGAACCCTCGCCGTCTGCATATACCACACAGCTGCTAGTGACACAGAGGAGGCGAAAGGTAAAGAGTGAGAACATGGGGCTTTCGAGACCCTACTCATCGATTCGCCGTTTCATTTTATTATTTCCCTACTGCTACACTTCTGAGCACTCTCACGTTCATATTCCACAATCTACCGAATTCACCCCTTCCGGTGTCTGTAAGGGTACACCTACTCAAATGGGCAATGGCTAATCGCGCCAGATTCAGGCTCCCTCAGGTAGTCTTAGGCAAAGCGTACACTTTAAATTCTGTATTACCCACATCCCTCAGATTTTCAGCATACAATCCCTATCCAGGTCAGACTTCTAATGAGTTCTGGGTTAAAGTGGGGTTTTTCATTGCAAATGTGTATCGCTAGGGTAGCTCGCCCACGCCGATTTCACATCTGCTATTAGAATCTACCAACGATTTTTTTTGAGTAGAACCTGAATAGTTGGTTGACATTTCACCTTTGGGACATGTATCTGATAGAACCTGAATATGACATTTCACCTTCGGGACATGTATCTGAATCGAAATTCTAATGATCGGTTGACCTTATAAAATACGTAGCTCTAGGTAGTCAGTTGTAGTCGCCAGCACCACTTTGCAGCGGTGCTTATACATATAGACGCTTCTAGGCCCTCAAAAGCACCTCTTGTGGAAAGGAAAAAATGAGGATGTGAGACATGTTGTCTGAACGCAAACATTCCACTTCAGAAGAGGTGATGGGTGGCGAAGCTCGCAATGAAAAAGCGCGGCTTGGGGCCTCATCACGATCTCGCAGCACCGCGCGTCGCGCTGCTACATATCCGCCAGGAAGATTGCCTAAGCCGGGACAACGTTCTTGGCCGGCTGTCTTAACCCCTCACACATCTGCATCCACCTCACCGGCTAGTGATGCAGAGGGGCGGGAAGGTACCGAGTGAGGAAGAGGGTCCTTTTATTTCGTTCTTTCTCCATTGTTAAACTGCTGAGCACCCCTCCTCTACTTCCTGCAATTATCCACAATCTGCCAAATTTACCCTTTCCGGTGCCGGGTTTTTAAAGGAACCGGAAGGGGGTCCGAAACAAGAGAAACATACAAAGAAATGAGCATTTCGTAACGAACGCAGAAGGTTAGAAGCGATAATTGGTGAAAAAACCCGAACTCAAAAGTGCATCGCAGCGGTGTGTATTCGCGCCTCATTCGCATCATCGCACTGGCGTTCCGAGTTGTCCGCTGTAGGAGACGGCCGCGGGCCAACGTTGGTTGTAGCACGTAACTCCGAGCGCAGTGGAGTGGCCATTCCCAACTACATTAACATTCATGTAAGTACATCTAGAAACAATATAAGAAAGAACAAAGGAGAAGGTAAAAGGAATGAACAACTTTGTAATGGAAACATCTTCTCTTGGCACCATGCCAAGGCGTCAAATTGGCGAGTTTGTGCAATGGCGGTCACTTGAACTCGCCCACACTACGTCTGTTCTACCGTAAGCCAAAATTACTCCCTTAAGGTGTCTTTAAGGTTAGGAAGGATAGCTTAACGGAGACAACCCCCTTTCAAGGGACATTAGTAATTGAAAGTACGCTATGTAGAGCAAGCGGTCCTTGCTGAATGTCGTACGTCGCCTTCTACATCGATTTTTTATTCTCTAACCCCGATCCCCAGCCTCAGAACCTTGTGGGCTAACTACTGCAAATAATGAAGGTCACACAGAAGGTGAAGCTCCCTAAAGGGATGAAGTGATGGTCAGGTGCCCGCTTTTTCTGCTGATCTCCGAATTGCTCGTGGGAAGCTGAGAAATTCTCGATTGAACAATGCTATTACATGTCAAGCGCACGCGTCCATAGTGTGTGAGCCAGCTGAGCAGCCAGCCAAACAGAAGATATTGCCGTGGGGTTCGAACTACATTGAGGTGACGTTTCTAGGCAGGTCGATTTAGACTTAATTTCGGAAACGTGGAGTGGCCAGAAGGGGTTCATGATAGAAAATGAAGTAGCAGATTTTTGCTAGAAAATTTTCTGGCATAATCAGGAAGAGCAGGATGTGCCTTTGCTGCAACATGCACCTACAATCCTACTATATGTAATCGACTTTCATATCTCGCGTCGCAGCAAAGATGGGATCCTGGATTTCAGATATAAGTTGAGCTGGCGCACACTACTGCGCGTATCAAACGTAAGCATGCAAAATGGGCTTGGTCCATGTCTATTCGGTACCACCATTCGAACGGTATGCGAAAAAAGACCCACATAAAAAGGAGAGAGGAGAGAAAACCCCGTGAATTCCATCTTTCCCCCCATATCAATCGATATCGATGAAGCCCATTTTGCATGCTACCGTTTGATGCGCGCAGTAGTGTGCGCCAGCTCAACTGGTACTTATGTTTGGCTGTTTCTGGTACTTTCGGGGTTGCCTATAACGAATGAAAAAATTATAAGAAGTGTGTGCACATGAATGGTTAAAAATAGGTATGAGAAGTGTATGCACATGTATAATGTCACAAACAATGAATTTTGAGCCATTGCTTGTTGCATATTCTGTTCAGAGGCGTGCTGTCAAAATGCGACCTACTTTTTGTAGGAGAAGGGTCTCAGAAAGATATGTTATTCTCCATGTCTGAAAGCATTAGGTGGTAGCTTTTGACCACGGCAGCTTTTCAAAAAACCAAAAAATTATGGTTTAAAACTCATGCATCAGCATGTGTTGCACGCGGTACGTTATAGGCAGGGCAGGCTCAGGTGTCGAGAGAAATGGCCGTCTCAGTACAACCCCCCCCCCCCCCCCCCCCTCCCCTCCCCTCTCTACGAAAACCGAATGAGACCTCTTTGAGCTCCATCAGTCCTTATTGCCGGATGGTATGTTACAATGCGTTTTAATGCCATGTACTCTCACCTGAGAAAAAAAATTATTTCACACTTCCCCACTCGCATTCGCTGTGAAATAACCTTCGGTTCTCATTTGCTCAATGAAAGTTTAGATTCCAGTGCTTATTGCAGACCTCTGCAGGTACGACCCCCTTCCCCTTCCTTTGCGGTCAAATACGACCCCTCTATCAAAGAATCCTCGACTCCTGGTATACCCTGGTTATGGATTAAGCGTAGCACAGGGTAGTCGATTCAGCAACCAACTACCAGGTTCCCATAGAGTTTTTGGGCTGGATCAAGGGATATGCAGAATTTTTTGCGCATCTCTTGATTTATAAGTTGCACTTGTTTGAAACAGTTGTTCAAAACACCAATGGCACAAAAATTCAATAAGTTGTGTGTCTCTGACAAGCATACTAAAATGCATTTATGCCACATAAGGATTATATGGAATCCATGGGATAAGCCCGAAATTTTGGGTCATTCCATAAGTAGTGTCGGTTTATTCAAGCGAAAATTTTTCTTATAAAATCACAAGTTTTTGCAGCATGTCGTACACTATTCGAAAGAAGTTTTTGTGCTCTACAAAATGGCCTGTTCACTGTGCATCAGAATGGGGCCGATTTTCAAGCTGGCGAAGTGGTTGCTAAAATTGATCGAACCAGCGATTAATTCAAACACCGTATTTTACTTTAGGAAAATAACCTTTCCCGTACTCAGCCCCGACCCTTTTGGAAGTTCCACCGATTGTTTGCTCGAAATGTCATGTCGCTCTTTTCCCACATTAGTTTTTTCCGCCACGACTTGGTGATTTTTGACGATTTCTTCGAACCAAGGCAAAAAATTTTCTCAACCAATCAGGGACGGGAAGCATTACCGATTGGATTTCTTGGGTTTCTGTGAAAAAAAGAATTGCGCAGTAATGTCAACTGGGACGCTATCACACAGTCTCAAAATTCATTATTAATTGCGGCGAAAACAAAAACGAAAGCTTTCTTTGATAGAGCAGAAAAATCCTTTCGAGTGGTCTATAGAGCAATGCTGAGCAAGGATTTTGAAAGGGAAAATTTCCTTCTGAATAAACGTGAGTGCTTTCAGAAAAAGGAATTTAGGATAAGAACAACGCAACTTCTTTATCAACCAATATATTATTGGAAATTACAGAAGAGGTCGGGGCTAAGTACGGGACGCATGATTGGCTGATTTTCCTGAAGTAAAACATAGGGTTTTAATTAATTGCCGATTTGACCAATTTTAGTCGGCTGGACCTCTCTCTTCGCCAGCCTGAATGTCAGCCCCATTCCAACATACTCGAAACTTAACGACAGTTTTTGTAGAGCAGGAAATCTCTTCCCAATGATATGTGACATGCTGCAAAAACTTGTAATTTTATAAGAGAAATTTTAGCTTGAAAAAACGACACTACTTATGGAATGACCCAATAGAACAAACTGCTCAGCTAGAAAAGAGCCAAAAGGCACAGACACCATAAACAGGCCCTGCTCTATGCCCTGTATAGGTTCCCTGTGCCCTTTGACTGTTGTTGCAAGACTCTCGGGTTTCATTTCGCTCAGTAGTGGCGTGACGGGGACTTGTTCAGAACAACAGCCAAAGGGCACAGACACCATGGACAAGGGCCCGTGCGAACGGAAACTGAATTAACTCTTCATTACGAAAACCAAATTCATAAATACTTTCAAAAAGAGTTACAACATTCATTTTGATGAGAACATTCACTTCACAAAATTCACCCTTCAGTGCTAAAAATGCCCCACAATTTACGCGACACAGATTGTTGACCAATTACACGATTGATGTTTTGAATGGCTATTTCAGCATCATGATTCAGTTCGATCTCTAACTGCGGCAGAATCATAACCTCTTTTTGTGAGCCATATTGCGACGAACATGTGTTGATGATACACCAAAAATGCGCAGAAAAATGCTGCATGGAATGGTGCAAAGAATAAAGGTTCTTGTGCTCATAGTCAACATTGAGTGATCCATTTTAAAACATAGTGGGAGATCTAATGCATACGTCGTGCCTGACTACCATGTATGGCGTTGCACGCCACACACCACGACGCAATTTTTTGCTCTAATAGCACACACCGCGTGGATCAAGGTATGGAGCACGTGTTGTGCGAAGTACAAGGCTACACATACGGGGGGGGGATGCCGTGAGTAGTGTTAAGCCGCATTTATACCTCGCGCTGCCTGCGACAGGGCGTGGCTGCGTCGTCTCTGCACGTCCGCCCATGCCACACTCTCTCGCTGCCTCTGAGGGCAGCTAGCTACGCCCCTCCCAAGATCATCGCTAGCGACTTCAACGCCTTGATCGACCACATAAAACAGATAAGGCGGCGTTCATACTTTGCGGTGCCGACGGCAGGACGTGGCTGCGTGTGTCTGCTTCTCCGCCTGTGCCACCCTGTCTCGTTGCGTGAGTCTCTGCACCTCCCCGTACCACTCTGCCATGCTGCCTGTGAACGCAGCCACGCTCTGCCGGAGTGCAGCCAGAGGCTCGGTCACCGAGTATTACGTCTGAGCTTATTGGTTATACCATGGTCCACGTTCCGCCAAGTTCCGCGTGATTCCCGAAAAATTTGAAAATTTGCTTTTTCGGCAGGGTACGATTGCTCGAACTTCTCAGTTCTACCGCGCCTGATCATTTCCGTGAAAACTTTAAAGTTGCTCTCGTTTACTGTCTTATTTCTATAAAACCTTATTCGAATTCGTGCAATCCCCGGAAACAGCTCTCAACTCACTCTTTCTTATTACAGCAAAGCTCACGCCTCACTGGCTGCTAGCAAGAGAATTCAAGAGAGGCTTTTTCGTGAACTTTAGAGGTGTAATTGGTGCACTGCAATGGAAATTACATCTTAACTTTTGTTCTGGAGCTGCAGCACGCTAATCAAAAACGCATAGTTGAAGAAATGGGGTACAATCTGAAGGCAAGCCTTTAATATTCAATAGTTTTCGCTGCGCTATATGGATATGGAAACCCAGTATGGCAATGTTATGAAGCAAGCTAGTAATCTAAACTGCATTTACAAAGAAATTTTCTCAAAAAAGTGTTCTTTACCCTCTTCGGTAATGGCCAGTGAATTGTGAGTCTGGTGGTGGTGCTTTATGTTCGACTACTTTCTAAAGTCAATGTGCAACAAATTGAAGCTCTGATTATATCTACTGGATTACAACCGAACACGTCTACTAAGTTGTACAGTTAATTCGCTTGGTTTTTATTCTCTTTTGTCGCACGGTATCCTTTTTGCTCCTGAACATATATGTACGCAGTGGTCCTGCGCCAGCAAGGCGTGGCTGCATGCACATAGGCAGCGAGGCAGAATGGCATGGGGAAGTGCAGGGACGGCGAGGCAACGAGGCAAGGCGGAGACGCACAGACAGGCAGCCACGCCTGCCGCCGGCACCGCAGAGTATGAACGCGTCCTAATACTTTTGCTCTCCGCAGCGAGCGCACGTGGCAAGGGCCAAAGAGGTGCCAGTGTCCTGGCAATAGTTAACGATTCACTCTGCTAAACGTGTCGCCTCTCGATCACTGACAAATTTCTCGAAGTGTGGTCAGAATCTTTATCAGCTTGAAAATAATTGACTCCTGGGCACACATATCACATTAGTCCTGGTCGAAAACGCGGGACCCTCGTGCTACAGGCGCTCGACTTACCATTTCATAGTGCTGTTTATCCAAAACCGCGCTTGTTCCCCGGTGTGGGATAGGTACATCGGTTCTGTGCATACCATGTCATATACCATCCCCTTCATCTCACGTGGAGTTCGTACCCCGTGGCTAATACACATTGAACCTTCCATACTATTCTGCCTGATGTACGTTGCACAGCAGACGACGATTGGGATATTCGGGGGTTACTACGGGAAAAGGTTATCAGCCACAACCAGGCCCAAGGGAACTCCTTCGAAGATGCGCATAGAATGCTGCCCGCATGACCTTTATTGGCAAGGTGGTGCTATGTAACATGCATATGTTAGGTATATTGAGTCTATGCATATCGTATGTTATACCACCCACCATCACTCTCCCCCCCCCCCCCCCCCATTCCCTTCCTAAGTAAGTGGAATTCGTATGTCAAGGCCATCACGCTGCCAGTCCTCCACGCTGACCCTCCATACCATTTCGGTTCCTGTACGCTAAACAATGAACATGGATGAGACCACGCAAACACGCTAGGGGGTTTGGCTAGAAAAAATACCGAAGAGGGTTTACCCATTAGATAAAGTGGATATAATAGTTGTACAAATATAATTCTGTAGAAGGCAGTAATAATTTGGGCTGAATATGGAAGGATCATCAATTATAATCGATTATGAAGTTTGACGTGCCTAATAATGCGATAGTGAAGATAAAACGGAATGAAATGGCCAAAAACTCGAGAAATAAGACCCTCTTCCTTCCACTTATTCTCCCATGCGGCGGGCTGGCATAAAACAAGTGGCAGCTGTTGAAGAAGTCGGCTCTCATAAAGCCCGAGTGGCACTCTTCCTCATCGGGGATTTTGCCACATATAGTCTTCTTAGACCCATGGCTGTCATTTGCGTGACCATTAAGGAGTTCTCATCACCCACATCAACCCAACCACTGTCTTCAAGCTCTCGTCGTGTATACCCGTTAGGTATACACGCGAACAAAATTACTGTTTCCACACAGTCTACGATTGTTGTGGAACTATAATTGGCAAGTGACTTTGCTGGACTTTTCTCGCCTTCGTCTGGGACGGTGTAACGTACATAGGGCGGGTTTGGACAGTGCGTTGAATATAGAAGTAAGCAACTCATCGTCTTCATAGAGCATTTTTCTGAACATGAAATCAAACGAATGCCGTGCACTTGCGGCCTAAAGTTTCGTTGCGATCTCTTGTTCAACAACCAAGTCTGCAAAATGCCGGAAAACTTCCCTTGAACACAAAATGTTCTTATGCCGATGAGATGCCTATTTTCATATCAGGTGTCCTGTCCAACCCATGTACGTTACGCCCTCCCAGACATCGACGAGAAAAGTCCACGCTAACAGGGAAGGTCTTTCAGAACAGAGCGGTTTTTGTAAACGTGTTTTGCATTATATGGGTGCAATATATAAAGGCTGAAAAAGAAACGAGGAGACTTTCATGAAAACGGATTTCAACACACTCATTGTGTCGTGCTGCCTATGTGCAGATTCAGAAGTGACCTTTAATATTGCGTGGAAAAGGAAGCAAATGGAGAAACGAAGTCCTGCCGCTGGCATGCAGGATAAGTGTATGGGAGTAAGTGATACCCAAGAAAAGGCTTCTGTAGTGACCGGATGGTGTGGTAGATAAGGAGATGGAGTCTCCTTCGAGCGGTGGGCGGGAGGATTTGTGGTTCGGATCCCGACAGTGACAATATTTCTTAGGTTTTTACTTTTCCTTTCTCACATACGTCTCCTTATGCCAAATGACTGTGATTTTCGCTGTCAGCATGCCAGACTGGCCATAACCACGAGCTTCCAGCGAATTTGGTGATTCGACTTTTTTGGACACACAGGGGCCCGTAGCGAAAGAAATTGGCGTTTTTGTGATGAGAGTCATATTTGTGTTCAGGGGGACAAAATACCCTTGAAAGCACATTTCCAGCCTAATCCAAATTTTGACCCTAACATCGGGACAGTATGTTAGGTCATGGTTACATGGTGCCCTTATTATTTGTGAAAGTGAATGATGAACAAATCGCTGAAAATCAATGGAATATGCTAAGTATGAATGCCTATAGCTATAAGTTCATCCAACAATCATCAAACAAGACAAGCAGTCGGGGTCTCCTAACATGTGATATCGTCGTCTCCCTGGTCAAAGGTGCAGTCGAAGGTATACCAGTGCCCAGCTGAAAACTTTCGATTTCGGGGGAGAATCTCGATTAGGATGGATACTCATCTCTGTGGGTAGTTGGACCCCCTGCGTACGAATATCGAATCCGTTCCGAGCGAAAACTTCTCACTCGTGCTCTATGAGCACTGGCAGGCTCAAATAATTGAACCGCTAAAATCACTAAAAAATAATAACGAGGAGTAGTCTGATGCTCTCAAAGTGAGTATTGCCTATACTCATATCCAAATGTTCACGAACCCAGAGCCTGAAAATCCAAATTTTGCAGGAATTGTCTTCAGTGAGGATCGAACCACCGACCTCTTTTTTGGCATCCGGAGGGCCGCTCAGGAAAAATGAAGGATAGTTATATGTTTCATGTATGAACTCCCACCTGATGCAAAAAGCTGGTTTCAAAAACTACTTCATTTCTTGAGAGACCTTCCTCGTGAGTCGCTGAGTCGTTTCTACCTCTTTTCCACATCACAATGTTAGAGGGTGTGCTGACAGCAATCGCGTGTATGTAACGCCCTGTCCAACCCGCCCTATGTACGTTACACCGTCCTAGACGAAGGCGAGAAATCTAAATTAATCGCTGTGCTGTTGTCCTTTGCAAAAATTTTGTTCGCGTGTATTCCCAACGGGTATACACGACGAGAGCTTGAAGATAGTAGAGGGGTAATATGGGTAACGCGAACTCCTCGACTAACTCATGCGAATGGAATCTAGGGTCTCACAAGACTATATGTAGCGAAATTCCGGATGCAAAAGAGTGTTCCGGGCTTTGTAAGAGCCGTCTTCTTCAACAGCTGCCACTTGTTTTATCCCATTACGGCCCTCTTTACGGCCCGACCCGCCCCTTTTGAGAATAAACGACGGGTGGAGGGTCTTATTTCTCGAGTTTTAACAGCTTCATTCCGTTTTTCCTTCAGTTTCGTACTATCAAACAAGTCGGACATTATATTTGATGTTCTTTCCATATTTGGCCTGAATTACCCCTATCACCGCCTTTAAAAGAATCGTCTACGGAAAAACTAATTTCCTTGTGATCAATATACTTATGTTGTATTTGGCTAATGTGGGCCGCTTGCAAATTTTTGAGAAAATCTAGATCCAGCTAAAATACAGCACCACAAAGTCCCGGCCTGGTGAGCGGGGCCTCCGAACTGAGCAAGTGTCCACCCCGTCGTCCACCGCGGTCGGAGACGCATTGTAGGAACAGAAAGTTAAGTGAACAGTCCCACTCTCGTTCCCAACCGCGGCGGACGGTACGGGGCTTTTACTCGGAGACCCCGCCCACCCGGCCATGAATTTGAGGGGCTGTATCTTAGCAGATTCTCACTTTTTCGCGTGAATCTTTGCATGCGACCCTTATGAGGCTAATACAGCATAAAGATGTGGGTAACAGAGAAACTAATTTTTCCGTGGACGATTCCTTTAATCGCTAGGACCCAGCTCTGAAGAAATCGGTGTGAACCTATCTGGATTGCCAGCAATCGAATAACCAATAAATTTGGGCGAACGCGCAATAATCGTTACGGCGGCACATGGCAGCTTCAATTTGCGCACCACCGCCTTGCACGTCTCACGCCTTGTGAGATCTTCCGACATAGCGCTCCACACCCAGTCGATATGCTGAAGCAGAGAGTGCGAAAACTAGTCAGCGACTAGAATTAGCAAGAGGCCACGGAGATCCCATTTGCTGGGCGTTTAGCCGTTCCATGCCATTCTTTCCCAAAAAAACTCTCTTCAGGTTGGCTCCTCCCAAATTATCCTTTCTGGTAATAAGGGATAGAGGAAAAAGTTTTCTACGTAATCAATACGTTCTAAGGGATGCACTTCGCATCCTAGCTCCATTCAGAATCGCGGTGACAGGTGAATGCGATTTGGCCTACACAATGACTTACGGGGGACAGCCGATGTACAAGCAAGGTGCACCAGGAGACGAGGATTCCTTAAAAGGGGGTCATATTTGACGGACTGGAGGGGGGAGAGTCGTAATCGCAGCGGTGGTTCCAGGCTAGATCATAAGCAAAAAGTGCCGTACCTGACCCGGTAAGTAAGATAATATGAGTAGATTCAATATTCTGTATTATTATGCAATCGGCAATTGTTATCGACTGTAGAGGCTATGTAGATGTTCAAAGGGCCGTATTAGGGATCTCGTTGAGGGCGTGGGGTTGTACTAGAGCGGCCATTTTCCTCGACACCTGGGTGTAGCCTTTGTTCAAGACAGTGGTATTACCTTCCCAGACAAATTTGATACCCCGCCAGGGGTGGAATGGAAAGCTTGGTTGGCCTGAGCGGACTATTGATGCAGGAGCCGATCCCTGCACCGTGCGAGAGGAAGTGCGCGTCACCTGTCACTACACCACCTCCGTTTCTTGAAAACATTACTCGTTCTGGTAAGTACCTCCGAAAATCTTGGTTACATGTGTTTACGGACCAGTACAAATATAACGGGTTCAAGGCTTAAAAGGACGACAGTGACAGGCCTTCATTATGCGATTATCACTGCCATGCTGGGTCATATCCAGTTTTGATTTCCCGAGTGTTAGTGTTCGATGTACTCAACCGAGTCTACCAGATTTCTGTGAATCAGATTAAACGGGTAAATGAAGCTGAAGTGATATTCACCATCACTGAGTGTGCGCTACATGTGGTTGGGTCTTGAAGCGATACTACAACTACACACGGCGCCCCAAGTATCACCATGTGACCGCTTTAGAACCAACTACACACGGTCACGTATCACAAAAAAGGGAATAAAGAGTTCCGATAAGTTCTATACTGTGATAGCGTGATAGGAAAAATCTTTATGCCGTCAACTAGAGAACAGGCCCATTCCAGCCTCCCCCAATGACGATCGGCCATCAGCGTCAAATGGAATCGTCACTGCACATCGCAGGATCATTTAGGGATAACCTGCAACTTCTATCCTAATTGCATTCCGGCTATGTCAAAAAAAAACAGAAAAGCAAATATTTTCAAGTTATCATTGATAACTGGAGATGAGCTTAGCCATATTACTGAATGCCTCGTGGTTAGGATTGACTTGACCAAACTAATCCGACTGCAGCACTTGAAAGATTGTGTTTCGATTTTTCAAAATTGGCGGGACACAAATACCGGAAGCTAATTTGTATCGTATAGACAGCGGGATGTTTCCTCAAGATAGAAATTCACAGCTCGTCGATCGTGCTGTATGTGAACTAGAAGCGTTGCTTGCAGTTGGGCCTCAATTCGATTACCCTGTCTTTTACACTGTTTAAGGCGAGAGACACGACCAGAATAACTTGAAGACCCATTAATATGCGGCGCTCCCAGCTCACACGCATCGCGCCGCGGCGCCGCACATCACGGTGCGAAATTCTATCCTAACGATATACACCAGTGGACAACTAGTGTCAAAGCTGTAAAGATTTGGAAGTTATGCAGCAATGCAAGAGAAGCATCCGAGAAGACTCAGTGTCGTCTACCACTAGAAACCACGCCTGACATTACAATGTAAATGGTACTGGCCGAACCCGAAGAAACTAAGCTGGACAGCGATATCAAACACTTGTAGCCCTGATATGAAGGAATTTTGCCAACTTGTTGAATAGAACATAATTGCGTGTGATTGACCATGAAGACTGCTACATTACTGATTAATCGAATTTCGGTACAAAAGAAAAATAAATGAATTGACAAATGTGTCAAAAAGTGAGAAGAAATGTAAAACCAGTTCCACTCAATTGAAATTTCTTAATTTTGATTCAATCTCCAGAGTTGTAGTGGAAAAAACTAGTGCATCTACTACAAAGGGTTCATGAGTGGATAGAGAAGAAAAAAGCAATGGGATAATGTGCTGCATACTTAGGCTCTTTGAATAATTCCCTCGTTCCCGTTTTCCGATATTATGGTAAAAAATAGAACAATCTAGAAATTTTTAGGGATATAAAACTGCAGGATGTTTTTGCGTTTCATTTCACCGTGTTGTCAATCAGTGCTGTAATAATTTAGAGTAAAAATTTTAACTCTTCACTCATGCAGCAAATAAGCTGTCATTTGATGGGAGTAGAAGCACGGTTCATGGCTCGATTTCTTATGTCACGTTCCACAAAGATGGGATACAAATGCTCTGTACTTTGAAACTTTTTTTATACTTGCTGGATATCTGTGTTACCTGTGTATCAACACTTACGAGGAAGGCCGATCGGGGCGTGGAACGTCTTTACAAAAAGAGGTGTTTTGTTTTGTATTGTTACATGCACAAAACACAAAAGTACTTTTCGTTTTCGTTGAATATTCTCAGAAAATTCCCCAGCTTGAAGACTTGGTGGTGCTATCGCAATGAGGAGGGGAGGGGAGGGGACACCCCACTATGGACGCTATTTTACCCAAGCCACGAAAGGAGTAAGGAACCCCTCCTTCCTCCGTCAAAGCTTAGACAAAATTATACGCTTGAATGTGCCCCAAAAAGATCCTTCAGAGATACTGACAAGTGCAACTTTTTATGAGATGCCTCCCCCCCCCCCCTCATTGCGATGGCGCCAACTCGGTCATCGGGTAGTGGAGTGTGCGACAGGGCCTTCTATCTAAGTCACTGTACCGCGCGTCAAATGCCTTGCTGGTTTCACTGTGAATTGGCCTTATGACAGGAGCGCGGCCACTTTTTCTCGCGTATCCTGACCTAGGTGGATAGCCCTGACGCGCACTTTCGGATGGGAAGTGGTTAGCGCGACGGGCCCCATCGAGACAGCAATATTGGGATTTATGGTCCGATTTTCAAAGACGAGAGTTTTTGCATCGACTTTCAACGTCATGTGCTCATGCCGCGTCTGGCGCCCTATTGGTTGAGTCCTGAAGCAATTGCGCCTGGAATAGGACGGCGAGCACCGTCATCGCTTGAAGACACACCCAGGCGCATAGCTCACACCATAGCGTGCGCCACAACTCGAATTTCTGGGGAGACGGTCGTTTGGCGCGGCCCCTTGGAGCTAATTTGCCAATGGGGCACTGCCAAAGCTCCTCCCCTAAAAAGGCTCAGGTAAATCTGGGAGAGTCCAGACGGCCCATGCGCCCCATTGGCAAATTAGCTGCAAGGGCCGCGCCAAACGACATACACCCGAATTTCTGTCCTACTGGCACACACCCAAGCAGGACTAATGCGATATCTGTGCTGTGATACTTGTGATGCGCAGGAGGACAAATTAGCGCTGGAGCAAGATATTATGCAGGGTGAAGCTGGACCACCTTCTGGTTGAGATTTCCGTTAGGAGTTGAAAGTAGGGTAAAAGTTCTCGGTTGAGTTTGTCCCGTGGACAGTTCAAGAAACTCCATCCGCGTACTAGAAGCTGGCCCGTCCAAACAAATCAGTCATCAAATTTGTCAAAATTAGCAGTCGAAAATGGTATAGCGCGGTTAAAATGAGTGTCCGTCAACAACTTGCATGTGCAGCAAGATATGAAAACAAAAAATTGAAGTCCTGAGTGTGAAAAAAATGTCCATCAGTCACATCTTCAACTTTTTTTTGTACCGAATCAATTTAGCGAAAATCAACACCACTTTTATGTTTTACAGACGTGCTCCTGCAAATTGCACAAAATCGCTTCGAGAAAGTGCTTCACTTCCTGTTTATGCCCTAGTGGTCCCCCTTTGTAGTGTCGTAATAGCTCGAAAAATCGCGAAAAAATGCAGGTTTGCGCTATTCAGGCTCTCCGACTATGAACAGAATTATTATTGATCACTTTTGAAAACGTATATACTAAGCCCCTCCTCTGCCTTTGGTATTTCACGGTTTTAGTTTGCTTTAGCTCAATTATTCATTTTTGACATCCTACCAAGTTTGAGACACTTGAATACGGAAAAGCAAGCGATGTGACTGTTCATTCTGGGCAAGTTCAAAGGTGTGCAGGGAACTTGTAGTTTGCTTCTCCCCCTCACTATTGCAGGCTAGCCTTTTCCCTCAGTGCGGCTTCAAATAGCACTGCCTGGAATAATCCACTGAAGGAACCATCTTTCAATTTTTTTCGGATGCGGATGCCCGAATAAAATGAATTCTATTGTATTTTCAGATAGAGACGCTATTATAATATGTAAAACTCTGCGTGCTGCTGGATCTGCTATTTTTCCATTTTAGACTTTTTCTTCGTCGCCGGCCCACTGCTCAAGCTTTCGACGCCCACGTGCGATTCACGTGCGCAGCGCATGTCAACGCACTCGCGCTTACCACTTACGATCAGGGTTAGGCATTCCGCTGTTAAACACTTCATGAAAAATATGACCTCGTAACCACTGTCGAGGTAGGCTGGGTAGACCCCAAGCTACACTGCTGAACACTGATGAATCATGTGTGAGTGTTGGGCTAGTCATTTTTACATGGAATGATGTTGAAGATTCATCGACCGTTGCTCACCAAATGCGATCCCTCTACCAGACAAGCAGAATATGATCCCACCTTGAAGACATCGAAAAGGGAAGATTTTGGCCGATTATGAATATGAAAAACGGGACGTCAAGAATTGCAACAGTAGAGGAAGAAGTAAGACACAGGAACCTCCCCCCCCCCCTCTTTGCGCCATTTCTGCATCACTACCTGCCGAGGGGTAGGCGCAGACGGCGAAGGCTCATACAAGCGAGCCGCGAAAGTTGCCCCGCCCTCCCAGCAGCTCGGTCAGCGAAGTGATGCAGCTCGAAGTGAAGTGCGATGGGATGACGATGAAAACCTTAAAGGCCGCTTCCCAGCACGAGTTCTGTCACAGACTATCTCCTCGTAAGCGGCTCTTCATTTACGAGAACATCTATTTCACTTCAGCTTTCTCTCATTGTCCCCCATCCCCTTTCGGTGCCTTCACGAATTTTCTAGACGCTCAACCCTGTATGAGCGGGGTTTCATGGCCGTGCACATGAACCGAAGTGTTCCTCAAGAGTTTGGGAAGCCTGCCCGTGGCAAGAAAAGCCGAGACTGGAAAAGGGAAAAGAAAAAGCAGAATTTCACCAGCAACAGTTTGAAAAATCATTCAAGAGATTTTTTCCTGGAGAATCTTGCGGTACATATTTCATCTAGTAACCTGCATCTGAAAAGGAATAAAAGTTGGTTGCCCTAGCAGTAGGTGTCGGGATATGTTATTTGAGGGCGCACTAGGGGTGAGGGGCTGAACTGCAATCGCCAGAATCGTTGAACAATTTCGTGGCTAGCTTTTCAATCCTCGATGAAGTGCCCATCAATCAAGTGAATGTCAAGAAATGATTTACTACTTGATAGAAGAAAACTGAAATCGTGACAAACCAATCGGTAGAGCTCGACTAGCTGAGTTTGATTGCAAAAATAACCACCAGGAGTAAACCTATGAAAGTAATGATGATCTTGAACTAGCATAAAAAGCGCATTGTGCAGATTCGAAGATTCGAAACATATAAAGACAGATAAGGAACGGAAAAGTATACTTTGTAACAATTGTTGAAATGTAGACCCAACCCATATTGGGTCCTCCCATAAGTAATTTTTCAACTGGGAATTCTTCCTGCAAAATTATAGGTTTGTGCTTCCTGTCATATTGAAAGAGATTTATGTGCCCTACAAAATGGATGTGCAATTTTTAAATTTGTTGAAGTGGGGTAGGTCGTTTTCAGACTGTGAAGGACCTTGTTCAACCTCAATTCAACCGGCAATCAATTAAAATGCTATATTCCACTATGGAAGGGCGGATCAGCTAAATGTCCTGTACCCAGGATCGGCCTCTTCTAAGCGTACATTCGATTTTGTAGAAGTCGCGTCATTATTTTTCAGAATTTGGCTTTCAAAAAAATAGTGTAGTAATTTCAAAAAAATTCAAACTGGACTCTGCTTTGATATTAGTTTGTAATGTCCAAAATAATTCCTTTACTTTAATGAACGGTATGTTTTTCTCCACATCTGATGGCGACTGAGGTGAGCCTCGGGTGCGCTTGAAAGAAGTCCACACAGCAAGCTGGTGACATCTCTCATCTTTTATTTTCAGCAGAAATACAAAAAAAACTTGCTCGATGGTGTATCTCGTTTCCACACACGACTTGTTCTTACCGCTTCATCACTATTTCGAGATTAGGTTTCAAAAAATGTCGGGTCTAGGCTAAAAAAAATTCGAACGTAACCATAAAATTCTGGCGGAAAAACCGAAATGAGAAAGGTTTGACGCAACTCACAGGACATCCATTTCGGAGTTAGAAGGGATAAGGGTCAAGGATCAGGAGTACGTAAGTGGTGAATTCTTTCAACGAATTATACATCGTGCCGGTCTAGCCTATTTTTTGTACAGACTGGGCTCTCTATTTCACGAAAACTCAGAATTAGAGCAGATAAATTTCTTTCATATGGTACACGGCAAATGCACAAACTCATATATTTAGAGGAAAAATTTTATTAGAAAGGAAACGACTTCGTTTATGAAACGACCCAAGGGCCCATTTCACATTACGATTTTCTTTTGAAAAGTTCAAGGAATCAATTTTGGAAGACGCTATAGTTTACGGGTTAACAAAGAAGGACAAGGGAACGTTTGCTGTAAAGTAATGGGCCGTAAATCAGCCGTGAAACACTGACAAGTAAGTTGAAGAATCGACTTACAAATTCTGTCAAAATGGAGCTCACCATCTTCCCTATCGCTCCTCCGATCCGTTGCATGGGGATGTAAGCTTGGAGTACGAATGAGTGGATGAATGGAAGGTGTTCGAATGAGTTGTCCGTACGCATGAAACGTAGCGGAGGCAGCTGTCGAGCCCATACACGGCCTGCCTCACCAGATTCACTTTTCCAACTCTCTGAAATAGCATATTTCAAATTAGAACCTAACCGGAGTATGCAAACCGGGAAATGCATAAAATTCCCATCAAAAGCTAATGACATTGAAAAAAAGCGTAATTTATTTTTCAAAAATCGATAAGAGATATACAATTTTTATCGAATAACAAAGTATGTATACCTGTGTACAATATAAGGATGCTTTTATTAAAGAACGCGAATGTGCAGCTAGCTCACTGTAGCAGTCGGAGCAGTTGGTAGCTATTCTAAATAGATTAACGCTGCCACACACCCATCCTATTATCTTAAGAATCGAGGGCGTGCCTGCACGAGGATGGTAGAGGATAGACCGCTGACACTGCAATAACAAGGCACATATAATTTATACGACAAAGGCATCGCTATAATAAGTACTCTCATAAACCATCGCAGTTTATGAGCTTGCATGCAGGTACATATAAATATCACAAAGTATTTACATATATCAACATCTATCATAAAGTATCGACAAATATCAGAAAAAAGAGGAACAATTATGAGAAAGCAGTTGGCCAGAAAAAACCATGCGCAATTTTGCATACTTTCATTGAATTAAAACTGAGGCGGGCGCATATTACCAGTTAGGTCGTCAACTAACTATTTCCGCTTATGGGCAATAAGATTTATTATCAAATTTATTCACATTCTAAGTAGTTGGTTTCAAGTTACTTTTATGAATTATCTGAGACCTGCAGCACGCTGCTCGCGGATGGGATGATGGAAATTCAGAATTCAGACTTTTTTCAAAGCCAAATAAACGGTTGTTTAAGAGAGTAAATACATCGAGATGCCTATATGTATTACAGCGAAGGATGTGTGCTTATTACTCACATAATTTTACAAAATAAACCGCCCTATAGGAATTGCTATGACTAAAATAAGCAGCTACTACTGGGAATATAATATGAGTTCAAGTGGGGTCAACGAGATGGTCAATTAAAAGGCTGCGTGACAGACGAAAAGACGCGACGAGGCATTGATTTCTTTGCGAGATGCTCTAATGCCGACAATTAGATGAAAGCTACTCAGAGTTCCGCAAGGGCTCTCACGTAAAGTGGACATAATTTTTGCATTACGGTGAAACCGATTATGTCGTTTGAGAGCGCAAAACTCAACCACTGAGATTGGAATCGATGGCTGAACTAATTAAGTATCGAGTTTCTTCCTCTGAACATCGAATCTCGAATTTGACCTCTTGCGCCGAAGTCAAATATATAGAAACGTCAAAGCGCCAGATTTGTGACTGCGCAACTAAGCGGGGCATGGAATTAAAAGAGCTCAAAGCCAAAGGTACTACTGCATTCCACTCCCACAAAATTTATAAACAATTATAAACCACTAATCAAACAGAGCTTGTATTATATAAAAATTCGTCACGAAATAACTACGCATTTATGTTCCCTTTTATATCGGCAAACATATATTTTGCCACTTTATATTCACTATTTCTCATAGTTTTTTTTTTCTGATAAAACTCCTTTTCACTGAATTTTCGTTAAAGACAGTGATAGGGGATGTGGGCAACAAGAGCTCCTGAAATGAGCACGCAAATGAAAGCTAGGGGTGCAAAATGAGTGTGGTGAAATTTTTGATGAGAAATAGTGCCCCGGGCTTTATATGAGACGTCTTCTCAGCAGCATCCACTTGTTTTATGCCCGCCCGCCCCTTTTTTCGAGCCGACCCGCCTCTCGAAAATGAGCGGCGGCAAGAGGGTTTCATTTCTCGGGTTTTGACCATTTCATTCAATTTTTCCTTCTTCGCACTGCTAAGCACGACCACCTTCATATCTGATGATCTTTTCATATACGACCCGAATTAATCCTATCACTGCCTTCAAGGTCAGCATGAACTAGAACAATCGAGCCGGATTCATCCATTTTCAGTCGCTTGTTCATGCTTGTAGGCTGCTCCTGCGCTACATGGTAACTGTGTCGGAGCCGTGATGCAGTACGTGAGCCGAGTATTTTACCGAGCAAATCATCCGTGTGGTACGACGAACTTTTCAGAATTATGCCTGACCTCTCCCTGTTATTTCTTCCACCCCCCCCCCACCGCAAAAAAATTAGCAGCAGGCAGAAATTGGAAGAGAGGTTCGGCGCACTTTCCATAGAGCAGCTCTATGCATACAATCCCTGTTCACCATTCAATATTATCAATCGATAATTGATGGCAGCCGATTCGAAAACACCGAATACTACATTCCTGCCGAATATTGCTTGACATAGGAGTAACACTGGTGCTACAAATGCGCTTCAACACAAATACCACGTAAGAATCAATGTCAATGCGCCCTGCTTGGTCGATTACGTCGGTGCCCTTGCAGTCCCATCCCCATACAGCATTGTTTTGGCGGCCCGTTTTCCTCCGTGTGACCATCGATGTGCGATTAAATGAAGCTATGCATCCATCCAAGTGCTCTGAGAAGATGCACAATTGTGGTGCGCAAACACCACATAACATGTAAAAACATAGTACTCATGTTTATTGGTAACATGCTGGCTGCCAAAGCCAAATGGTTCACACTGATCCAGACGGAACGTTTACTAAATTTCTAATTAATATATTGAGGACTTTGTCATTAATTGAGTTCAGGCCATTCGTTTTCCAATCGTTATTGCACGCGAGCAGCTTGGATCGGCACCTGTAAATTAGGGCACGATTTAGGTCGCTTTCATACATTGCGCCGCCAAGGCTTTTCAGGTCTCTCAAGCTGTTCTTTCGCCATTAAGCTCAGGAGCGATGACCCTTAAAAGGGTTAAGGAATAAATCCGAAAATCTACTCTACAACCCTGTCCGGAAATATAATCAAAAACATGAGGCGTAAGACGTTTCAGAGCGGTGGAGCCGCCTTATGCAACTATTGCCGTATCGACCGACACACCATTTTGTTGTGCGAGCGTCTTTCAGGGCTGATAGCATGACAAAGATCCCACATTACTGTAAGGAGAACCAGGCATGACGATTGGCTCCATTCATCACGACTTAGGAAAGTATAATGAAATTCCTGAATGGGCAAAAACGCTTTGGAGCGAGTTTTGATTTCTTGTGTAGAAAGCTACATAAGGAGCCACAACTTTCCTTACATTTTGATGCTATCACACTTTGTAATTTTTCATCCCACTTTTTAGTAATAATCCTATATATCTCATTTTTTGTAAGTCTATACGAAACCTCTCATGGCAATGTGCCCACACAACGAGATGGTTGCCCCACAAGAACTCAATTTTCTGGATTGGTGCTTCAAAGACAGTGATAAGGGTACTAGACCAAGTCACCCAAATGAAAGCTAGGGTCTAGAAAGATTGTACGTGGTGAAATTTTCGTTGGAAGGAGCGCCCTTGAGATTTGCTGGAGGCACCTTTTTTAGTAGTTGCCAACCGCTCTGACGTGGTCCGCTCCTCTCTTTTTGACGTGGCCCGCCCCTGTTTGGGATCAGTTGAGAGAAGCGGTACCATTTTCTGGCTTTTGACCTCTTCACTACGCTTTTTCTTCACTTTCTTAGCACTAAGCACCACTACGTTCATATTAAATGATGTTTTCATATTCGGCCTTAACCACCCCCACCACTGCCTCTAGAAACCGCACAAAAAGGACCTTAGAGGTCGTTGATTCACACTTTGCAGCAAAAGCTGTCCATGCTGAATTCCAAGACGGCACAAACACGCAAAACTGCGGTCTAGGCAGACAAGGGTGGTGTTCAGATCAACATTATATCTCTGGAGCCTAATCGTATGACTGCTGAGGCTCCTTTAGATCGAATACGTCAAAGGACGAGCGTTCTAGTCTCTCCACTGACCAGACCCGCTTCAGAGGCAGTGTCAGGGGTAATTCAGGCCGAATATGGAAAGATCATTAATTATGGAGGTCGACGAGCTGTCGAAAATGAAGAAAGCCGAAACGGTCAATTAAATCCGAGAATAGAGGTCCCCTTCCACCCGTTCATTCTCAAAAGGAAGTGGCTGGAATAAAGTGGCAGTTGTTGAAGAAGACGGCTCTTATAAAGCTCGGGGGTACTCTTTCACATCAGAAATTTCGCCACATGTACTCTTCTTAGACCCCTGCCATGTGCATGAGACAGTTGGGGAGTTCTCATTAGCCACATTACCCCTACCACTGTCTTCAAGCTTCTGTCGTGTATACCCGTCATGTATACACGCGAACATAATCACTGTTCCCGTGTATACCTAAATTAACTCAACATAATCACACAATCCACGATTGTGCGACACAAAATGTTCACGATCAACTTCCTTTTTCCTTTAAACTCCTTGCTTAGAGTTGTTCTATGAACCACTTCGAAGAACTTTTTCTGCCATATCGAAAACACCTTTCTAGTTTGTTTTGGCTGCGATTCAGATTGAGTTTAAATACCATGCGATAGGAGTCCAGTTGACATTTTTCACAATTCATTTTTTCAATGAGAAAGTTAAGGAATCCGGTCAGTGGTATTTCCCTCTTCCTACCCACCACCTGTTCTTAACATTTCACCACTCTTACCACTGATTGCTTGGGAAAATTTTCTTGCCTTGGTTCGAAGAAATTGTCTATAATCATCGAGTTGTGGCGGGAAAACTAAATGTGGAAAAAGAGTCACCTGACTTTCCAAGAAACTAGTTGGTGGAACTTGCAGAAGAAGTTGGGGCCAAGTGCGGAACACGATTGGTTAGTTTTCCTCAAGTAAAATAGTGTTTCAATTGATTGCCGGTTTCGCCAATTTTGTCTGCTGGTCCTACCTATTCGCCAGCCTAAATGTCGGAGCCATTCTAACAAACTCAGAAACTGAACATGTTGTTTTGTAGAGCAGGGAAACCTCCTTCGAACGATATATGACTTGTTGCAAAAGTTTGTAATTTCATAGGAAAAATTTATGCTTGAAAAAACGACACTACTTATGGAATGGCCCAATACTAGAATATAGACCAGGGTAAATCACAATTTTCTTTGTCGTAATCGGAGATTAACAGGACAGCTACTCACCTCCACAGATGAATTTTCGACTAGGATTACTCTTCTAATGATTGCGGCGTTAACTGCTTACTTTTATAAAAACTTAGCTTTTGCTCGGAAATGATGTTAGGCCGCGTTTATACTTTGCGCACCGGCGAGTCCACAAATTCGATATCGAACCTTGGCATAGTGCCAAACTACGTCAAGATTCGAATTCAATTCAGGTGGCTCTCGTCACGATCACCATACTGTAGCTCGGTTGGGCCGAGTGTTTTGCAAATGGAGTGCGTCACCAGAGTGTGCCACCTTGGTCGGCGACGGGAAAATGATTTTGCCGCCGTCGCCGCCGGTGCGCAAAGTATGAACGCGGCTTAAAAATGCGAATCAGTTTATGGCACAATGCATCGTTCTCCATATCCTAAAACGTATGACAGCTTAAGCTCCACGGAATCCACGTTTCATGTGAACAAAAAATGCAGTTCTGGGTGGAAACATGCAACACCCGGTGTTACACGACGCAATTCGTCTGACCATACGAGCAGGAGGAGAAAAAGAGCTCGGTCCATCATGTGTTGAACTTGTACCGATCTCACCGACCTCAATATTCTCCAGATGCTGTAGCAATGTCACCTTTCTGTGTCTAGCATGGTTTAGGGTACAAAGTATCAAAGGCCTCACCATTACACGCTTCAAGGGGTGTGTAGCCTCATGTCGGATTTTCGCCTCGCGGCGCCATCAGCACGACGTGCCGCGGTCGGTCGTAGTCCCGCTCATGACGCAAGGGGACGGTACCGTGGAAGTCTGAAAAATAGCTGTTTATCTCATTATTATCTGAAAACAATAACTTCTGTACCCTGTACTTCTGTACCCTTCTCTCTCGCGCCCCTCTGTGTCCCTGAGCGGGGTAGACCGCAGGTGGGCGAGAGGCTTAATCAGCCGGCCGCGATCGTTGTCCCGCCCCCGCACGCCGCCCGGCTGATGAACTGCAGCACGACACGCCGTTGCTGCGGGGTGGTGATAAGGCCCCTAGCCGCGCTTTTTCAATGCGAGTTGCTCTACACATCACCTCATCTGAAGTGGAAGGTTTGTTTTGTTTTCATAGGACATGTATTTCCAGTTCTTACTTTCTCCTCACCCCTCCCAATGCCTTTGAGCGATCTAGTGATAACCGCTGGACGACACGAGGTAATTGGTTTACCAGTAATGTAGGCAGGCCAGTGGGGAAGTTCTCAACCTTCTCAACAAAAGGGAATGATCCAATGAAGAGATATTTGGGCAGAAATAGCGACAAGCGGCAAGGAATCGTCACACTTTGCATGGATAGATGTACTGCTAGGATTATAGGATGGCTCGACTCCCCTAGAATCGGACATCAAGATATTTGATGTACACAGTTTCCCTAGTGATCAAATATTAGTAACCTTCAAAAGTTTCGTTCAAGCAGAAACTTTGGAAATCGGTCGAATTCTGCTTTCCGTTATTTGAATATTTATGTATTCGACATCTGACCGACGACTCCAATGCTCTCTGTATCTGTCTAATTACTTCCGTAACACAGTTTAAAGGAACCGGAAGGGGTTCGAAACGAGCGGAAAATGCAAAGAAATGAGCATTTTGTTACGAACACTCAAGGTTACAAGCGATAATCGGCGAAAAAAACCCGGACTCAAAAGCGCGACGCTGCGGTGTGTATTCGCATCCCATTCGCATCCAACACACTGACTTTCCGAGTTGTCCGCTGTAGGAGACGGGCCGCGGGCCAACGCTAATTGTAGCACCTGACTCCCAGCGCAGTGGAGTGGCCATTCCCAACCACATTAGCATTCAGATAAGTACATCTAGAAACAATATAAGAAAGAACAAAGTAAAAAGTAAAAGGAAAAAACAAGTTTGTAATAGAAACATCTCCTTTTGACACCATGCCAAGGCGTCCAATTGGCGAGTTTGTGCAATGGCGGCCACTTAAACTCGTCTACACTATGTCTGTTCTACCGTAAGCCAAAATTACCCCCTTCTGATGTCTTTAACTTCTCAAACAAATGGCTTACACGGCCTATATTCGAGGCCAAAACATGCATGGAATGGGTAGAGTGGACTCATTCCAATGACGCATATCTTTGGCCACGCTAAATCTAATATGTAATAATATGTAAGATCAACTGTTAATCAATTGTTCGAAAAATAAAGAATAAATATACAGATGGTTCGTTTCTTCTCGTGACCTCGTTCATAACCTCATCTTCACCAATCACAGAGGCTCCTCAGTGATATGGGGTGGGGGGGAAAAACTAGTCGTGTTGAAGGCAGTGACACGAGCAATTCGGGCCGAATACGGAAATATCATCAAATGTGGAGGTGGAGTTGTTTAGAAGTGCGAAAGTGAAGGAAAAACGGAATGAGAGGGTGAAAAACCCAAGAAATAAGACCCCCTCCCAGCCATTTTTTTCAGAAAAGACGGGCTGTTTTGAAACAAGTGGCAGCTGTTGAATAAGACGGCTCTTATAAGGCTCCGGGGACCCTCTTTCTCATCGGGAGTACCCTCACCACTGTCTTTAAGCTCTCGTCGTGTATACTTCAGGTATACACGCGGTCAAAATTAGTAATAGTAGCAGCGAATGTAACCTGGCTTTGACTTCTCTCGCCTTCGTATATGACGGTGTAACGTATATAGGGCGGGTTTACATAGGGCGTTAAATATGGAAGTAGGCAACTCATCTTCTGATCATGAAATCAAACGAATGCCGTGCACTTGCCGCCTGAAGTTTCGTTGCGGTCTCTTCTTCAACAACCAAGTCTGCTAAATGCCGGCTAATTTCCCCTGAACAGAAGAGCAACATGCTGAAGGCGTCAGGCAAGAAATGGTAGAAAAGGTCGTTGAATTCCGCAGCTTCTGACCAGTTGAAAAATGCAAACGCAGGCAAGCACCGCAAACTACTTTGTCGGCACGTCTCTAACACGGAAGGCCCATGAGGTCATGGTGAGCTTTTTCAAAACGGTTTTTTGCATTTTATAGGGTCACATACACGAAGCAAAAAATCGGTCTCAAATTTGGCTAAATGGTTTTGGGGGGCCCAGAAAATAGTTGATGGTTCGATCCCCACTGAGGACAAATTTTTGCATTTTTCTAATTTTCATCCTTTTGTGCTCATGTAAGTCCATACATGCAAGATATTTGTGGAATCAATTTTTATTCTGCCAGGGAAGCGCTATCTCCAGTATTTTTGCGTACTGAGGGAATGATTGGTTTGGACCTGCCAACGCTCATAACAGGAGAACTAGGCGTTTTCCCGCAAAGTGCGTGTGATATTCATGCTCAGGGGATCGAACTACCCTAGGTAACGAGTTTTCAGCCTAATCGTGATTTGGACCTAAACTCGAAAAATTGGGCGACCACTAGTACTACTACTGCCATAGTAAAGAGCACTCAACGGAAGGAGGTCGGTAACCGATATTAAGAAATATTTGCTATCTTTTGCCATCGCATGGTGTTGCTAGGTGCAGTTAACTCGGATTTCGTTGATTCTACACATGCTCCATTAAATTTAAGCAATGCTGCTACTTGTTCGTTAGTACAAGTAGAGCAGTGACTATGTGCTCATGTCCATGTCACTGTCTCGAGTTTGGGTCAAAATCTCAATTTGGACAATATTTTGTATCCAGGGCTAATTGGGTCCCCTGAGCACGAATATCACACTAGTTTCGCAGGAAAACGCCTGGCACACGTGCTACGGACGCCGAAGAGTCCAAACACTTCAACCACTAAAAGCTTGCAAATGAGGTCACTTTAGTACACCAGTAACGAAAATTGCAGTCATTTTGCATGTGCGCAAATAGTTTAGTGCTGGACAAAAAAATCAAGAAAATGCAAAAGCGAAAAGGGCGGCGGAACTCGAACCACAAACAGCCCCTCCACCGTGCCAATGCCAGTCCGTCCCCTTATCCATTCGGCCATCCAACCACTGCGGAAGTTAGGACCTGAGCATCTGCTATGAGTTTGCTACGCCTCATTTACTGGTTACCAAAGGTGACTCCACATTTTGGATCCAGTTCGCATTGGTTTTAGCGTAGGTCCGAAGGGAGTCTTCTGATATGCATATTCTGAAGGTCACAGCTGGAAAGCACTGCAACAAACTGGTCAAAATTGCTTCTTTTCAAGTAACTTTTGTCACTCATTTTTTGACCTCCCCAAAACCATTTAGCCGAATTTGAGACCGGTTTTTTGCTTCATGTATGTGACCCTATAAAATGCAAAAAACCGTTTTGAAAAAGCTCACCATGACCTTATGGGCCTTCCTTGTAAGGGACACTGGTCAATGTCAATTGATCGCTAATAATATTGTCGGCAAAGTGGAGCATCACTGATAGAACTGAGAGCACTTGTTATCGCTGTAGACACTTATCCTTTCTCGCTCACCCTACTGCCTACTCCAGAGTATTCGGTGCCGCGACGATTGACAACGGTGAAAAGGTACTCAAACTTGACTAATTGAACTTCGTTCTAATCTACAGTAATTTAAACACCGAATGTGAATAGTAAGAAACAGCATACTGCAATTACATGTTAGCTTCCGGTATACTTTGGAAGTGTAATAGAAATGAGAATGCGTGTAGACGACTAATATGGGTAGACAAGCGTACAGCAAGGTACAATTATCTAAAATCGATATCTTCAAGTAAAGTATGTGGATATGAGTGTAACGCATATGAAAAGGAGCATACAATGTTACAACTATATCCGAATATGATATAAGTGTCAGCAGTCAATAATCTATGAGAGATAGTAGTAAACTGCAAGTTAGAAAATAGCAGAGTTTATGGGTTTAAAGACAGCATTAGGGGTGATGCGGTAATGGAGAAATCCCTACAAGAAGTCACTCACATGGTAGTTCTGGGCCTAAGAAGGCTATCTGTGGCGAATTCCCGGTGGAAAAGCGCGCTTCGGAGCTGTAGAAATGGCGCAACGGATAACCCCTGACGCCTTTGAATGACCGACCCCGCTTCCGGGTAACGTGATTCCCAATTGGCTGGGGTGGGAGCGGCCAAGGAGATGCGGCAGGATCGAAGGTTTTGCGGCGCACTTTCGCGGTTTTAGCTTGAAGTTCACTCCAAAAAATAGATGCTGTCCTATTTCCAAACATTCCCTTGTGTTTACTTGGCAACATGCCAATGGAAAACTAGATCAGGCTACTTCTCTCTTGACGGACAGGTCGTCCGCGTCGAGAATCAACAGTGGAAAGGGGGTCCTATTTTTCGGTTTTGGCCAATTCCATCCGTCGTTTCTTCACTGTCCTGTTACTAGGTATCTCGACTTTCACATTCACTACTTCTTTTACTTTTTGTCCGACTTTCCCCTATGCTGCCTCTAAGGGCACACTCCGCGATAATCAAGTGTGTCGACTCACCTTTTGGAACAGTACATAGGTACGAACGGAGGTACCGTTCAGACAAGTCCGCTTACAAAGTGTAATGAACGTAATTGCAAAATGAATAACCAAAATGAATCGTTTGAATGTACCGTTATCTTAAACACCGATATTATGTAGTTTTTGAGTTTTTTTTAATCTGAACCACTGCAATTAGCAAAAAAAACCGCTGCACAGCTACTTAATTAGACTTTTTAATCAAATATGAACAAAACGTTGCAAAAATTGTGGTCACTAATTGAGTATTTTTCTGATTTTTGATAGCTGCTGATTTCGCTGCACCTGCGATGCAAAAGTTGTTTTTACTAAATAAAATTACTAATTAAAACAATTAGATGAAAATAATAATGTAATACTAATAATATAATTCTGTAATAATAGAACCAATGATATAATGCCAATAATATAATACTATAGTGATATAACTAATAATATAAAACTGGTAATAAAATACTAATAATAAATAACTAATTAATACATCTAATTAAATAGCTTTTATGTGAAGATACACACTATCAGTAATGTTTTTTCCCTTCCCTTACTGAAGAGCAAAGAGGAAGGACATTCACTATTGTTTGGTTTCCATCTAAGGGCCAGTGCGAAACGGGAACCAAACTGTCTTTTTGTTACAAGCCCCCCCCCCCCACCGAAAAGTTCTCTTTAATTAATCCTTCATTTTTGAGTTGAAAGTGCACAATTAGTGCACAAAATCAAATATGAATACTCAGCATAGTCCTTCATTATTTAGATTTTAATCTGTCAAAAACCATTGCAATATTCCATTTTGCAATTTTTGTTTCCAGCAGTTGAACGTCTTTTTCTGCTCAATACCTGTATGAGAAGTCGGTGAGAGGGGGTATGTCATTACGGTATTATGAAGCAAATTAGTGCAAAATATAACATCGCGAGCCGTGTTCAAAATTCTATCTTGAAAAAATTAAAAAAGAGGGACCAAATGATTTTCTAAATTTTTCAACTTTTCCTCTAGGCTTACACCTCGTCACCGCACGAATAAAATTTGAAGTGAAGAGATTTTAAGGAGCTTTGTTACTCTTTTTGACGCATTATTACTCTTAAGCGGATGCCCATATTATTGAAAACGGTTTTATCAGCTTAAGTATCCTAAAGACAAGCACAGAAAAAATTGTGCGGCCTTGACCGCGACTTCATTTGCTTGTGCCATCACACTGTATGATTTCAAACAAGTTGATCCATTAGTTTTTCCTATGGCTCCGTCCCTTCTTCCTTCCTCTTCCTATTAAAGTGCGATATCAAAATATCAATCATGTAAGTATATGCGATCATTTCCTTTCTGAATTCCTGAATCTTTCTCCTGACCAAAACCCAAAAAAGAGGGCTCGAGGAACATGTAATTCTTTCAGATTCAGTTGTTTTTTCTTAATTGATTTACTGTTATGTTATATAGTAGATTTGCCAAATAAATGAGACAGCGCCTGTTGATGCAACAAATATGAGCGGAAAGCATAAAAAGAATAAAGCCCAGCAATACTCGAAATTCTAACCCAGTAGAAGTTATCATTAATTTTGAATGACCTTTGACACGGGAGTGAAAAAGAATCTTAAACTGGATGATCATATTGACAAGAATGGATTTGCAAACAGAGGCAAAGACTGAAAAAAAAGCAGTTGCAAAGAATAAAGCACCCGTTTTTCACATATGGTAGGATAAGGTCCACTATAAGAATTTAAAACCTCATTAAAGGCCTCATAGGCACTCGTCAGAGCCTTCACAAAGTTAACCTCCACTCATGTGGAATTCGAAAGCATGTGTGTGCTAGAAACAGTTCCTATTTTCTCTCGGGTCATATGTATATTAGATACTTCAATATAAAGGGTACTCCAAAAGAAACACAGAAAGAATGAGAAAATCTTCTTTGTTTTAAATCAGAATTCGAAAAGTCGTGAAAAACCATTCAAATTCTCGATTTCACAGACAGCAGTTGCAGATGAGGAGACTTTGGATATTAGGCCACGTTCATACACTACGGTGCCGGTGGCAGGTCGCAGCTGCGGTCTCTGAGTCTCTGCACATGCCACCCTGCCTCGTTGCATGCGTCGTCTCTGCGACCTCCCTCTTGCCATTCTGCCTCCTTGCCTGTGATCGCAGCCACGCCCTGCCGGTGCTGAGTATGAACGCGGAGAGTCCCAAGCTTTGCGCTTCATCTTGGTTAGTTTCCTTCTTACATACATCGCGTCACTGAGCACGTGACTACCCCTCTTTACTCCAACACCCCCACATATTCCGCTTGACCGGAAACTGTGTATCTTTGCTGAATTTTGAATTTTTCTCAGAAATTTTACATGTGGCCTGCAGTAAAGGAATCCATAACTGTTCTACAGAATGTGAAACTCCATAGAGGTGGGCGACACCTTGAGGCTTGTAACTGCAGTTACTTAGCCCAAAATGCAGGTATACATGTTAAACTCCAATTCTAATCCAGTAACCCTTGATTAATCAAAAAGAAAATTTCTGCCTGGACCTATGATTGCAGTCCAAAAGTATTCCCGAAACACGGCCTTCTAATCCTCAAAAACTCGATCGCGAACCTGCCACGATTCAAGACGACACGTAGCGACTCAGAATACAGATCGTTAGTGTTGAGACGAGCTAAACGGATACCCACATCATGTGTAGAAATATAGCACTGCTACGAAGAACTCAGTTATCGATATTGCTAAGGCAGTTTAATTAAGTGTTGCATTCTAATAAACAGTTTATGATTTAACTTTCTCCATTGTGATGAAAATGGTACTATTTTTGTTCGTTGGAATAATGAGGTGTTTCAGCAAAAACGAGCCTTGTGTCACTTTACGAACTCCATTTGACCCAAAAGCATCGTTCACTGGCTGACTGCTCCCTCTGAAAGCAGCCGCTATTTCAGGGTCCTCCTGTGGACATATAAAGGACATGATCCAGAATGGTTCGACCGGATGGTGGCCCACTTGCGTATGGCCAACCGATGGGGTCGCCACAGCTGAGACAATTTGGGAGAAGGACAGAGTGTGCGACAGTGGCGCGCTGTTATTGGAAGTGTTATTTATGTTACATATCTTGTGCTGTTGGGCGGAGGTGGTGTAGTGACAGGTGGCGCACACCTCACTCTCATGGTGCGGGGATCAAATCCCGCGTCAACGCCCGCCCAGGCCAACCAACATTCCATCCCTACGGGGTCGGTGAATTGGTACCAGACTTGTCTGGGAGGATAAAAGCCTGACTTGCACATCGGCTGGCCACCGCAAGTCATTGTATAGGCCACATCACATTCACCAACCACCACGATTCTGAATGGAACTAGAATGTGCGGCGCATGCCAAAAAGGGATTGATTAACGCCGAAAACTTTATCCTTTATCCTTTATCTTGTGTTGTTGATTTTGTTATGATTTATATGGTGAATGAGATCCTGACATGTTTGGCATCTCATTGTACTGTTTTTTGAATGGTATACTGTTGTGACGAAGACCAGAGGTTATGTTTCAGAGTGTGCGCCAGGACTATCCAAATAGGTCGTCGCGCCACACAAATCGCGTCGTCGCGCACGCCGATTGCATGCTGTTCCCATGTGACTTGGCAGCGTGTCACTTCTCCACGTCACTTAATCTGGTCCTGGCGCACATCCGTGTGCTTCACCGTAAATCGCGACAAGTGTCATACATGGTAGTCTCGTCAACCCCCTTGCTTCGGAACTTCCTTCAAATACAGGGAAACACAAAGAATAATATTCAAGGAAAAAAGGCGAGATGAAGGATTGCTAAAATTCTGGTTGATGTAGAAAAAAGGTTAAGTGGCTTGTTTGAGGTCAGTGTAGTTTTTGGCACGATATAACAACGGCACACTAGAATGCCTCTGAAATCACGGTAGCACCTTTTCCGAAGTTGGATACAGAAGCTCTGAATGACACACTGACCGAGTTTTTAGCTTGCTTCACACATTCTAGATTTATTCAGATTTTTCTCAGGCAAAGAGAGGGAAGCTCTCGCAAACGTCCATGTATAACAGTAAGACAAAGATCGCTATACAAATTTGGCGGGACTGACACGGGATACGCTAGTAGTAACTGACGCACAATTTGAAACGACATGGAATTGGCTGATTCTCGATGTCTGAAAAATAGTATTCTTTATTATGATAGCAATAACTAGTGGAATGCGATTATTTGTATATGGTGATCACACCTCGCTTAATTGTCCTACGTTGAACAGTAAAAGGCATCAGAGAAAACGGCCTGTCGACATCAGCTCGCGATGACAAGTAGTAGGGCTCGTCCTGGAAGTAAATAATAGTTATCTACAAATACAATCAGAGGAAAATTTAGAGCAAATCCTCTTGTTCATGACTGTAAGGCTGCCTTCATACCATGCGGCGCCGGCTGTTGCGAAGAGCTCAATTTAAAGCGCTCGACTGAATTGTTCTAAAACATGATTGTCGTGGCAGAAGTCCCGCGAATCCAGGGACAGTGCTTAACTGTGGTAAAACGGTGAACTATAGGAACCATCACGTTTAACGATAAATATGAGGAAACGATGAATAACTTACCATGTTTGCCATTTTGCCAAACTTTAGCATTATGCCAAGTATCGCGCGGGCTCTCGTCTCTATTATTATACTAGGGTATGGCTGGGTCGAGCACTATCAGTAGAGCGCGTCGCAACAGCGTCGACGCTGCCGGCGTCAATTGCCGTCGGTGGCCTTTACTTTATGCTGAAGACCTAAGCATGGGATCGCTTTACATGGTTTATTCATGTCAACCGTCGTTTCCAGTACTTCTGAAAGGTCATTCAAATTATTATATTTTCCATCTCATTTTTCTTCAGGTTCTTTTTTCCTTTTGATTGACTTTTCTCATGAACACATTACTTACATACGATCCCGTTTCCCTTTTCCCTGGCTTTTTGATGATTTTTTGAGCATCTGTTGCCTTCATGACGTTTCGTGTGCGATAATTTTCAGCTATCAAAAAATAGTCTTCAACATATTTTCTTCCTATTGAATCAAAACCGCTCGCTTCCTGTCGAGCTTCTCACTTTCCTTAGCGTCCAGTCTTTGACGTGTTGAAACCTTATGGCTTCCTTATGGCTTATATTGGGTATATTTCGGTATACACACGAACAGTGATTATGTTCGCGTGTATATCTGACGGGTATACACGACGAGAGCTTGAAGGCAGGGGTAGGGGTAATGTGGGTAATGAGGGACAGCTAGGGGTCTGAGACGACTATCTGTGGTGAAATTTCCGACGAGAAAGAGTACCCCTGGGCCTTATAAGAGCCCAGTTCTACAACAGCTGCCACTTGTTTCATGCCAGCCCGCCCTTTTGAAAAGAAATGGCGGGAAGGGGGTCTTATTTCTCGGGTTTTTGGTCATATCATTCCGCTTTATCTTCACTACCGCACTATTAAACACGTCGAGCTTCATAGTCGATTATAATTGATGATCCTTCCATATTCAGCCCCAATTACCCCCTATTTGCTTTCAACAGAATATATTCAATGTACAATCATTATATCGAGTTTACTTAATGTGTAAACTTCTTTGATACTTTTCTAACCGAGAAATAAGACCCGAACCCTCTAGCGTATTCCCGTGGTCTCATCCTTGTACAATGTTTAGCCTACAGGAACCGGATTTGTTTGGAGGGTTCAGCGTGGAGGATTGGCAGCGTGCTGGCCGCGACATACGAATTCCACTTACATATAAAGGGAAGGGGGTGATGGTGGCATAACGTATGGTATGCATAGAATCAATACGCCTAACATATGGCATGTTACATGGCACCACGTTGCCAATAAAAGTCATGCGGGCACCATTCTATGTGCATCTTTGGTAAAGTTAAAACCCCCTAGTGGCTAAGTTGTGTGGCTGATAACCTTTTTCCGCAGTAACCCCCGAATATCCCAATCGTCGTCTGTTGTGCAAAGTACATCAGGCAGAATAGTATGAAAGGTTCAACTGTATTAGCCACGGGGTACGAACTCCACGTGAGTTGAAGGGGTGGTATATGATATGGTATGCACAGGACCGATATACCTAAACCACACTGAGGGAACAACCGCGGTTTTGGATAAACAGCACTATAAAATGGTAAGTCGAGCGTTTGTAGCACGAAAGTCCCGCGTTTTTGAGCAGGACCAATGTGATATCTGTGTTGAGGAGTCAATTATTTTCAAGCCCATAAAGGTTCTGACCACACTTCGAGAAATTTGTCAGGTATTGAGTGGCGACACGTTCAGCAAGGTGGGTCGCTTGCTAGGACGCTGCATATCTTTGGCCATTGCCACGTGCGCGTGCTGCAGAGGGCAGAAGTATTGGGCCGCGTTCATACTCTGCAGTGCCGGAGGCAGGCGTGGCTGCGTTTCTCTGCGTCTCCGCCTGTACCACCCTGTCTCATTGCCTGCGTCGTCTCTGTACCTCCTTTGTGCCATTCTGCCTCGTTGTCTGTAAATGCAGTCAGGCCCTGCTGGCGAAAAGTATGAACGCGTTCCTAGAGTATACATCAGAGAATCGGATAAATATTAGGGAGTAAGGCAGGGTTTGCTCTCCAAGGTATCTCAAAAGAAAGTGTCGTGATGGTTCAGCTCACACGGTGATCATTGCCGAGGTGGTGAATTCGTAGAGACCACTGATCACGACTTGACGGCAGGGCTGCTTCGTGCTAGAAGCTATCCGAATCGGGTCCGAGGTGAAGCATTATCTACGGGCGAGCATATCATCTGATGACATGAGTGTGGTTCCGTTAAATGGTTTTGACTCTACTACCGTTGGATTTGCGGAATTCTGGCACTCCGCCGCACCGTCTCTCAGCAACGCTCCCCCAGACTACTCCAGTGTTGGGTCGTTCGACTATTTCGCCCCGAGTATCTTAAAGCGCAAGGCCTGCGCTACTCCCCTTAACTTAATCGCTACTTATGAGATTACTCTTACTGAAGTATGGGATGATTTCATGACCAGTCGAATCTGGGGGCATATTATGATATGTTAGTCGGAACTGTTTGTTGATCACATGCACCAGTGAAACTCATGTGGATACCTTTTTTTCTTCCTAGTATGGTAAGACCTCATTCATACTTTGCGCACTGACGCCGACACCTGCGGTAAAATCACGCGCCCGCCTTCCATCACGGCGGCACTCCGGTGACGTGCTGCGTTTGTAAAACGCAAAACGCTCGACCCAACAACACTACAGTATGATGATTGTGGCGATAGCCCACTAATCCGAATTTAAATCTCGGCATAGTGCCAAATTATGCATGATGATCGAGGCGAGAGCTCACGAATCCGAATTCGAATCTTGGCATAGTGCCAAGCTATACGAATTTTGATTGCGAATTTGTAGGCTCTCGCCACGATCATCATCGGAGCGCGTCACCGGAGGGCCGCCGTAGTCGGCGGCGGGCAATGATACGTCGCCGCCGGTGTCGGCGTCGGAGCACAAAGTATGAACGCGGCCTAAGACTTCGTCAGGCGGTCATCATTTCTGCTGCACCCTGTACGTGCTTTTTACGGGGAATTAATCCACTTTGAACTCAGATGAGAACGGTGCTAAAAATTGTTTAACTCACCAAGAAACGAGCATCAGTGAAGAGTTCTGCGAGTGCAACAGCAAGTAACGCCAGAACTATCCTTTTCAACATAGTGTATTACCTGAAATCTATAAAGGTGCTGAGCTGTCTTTCTGTCTTCCGAGAGAATCAGCGATGGAAATGCAACGCAAATGTAAAACTTTTATGTGATTGATAATTGAGAATATTTATAGAAAGGAACTGAAGATAAGACAGGCTCGCATTATGTTTTATGCCCCATCATTCTTTGACACAAACATTTCTAGTGGGACAATCTGATGTTATTTGAAGATCTGAAGTTTCTACAACTGAAAGTAGTAGCGTTTTGCTTTAGGAGTGGTCCTGAAATTGGCACTCCGATTTGCGTTTAATCTCTAATGCCTACATGTTTCTTTTCAAACGGGAGCAGTGCTCTGCTCGGATTTCGGCGCAATATTTCGTTGTGGCCTAATATTAATGCTGCTCCCATGTCAGCCTTCGCAGGATTTCGTTGTAGCGCCCCTCTTGGACTGAAACCGTTCAAAGATATCGTGGTCATATTAATCTGTGGTCATTTCAATCTTTCCGACATTACTAATATAATAAAGTAATAATAAGCCCGGAATTGAACTTCACGGACCTTGCAAACTCAGGTTCAGGTTTTTTGAAACCTTTTTTTTAGCTCAGGTTTTAATCGATTACAACATGACCGAAGTAGCTTAAAAAAAGCGTGCACTGAAAAATTAGCTTCTCTGTTACCCACATATTCATGTTGTATTCGCCTGATAAGGGCGGCATGCAAAGCTTCACGAGAAAATCGAGAATCCGACTAATACAGTGCGTTTCATAATTATAAGGTCACCCCCAAATTTTCGGTTTCGGAACACACAGCCAGCCAAAAATTTTTTAAGTATTTTTTACAGATTCCCCACCACAGAGAACCCTTCCATACTAGTTTTGATGACATTACCTTTTGGCCCGATTTTTCTATGAATGTTTTTTGATTTTTGTGCCGTTTCATAATTATAAGGTCACCCCGAAGAAAGAGAAGATTTGCTAGAGTTAACAGCGCATTCGAAGGAGCTCATGATCTATGGTTCCCTTCTGTTTAAGAATGACATTAACTAGCCGTTTGGGGAAATAGAAAGGAAATTTCCAAGAGCCTTACCACAGATATTGTTTCAGTCATCAACAAAGGCCTGTTTCAGCAGCTTTGCTTCCCAGAACTGGCGCTTATTGGGGTAAATATTTTTGCGGCGATGTCTTCCAGATCTCCCCAATAGAGCTGAGACCAAGACCAAGACTGCATGTTATCTATGGCTGGAGGTCCGTATTTCGGAACTTTAACCACGATTTCGTTGGATGACCTACGTGAACAACATCCTTGTCATGCTGTTAGACGCGATTATGAAGAGCCGATCGACTCCAAAAGGCAACTGATTTTCTCGTAAGATCTTCTAGCAGTCTATGGAGTCCATTCTGCAGGTTTGAAAGGCAAGTTTCTATGCAACCTCATTGCCGAAAACCACTCAGGCCATCACCCTTCTCCCAGAAAAATTGCCAAAACTCCGCTAGCTCGACGCACTTCTCAGACCGAGCTAGTACTACCTCTACCCGTCAGCACCATACATATAGAGTATTTCCAGACTCAAAAGTACAATTCGGATGGAATTATTCGCATGCAAGGTGCAACTGCTATACAAATTCAGTTTCGTTCAATCCGTGCTCAAGAACAACTTTATGAATTGAAGTCGTTCCGCTTTATGGTGTGCTGTAAGCCTCGGAAACTACTTCATTATGTCTTCAGTGATGTTTCTGCTCTTTCTCGCTGCTGTACACGCTGTGGTTCCGGACTAGACATGATTTAGCTCCAAACAAATCCGGCCCATGGAGGAGGTGCTGTAGGGAGTGGCCCCCACAATCCTATCCTCGTTGATGATAATAATCTCACGTGGGAATCCAGAGCCTGAAAAACATCTGAAGACACCGAATCTCTCGAATGTCATCTAACTGAGCACAGGAATTCTCCGATTTTTTTTGGAATGGCTCTCAAACTGAGCCTAGCATTACAAGAATCCCAAATCTGGGCTTTTCTCTCGGAACGTATGTAGGAGCTAGCCACGAGACGATTGAATATGTATCTCGAAGATGTATTTGGAAGACAAACCTACCATCACACACCTGCCGGGGCCTTAAGTTTTTTCTTTTTTTTTTTAGGGTGACCTTATAATTATGAAACGGTGCAAAAAAAAAAACAAAAAACTCTCCTAAAAACATAAGGTAAACGAGACTGCTACCAAAATCGGACACGGGGTTATTTCAGGTGAGGAATCCGTCTGTAAGACTGAAAATATTCCTCAATGGAGTGTTGTCGAGAAAACCTGAAATTCAGGGGTGACCTTATAATTATGAAACGCACTGTATACAGCTCCTCGAAGTGGCGTCCGAGGGGACGGGCCTCAGAATAAATGCCCGCCTCCTCGTCCTTAGCCGTCGGAGACGCATAGTGGGAAGAAAACGATACAGAAACAGCCACACTCTTCGTCCCTGACCGAGGCGGACGACGGGGCGGGCATTTACTCTGGGGCCCGCCCCCTCGGCCACCACATCTTCGCCGGATTCTCATTTTTTTGCATGTATTGTTAGGCAAATACAACATGAATGGGTAGAAGGGGAACTCACTTATCCGTGCACGATTCCTTTGAGCTGAGAAAGCACTGAATTGAGCAACACATGCAACGCTCCAAATCTCTAGACTATGTGTACTATTAAGGCGACGTAAGTGTGTCAAATCTATTGCGAGGATGTGTCACCGCGCTCATAAATTGCCCTCAAAATTAGAGATTGCTCATGAATTCAAGCATTGCTCCCGTTTGAACAGAAACATAGAGGCGCTAGAGACTAGTAGCAAATCAAGGCCCCTTTACTAGGCATACCTAAAGAAAAGGCCATTTTCTGTTGTAAAAGCTTTAGATTTTAGCATAGCATGAAATTGGCCCATTAGAGCAGTTTATCTTAAGTAGCAGAGTGGTACAAATTAACGTGGGCCTGTTTTATCTTTATCTCTTGAACTCTCTCTTTTACATACTCTTAATTATTAGTCAAGTCAATGCTTCACAGTAGCGATGATCACTGAAGAACCTATGAGGCCACTCAGAGAGTGATATAATGGATATACTTCTCCCTGTACAAAGCCTGTGTACGTCGTATCAAGCCCACACAGAATATCTTTCGTAAACGCTGCACAGTCTCGCTATAAAACCAATCACTTTGGATGATTCACTTTGCACCCTCTTTCTTAACCCACTTTCTTTAAAAAAATTTCAAAGCAGTGTCTCAGAACAAGTTCCGCTCACGCGGTCACGAAAACCAAACGAGCGAAACTGTGAAAATTCTAGTTCGAGTCTTCTCCGAGCAGCAATCAGAGTTCGGTGACTAGGAAATGGCGGCTGTGCGCCAGAACACTCGAATTGGGACAAAATCTCTGGAACAGTCTCCAGCAGGAGGAGGTGACCACATCTCTCAAGCAATTTTAACGGGAGGGTGAGACACTTGCCACGCGCGGTGACACAGTTCGCGTGGAGCCGTGACACAGGACACAGACGAGTGCCATGGCTCGAAATCAGAAATTTGGGGTGATGGATCAAGTTAAAAGATCGGGGTCGACCTGCGACGAGGAAAGCGGTGACGTGCGAGCCATGGGCTTCGAGTAAAGTAGAAGCTCATGGCTCATGAATTTAGGCTCACGACGCTTAAAGCGTCGTGAGCCTAAATTCATTTATAATGCGGTGGTGTAAATTTATCGATCAATAGTCATTGTTGATATTATTGTTGATGCAACTCAGTGCAACTGCAATCAGTGTAAGCAACTTTTACAAAAAGCCAGAATTCAAATTCACTTAAAATGACCACTGGGCGGAGGTGTTGTAGTGGTGGCGCGCACCCCACTCTCATGGCGAGGGGATCAGATCCCGCATGAACTTCCGCCCATTCCAACCAAGCCTTCCATCCCTCCGGGGTCGGTGGGGTGATAACAGACTCGTCTGTGAGGATAAAACAGTGAACTGTACATTGGCTGGTCCCGCGAGTCATTGTATGGGCCTAATCGCATTCAACCGCCACGATTCTGAATGGAGCTACGTGCGCAGCGCATCCCACAAAAGATATTGATTAGTGCCAAAACTTCGTTCTTTTATGGTTCGCTTCTACAATGACCTTTGAGTGGATTATGCACAGACTAAGGTTTTTTGAAAATTTTCTCAATATTAGTTAGTAAACTGCAAACTTTGAAAGAGACATTATGCGATTTTCGAAGGGGTCCGGCCGTGAACAAATGGAGTAAAAGTGGAATATTAAAATCAATAATTGAACCATCAGATGCAGATGTTCAAAAAGCACACTTGGCGATAGTAAAATGTGAGCGTTATGACGCTCATTACTGACAAGGGAGGGTCATCAGGTCAGTCCGGCCTTTTGCGATGGGATGTATACCACTGTACTCGTCTTGGGACGAGAAACTCAAATCTGCCTTCCAAATTTGCGAAACGATTCTGTGAGCAAAGTTATGAAGGGTAGTCTCCCGACATGGTCGACTCTCTCTCTCTCGCATGTTCGCATGAGTGGACGTGGAATGCTAGCACAGCAAGGTGAGTTGTGGTATACTGGATACGATGGTTGTTTCACAGGAGATGGGTCGCAGGTTCGGATCCTTTGTGCGACTGCTCTTTTGCTTTTTCTCCCTTCAGCTCGTATGAACCCAGAAAGTGCGTATTAGTAAGTATTTGAAAGGTTTACCTCTTCATTCAACATCAAGAGGGGACAAAATTTCACGTTTCCTGATTTATGCATTTTTTCAAGACTTTCATTTATAGAGGGCATATGGTGAATAGGAGATACAAGAATATTTGAAAACCAGTAATTTACGAACACATGTGGTATTCCTGCACAAAGTGGGCGAAACAGTACAATCTCTCACAGTGTGCACAACGAATAAAGAAAAAATTTCCACACACACAGCAGTCGGAGCCCTCATCCACTTCAGATGGGAAACAATATTGAAGAGGCGTTTCATATTCGCCAGGGTGTGCACTAAAATATCCCGCCGCACGTCTCACTTCACAGGAACCGAAGTCCTTCAACAAGTACGCCAACACTAGCTTTGGGCAGAACATTGGGATTGAGTATGAGAGAAACTACTGTTTTTCTCTGCTAGACAACGCTACGTCACCTTATACCACATACTTATCTGTACAACTGTACGCTCTGTTCAAGTCTACAGGATATAACGTACCAGATGCCCTCTATAAATGAAAGTCTTGAAAAAATGCATAAATCAGGAAACGTGAAATTTTGTCTCCTCTTGATGTTGAATGAAGAGGTAAACCTTTCAAATACTTACTAATACGCACTTTCTGGGTTCATATGAGCTGAAGGGAGAAAAAGCAAAAGAGCAGGCGTACAAAGGATCCGAACCTGCGACCCATCTCCTGTGAAACAACCATCGAATCCAGTATACCACAACTCACCTTGCTGTGCTAGCATTCCACGTCCACTCATGCGAACATGCGAGAGAGAGAGAGTCGACCATGTCGGGAGACTACCCTTCATAGCTTTGCTCACAGAATCGTTTCGCAAATTTGGAAGGCAGATTTGAGTTTCTCGTCCCAAGACGAGTACAGTGGTATACATCCCATCGCAAAAGGCCGGACTGACCTGATGACCCTCCCTTGTGAGAGTAGAGCTCATGATTTATTCACCACAGAAGAAATTACGAGAGGAAACCGCAAGGAGCATAAAAATTAAGCCCACTCACTACAGTTCTCGTAGGAGCACTATGACCTGGAAAGGTGTCTGTTTACTAGTATCGTGCACAATTCAGCGATACGACCTGTTTCGCTTTCAAAACTTTGTCTTCACCATTGAAATCCTGTTTTACCTCATCTTATCCGGGTGTGTACCCTTATGTCAGGATTTCGCATCACGACGACGAGCGGTGTGCGACGCGGTGTGTTCGAGCTATGAGCGCAGCTATAGTTGGGTCTTAGAGCGATCACACGGTTATGCTGGAGCGCCATACACAGTTGACTTATAATCGCTTTGGGACTCAAAAACACGTCGCCTTTAGCTCGTTGCATCGCTTCGCTGGCGAAACCCCGCGGTGCGAAACCCTGACATAAGGGTCCGCACCCTCTCAACACAAGGGTTTGGCAACCTCCCTTGCCACATAGACGCCACATTGGGAAATGTTCTGACCAATCCCAGGCACGGTCAGTATGGGTGGCTGTGTGCAGCATGGGTGCAGTGCAAGTTCGCCTCGTGGAGCAGCAAAAAGCGTGCGACCTCTACTATCACTCAACGGTCCATCTGCCTCAAGAAGGTAAATCTTTAATCTGACAATCGCGTGGTATGCCTTCGAAGGCACAGTTCGCGATATTCGAGTATAGCCGTTCCACGCATGAGCCGGCACCCCCTCCGCAGCTGTAAAGTATGTATCATCACTGCGGAGTGAACGTGGGTAGGGTAGTGAGCGTTCACGGAACACGGAAATTAGATGGCGCCAACCACGTTGAGGTGACTGGCGTCCATTTAAGGAGGTTTGCTATCAATTACGATAAGTAAGACGGGAAAATTCTGATAGTAGAGGCGGCGTTACTAAAGGTAAACGTATGGCTTTGTTATAGGTGATTAACGTCACGCAAAAATTTCTGCACTATCCCATATCTGATCTCCTATAAGCGCGGTAACCCACGAAGATTATCGTGAATTGTGCCTTCAAGTGCTCCTCTATATTTCAGCCATTTGTACCCTTGTGATGGAAGCAACCCTGAGAATCTCTGAATATGAAGTTAATTCCTTGCAGTACATAACCAACGAAAATTCATAACACTGTTCCAACGTAGCCTTGAGACTAGGAAAAATTTGGCAAAAATGACCAATGTCCGAGTTATCTCAAACATACATAAAATGAGAGAAAACTTGCCCATAATGGGCGGGGCGTGATGTGGTAATGAGTATTGAGCAAATTTATAGAAAAAAAGTAATTCCAGTCGACCCACTGACACCCATGATGTTATCCGCACAGTGGTGCGCGCAAACCTTCTGGTAAAAACATAACCTATTAACAAGTAACAACCCATACTTGTAAGCCACCGCTTTCCGCGTCGCACGTCACGTGCTATTTTTGACCTGACGCTCCATACCCCAGTTCGAGTGCCTACGCCTACTCCTTTCACAAAGATGAATGTGTGATTTGCTTATGCATTCGGCTGCTCTCCACTAACCGCTCCACTTCTCATTCTACACTTGAAAGATTAGCACTGCCTTGCGACCCACATGCTTTCCGCGGCCCAATACGACCTTCATGACCAGGATTCCTCGACACACGGTGTACCCTGGCCCATTAAAGGTTTGAGCATCCGTTCCCTTCGTAGACGAACCTCTTCTCTTGCACAGCCAAGCTCATCGTTTTTTCAACTAGTAGACAATTGCCATCATTACCATAGGCGAGTCTCTTGAATCTCTAGCCAAAATTCTTTTGCTGCTTACGGAATGGCGCTGAGTGTGCTTTCCAACAAGCCATGACGCGGTGAAAAGGTGTCGTATTCGTCCGCCGCCCTCGGGTAAGGAGGGTTGTGGTTAATGAGGCATTTGAGTTTCCCCATTACTCATGTGTACACCTAAACATGGGTGTTGATTTGTAAGCAACCCTTTCTAGGATTCAGATTCCAGCTTTTGATGCATTTCCGATATACCCACCCAGGAGAAACAGAATGCATGTACAAGTAGCCTCATAACCACATTCCTGGTCATATAGGGGCGTGCAAGAGGATGCTGACGGAGAAAACATTGGAGTGTGAACAAGACATCCTGCACACCTACACACTAGGGGTAGAGTACACCGGGAGTTGAGGATTCCACGGCAGAAGGTCGTATCTGCAGAGGGCAGCGATGAGCACTAAAATCTAAATTTCAATGAGCAGATGAGAAGCGAAGAGTATTTCATATCGAACCCGTGTGAGCAAAAAAAAATCTTTTTTGCTTCAGGTAAGAATACATAGCATTGCAACCATACAATCCGGCAACAGTTACTGGTATTATAGAGGTCAAGGAGATCGACTTGGTCCCGCAGAGGGGTTAGGGCTATACTCCGAAAGCCGAAGCAGCTACTTTCCCCGACACCTAGGAGTGCCCCGACTACTACCAGAGTAAAGTCCTTCTGTGAAGGCCTTCAATCTGGCGTTTCGCCCGGTATTCAGACTCGGGCTCAATTGTTCCATCGCACGCGGTAAAAGAATAAAGGTTTCGGCGCTAATCAATCCCTTTTGTAGAATACGCCGCGCATTCCGTCTATTCAGAATCGTGGTGGCAGGTGAATGCATTTCGGCCCGTACAATTACTTCCGGGGGCCACCCGATGCATAAGTCAGTGCTTTTATCCTCCCAGAAGAACCGGTATCAATTCACTTACTCCGGAGGCGTGAAATATAGTTTTCATGGGCGAGCGGTGATGCGGGATTTGATCCAGGCACCATGATAGTGAAGTGCGCGCCTTCTGTCTTTGCGCTGGCACGACATAGAGGAATGTTATTCATAAACTTGCTCATACCCCAACGATAATACCATAAACAACTGTTTCTAACAGTTTAATATTGTGCTGTCCCGAAGCCATTATATGAATGTTTAAGAACAATTAAGACTCCAAAATATTTATTCAAAAAACTCAAAAGACCCCTCAAAAGCTCGGAAGTTTTTTGGGATATTTTTGCGATATTTCGGTGTTTAACACCTTCTTCAGGTCTGAAAAATCGCAAAAATATTCCAAAAAACTATCGGGAGTTTTGAGGAGCCTTTTGAGTTCTTCAAGTGAAGTGAGCTGAATTTCACGCATAATGTGCCTGAAAAATCGAAAAAAGCAAAAATTAAACACCGATATATCGCAAAAAAATTTCAAAAAACTTTCGAGACTTTGGTCTTTTGAGTTTTTTGAATAATTATTTTGAAGTCTCGATGGTTACAACATTCAACTGTTGTAACAGTTGGATCACCTTGGTAAGGCTGTTCGAAACCTCGGATTCCACCCAGCTATAATCCTGAGGATGGTCGATAATTAATCCAACTCGCCATCAAAAATCAACACACTAATGAATAGTGAGCTGAATTTCACGCATCAATGTGTACTACTTAGTTTTGTACGGGTGAACAATAACCTCAAGCATAAGCGAGTATTCAGGCATGCTTTAATTGTTCTCATTGCAAACCTAATTGAAGCACAAGTGTAAATCTTATTAACAGGAACGGACAAAGTCAATTACTGTGGTTGAATTTCGTTCATTTCCAGTATAATTAGGAATCGAGCGTCTTTCACTTAAGAATGCGACAACAGCGATGCCTTTACATATGGCCAGGCGTAAGCAGAAAATATTTTGCGACAATTTCTGTTTTCTATCACAGGAATGATCTACCACGAGATCAACAGCAATTCTATTCTTCAGCATTTAGCGAGTTAAACTACTATCAAAATCTGAACATAGGAACCCATTAGCGAAGGATATAATATTTTCCGCAGTAGATCCAGAAATGGCCATCACGTTACTGTTACTAATCGAAAAAAGCCTCAAATTAATTATTGATGAATTATTGCGACGAATTTATTATGGATAGCCGGTTGACCCAACGAGGACGTAGAACACCAAATCACCCTCTGTCAAAAGAAGACGATAGGAAAATCTAGCTGGTACTACTGGCAAAATAATACATATTACTGCCAAGTAAATCTGAATGAGGGCAGCCACAGATGGAGAGCCGGAAACAACGCGACCGAAAAGAAGTTATGTAAGAGTAGGCAGAGCATCTCTTAGGCGGAGCTTGTATGACGTGGAGATTTGGACGTAATGTGCTGGTCCACCCTAATTAAGCTAATCTTCTTCTGCTTCTGCGTACACGCGGTCGTCCGAATCTGCGTCGATTCTTGTCATTTTCTGTTTGTAACGATATATACCTGCTCCTATGATTTACTATCTATGACTGAATTACAGATTTTACGCTGCTTTAAAATTAGTGCACTCATTGCTTACTCCTATCTTCAAAGGTTATATGCGGGGGCACTGCAAACTGCCGCCGCTAAATCAAAAATAGAAATAATTTGATTACCTTCTGAAGTAATATTCATTATATACATACTTATGTAGATGCAGAGCTCGTTTACTGCTTCATAAATCCTTACCAGGTCAAGAAAAGGTTTCAATATGACGTTTGTACATGTGCTCAGCAAACATTTTCAACCAGCATTTCATAAAATTTGGCTTGGACACGAAGACGAGAGGGAAAGCATCTATCATAGGGGGCAGACGATCGTTATGCAATTCGTTAAGAGTATCGATAGAATTGTGAGCTGTAACACAGGCTTAGCGCTCTTAAATATCCGAAACGGAATGATCGAAGAGCTTAGGATCTGGCAAATCCGAAGGGGCGTTGCTGCGAGGCAATGAGGCGGAGTTCCATATTTTCACAGGTCCGACAATAACTAATTCAACGATATCATCGTGATATTGATAGTCACGTACAGCCCTCGTTAATGTCTCTCTTCGACCTCAATCCGTACGACTTCCAGCAGAGTGTGGCTCCGGTCCAAAAGGAGTGAACAGTGCGACGTTGGCGTCAATACAGCCCCACGACTGCACCCTACCTCGCAGCACTGGCCTTCAAATAGTCTGGACCTCATTCACATCCTTTTGCATACCTTGAATAGCAAAGTTGGCAATTGCGTCGATTCTCTGAAGCTACTTTTACCAAACATGGGACGATTCGCACGATGATCACGGCCGACGTCATACGGTTCGTTTCTAAAATTTTGTTAGGGGGTTCATACTTTTCGCCGACACAATGTGGCTGCGTTCGAAGGCAGCGAAGCAGACTGGCACGCGGGAGGTGCAGGGACGGCGCAGGCAACGAGGCAGAGCGGCACAGGCGTAGACTCAGAGACATGCAGCGACAGCGGGTGTCGTGACCCGAGATGCTGCGTCAGTGTGCGAGCATGCGACGTCGAACTGTTGCGGCCGAGTTGTCAGGAAACGGGGTTTGAGCCCTAGAGGGTCTAGCGAATCTGGCTCATCTCTTTCATTGTGTTAATTACGATATTCGTTTCTATTACTCGTTTTGTTCTCTCACGATTTGGGCTCCTCTGGTAGAAGATCGTTACCTGCAGTGTTTCACTTCATATCTTGTAAAACAGAGTTTCACGGTCTCCGTGATGCACGGGGATCTCCATACGAGAAGAGATTGGGGAGTTGACGAAGTCTGCGTTTGATTTACTAGACATAATGCGGTTGAAGCATGTAAACGGTGGAGTCAATCACGGGCATAGATAAAAATAAACTACAGAAATGAGAAAATGTTTGGTCTTGTTCGACATATACAGAGGGAACACAGAGGCGAGGAATGAATCTTGACCCTACTCAATTCCGATGGCATCCCCGATCCGCCACATCGCTTGCCGCGCAGTCCGCTGTGCGCGAGGTGCGCAACGATGAGCTGCCAGGTCACGATAGAATCGTCCGTCTCCGAGCGACCGCAAAGTATAAACGCGGCCTTAGTGAGACTGGCGATGGACGGTCGTAACAAACCCTAAGGCCACGTTATTAATTGTTTGTTGGTCACCTAAACTACTTTTTATACAATTCATGTATACGTTCTCCATTGTTGGATTATAAGGCTTTGTCAAGTGATCATTACGTTTGCTGTACCCGGCGTATATCATGGAGAGATACTTGATTCGCTTGTGCAATTAAGGAGGTTACTGGTGATTTGACCCAGCCATTCGTACAATTAGGAGTACGTTTGCGGAACGTTGATGAAGTGAGTGGCGCACTGATGTGCAGATGAAGATGGTTCTTTTTTTCTTGCAATCTCATCATTCTATCACTCACTTCCTGTTACGTATGCCAAGTCTTTGACTTAACTAAGGAAGACGGACCTTGCCTTGGTCGGGTACATGCGCTGTAACTGCACGACAAATTACGTGACGACGTGTAACTGCATACTTCACACGATTACAATACTCTTCGTCTTCATTGGTTCTTTATGAAACAATCCGCGCCTTCATCAAAGTGTTCTTTTGAAATTTCCATATAATTCCATTGTATCACAAGACTATCAGCAACACAGCAGATGTGGCAGTAGTTAAATTCGATTTTTGCATGTGCAAAAAGCTCTTTCGATGGATCAGCGGTGACTGGAAAGCGTAGCACGGCAATACCTTCCGCTCCTGAATCTATGTGCCGCACGCATTCGCCCTTCTTCAGAACAAGGTAAGCATTGCAGACCGTGCATGTTGCAGGCACTAGTAGGGGTAAGGAGAAGCACATGTTCTCTGAAAACGAACCTTCCTCCGGCAGAGGTCACATGTGGAGAAGTGCGCATTGAAAAAACGCGGCTAGGGGTTTTATGACGATTCCGCTGCACGGTATGTCGTCCTGCGGTCCTACGGTCGGGCAAGTCGCCGCGAAGGGGCGGGAAAACGATCGCGCCCGGCTGGTTCAGACTGGCCTGTCTGCAGTCCACCCCCGCTAGTGACGCAGAGGGACGTGAGAGAGGAGGGGGATTCTCAGGATCTTATTCCTCGGTTTATTCGCAGTTCTATGTCGTTCTTTCTCTAATCTTATATTGCTTAGCACCTCTACTTTCATAATCCCCCAATTTGCCGAATTCAGCCCTTCCGGTGTCTTTAAACTCCTTCAGCCATACCCTCGAATGGTCTTATTGGTTTAATTCCAGAATCATGCGGGCATTGGCTCTTCCTGAATTTTACTGTCCAGGAAGCCTAAGGCGTAAGAACCACATTACGTATGCACAAGGTGGCAGCGCTGCAGGACCCTAGCAAAAAACCACGCTTACATCCTAAGGGTCCACAAATGGACACCACCATCTGCAGTTAGTTTCGACATTACAGGAGGTTCTGCTGGTCTAAACAACTCGTTTTACCAATGATATAATTTCACTATTTTCAGCCAGATAGCTTCTCCGAATCGGTGGTGGATTGCATACATAGTGGTTGCTCTGAAGAAGTCTTATAAACTGGAATATTCGCCTAGAAACTCACATAAAAATCAACTCCTACCAACGCATACATAGTAATACGTTCCTCGTACAAGGAATGTCTTATCTTCTTATTTTCGCTGCAGCTGGTTTGAGTGTTTCGATATTTCATTTTTATATTTACTTTTTTTACAGTCTAATACTGATTCTTTGCAGCCTCAAAATAGGTACAGCTTGCGCCGTAAAAACACAGCGCCAAAATAATTACACTTGATTAAATTCTGACGGAATGTTTCCATTCCGAATTCATCCGCACACTTCACACTATCATGAAACTTCATACAGCCATCTGCACCAGTCCCATAGGACATTTCTACGTCAGCAGAATATGACGCTATAACTAGGTGTGATCCTTATTTTTGCCGATACTTAGCAGTTGAGGGATTGGAAATGACTAACACACTTGAGTATTCCGTTTTTTTTAAAGATCCCAAGGCTGCGTTCATACTTGGCAGTAGCTGCGTGTCTCTGCGTCTCCGCCTGTGCCTCCCCATCTCGTTCCTGCGTCGTCTCTGCAGCTCTCCCGTGCCACTCTGTCTCGCTGCCTGTGACGCAGTCACGCCCTGCCGGCGTAAAGTATGAACGCGCCCTGACTTTCTTCGTTTCCAAAGAGGTGAACATGCATAACGATTAAAACTACTTCATTAACAGGTATGGGAAAGATGATGCGCATCATGACAGCCTTACCCAATGAGCGAAACGTCAGTGACTTCCAGAGCAAGACCGGCGGTGGAATCCGTCTAGAAAAGCTCGACCAAGCGATTTGTGTAGACTTTTTACTCCGACGCTGATGTATGTAGTTGGTACTCCTGCGATGATGGTGGACGACCTTATTTTGTGACGAGGAGGAAGGCAATGAGTGACAGCTTCGTTCTGCTCAGAGAGGAATAAATAAAGCATATTTTACCTCACTACTTTCATTATTTCATTACTTTTACTGCTCTTGCTTGGTATACTTGACGGATGGAGACTGTTGAGCAAAGAGCTATTTTTGGCTAATATTTAAAATTAATTTAATTTAATCGAGCGTTATAGCCATCCTAGAAGAAGCAGTGAGTGTGACTGGCTTGTACAACAAATCTGTTCGGTTTTTTATTTGATTCTCTTTGCCACTAGATTAAGAGTGTATATGTATTTTATAAGCTTTTTGCTTTACAAAACGTCGTTATTTGTATTCACAACTTCTCATTGCTTGTTATTTTTGATGGAATACCCGGGAAGCGAAAATTTTCACTTTCGACATCAACACTTCCTCTGGTGGGGATCGATTGAGCAGCTTTACCTGTTGAAACAGCAACAACAACACAACAATGTGAACTTCAAGGCTTCCAAACTGCAATCTTTGAAGATCCTTCAGGTATCAGCCCGTTGCCTTTTGAGCGGAATTTTGCAAACGACTCGTACTGACGGCGCCGCGAGTGCTACGCCGCGAAGCGGAAATTCGACCAATCGGTCTCCACCCCGCTTCTTCTCATATCATCGAGGTGAAACGCCGTTGAAGCCGCGGCATCTGCAGCGTTTACGGGGAAGGGTTGTGTGCCATATTCTAGGCGCAGCACAAAGGTGATCAGCAAACTTCAAAAAAAGCTTTTCTGACATCGACGGCACGCCCAGAAGCGATTACCTTCGGAGTTTGACGATGTGAAAGCAGTTTTGTTAAATGCTACTGCAGCTCTTGAACTTCTTATGCATCGATGAGCATTCGGCATTAATGCCGTCTTCAGAATTTAGATTTATTGCACGTGTGCATACACATGAAACAAGTCAACTTATATTGAGTCGAACGAAAATACTTCCAAACAGAAAATTTCTAATTAGAACCCGAGGGAACACGAAATTTAAAGGCGTGATGGGGGTGATTGGAAGCCAAATATGGAAAGATCATCGACTATGAAGGTTAAGTATTCAATAGTGCGATGTTGAAGAAAAAACAGTATGAAACGGTTACATGCCCGAGAAATAAGTGTCTTTTCCCATCGTCTATTTTTGGAAGGGGCGGGCCGGGCCGAAAGGGGGAGGGCTGGGAAAAGACAAGCGGCAATTATTAAGAAGACGGCTATTGCAAACCCGGGGGTATCTTTCTCTTCGGGAATTTCTCACAGATAGTCTTCTTAGACCCATGTCTGTCATTTGCGCGAGTCAGTTAAGGAGTTCTCATTACCCCTAACACTGTCCAAGCTCTCGTCGTGGATACCCGTCAGGTATACACGAGAACAAAATCTTTGGATGACAACTTAATCGGTTTGCCTTGGATTTTTCTCGCCTTCGTCTGGAACGGTGTAGCGTACATAGGGCGGGTTTGGACAGGGCGTTTGATACACGCGATTGCTGTCAGCACACCCTCTTCCAGTGTGATGTGGAAAAAGAGGTCGGAATTCACAGCGACTCACGAGGAAGGTCTTTCAAGAAATGAAGCGGTTTTTGAAAACGGTTTTTTGCATTAAGTGGGGGGTTCATACATGAAACATATAAATATAATGAATTTTTCCTGAGCGGTCCTACAAAATGCCAAAAAAAAGGGTCGATGGTTTGATTCCCACTGAAGACAATTTTTGCAAAATTTGGTTTTCCAGTTTCTGTGATCGAAAACATCTGGATATGAATATGTTCACTACTCACTTTGAGAGCATCCGACTACTACTACTCGTTATTATTTTTGTAATTTTAGCGGTTCAAATATTTGAGCCTGCCAGTGCCCATAGAGCACGACGAGACATTTTCGGATTCGATATTCGTACTCAGGGGGTCGAACCACAATGATGAGTATCCATCATGATCGAGATTTTCGCCCAAAATCGAAAATTTTAGCTGGGCACTGGTATACCTTAAACTGCACCCTGGACCAAGGAGACGACGTTATCACATATTGGGAAACCCCGACTGCTCGTCTCGTTTGATGCTTGTTAGGTGATGTTATAGCGATAGGCATTCATGCTTAGCATATTCCATTGATTTTTAGCGATTTTGTTCAAAAAGGGCACCGTGTACCCATAGCGTAACATACTGTCCCGATGTTAAGGTCAAAAATTGGATTTGGCTGGGAATGGGTTCTCGAGGGTGTTTTGTCTCCCTTAACTCGAATATGACACTCATCAAGAAAACGCCAATCTGGTTCGCTACAGACCCTCTGTGTCCAAAAAAAGTAGAATCACCGAAATCGCTGAAAACTCATAGTTATGGTGAGTGTGGCATACTGACAGCGAAAATCATAGTCCATCCGCATAGAGACGTAGTGAGGAGGGAAAAGTAAAAACCTAAACAAACAAAATGTTGCCATTGTCAATATCCAAACCGGAAAACCCTCCGCCTACCGTTCGAACGAGACTCCAACCCCTTTTCTACCACACCATCCGGTCACTTCGGCAGCCTTTTCTTGGGTATTACTCATGAAACTCCCACACACTTTTCCTTCATGCCAGTGGCAAGACTTTGTTCTCCATGCTTCCTTTACCACACGAATTTAAAGAGCACCTCTAAATCTGCACATAGGCAGCGCGATACAACGAGTGTATTGAAATCCGTTCTCATGAAAGTTTCCTTCTCTCCTTTAGCATTTATATATTGACCCATAAGAGGCGAAAAACCGTTTCCAAAAACCGCTTTATTTTCTGAAAGACCCTGTTAGCGTGTTCTTTTTTCGTCATTGTCTGGGAGGGCGTAACGTACATGGGTTGTACAGGACACCTGATATGAAAATAGGCATCTCATCGTCGTTAGGACATTCCTGTGTTCAAGGGAGATTTGCTGCCATTTTGCAGTCTTGGTTGTTGAAGGAGAGGTCGAAACGAAACTTCAGGTGACAAGTGCAGGCATGCGTTTGATTCCATGATCAGAAAAAATGTCTTCGATGATGACGATGAGTTGCCTAATTCCATATTGAACGCACTGTCCAACCCGTCATATGTACGTTACACCTTCCCAGACGAAGGCGAGAAAAGGCAAGCTAAGCCGCTTTCATGTCAGTGTTTTCGAATTTTGTTCGCCTGTATAACGACGGGTATACACGACGAGAGCCCGAAGGCATTGGTAGGGGTGATGTGGGTAATGAGAGCTCCTCAATAGGCTTACGCAAGTAACAGTATGGGTCTAACAATATGAAGAGTATATCCGGCGAAACTTCCGATGAGAAAGAATGGTCCCGGGCATTATAGACTTCTCCAACAGCTGCCACTTGTTTTATGCCAGCCCGCCCCTTTTGCGAATAAATGGCGGGTAGTGTGAAGCAGGATGATTCAAAGCCCTGAACGTTCGTTCCTTGAACATTCAGAAATACTGCACACAATTCCTGTAATCGAAAACGTTGTTTTGTTTCTAGGGTGGTATAGCACATCAACCTCGCAAATTCGCGGGCAGTGGCTCGATAGTAGGTCCACGAGGAAAACGTCGCAGAAAACGTATTAATATAAATTTTTTAAGGGTGACGTGGGTGCACAAGGTTCACGTGGACCTCCCATCATCGCCATTGAGTTCAGGGAAACTTGGCGGTCCAGGTAGGCCGCTCATTGATGCTCCTTGTTCTCCTTTTTCACCAGACATTCCAGGCAAGCCGGGATGTCCTGGTTCTCCTTTTGGTCCAGGTATTCCAGGAAGCCATTCAGACCTGGAATGAAAAGCTTATTAGAATAATAACTGAAGCTACAGGAGACTTCTAAGTTTTGGAAGCAGATTAGTGTGCAGCTTTTTGTTCTCGTTTTATGTCACGATAAATCGGCGCGTAGAAAGGGATATTTCATCCCCGAATTCAAGAGCACACCTCATACTATCACAGAACTCCGCAAAAGCCTTCTGCACATTTTAACCTCCAATTGCGACTTCTGCTGAATCTGTGACTTAATGGTAGTAAGCAGAAAGTGAGGGTACAGACATGGATAGCCTCATCAGTTCACACCGCAGTGAATACAGGGGCGGGGGGGGGGAGCCAAAAAAAGTAATTTTTCTCCTCCACTTTCAACCCTACTTCAATCGAACTTCAGCAAATTCTGAAGGGGTATTTCCATTCTCGATACAAGAGCACACCTCATACTATCACAGAACTCCGCAAGAGCCTTCTGCACGAACAGGATCGGGAGATTATTCCGAGTGAACATGATGTGTCACCTCAACACGGCAAATCGGAGATTTCGTCGCCCTCGTTCAGAACCTTGCTGAGGTCCTTTCATTTGGGTACCCAAGGGGATTCATATTAGGGGTGTTCTTAAACATACCGTTTTCCGGGTTCCCAGCGCCCTTAGTTTCCAAGAACCAGAACGTACCGTTACCACTGAAATCCCTCCGGTGGCAGGTTTGAGGCAGAAAATTATACTTTGGATCATAGCAGCGTCGTCCAAGCAGCAAGGGCTCTGTGACTCCCACGAACCGAAGGGCCAATCCTTAGGAAGCTTCTCACTAAGGACCTACCACGGATCGTGGCTCCACTGTTCTAAGCGGACCTTGATTCCATAGGTGCTCTGAAGCCCGACTGCACCGACTGAAGGATCTGTATTTTTATGAAGGTGAAAGTGGTGAGCCTCATCTTGCTCCTGTTTCCAGAGGGACATATTGGGAATATTTTATATTACGTTTCCCTATGTTTTGTATACATGGCGCATGCGAACCGTGAGCAGAAAAATTTTTTTTGGCACCCCCCGTATATTGCTCATTTTTTGCAGCATGATCCATCATAACAAGCCATTCTATTGAGAAGGACATAGAAATGGTTTGTTGAGCGAAACGAGTACGAAATTTGGTGCCTGCAAAGCATCTACCCACACTGCTATTTGTAGTAGCATGAAATGTCTGCGGAAGCGCTGCGGCTGCGCAACTGGAACGTAACCACCACATGCGGTGGCTTCGCGCGCGGCAGATCACGTGATAGACGTCGCGGAGGCTCCACCTAACTTTTTCAAGAGCGCAGAACTTCATAGGAAACCAAGGCAGTTTCATCCCCTGGTTACAGAGTAATACGTATGCAATCTGAGAGCGTATATCAAATGAAATTGCAGTTCTGCAATATTGGAGATTCTAAGAGAAGGGCTCTCGCAAAAATTATTGTTAAACTGTGATAAGACACCATTAACGTCGGTAAAAAAATGATTAGGCTGGTGGCATTCAGAAATAAAAATATCGAAAGGTTTTTGAAGTACCTCGCTGTTGTCATCCGCTTCGCACAATGACCACATCAACGCCTTGATAAAAACGAGATTCCCTCACTCGTTTCCGGTGCTACCCACCTCTGCCTTATTCCCCACCATCTGTGCGAACAGATTTGGGTTTCTTACTGAATATACTCTAACAAAGCCAGAAAGACTCAAAATGAACGCCATCGCCACTAATTTCAAGGATGGATAGGGTAATTCAATTTTAAATATGATAAGAATAGCATGATAGACGAAGTGTTTCAATTTTGAATATATATACATATGGTTGAAAACTGATCGTTGTTGGTCTTATAGTGCTTGGCTATGACTTCTATGTATGTATAAGGCACAACGTACCCGGGAATCCTTTCTCTCCAGTATTCCAGGGACGCCAGGTTGTCCTGGAGTGCCAGGAAGTCCACTCTCTCCTTTCCGTCCGTCCACACCAGGAAGTCTGGGTGATCCGACATCTCCAGGTCTTCCAGCGAATCCAGCTTCATTTTAAAGTCCTGGTAGACCAGGCATTCCAAGCTGTCCTAGTACTCCATCCTTTATCAAACGCTTCGGAGCAGCAAGACCAGATGGACCTTGAGGCTCAGGAAGACCAGAGACTCCCACCCGTCCGGGCTCTCCCTTTTGTCCAGGACTTCCAGGTTGGCCAGGCAGACATATCCAGGCTCTCCCTTGAGTCCAGGCAGTCCGGGTAACTGGGATGGAAACTCTTCATTGGTGGTGGTTCGACTCCCTGAGTACAATATCGAATCCGTTTTGCGCGAAAGCGTCTCGTTCGTGCTCTATGAGCACTAGCAGGCTCAAATAACTGAGCGGTTGAAATCACTAAAAAATAATAACGAGGAGTAGTCTGATGTTCACAAAGTGAGTATTGAGCATACTTACAGGGGGTGCCAAAAAAAAAAGTAATTTTGTCTCCTCCACTTTCGACCCCATTTAGCCAAACTACAGTAAATTCTATTGAGGTATTCTCATCCCCAGAATCAAGAGCAGACCTAACTCTATCACTATACTCCGTGGCAGTCTCCTGCACGAGCAGGAACGGGAGCAAGGAAAGACTGAACAAGATGTATCACCTCAACTGGGCAAAATCCGAAATTTCTTCGCCCTCTTTCACAACCTTGCTGACGTCCGTTCAATCTGGGTACCTAAGGGGATTCATACCGGATGGTGTTCTATAAAATTGCGTTTTTTCCGGGTTCCCAGCGCCCTTCGTTTCCAAGAGCCAAAACGTTCCCCTACCACTGAAACCCCTCCGGAGGCGGATTTGAGGCATGAAAATGATACTTTGGATCATAGCAGCCTTGTCCAAGCAGCAGGGGCTCTGTGACTTTCAAGAATCGAAGGGTCAACCCTCAGAAAGCTTCCCACAAAAGACCTACCACGGAGCTTGGCTCCACTGTTTTTAGCGAATTTTTAAATGCAGGTACTCCGAAGCCCGACTGCGCCGAATGAAACCTCCATATTTTTATGAACATGAACGTGAAGAGCCACAGCTTGTTCCTCCTTTTAGAGGAACATTTCGGGAATGTTTTGCCCCAATACCTTTATCTCTTTCGTTTCCCTACGTTTTGTAAAATTGGCAGATGTGAGCCGCGGGCAAAATTACTTTTTTTTTTGGCACCCCCTGTATATCCAAATGTTTACGATCCCGGAAATTGAAAACACAAATTTCGCAAAAAATGTCCTCAGTGGGAATCAAACCATCTACCCTTTTTTGGCATTTGTGGGGCCGCTCAGGGGAAATGAAGGATAGTTATATGTTTCATGTATGTACCCCCACATGATGCAAAAAACCGTTTTCAAAAACCGTTTCATTTCGTGAAAGACCTCCCTTGTGAGTCGCTGTGAATTTCGATCTCTTTTCCACACCACAACGGTGTGCTGGTGATCGCGTGTAAAACGCCCTGTCCAAACTCGCCCTATGTACGTTACACCGTCCCAGACGAAGGCGAGAAAAGTCCAGCGAAATCGGTTTTTCTCGAATATTTCTGATCTCACAACAATCTAGATTGTGTGCAGGCAATAACGTTGTTCGCGTGTATACCTGACGGATATACACGACGAGAGCTTGAAGACAGTGGAAGGGTGGATTTGGGTAATGAGGACTCCTCAGTTGGCTCACGCAAATGACAGCTATGGGTCTAAGAAGACTGTATGTGGCGAAATTCCCGATAGGAAAGAGTGCCCCCGGGCTTTATAATAGCCGACTTCTTGAGCAGGTGCCACTTGTTCTAGGCCAGCCCGCCCTTTTTGAGAAATGAAATACTTCTTTTAGCCGAGCCCTCCTAGCGTATTCCCGTGGTCTCATCCTTGTTCATTGTTTAGCGTACAGGAACCGGAATGGGATGGAGGGTTTAGTGTGGAGGATTGGCAGCGTGCTGGCCACGACATACGAATTCCACCTACTTATAAAGGGAAGAGGAAGGGGCATATATGTATTTCCCGATCTCCTGAGAGCAACGCTCTCTCTTCTTCCACTTTGTATGATCAGAATAAAAATGCGCGTGGCTTAAAAAATTGCCCTATCTGAGCTCTGCTCTTTATAGGCGAAGTATGCACCTCTCTCTATACAAGATGGCCGTCCCAGTACCCCTTGCCCAATTCCAATTTTTTAGCAAGGAACCTCTTTTGCTGAACGCAATGACGTGAGAGTGGGTAAGTGAGTTGCATGTTTTAATTGGATTCAGACTGAGATCCAGATGAAATCATCGTCTCGTCATACTCATACTATTTCAACGCAATTGCTTTGATATTCCTTCGCCATATTGATCAACTGTTAAGAATAAAAAAAGTTTTATCTTCACCCTGATCAATAAAAAACGTTTGAAGTCGTTGTTTTCTAAACGTAGCTGTTCTCTTTTACAGTGGCAGTGCAAAGAAAAAGTGCTCTCAATTTAATTAGGAGTATTGAACAAAAGCAGTAGAACGTGCAAGCATTAGCGCCCAAGTAAATTTGTAGCACCCTGGCTGACAAGGGTCAAGCGTTGGCTGAGGAGTCATTAACTGGGGAAGTGGGGGGAGGGGGCAGATTTCAATTGCTGACGGAGGGATCGTAATCTGAGGGTCTAGTTGTGACCCGCATGATGGGAAAAGTCGAATGAAGCAATCAACGAGCAATCAGCAATCACAAGCAATGAATACCTGGAACCTTAGATGTAGATCGTATGCATGGCGCACACCAAGACACCAAGATAAGGTATAAGGTTAGATAGCGTCAGACCCTTACGGTCTTGTGATTTTGCTGTTTTGCGGTTCGCGCTTTCGCACACGATTCTGCGACTCTAAAGTCGCGTTCATACTTTGCGCACCGACGCCGGCACCGGCGATGACGGCTGCAAACCGCGTGCCTGCCGTCGACCACGGCGGCACTCCGGTGAAGAGCTCCGTTTGTGAAACGCTCGATCCAACCACACTCCTCTCGCCATAATCACTATACCGTAGTGTGGTTGTGTCGAGCGTTCTACAAACGGAGCGCGTCACCGGAGTGCCGCCGTCGCCGCTGGTGCTGGCGTCGGTGCGCAAAGTATGAAGGCGGCCCAAGATTGTCCAATGCCGTAACTTCTGAAGGTGGCTCTACTTTTTACCCACTGCAAGCAAAAGGTGTGTTCCAAGAGCACACCAGATCTTGTGGATAGTTTGGACATTTGCTGGAGGCATCTTTTTTAACAGCTGCCAACCGCTCTGACGAGACCCGCCTCTTTTTTAAAATTATTGGAGGGAAGTGGTATTATTTTCCGACTTCTGACCGCTCCACTCCGTTATTTCTTCACTTTCTTAGCACTAAGTACCTCGACGTTCATACTCAACGATGTTTTCATATTCGGCCTTAACTACCCTACCACTGCCTTTAAAAACCGCACAAAAAGGACCTTAGAAGGTCGTTGATTCACATTCTGCAGCAAAAGCTGCCCATACTGAATTCCAAGACGGCACACACACGCAAATCTGCGCTCCTTCAGTGGCCGGTGCAACTCCTCTGAAGTCTAGGCCCACAAAAATGCTGTTCAGACCTACTTAATATCTCTGGAGCCTAATCACATGACTGCTGAAGCTCTTTTCGATCGAATACGTCAAAGGACGAATGTTCTCGTCTCTTCACTGACCATACCCGCTTCAGAGGCAGTGTCAGGGGTAATTCAGGTCGAATACGGAAAGATCATTAATTATGGAGGTCGACGTGCTAGTACGAAAATGAAGAAAAAGCGGAATGAACGGACAAACAAGTCCGAGAATAGAGGTCCCCTTTCACCCGTTTATTCTCAAAATGGGCGAGCTGGAATAAACTGGCAGCTGTTGAAGAAGACGGCTCTAATAAAGCCCGGAGTACTCTTTCTCATCGGAAATTTCGCCACATGTAGTCTCCTTAGACCTATAGCTGTCATTTGCATGAGTCAGTTAAGAAGTTCTCATTACCCACATCACCCCTTCCTCTGCCTTCAAGCTTTCGTCGTTATACACTATATTGTACCCGCTAGGTATACACGCGTACAAAATTTCAGTATCACCGACATAATGACTTAATTTGTACTTTTCTCGCCTTCGTCTGGAACAGTGAAACGTACATAGGGTGGGTTTGGAAAGGGCGTTTAATACACGCGATTGCTGTCAGCACACCCTCTACCATTGCGATGTGGTAAAAAGAGGTCGAAATTCACAACGACCAACGAGGAAGGTCTTTCAGGAAATGAAGCGGTTTTTGAAAACGGTTTTTTGCATCGTTGGGAGTACATACATGTAACATATAACAATCCTATATTTTTCCTGAGCGGCCCTACAAATGCCAAAAATGAGGTCCATGGTTCGATCCCCACTGAAGACAATTTTTGCAAAATTTGAATTTTCATTTTCTGGGTTCGTAAACATTTGGATATAAATATGTTCAGTTCTCACTTTGAGAGCATCAGACTACTCCTCGTTGTTATTTTTTAGTGATTTTACCGGTTCTGTTATTTGAGCCTGCCGGTGTGAACGAGGCGTTTTCGCGCGGGACAGATTCGATATTCGTACTCAGGGGGTCTAACTAGCCCCAGGGATAAGTTTTTAGCCCAATCAAAACCCCTAGCTTTCATTTGCGTGATATAGTTAGAGTTCTCACACCCACATTACTCCTATCACTGCTTTTAACTGTACAAACCAGTTATCGTGACCTTTGCCTCTACGGAAGAGGCAACAATTAGTTACCGTTCGAGATTCCAGAAGACGAAAGGCATTAGTTCTGGACCACCGCTGTAGGGGAAATTACGGACTGGGTAAGGTACTACTCACAGGCTTTACGGCCGTACGGTCAGACCCATCCAGACTTTCCCAGCCTTCCATTTTTTCGTTGCTGGTTCACATTAGCTTATGCAATGGATACGTTATGCATTGAGTATCGGATACCCATATCGACCTTCGGATAGTGTAACCTTTATCCTTTTCAGATTTATCTCAATCAACCGCGCATAATACTCCAATCAGACTAGTAGGAAGAAGTGGAGTACGGATCACAATCCAGTCTTCGTAGGCAATAACCAATTTTTTGTGGGGAGTGCAAATAATAAATAAATGATTAACGAATTAAACATAGCATCACATCGCAAGTAGGGACTGGAAAAGGAGTCACCGTTACACTTTATGGCTCACCGCTTTCCATCAACAGCCTGGAGAAAAGGGCGGTGAGCCATGCTATAAAGTCCGTTATGATGACATGGACTTGGCGATGACGTGCTATCCAATCCATCAAGTAGCTGCCACCTTATTGGATCTTCCAATACCTCATCTGCATAGGACATAAGCATTCCTGTCGCCTGCCCGTGAGGTCCCGTCACGTGAGGAGTACCCCGCATTAACCCCACAGGGATTTTCTGATCTCTTTCACGTTAGAGGTTGGAATGACACTTCTGCTTTTATGACGACGAATGTGAAAACGTTGAAATTACAGTAATGCTTTTCTAGCATCAAATCGCGGAAAACGTCGCAAGGCTTTAGAATGTTATGCGACCCCCTGGGAAATCGTTTCTCTCCTTCAAAATGATTCCAACGCTATAAGATAAGTGGTAATATGACGGAGTCACCTATTGTGACAAAGGAATCCCACGGAAAAATTAGTTTGTTTGATATTCATATATTTTTGTTGTTTGCCTAGTAAGGGCTGCATGCAAAGTTTCAGGCGAAAAAGTGAGAACTCAGCTAAGGCCGCGGTCATACTTTGCGTTGTCTGCGGCAGGGCGTGGCCGCGTATCTTGCGTCTCCACACTGCCTCGTTGCCTGCGTCATCTCTGCACCTCCCCCGTGCCACTCTCTCTCACAGGCAGCGAGAGAGAGTGGCACGGGGGAGGTGCAGAGATGACGCAGGCAACGAGGCAGTGTGGAGACGCAAGATACGCGGCCACGCCCTGCCGCAGACAACGCAAAGTATGACCGCGGCCTAAAATACAGATCCTCAAATTCTCGGCCGGGTTGGCTGAGCCTCCGAGTGAAGGCTACGTCTCGTCGTATGCCGCAGTTGGGAACAGAGAATGAGACTGTTCACGTAACTATCAGCTCCTAAAATACGTCTCCGACCGCGGCGAACGACGGAGTGGACACTTGCTCGGAGGCTCCGCCCGCCCGTCCGGGACTTTGTGGTGCTGTGTCTTAACCGTAATCGCATTTTTCGCGTGAAACTTTGCATGCGATCCATATTAGACAAATACAAGTATGTAGGCAACAGAAAAGCTCATTTTTCCGTTGAGGATTCCTTTAAAATAATGCGTTGATGTAAACGGCTTGAAGCACTCATACGCTCGTCTAACTTGCTGGCACTTTCGCATGTGGATGTTTCTGCCTGTCAGCGAGCAGCTCTCTTTGAAAATCGAAACGTAACTTGGAAGTATCTTCCGAATCAGTGATACGTCAAGATATCGTTCTCATAACTTTCCCATCGGTGAAGTTAACTAGCTGCAAACGGTTCGAAGTTCAAGCTTCTCCCACTGATGAAATGGCGTGGCTCATTGAACCTGATACAAAGCAGATCGGATACAGACGTTGTCCGGTTCGTTCGTTTTCCCCAGCAGTTTTTTTTAAATGTGACATGGAAAAATGCTCACCATGTCAAAACCCCAACGCTTTCGTTACCAATGTAATTGCATGATCTTTGGATCGAGCTTATACAAATCTCAACGTCCCTGTCGCGCCGTCGGCGCCAGATTTCCAGTCTCGACAGGGATCGTATTTTGGGTTAGAAAGTAGGGGAGCCAACTTACACTGTTTTAAAGGTCGTATTTTTCAAAATTTTCATCTACTGTTCCTCGACGGCCTCGCCCTTTTACACTTCAGAGGGAAATATGGAACCAATGAGGTATTCTCTGAAAAAAATTGTCAATCGATAATCATACTTTGTATTATATGGCAGGTATGATTATCTTCGATTGACGACCTCTTTAGGAAGACGGCTCAAGTGTAGCCACGCGGCGGCAGTTTCGCAGGCGTCGACGTCGGAGAAGGGGTAGAGTAGGGTGGGTCGTACCAGGGTCCGCTTTTGAGTGGTCGTATTTCTCGAAAATTTCCCTCGATCCCAGGTTTGACCCTGCTCCCTTCCCCTTTAACTATCACAAAATAGAGAAAATGCACGATCATGATAGAGGTAGCTTTCTGGTCATTACAGAGTAATTTCTGATTATGATGCACGTATGTACTATGTGCAATGAAAATGAAAAAGGGCCAAATTACATAGGACTCACAGGTATTATCGAATTGAGTATTTCTATTTGTTTCTAGAGTGCAGGAGCATGAAAGCAGCGTATGATTGGACCGCTGACAAAGAGAGGATGGAGCTGACGCTTCTGCAAGTGACAGGAAGTTCAGCACAAGCTCGTCCCTGAAGCGATAATTGTCTTACATGTAGAAGCATGGCTTTTACAAGCCTTTATTTGACTCGTTCATTCACTTTCTTCTCAGGAGAACCATTATCAAGTGGTGAATGAGCCAATGAGCTGCTTTCTGAATTGAATTTCAATTTGTTCTTTTGCTGTCAGGTCCGATCAAAGCTCAGACACTGACCGAAATGAAGGAAGCAGTGGATACGGCAATTCTTATCCTGTTATTCATGAATGGAGCAAAGAGCGAGGTATTATGAAGCTACACAACCGTTCATTTGTTTGAGAAAATTTCAGCAATCGAACGCTAAGGGTCAAATTCCTATAACTTTGTTCATACCGAATCTGCACAGATATTCAGTGAGTCGTCCGGAACACTGAAGAGCTACCCTGGGATTGTCCTCACTTCAGTTCCATGATCGCATCACTGGCGCTGTTAGGTCGCGTTCATACTTTGCGGTGCCGGCGGCAGGGCGTGCTGTGTGTCTCTGCATCTCCCCTGTGCCACCCTATCTTGTTGTCTGCATCGTCTCTGCACCTCCCTCGTGCCGCTCTGCCTCGCTGCCTGTGAGCGTAACCACGCCCTGCCGACGCAAAGTGTGAACGCGGCCTCACTCAGCGGTTTCTCCACCCGCACCGCACGCTGCCCTAAGTACCCCTTCAGATAACCTGAAACTTTCCTCCCATGGTACTTATTTCAAGAAAATGTTGTTTTGAGATTGTTTAGGTCGAAGCTCTGATTGGTTCGACAAAGGTACTCCTCAGCTGGAAGGTTGATTTCGTTGACCAATCCGTCTTATTTACCGTGGCTCAATCAAACAGTCGTCTTGGCTATATTATGATTGGCTTTTCCGATCATGGCTACCTGAACAGCTCCGACATTTGCATATATCGAGACGGGCAACTACAGGTATATCTACGTGAGATAGATCAGTTCATCCTTGATTAAATATTTTTCAGGACGCCTACATTGATCGTGATTTCCAAATCCAGTTCGATCGAAGCCAAGACTGTCAGCTGGAAAGCCATCGAGCAAAGAAGTTCCACTTCAGACGTCGCTTTAGCACATGTGATCCCAAGGACTACGCCTTCGAGGTATTGGAGTCTAGTGGGTATTGCTACGTCTGCATCATTTCAGGTTATGGTAGCAGTGTTTGAATGCCTCGCAGTCAGTCGAGTTCGCGCGATTTGCTTGATTTGAGTTGCGTTTTCGCGCCCATTCATTCATTGAAAAAATCAATACAGCATAGGATTCATCTATGAGGCTCCTGACCACCAGGGGAAGCAAAGCAGCTGGTGAACTAAACATAAATCTTCTTTCTCCCTAGCATCAGCTGCGCGCCTTCGAAGGTCCACTATTTTGATCACACGTTATTATTTCTTCCTATTCAGAGCATCGGTTGCTGTACCGACATCTCAGATGACGTCGTTCTTGACGACCCTTCCGTCTCGTTTGTGGGCTCCCCGTGGTTGCTCTGACCGAAACCTCGAACACTGGAGCCCGTTGGGTGATACTCTGACTTTCGTGGCACGTGCCCTTTACATAGTCGCTGCCTACCACCTCTAAAGACACGAGGAGGGGGGGGGGGGGGAATTTTCGTTTACGGTGTGGAGTACGGTGGCCTGCAGTTCGTTGCTATGCACACACTGCGCCTTACCTTTCGTTTTTTCCTTGTTTATTGCTGTGTGCTAATTTATAAGTTTAACATCATCATGAATGAAATCAATTTCGCCCTACGCTACATCAAATGACAGTGGCGTCCATCCGCCTGAAGAGTGCAGTTCGAGGTGAATCGCAATAGCTCCCGAAGGGTTCTCAACACGAATTTCGCTGCACACTGTCTTTTCTGAGCCAGGTATTCGTTTACAGAGGAGACTGTCTGGAAAACGCTTTCCTTCCTTGCCCCTCCCGGTGCCTTTAACTGCATATGATCGTCTCCATGACTCCTACATCCTGGCCTTCGATTCTGTTTGTACGTCCAACCACATGCCCCTCTCACCATCGTCTAGCGGCCGATTGTAACAGCCTTTCCTGTTTCTTCGCCATGCATTAAACTTACTGCCGTGAAACGTCAGTGGTCTTGGTACACCTTACTCTGAAGCATCATCGATCCTGCAGACTCCCCCCATTCATCTATGCTCAATTTATTTGATACTTCTGTGCCTGACACACAGTGCCGTCAGCGACGTAATGGCTTCCCAGGCAACTTAAGATGAGCTGAAGGAATCCTCAAGCGGGGTTGTGTTTGAATTACTTGAAGACAGTGATAGGGGTGATGTGGGTAATGAGAACTCCTAAAATGAGTCAAGCAAATGAAAGCTAGGGGTTCAAGAAGACTACATGTGGCAAAACTTCCGATAAGAAAGAGCGCCCAGGGCTTTATGACAACCGTCTTCTTCAACAGCTGCCACTTGTTTTGCCCTAGCCCGCCCCTTCTGAGAATATGGCGGAGAGGGGGTCTTATTTCTCGGGTTTTCGGCCACTTCATTCCGCTTTGTCTTCACTACAGCACTATTAAGCACGTGAGCTTCATAATCGATTATAATTGATGATCTTTCCATCATCGGCCCGAATTACCCCCTGTTACTGCCTTCGACGGAACATATTTATACAACCATTATATCCAGTTTACCCTACCCAAACCCCCTAGCGTATTCGCGTGGTCTCATCCCTGTTCATCGTGTAATGTACAGGACCAGAATAGTTCGAGGGTTCAGCGTGGAGGATACACTGCGTGCTGGCCTCGACATACGAATTTTACTTACTTATAAAGGGAAGGAGGGGAGAAGGGGGGGGGGGTGATGGTGGTATAGGTGTGCATGGAATCAATACACCTAACATGGTGCACTACATAACACCACGTTGCCAGTAAAAGTCCCAAAATAATGTCGACTTCGCTTTGGGTGCAAATCGATTCTGTTGAAATAGGAGTGCCTTGCTGTGCAATTGAAAGCCACTGACTGAGTTGGGGTTGGCTTTTGGGGAACATCCATTTCTCGACGGCCGCTCTGATGCAGTTCGGGAATGGACTGCGGTGGTGCCGACAAAGTGAGCTTGCGGTGCTTGCCTGTATTTGCGTTCTTCAACTTGGTCAGTAGGTGCAGATTCAACGATCTTTTCTAGCAATTCTTGCCTGACGCCTTCAGCATGTTGCTGTTCTGTTCAAGGGAATTTTGCCGGCATTTCGCAGACTTGATTGTTGAAGAAGAGATCGCAAAGAAACTATAGGCGGCAAGTGCACGTCATTCGTTTGATTTCATGATCAGAAAATGTCCTCGATGATGACGATGAGTTGCCTACTTCCATATTAGACGCCCTGTGTAAACCCGCCCTATGTACGTTACACCGTTCCAGACGAAGACGAGAAAAGTCCAACGAAAACGCTATCAAGATTATACTTCCATTTTTGTTCTCGTGTATACCTGACGGGTATACACGACGAGAGCTTGAAGACAGTGGTAGGGGTAATGTGGGTAATGAGAACTCCTGAATTGGCTCATGCAAATGACAGCTATGGGTTTGATACGACTACATGTGGCGAAATTTCCGATGAGAAAGAGTGCCCCCTACATTATAGGACCGTCTTCTTCAACAGCTACCACTTGTTTTATACCAGCCCACCCCTTTTGAGAATAGATGGCGGGAACGGAGCCTTATTTCTCGGGTTTTTGGCCATCTCATTCTGTTTTTTTTCATTTTCGCACTACTAAGCACGTCCACCTTCATATTTGATGATCTTTCCAAGTTCGACTCGAATTACCCCTATCACTGCCTTTAAGGGAGAAGAGTGTTGTGATCGTAGAGGTCGGCGGTGACCAGCACTATTGCAAGGTGCAGAAAACGCTGCGACAAACAGCCAGTGCAGGGAAGTGTGGTAGAGATGGCAAAGTGAGGAGGGAGCTGCGGTTGACAGAGTGCAATGGAAGCATCACAGGTTTTTTTTGACAACCTATTCCAGTGAGCGATGGGAAGTTCTGGCAATTTCCTCCTCTTATCTATTTTTTTATACGTCACCATTACAGCGATTGCACGAGCAACCACTGAAAAGGTGACATACGAAAAAAAAAATCCTCTTCGCATTCGTTGTTCGTCCAGCGATTTCTGTACTTACAGCCAATAACAGGTAGAACGGATAGCGTCACTGGATTTGAAGAGCGATGACTTTTACATTCATTCCTTCCACATAACTAAGAGCAATATCCCAGGATACAGAAAGCATCATAAGGCCGCGTTCACACTTTGCGCCGGCAGGGCGTGGCTGCGTTCACAGGCAGCGAGGCAGAGTGGCATGGGGAGGTGCAGGGACGAAGCACACATCGAGACAGGTTAACACAGGGACCGCGGCAAGCCCTGCCGGAACCGCAAAGTATGAACGCTGCCGAAGGAAGCATCGAAAGTATTTTTTTTTTGTCATTCAGACTGGCACAACGCAATTCATAATAGCTGGTGGATATGAATTTACAACGGATTTTGGGAGTGAAACCGTAATGAAGGTGACAATTGAAACTTGAAATTTCTCTTCTTTTTGTGGAGATACTATATCAAATCAGGTGGGATGTGGTGTCGCAGAGACCTCGTAGCCTTCTGTGCATCGTTCTATCTGGCTCCCCAGGCAGAACGAAGCGGGGTTATTGATTCGGATGATTATATTTTTGGTGATTATTGTTACATGGAACAGCGGGTATTACTTGTGTAGCGTAGAAGATGTATTCAGGCTGCTCCACAAAAATACTTCAGTCAAAGAATGCGTCACTTGCACTTACAATTAGAGGAATCGTCCACGGAAGAATGAGTTTTTCTGTTACCCACATATTTATGTTGTATTTGCCTAATAAGGGCCGCATGCAAAGTTTCACACGAAAAAGTGAGAATTCGGCTTAGATATAGCTCCCCAAACTCTCGGCCGGGTGGGCGGAGCCTCCGAGCAAAAGTCCCGTCTCGTCGTCCGCCGAGGTATGGAACGGAGAAAAAAGACTATGTACGCAACTTTCTGCTCCTACACTTCCCTCCGACTGCGGTCGACGACAGGGTGGGCACTTGCTCGGAGGCCCCGCCCACGCGGCCGAGATTTTGTGGTGCCGTATCCTGGCCGAATTCTCACTTTTTCGTGTGAAACTTTGCATGCGGCCCTTATTAGGCAAATACAACATAAATATATGGGTAACATAAAAAGTCATTTTTCCTTGGACGATTCCTTCAAAGAGCGTCGGATTTTCAACTGAGCGCTGTTTTGATGCTAAAATTTTTCTACTTCAAACGGAACAAAATTCTATTAAGTTGACTATACGTCTGTTGTACATGTTTTGAGTACCCAGTTTTCATATGTTTTTCTTAGTGTTTGTATGGGTAAACTCGTGTTTTAATGGGTGAACTTGAAGTCAATAGGAAATATGAAGGAGCTCGTCTCAGTCAAAATCAAAACAGTATACTTTATTCAGCCTAATTTGGTTCAGTGCAAAGGAAGTTATGACCAGAACAGCCTTTGGCTGAAGTCCTTTGAGTGCCACCGTATGCAGTTTTCTGTGGCGATGAGGATATCATTTCAGCCTAATAGACTTTCAAAGAAATCATCGACTTTCATTAACTTACTACTCAAAAAATGAATATTCAAAAAGACGTCTTGACTTTCTTTAAACCCGAAAATCAAGTGCTCCGCGGATGGAGTACGTCTCTAAATTAGTAACCGACGTAAGCAATGTTCCCTATTCGTTCATGGGAAAATGTGTAAATCAAATATTGACAATCGTGAGCAATTAAAATTCCATCCCATGAAAAAATTCAGATTTCATAAGCTGATGAAGATTTCTGATTTCATAAAATCTGATAAAAAATGTAACTCAAGGATTTGCTGTTTTTGATAAGTCCTGCGAGTTTTGAAAAGACGCTAGTGTAACCGAGCTTGTTAGCCTTTAGTACAAGATTATGCAGCACTTACAATTAGTGTCTTACCTTCTCCTCCCCTAAACACTGTATAATTGAACCTGCTGATTCTACATATCTTTTTATCTGGGAACTGAAACAGCTCAAATGGGAGGAAACTCATTTTCGAAAAAATGTGCACCATCTTCTAGCGAACTATATTCAGGAAGTCCACTATGGAGTTGTGCTTGGACTGCCCGATCGTATGGAACCGCTCGAAACAGATGGATCACGTTTCGAAGTCCTCGCGAATAGTGTTCTCGTAGGACCTCTTCAGAAATTTCGCTTCCGAATTCAAAATGAAGTAACACCTACCACCACCAGTTTCAGGTCCCCATTGCTGTGACAACTTATTGGTGTGTAATTAAGAGAATACCTCAGGAAGTGGTCGAGCGGAAGCACCATATTATACAGGTTAAAGAATCATTTAATTTCGCTATCGATTGTTTTCTAGAAAAGTGTTTAGATGATGCCATACGTCAAGAAGGGCAATGAGCACATTGTACACCACATGGAGGTGAGCGTATTCATCAGCTTATGAGAGGAATCCAAGAAAGATAGGAATTCAAAATTCATACACTTTGGGTTGGCCATCCGTAAGATTAAATAGCGATTCTGCAATAAGATTGCACACTCACTGTTAAGTTTCTCACCACTGCAGTAAAACAAAACTTCATAGGACAACAGTCATAAATGCTTGCATCGGCTCTGATAAGCCAGGTTCTGATTTGTCCCTCATGATTAGAGGGAACCATGGGTCAAAAGAGTAGGGGGGCAAGGTTACTGTTGAAAACCATTTTAAATGTTGTAGTACCTACTGAAGATTCCTGTTTCAATGTTTGGATTTGTAGTGTTCCCATTCCGAACGCCTCCTCTCGGTGATGGTCAACGGCCGATCGAGAATCGATGGCCGTCAGCAATGCCTGAACACCCAGAAGGCTCGCGCTCTCTGCACGCTTCTCCAATCGCCCTGCGTCTTGTGTTAACACGCGCTCCTTCCGCATCAATATCTCTTGTGGCTCAAATATTTACCAATTATAATGCCGGACGTGAAGGCGATAGGCATGTCAAAGTTTTTCCTTGTATACACCTCAATATTAAATCTTCTAATCTTTGATACAGTAAATACGAATGACGTGAAAAAGCAGGGTTCAAAAAAGTGGTTTGCATAATGTCGTAGAGCTATTAGAAAGCACTCAGTAAAGTCCGCCATAGCACTTTACCTTGAGAAAGAGATTTTTGAGCAGTTGAGCCTCTTAGAACTAGATATACAGTTCTTTCATATCTCAAAAAGAGTGCTAGACAGATGACAGTTCTATTCAAGGGAAATCAGCCGGCATGCAGACTTGAATGTTGATCGCAACGAAACTTTAGGTGGCAAGCGCACGGCATTCGTTTGATTTCATGATCAGACGATGAGTTGCCCACTTCCATATTAAACGCCCTATGTACACCCGCCCTATGTACGTTACACCGAAGGCGAGAAAAGTGCAATAAGTCGCTTTCAACTTTATTAGTTGTCTAATTTTGTTCGCGTGTATACCTGACGGGTATACACGACGAGAGGTCAAAGACAGTGACAGGGCTGAAGAGAATTCCTCGACTGTCTCACGCGGGTGTAGGCTGGGACACACGAAACTAGGCCGTGACCCCGTGCAGCCTGTGGCCTTTGACCTAAGCCTGAAATAATTCAGACAATTTGCTCATGTAAATCGTGTCCTCCTTGCAACTCTGTTCCGTTGTATAGTCAAATTGTCTGAATTATTCATGTCACAGGGCAAAGGCCACAGGCTGTCACAGGGTCACGGCCTAGATTCGTGTGTCCCAGCCGTCACCAGTCTCCCGCATATGAAACTTAGGGGTCTGAAAACACTATATGTGCCGGGAGAAGCCTCTATGGAGACCGAAGCGGAAGCTCGTGAGAGAAATGCGTGCACCATTTGGTTAGTGTTGGCCAGGAGTCACTGACATATTCAAATGAATGTGATCGCAAAAACTAGACCTGCTGGGACGTTGGAGCAATCCTTATTTTATATATTTGTTCAAATTGCATAATTGCTTTAGTCAGATCACATTTTGGATTCATCACACAGACAGAGCTCAAAATTTTGGTTACTCTGAACAGAATCCAACAGTGTCTCTTCAGATATTTCTATGTGAATCGAATGACCAGATAGAAAGAAGTGAGAACTGCGATAATTTGGTGATGGATGCAGAAGCTCGCTCCTGCAGCCACGTTATTGCCGCTTGGGCTAAAGGCGAAGGTGTAAGTTGCTTCTTGCTCCTGACAATGCCACCTACATGCTTTGCGGCGCGCGCGGCAGACTGCGGTGCGTCTTCTCTGCGTCTCCGCACGTGCCACTCTGCCTCGCTGTCTGTGAGTGCACCAACCCTGCCGCCAGTATCACCGTAGAGTATAAGGCGGTCTAGGGTGTGTACACTTATGTCTGGATTTCGCACCACAACGAACGCGCGTCGCCACAGTTGGGTTATAGAACGATTACACGGTAATGCTAGGGGAGCGATACGCAGCTGACTCCTAACGCCTTTAGCTCGTCAGCATCGCTTCGCTAGCGATACGCCGCGGTGCGAAATCCTAACATAAGGGCACGCACCCTATGGTCTAATACTTCTATTTCCGAAAGGGTCTTATATCGCTCGCTACATTTCAACATCGCATTGTGCAACTACCTAGTTTTACAGTCCTCATGTACCACGAAAACGTTATCAAGCACAAATCGAAACTTCGATATTGACTTGATAACACTTCAGATTTATTGATTTGTAGATATGCCAATACGTTGCAGTCACTGATCTCCTAGCAATACTCTTTTTAGCCCATATATTATCCTCCTGAAGCTGGTTTGCCACTTGGTGGTAGGACAGGGAAAAAGTATGTCAAAGTTGAAATTCACTACAACAATCCAGGACTCGAGTCCGGCATAGTCGACGATTCCGGCTTCGTGTTCTTCGTTACTCCGAAGCTCAGGTAAGCCTGCTTATCTGTCATTTTCAACTCTTCCTTGACAGCATAAGCGTGAATGATCACTTTCACGCCACAGTGAGGGCGCATGGATCTCCCTGTGACATTTACCATAAGGCTATGTATTTGCGCAGAATCTGTACTAATCCATAACAAGGCACACTCGGGAGTGTACCCTACCGCGGGTGTGCAGCCTTGTGTCGAATTTTTGCTTTGCGGAGTCCCACTCGCGGCGCTATCAACACGACTTGCCGCGGTCGGTAGGAATTCCGTACAGGACGCAAGGGGCTGGTACCATGGAGGTCCTTTGAACGAATAACTGCTTATCTCATCTTTACCTGGTAACAGTAACTTTTCTATCCTAACGAGGCAAAATAGTAACATAAAAAGTAAAAGAAACTATAACATTACATGATTACAATCCCAATCAAAAAATAATTAATTCTGGCGTAGAACTTGAAAGGGTGTGTACGCAATCACACGCGAAGATGCCGCGCCGCTCGCCTTGCGCGGCTGCGCGAAAACTCCACATAAGGCTACACACCCCTACCGTCAGGATGTCGCACCGCAGCGTGCGATCGCGACACGATGCGTGTGAGCAGGAGCCGCCGTATGTATCAAATTAGTGCATAATTAATGCAGCTTTTTATTATTACGTTTTTCTGTAGTGGAAATTGACATTTTGGTGACAAATAAATGAGAAGCAGTCCTCAAATGCGATGGCGAAAACGCTCCCAAAAAAAAATTATTCAAACACGTTTTTCGAATTTTATTATTGTTTTTGCTAAATGAAATTGCTGAAGAAAAGTCCATTCATCATGCACCAACTCGATGGTTGTGCCTTAAAACGACTACACAGCAACCTCACATGGCCCCTTATATTATGAATAGTCGCTTTAAGTTCCAGCTTAATACGGCGCCTCTAGCTCAGAACCTTCTCTACATCCCCGCTTCCGAAGAACACCATTATTGAATGTCAGGATTTCGAACCCAACTAGGACCGGTTGTAATTATGTGTTTTACGAACCGTGCTCATGCTTCTCTTCTTTAATTTTATTTTGGGGCAGTACTTCTGAGCCATAAAGTCGAAGTCATACCTCGACACACGATCTATTTTTCTAGAAAAATCTGCTGCATCAAAGAGGCATTGGTGTTCTGAAGATGTTTACAGAGACTAACACAGAATTTTTCAGAAAATACAACGCTGGTATCCTAGAAGTTGGTCTCATTTATTCCGATGCCAACTCAATCCCACCGGGTCAACAATCTTTTCCTTTGACAGCTCACTGCGCTGCCGACTGTACCATGAAGGTAAAATCCAGCTCTTTAGAAATGAGGCATTTTCCAGTGAGAGGCTCTGTGCGTTGTTCCATTCGGTAAAACCATAGAAGTCCTCCTTCGAGGCACGAACGAGAGTGATATGGGTGTCATTAGGATGTTCCATAAATTCTGAATCACTTTACATTTACTGCAGGAGTGTGAAAGCCGAGGTGCTCAATAGTGCAACACAAAAGAAGTCACTAAATATAACCGTCAAAAACTCGAAAAGTAGCCTCCCTTTCTACTCTTTCTCTTTTATCCCCTCTGCATCACTAGCCGCTGATGGATGATGTAGACGGCGAGAGGTCAGTCCGGCTGCCGCGAAAATCGCCTCGTCGTCGCAACAGCTCAGCCCGATGTAACGCGAATTTCGAAAAGCAACGCAGCGAGATCGCGATAAAAACCTTGAGGTGCGCTTTTCAGCGCAAGTTTCTCCATGAATCAATTTTGCAGCTCACATTTCGCTTGCAGAGAAAATGTATTACAATTATCATTTCTTTCTTATCTCATTGGTGCCTTCAAGTTACTTACGTGCACTGGAAGTTTTGTGAAGGATAGGCAAAAAAATGCTCTATTTCAGTTCCCTGTCGGAGGAATATATGTCGGAGGAATATATTTGTGAAGGATAGGCAAAAAAATGCTCTATTTCAGTTCCCTGTCGGAGGAATATATGTCTTTGGATCTCAGCTTCACGCCCACCTATCTGGCCGTAAATTATACACCAGTCACTACAGGCGAGGAGTAAAAATTGGTGAAATCAACAGAGACAATCACTATAGTCCACACTGGCAACATGTTGTATACATAAATCCCTACATCCATGTTTTACCGATAAGTACTTAATACTTATTTTCTAATATTCAATCCAGTCAGATTGAAAAGTTCAGAATTTCTATTTGCAGGGCGACACACTTTCAACAACGTGTATATATGAAACTCTGTCCAAGAGTACAATGACTTTGGTAAGACTCATGCAGGGTTTCCTGGTCATCGATCTGAACGTTTGTCGCGGTTGTCGTTGACAACACCACCGCTTTACCAGAAGAACTACCACAGAACTCCAAGTTTTTTTTTTCTCGGCATACAGTCGTGTTGCATCTGACCACTAAAGGCCTCACACGAAGTTTCACGCAAAATAATCGGATTTCGAGAGATACATCCCCTCATAGTTTTTGAGCACTACCTTAAGGCTACCGGAATTCTCTGCGGTAGTGCCGGCGTGCCAGCGGCGGCAGGTCGTGGCTGCAGACGGCGAGGCGAAGTAGAGCGGGCGAAGACGCAGAGACGCAGCCACACCCTGCCGCCATTACCGCAGAGTATAATTGGCCACGAGGGCTCTATGAGCAAACAGTGGCGATCACGTGGTGTAGGGAGCAAACCGGTGTATCCGTTTCCTAACTTGCTCTAACATAGTTTCAAATTCCTGCGAGACGATAACCCTGATTCACTAACGTTAAGAAAATCCTTTACCCAAAGCAACATTCTCTGAATAAGGATTATTCAGGGAGGATATGGCATTGATGAAGAGATGTGTGTCAACTATCTGTATTATTTTCCAGCATCTGAAGTAGAAGTATGTAAATCAGCAGTGGATAACGCGACACTGCACAATTATTTCGAAAATATGTGAGTTTATAACGGAGAAACTTGGATAAGATTTTCGTTGCTATTCCTGCATACTTTTTTTGATACAACGGTACAAACAGTGGTATTTAGTGGTTCCGCGCCAGCATCAGGTTTGATCAAGGGTCAGCACAATCGCATTAATCCATTATCATAGGGTGTGCACCGCTACGTCAGGATTTCGTGTCGCGGGGCGTTCGATGTGCGATTCGTTGTGTGCGAGCTAGCGGCCGTATATAGTCGGGACTTTGAAGACACCGGAAGTGATAAATTTGGTAGATTGTGGATTGAGTAGGGGTGCTCAGCGGTGTAACAATAGAGAAAAAGACATAAAACAGCGAAAACTCCGAGAAGTAGGAACCCATAATTCCCCTTTTCTTCAGCGCCCCTCTGCGTCACTAGTCGAAGGTAAATTGCACACGGGCGAGGGGCTAAATCAGCCGGCCGCGGAAATTGTACCGCTCTAGACGGCTACTCCTCGGCGGATAAACGGTAGCACGGCTGGCTGTGCTGCGGGAGCGTGACAAGACCCCAACCGCGCTTTTTCAATGCGAGTTTTGGTACTCATAACTTCTTTTGAAATGGAAGGTTGTTTTCAGAGAACTCAGAAATCTCACTTTCTCCTTACCCCTGCCGATGCCTTCAAAGGTACACCGCGTGATAGTCAGACTAGTCGCTCGCCTCCTTGGGGCAAGTAGACCTTTCGATAACTGCTTAGGATGCACCCTAGTTGTAACGTCACAACGCATCCTTACGGTGCTATGCTCACTCGAACTCCACCAAGCCGCGTCCATCCAACCAAATCACGCATGACCCTGGACAAACCGATTTCCATCGTGGTGATTCCGTGGAAAAAGAATATATCATGATAAGATAAAGGAAGACAGAATTTTGATGGTGAAGTCTATCTTAGAAGGGTAAAACAGGTGATATCGTTGAAATTTGAGTGATGCCACCAAGCAAAAACTCATTTCTAGGCTGATAAGTCCTTGTTCGAAGATTGTTGAGGAAGTCCCGTGATCCTAGAGGTTTCATTTGTTTTTTCTCCTCTGGTAATCGAGTTAGAACCTCTGCTTCACGTAATGGTCGCAATATGCTTATAATTCATGGAGAGGTGTGCCTCCAAACGATTACCATGTCCGCCCCATTTTAGTCGTTGGATATAGTAATCACTTTGGGACCCAATTATGACTTCCCTAGCCCTCATGTATCGTGTCGCAGCCGCGATGCGAAGTTCAAACTTACATGTAGGGTCGGGCATTGAGTCGAGGAAAATTTTAGGAAGATACGATTCTCCCCTTCCCTGAAATCTGGTGGATCTATTGATAACTGCTGATCCTTTGCGTTGTTGGTAAACTGCTAAAAAAAGGTGTGTCCAAAAGGTCACCGATACATAACTATATTTGTACTATTCTACCTCAGTAATATTACTTAGTACAAAAGATGAATATGTTTATCGATACCTTAGTAATATTACTTAGTACAAATGATGATTATCGATATCGATAAAATGTGGTTAACCAGCGAAGCCCAGAGGAATGAGCACGATAAGGGTTAAATGGGATCGATAGTCATGTAGAATTTGGCTGTTGCGAATAACCCACCACCACCAAGGTCCCCAGAAAATCGATGATGATCTGCAGATCTGATGAACGGATTTTTTGACATTCTCCAGTTCGTCAACTATATTAATTGAATGCATGCACAGTAGTTGACGCAGCATGAATTTTGTAGTGAATTTCCGATGTGACTGTCCAGTGCTTCGAGCCTATATAAGACCCCTACTGCAAATCTTTGGTCTAACCGTTGTAGATCACCCAGCAGACTAATCAAACAGTCAATGCGAGCCGAAAAAAACAGCGATTTCGCGTTCCCGAGGGACCGGCAAAAAATGGAGAACCATACAAATTCAGATAATAATGCGAAAATTATGCCGTAAAATTGCATAAAGTGATCAAAATGCGCCACGTATACTTTTTTCTAAGGCTTACTTCACCATTAACATTGTTTTACTCATAATTAGGAGACTCTTGTATCAAATGTAGCTTGCATGTTTTTTTGTACTGTAGTTTTTTTTCAAGTTCATAACATTTCAAATCGACTATCTGACAGGAATCCTCCAGGCCTATTCGCCATCACTTGGAGGTTATCTCTACCATATACAAAACGTTACGAAAATAGGTATTATATGAAAAGACTTGTGGAGATGGGGACAAGTTTGGGATGGGTAGAGCATGGGACAAGAAGTAAAGAGCACACATGGACCAAGTTATGCTCCGCCCACGAACGGAGCATGCACTGGACTGTTCTGTTTCCGGACCGAAAATTGCAAATCGGGTTCCAGTATGGCCCAAAGGGAGGAAAGTGGATTAAGGTCAGAAGTGAGTTTTTTGAAGTCATGAAAGAGGCCTGGGCACAGTGGGTGGGGCGCACCCTAAATGGGTGTCCGTACATCGTTCGACTCACTGACGCTCATGATGTTACGCCCACAGTAGTGTGCGCTAGCCAACTGGTAGAATTATAAATTGACATACTGCACAATTGCCATTGCGATTCTGAAAGAAACAAAAATTGCGAGCTAAAATTTCAAATGGAGGAAGAATGAAGCATTCAGCCTAGTTAATCCTTCTTGGGATGCGTCATCCACTTTCTTTCCATCACAATCGTTGTGACATTTGAAAGCAGGATCTATTCCATATAACGATTTCTTTGCTTTTTGAAAGTGGGATCTAATAGATCGTTTGAAAGGTATAATACAAAAAAAACGCCGTGATTGGGCCATGATACTTTTTGAAACTCAAACTTTGGTTGCTGTAGGAGCCTCTTTTGAAAATGTCATCCTTGGTGAGATGGCCCAGCAAAGACGTAAAAATGCAAAAATGGGGAAATCAAAGCAGTTCCAGTAAGACCGCGTTCATACTTTGCGTATCGACGCCGGGACTGACGACGACGGCGTCGGTTACGCAATGTATGAACGCGGTCCGAGAGTTTCGCATTGTGTCATTCACCCTAGCTATGATATTTATCCTTGCCTATAGGAAATAACCAGTAAAATCTTTGATAGGCGCTCATAAAATATGGCCCCCTTCCTTTCCGACCCAAAGTACCAGCCTTCTCTTGGGGATTCTTTAACCCATGCTTGACCTTGCTTACATGTGTACATTTGTTATCACAGACCATCGTACGAAGGAATTTTTTTGTTTCAATAATAGGAAGAATTCATTGTACATATTCAAGGCATGGTATTCGAAGAAATCTTCCCATTCATCAAAAATTTGCGAGAATCGACTGGAATGAAGCAAATGTTCTATCACTGAGGGAGTTATACTCATCTGCTCCTCTCAACATGCACTGTTACAGGAGAAATGGAGAGCTTTTCCCTGTATGTCTTCGTCAGACTATTCACATGCATTCATTCGCTTTTCGTATTTGAATAGTTTTCTTGCAATTACAGGACCATCCACTGAATTGGACAGCAGTTCCGCAACCACGCGTATTCACGGCGCCATTAACGAAAAATAGAGATGGACTGGAGTGTGCCGCTCTGAATGACTGATCATTTCTTGACATTTCCGCAATCATACCGGCTCCTTTCGGTATTCAGTGATACAGATCCTCTTGAAATACCATTCACGTATACATGTTAGAAGGTGTGCTTTAGAACTGCCCAACTAGGTCATCGCTCAACGCGTATTGCATCAACATGCGTAACAAGCCCCTTGCTGGTCCCGTTGTGAATTTACCGAGCGCTATGTGGCGCGGCGGTCACCTGCTCGTATGACCTGTCTTAGTTGGATTGTCCTGACGCACATCTCATGATATATATGCGGATAATTTGTGATGTATAAATGGACTTCAGATAAAACGATGTGCACAGTCTCATGCCCCCATCAGTTCTATGTACATGCTTCAGGGAAAAATTCTCATTTCTCGTTGCTCCGAGAGATGAGCGCTGCTTCTTTGCCGATCATCCACAGAAGAGCCAATAGACAGCTCCATAGAAAGAGCAGGATCGGACTCAGAATCGAAAAAAGGAAGTTGTTACTCGCGAAGCGCCCGTGGCTTTAGCAACCTGAGTTTCTCACGACGATGAGTGCTTATCTTGCAATTATCAGCTTTTTTCGCACAAAATCCATCTTACGGGTCAAATTACGATCCTTGAAATCCTCGAAAATGCCATGAAAACTGGCGGATCTTGGAATAGACAAGGATCCTTGCATTAGGGCAAGCATGTGTTTTTCATTTCTAGATGTATAGCTTCAATGTATAATGCGAAGTACCGCGGCTAGGCAGAAATCACTGGATGTTATTTACTGCCGTTTTTCCACAACCTCAGATCGCTGTCAGACTCCGCGATTTTGCGGCGTCGCACTTCCGCACGCGACACCGCGATCTTGAGATCTGGCACTGCCGCAACTTCGCGTGCAGAGCCGCGACAACGCAACATCACAGATTCTAACGGCGGCCTCAAACGGCACATAAAAAAGTTAAACTAAATACAGCCTAAGAAAAACAATATGTATTGTGGATCATAGCACTGCATGGCATAAGTATATTCAGAAATCGAATAAACAATCGTGGTGTAACTGCAACTATTTTCAAAAGAAATACATAATGTTATGAAAAAACTGAGGCACATCAAATTTGTGAGCTTTGGAAAAGAGAATAAAGGGAAAGAATATCCACGCCTAACGTACATATAGTATAACGAATCACATTACATCACGAGCCCATGCGTATTCGAAGGCAGTTCCATAACCAATTCAATTTCCTAAGTATTTGATTTCGCTGAGTTTTCTCTTAGCTATTCAAAGGAGGATCCCAGGCCATTTGCAAAACGTTAAACAGTCGACATAAGACGTAATTTCTGAAGCTGATCTCCAATTGACTTTCAAAATCTGCCAATCGATTAACTAAAACTATAAAGTTGCTCTGAATTAACACTTCCATATGACAGGTAAGGCCGTCGTTTACTGATTTACCGTTTAGGCGGCAGGAAGCCCACAGTACACTGCTAAGTGTCAAATCTTGTGGAGGTGCAATGATCGTAGAGCCTTTGAAAGAACGGCTTTTCTTATTTCACAAGATGTTTACGAAAGTGTGGTATCAATTTCTAGTATACCATACTACCCTTGAAAACGAGATTCCAGCAGACTTGGTGCCTCAGCGTGCTTGAATGGGTAGGCGCACGTTGTGCGCCCGCACCAGCAAAGGGACCAAATTTTTCTGCTAGAGATTTTAACCTAATCAAATTTTCGCTCAACTCCATAAAAGTGAAATGGTCACACGAAAATGGAAACAGCTAGCCACAATGGCGAATATGTTAGTTTTACACTTACGCCTATGGCAACAGGTAACAAGCATTGGCTTGCGAAGGTCAATTGACCTGTTTCGTTGAACTTTTTTTTCTAATACCTCGGGCCACCTCAGTTTTCCAAATTTATCTCGAACTACCTATTTATCTAGGAAATTATCCACGGGTATGCGAGTCACCCGTTGCACGCAAAAATTTGGCTTACGTACGGCGAGCGCCTGTGCTTAACCTTGATGTAGCGCTCATTAAGAAAAAAATTTCTATTATAATCTCTTCTAGAAAATCGATCAGCACATTTTCAAAGCAAGTTCGAGACAAGCATCAGAAAGCGCGTCGACTGATATATGTTTCACAACAAATGGTCACTTCGAAGGGTTCCTTTCTTTGTAGATGTGCATCAGGACTGCCCTACTAGGACCTGTCAAGCGATGAGGCGGCGATCGCGCCCTCCAATGTCCAACCATTTTCACAACGGGAATAGCAAGGCATTCGGCGCCTGCTACGCGAAGACCTGATTAGGCCGCCGTCAGACCTTACGATTTTGCGACGTCGCACTTTAGCATGCAATACTACGACGTTGGAATTGTACAAAGCCGCAACTTCGCGTGCGGAGTCGCGACACCGCGAAATCGCGGAATCGCAATTTCGCCGAGTCTGATGGCGGCCTCTGACATTCCTGATGTACGTCTCTCTTCGTTAGTGATTAACTTTCGCAGTTACATATAAATCTATGTTCATTTGTGTGGAGCTTAAAGGATGATTTTTTGTCTAGAACACGGTTTCCTATAAAATGTATACATGTACATACTTATAAAGATGAGGATGAAGAAAAGGTAGGATGACATAAAATTTTCATGAAGTGCATCACGCATTACAAGAAGAAATTTACAAAAAATTATCGGCACGCTTACAATTCCCCAGTGATAAAACGACTGGGTAAAAAACACGGACCACGTTTGTTAGAATTCGATCGCGGAGTCCGTTAGCCTGAGGGAGCGAAGAAAAGTCGCCACACTAAGAAACACTATACTATTTGGGCCTAAGATATGTTCTTCAATGGGACCACATTTCCAAACTGCATAACAGGTAGGAAGAAGTACTGCAACGTTCAGTACAAGGCATGAAGAAATTTCAGACATCGTCATTGCTCGGCTTTAATAACCGACGTAACAGCTCATATACGGTGTTCGTAACGCCCCAAGCCAATAGCGATCGAGTGAAGTTGAGATGGACCTGCCACAAGAGTGTTTGATTGTGGAGGAGATTATGTAAATATTTTTCGATATAAACAAAACAGTCGAACCTTATATACATATTATAACTCGCCTCACCCCGAGATACAGCATTCTTAGAGACCTCCGGCGTTCATGCCAAACTTCCCGAAAGACAGAAAATGGGTTTTGAAATGGGACACCAATCTGCAAAAGCTGGTATTGACATTTCTGTCTACAACAATGATATAAAAAGCACACTAACCTTGCTTTGCATGTGATTTTTAACTACATTCAAGGGAAAAAAGATGGTCGAAATGGATGCACCCAAAACTGCACCGGAAACGAAATCAGCAAACAAATGAGTGGCTGTTTGATTTCGCAGTGGTCTGACTTCTACGACCTGAGAGTAAAATTTTGGAAAAATTTATGTATGAGTCCACTTTCGCTAGCAAAAAAAGATACCTTTCTTTTGAATGGATCTTTGAGTGTGAAGAAAAGCGCATTCGATAAACTATTCCTAGCGAGTACGACCGAAAGTCCTCGGTAATACTCGCGATATCCATGAGCCTGAAAACAGCAGTACTTACGATAGAAATCTCAGTCAATGACTAGGACCTGACCAAGCACCTATATTTTTGATCGGGTCATGACTTTAGAAATTAGAGCCTTTACTTTTAGAAAGAAAACTCTAGAAAAAGCCTCGCAATGAGGTGACGCAATAATGCCAATATTTTTGGGCACGAATGAAAGGAACATGCGCGAATACGCTCACATTTTTGAGTGCTAGTTCTTCCTTTTGACCTCGCCTCAAATCTGAGTTGGGGTGTAAAAACCAAGTCGATGAGGATCGCCCTTGAGGTATATTTTCATACATTTCGGATCATGATGAATATGAAAATGGACAGAAATGAGCGAATATGAGGGAGAGGTACGAAATTATATCATGTTAACTAAGAAGTAATAGCATGACTTACTCTCAAGGCGTATAAAGTTTGACCAGTATTCTTGAAGCGATCGTGGTATGCTGAGGTTTGAAGAAGCACTTGAACTCTTTCAAGTGGACAAAGAGCCCCTTCGCAAATTCCAGCTGCAATATTAAAGAATGGCTTGTCAAACCAAAAAATCAATTCAAGATACAGGTGCTGGCATGTCTGTACACAGCTAGTAATTTGCCGCAATTTGATAAACCATAACATAATTTTACAAATGAAAATTGATAATGAAGAAAACCTTGCCGAAAAATGCTGCTTGAGCGTGGCAAAGACTGAACGATGTATTCGGTGGAGAGTGAGGGCAGGTGAGGGCTGACTAAACGAAAAGAATCGTGAAAAAACATTATCCTATTATGGGAAGTAAAAAATCGCCTTTTAAAAAAGCAGCACTTCGGTCAACTTTAATATCGCAAAAACACAGCTGTGCTACGCCGACTAGTAGTGATATTCCTCAATTTTTCGAAGTTGATTCAAAAGCTCGACTGGGTTGAGTATTCATTTTAGGCATTTCTAAGGCCGCGCAGGACGTGAACCACAGATGGTATGTGGATGTTTCTTGTACAAGGCGTAATGTGTTGAGTCAACTCATCTTTTCTACGACCTGCAGTAAAAAGGGAAGTCAATAAAGCTGAAGTCCACCTCTTGAATACTACCTTTTGCAAACTTAGCCTAGAAAAAAGAAAAAGCAAAAATCAAGAAAACGACGAGCCTTCAAAGCAACTAATGCGTTTAGGGTTTAAGCACTTCCCGAAATTGCAACCGAAACTATTCGGGAAAGAAATCTTCCTATCTACAAGTGCTGCAGACCGAATGGTGGACGGCTGCCTACTCGTCGTAAAAATTAATCCAAAACATGCTTTCAGCTCTGTCGGCTAATTATGGAAATATCAGCTAACCAGTTGAGCTATCGTACGGTACTGCGCGATTAACACAATAGAATTATGTAATGTGAAAATGGTCGATATTGAGCAACCGATATCGAAAAGTCCATATCAAACAGTTCCACTGACACCCCCCAACCCCCTCGGAACTCGAAACCTGACTTACTCACAGAGTAACCTTCGTGCCATTTGCGCAACTATTCAAACGCTCTGTGAAGATGACAAAGAACAAGCAAAAAAAGAGCTAAGTTACCTGAAACTCATCGTAAAGACCGAACATCAGGGCACGTGAAGAAGTCCTCATTATTAGAGGTGGGAGAAGACCACGGTAAAGTCTACGAATGCCTTCCGATTTCACCTAGAAACGTGAATGACGATTATATTTAATAATACAACGACAACTGAACTCCTACAACATCTGAATGGCAGGAGCGATGATTAGTGAAGTGTGAGGCCGGATTGGATGTTGCGCCCTACTTTTCAACAACAATGTTTTTGTTTTCTGCAGGAATACAGAAGAAGGAGCAGTGTAAAACACCAATATACAACTTATATTATATAATTGAACAAAATTGTAGAGAAGGGTGCTGAGCACCGAAACATTGCAAACGTTTCAAAAGAGCTTCTCTAGAACTTGTGGAACCTTTCTGAAATTATTAGTGAAGTATTGGAGTTCCTTAATGTTGCTGAACATTTGGCGGCACATTGTTCAATCACCAACAAGCTCATAAATGTTCAATTACCTACAAGTGTTACCGATGACTGCTTGCGAGCGTTCAGGGAGCTCAACGGCACCATTACTTTGAAATGGAAGCTGGTGTGAGGCTAAGTAAGATGCGCAAGCTCGTTGCGTCGCGAAGCTAAGGATTTCCTCGTTCATGTGATCGGCTACGAACAATAAGGGACGAGGAGAAACTGTATCGGCTCTATGGGTGATGAGGGAAGTCAGTCTACCCTGCACAGTGTGAGTCCTGAGCAAGCTTTTCTCGCTGTGTGCTCTGGCTACGTATTGTTAAAAGCTGATTTGCTGAATAAAGCGCCCCCGTTGAGCGATGGTTGAAAATCATAAGGCTGCACAGGTCCTGACTGCCAGGAACGTTATGGGTCTTTACAATGCAGAAGAGGGAGAAGGGGAGCGGATGGGTATCACTTACACTATTTTCGGAACAAATCACACGCATTGACAAGGTTGTTTTAGGCATCGTCGCCTGCTCAAAAAGGATCAGGTGAAAAAGAAGAATGAGTCAATCTTACCTGAGTCCAAGCCACCTTGGCTGAAAAGCCATGTAACTGTTGCCGGAATATGACTTTGTTTGAAGGGAACAAGGCACAGGTTTCGACACATCCTGCTCCCCAACCACACAAAAAGTCAGCGTGTTGAAACCCTAAATATGAGATTACTGTAGTGATGGACAAACTGACCTTCACTTAGTAAAAATGACTACAAAAACAAACGTCTGAATTGTTAATGTGCATAGCAACTAAGTACCACAAACTTCTCGAAAATAATCCCCTATCTACTGGATATCTTTGCCGACGATTTGAAACGTATAGCAAAGAAATTCGTCCGATTAACCAATGCATCTGGTATTTCGATTGCTGCTCACTCCCCGTAGTATTCTCAAGTGGTTACGATTGTGTAAAGATCAATGTGGCCACGAAACTGTGCCTATGAGCACGCTTCTGTAATGCATGATCCAGAGGAACATCCTAACAGGGACGAAGGACATATTGATACATGGAGATTCAGGAATAACAAGTTTTTGCATGGTGATTTGACGAGCATGGTGATCGGTAGGTTTGGACTTGTGAAAAACGCATAGCATAAGTTTGGATCACTTTGCTAGAGCATCACTGTCGTGGCTTATCCATTTCTAATTGAGTAGACATCAATAATAAAGGGTATTTACTACGCAGAAGCTCTATAGCCGATCGCGAAATTCCTCGCACCTATCCATACAGTTCTCGAAAACTCCCACTTCATTCCTGCCCCAGCACTCCCTTCCTTTGATGACCGGTCAGCTTTTACCTGTTGCTCCTTGAATTTCAAATGGTATGAATATTGACGTTTGAGTGCTAGTCGAAGGAGCAAGTGATTTAATGTTTATGGACCTGATAAAGTTTCTAAGAACATCGTCGACCAATAAAGAATCAGGTGACCTTTGTTTTCCAATCAACTATGAAGAGAATGAAAGCAGAAATTGAGACGCGCAAAGATCATATTCCATAAAAAATGCTTCCAACACTGAACTCCGAAGGACATATTGTAAAGTCAAACCTTTGGCGTTGTCGTTATAGCCAAGCATGAGTGCGAGCAGGCCGTCTCGTCGTTGTCAGTTATGAGCGAACCAGGCTAATCGCTAATTACATGCCGGAAAAGTTCCTATAGAACTTGTAAAGGAACGCTTCACAAAACTAGAAACAATACGCTGTCTACTTTGATCGAGTATCTTACTGCGGGAAAAAAAATGTTCAGTTTACCAAGCGAACCCTACGTACAGAATCAATAATGACAAAAGGAACACCTTCAACAAACTTATAAGTATGAATCATCATTGAACCACAAGCTATTCAGAACTCACAAAAAATCCAAAAACTTTTATTTAGGCAGGTTTATCTATAATATGTTGCTAAAATAAAAATCATACAAATTCAGTGGCCAACAAAAAAACCATCTAACAAAGAACGTTCAGCATGTACAGCAGAGAGCGCAACATTCCCCATGACGAGCTCGTTTCCATTTTGGTGCCTGACCAGTAACTACCATTCTTGGTCTGAAAACTCTTCATTTTATAATTTCACAATTACATCCACTCATCATAGCTTCTCAGCCAGAACAAGTCCAATGACGGAAAGTGGAAATTTCCATTTTAATGGAAAACAATGTCAGCCTTCGTATTTATTCACTTACAGTTAGATGTCTTCCGTATTTCGCGTATGAAAGGGAATTGTTCAAACGGTTCCCATCGCCATTCGTTCCTACTGGTTCACTACCAGAACTTCATAAATTGACGTGCAAGAACCACGGAAAATATTTCAGCTCGATAGACTGCAGATGCTGACACTTACATCACGCTCTGAAATAAACCTGGCTAGTTAACAAAGTACAACAAACGCAGCACCTAGAAAAAATCACATAGCAGCATTCAAGAACTGTTATTCATTGAATTACGAAAAGTGAAGTATTATTAGGCAAAGGCTGTTTCTAAACAGTACCGCAGAAATGCTGTAGACGACGATATTACTGTACAAAAAGAACACCGACACTATTCAATCACAAGATCTTCGAAAATTAAGGGAATAACCATTACCCAGAAGTCGCTGATTGGGGTAATCCGTAGTCCTGAAACTATATGGTCGACTTCATGCTGAATGTCAGCGAAGGTGATTGTAAATCATGCGCAGGGTACTGAAAGCCTTTTTTAAGCAAAAAAACTTTGGAAAACAAATACCGGAGTTCGAGTAAGTTTTCAGCCTTTTTGCAAAAAAAAACTATAATTTTGATGTAAAAAGCAGTAAAATCTAATATAATCATTTGCCAAAACGCTCCCAAGCTTTATCTGCTATGCGCCTTGAGTTCCCTTTTAACTGTACAATTCTCCCTATTAGCGTATCTCACAATCCACCAATTCCATCAGTTGCGTGACTAGAAATAATGCCTTATGTAGTATATTAAGCCGCACTGCAAGTTGGGAAGGCAACAGCCAGACTTCGCAATTTTGCAGTGTTGCACTTTCGCACGCGCTCCTACGGACGTACTTCGTGTGCGGAGCTGTGACATCGGAAAATCGCGAAGTCTGACGGCAGCCTATGCTAGCCAGTACTAATATAGTACGCCAACGCCGTGCAACACCATACATTAACGTGTAGCATCCATGAATCACCCTATCCTTGAACTTTAGGGCTATTAGAGGACAGCTGATCCGAAATGTTTACTACAAACATTGTTGTACCTTTTTTGGAGGGACAAATTGATACAGTAAGTCGACACAGAAGAAACATATAACCGCAGGCTATTTCGTGCTATCCGGGGCATAACGGATATTACGCATTCCGCACGTTCATGTCGGCTGTAATCGCTTAATGTAGGCGGCAATGAATCCGACATAAATGTAATAGTGCGAAAAAAGTCCATCTTGCGCCAGAATAAGCTCAGAGAACGTTGGCTCTCCTTCCTTAAGTAACTCATTATAGAACGTCGAGGGTAACAGCCCCAAACATCATGTAGCTTAGAGTAATGCATATAATGCAATGTGTTAATGCATATAGGAGACGGCAAACATATTCCCTTTTTATGAACACTCTCAGAATACTCATTGTGGTTGTGCTCTCGGGCGATTGTGAGGCATAAGGTGAATGAGTCTCAGGTGCAGAAAAGAGGGTGCTATCGTAATGAGGGGGGCATCCCACTACTGGACCCTATTTTAACCTGAGCCAAGAAGGGGAAAGGAGCCCTTTCCTTCTTCCTTTAAGGCTTAAGCAAAAGCATACGCCTGTATGTGCAGATTGACCCCTCAAGGATCTCTCTAAGATACTTATATAAGCAACTTTTTACAAGATGTCCCCCCCCCCCCCCCCCCTCATGGCGATAGCATCAAAAGAGTTCACTACAATACGAGAATTGGAGAATTGGTTCACCCACACCAAATTTCAATACGCAAGAAAAAGGATAATCTCTTGGCCCATCACCATTCTGGATCATTAATTACAATGGGTACACTCACTAAGAGCGCTGATTATAGCAAAAGGATATATCACTGTTTTAAAAGTATTCGAACATGCTTTTTCGAAGACCGAACACAAACAGCGTCCAAAGAATTTATCAGTCAAAATTGAGCAGTCACGTGAGACTTGTTGCTTTGCCGCCAAACTACTTGTTATGAAGAGGAGTCTGTTTCATGCGTCATTCTAGTGTGATATGAGGTTCTTCGCACCCCTAAATTAGGCGCACTAAAATGTAGGACCGGTGCCCGCGAGGAACATGCAATATCCACTTGATAAGTACATGCCAATTCAAAAGCGTGGAGTTCTAAAACATTTATAAGTTCAGCCTTCACCATGATTATATGGCTACAGTACTTATATGGAGTAAAAGGCAAGTTGGAAGCAGTGGGTAAACAAAGAAAGGTTGTGCAGATAAAACTTGCATATAATCTTATAACATGTACATACAAAAGAAAACTAGTTAATAAAGACACCTCAGCTTACCTTGATATCGACAGCGTGGCGCAAAGGAGACTGAAGATGGAAATATCAGTCTGTTTACGCTTTTAGTGCATGGTGGTATTTTTACAAACGTCAGCACCTGTGAATACTTACGGCGGAATAATAATACAATTCAGAATACGAGAAAAGTCTGACGCGCAAAAGGGCGCAGGTAAGAAACGTTATTGACGACGGTATGGCATTATGGCGGGCTATGAACGAAACAGTAGGAGGCACCGAAGGAGACAACTTCCAAAAGAACACGTCATTGAAGCAAATGATCAAAACATGTGCAAAAATGACGGGAAATCAAAAAAGAGGAGTCAACAGAAAGATCGTCAATGAACGAAGGAAGGAAAATACATCTATTCCACAAATAAGCCAATGTATGTAGAACGAACATTTAAAAAATGCAACTCAATTATATGAGACTGTACACCCATCCTAACACTGTTTTTGCTGAATGCCAGGATTTCAGGTAAGCAAATTACACCGTTGTGATAACGGCTGGATGCAAATACGCCGATTGCCCAAAACCCACCTACAGTATGCCACGCCTCACTTTTAAAACGAACACTGGCTATTTTTCTATCTCATCCATTGTTCTCATTCCACTTTCTTCCTCTTTTCGAGCCAGTTCATGCGCTGATTCAATGCAGTCGCGCGGTATATTCTGATTGCCTGGGGACGAAGATATAATCGCTTGGCTGTTTTTTCTTTTGTATAAAATGGTCGAATTACCCTGTTAACCGTGAGGCGTTGAAGGAAAGTTGGGTCAACTAAAGTGGGGGAGGGGGGGGGGGGGACGCAAAATTTTCACCGACGTCGAAGCTCCTTTCCCTTTTTGGGCTTAGGCTAGATCAGATAAGACAGATGCTTTTTCATGTAGGGGGGGGGGGGGGGGATATGAATTTTATTTAGCCTAAGCCTAGTGAGGGAAGAAGCCTCAACGTTGGTGAAAAGCTGCGTCTCCCCCCCCCTCACTTCAATTACCCGGAAAGTTGACGCTCCATGAATATGGGGAGAGGTATTTCAAGCGGGAATGAATGTAGACACTCCTCCTCTGTCTGTCGCTGTAACTGTATGACACTAGTCTCTGCTCTCTTGCTTGCTTTGTTCTTTATCCGCTGAACCATCCCCGACGTGGTGCGTGTGACGCGATGCGTGCGAGCCAGGGGCGCCGTATGTGGTTGGGTCCTAAGGCGGTCCGTGCTATACGCCTCAAATAAGGTACAGGACACGCTAATCGTTTTAGGGTGTCGCGAATTTCTGTCCTACGATAGAGACCATTTTATGCCGTGTACTAAACCCCCATCTCAGCACGCCGATAAAGGTGTGGGAGAGAGGAGATACTAAGGATTGATAACGAAAAATTGTAAGTGGAGTTAACTTAAGCTCACTCCACCCCCTTCCCCATTATCGACATGACTCCTAAAGCGTTTTCTGAGAAAAACAGCGGAACCACTTCTTTGATACGATTCACGGTTTTTACAATTTAAATAGTTGAAAAGGGGTGCAGGTGAGGACACTCGCATGGTGTCACGCTCGCAATAAGTGCCTTGCTGACTCGGTTTGGGTAAGCCTCCGTAACTCGCCGCTTCTGCACTTTCCTTCCTTTACGGCCTTTACAACAGACACAACAGGCACGTGTCGCACACGGTGGGATGCCTACCCTTATGCCAGGATTTGCACCGCGGCGTGTCGCGAGCGCAGCGATGCGGACGAGCTGAAGATGCCGTGTTTTGGGTTCCAAAGCGATTACAAGTCAGCTGTGTACGGCACCCCTAGCAGCATCACCGTGTAATCGGGGTGTATGTCGTTTGGCGCGGCCCTTGCAGCTAATTTGCCAATGGGGCGCATGGGCCGTCTGGACTCTCCCAGATTTACCTAAGCCTTTTTGGGGGAGGAGCTTTGGCAGTGCCCCACTGGCAAATTAGCTCCAAGGGGCCGCGCCAAACGACCGTCTCCCGTGTAATCGCTCTGAGACGCGACGCTAGCGGCGCGCACAGCTCGCACACACCGCGTCGCACGCCGCTCGTCGTGGTGCTGCGAAATCCCGAACTAAGGGTACACACCCCACACGGTGGCGCTATTCAAATTCCATAATCTTGGCAGTCCCCTACAGAAAAAATGGAATATTCTGAACAAAAAGGATTGGTTCCACAAGCCAGCTGTAACCCGGCACAAGAGAACTGTCGTTACCCAGCCTCCTTTAACCGCTCGACAAACCATATTCTCTTCTTTTCATCCTTAGGCCGCGGTCACACTCACCGCCGACAGGGCGTGGATGCGTTCACTGGCAGCGAGGGGGAGTGGAACTGGGGAGGCGCAGAGATGACAAGCAATGAGGCAGGGTGGCACAGGCGGAGACGCAGAGATACGCAGCCATGCCCTGCCGCCGGAACCACAAAGGAACCGCGGCCTTAGAGTCGATTAAATTTAGTTGGCCAGTTTGAGGCTTGACAAAGCCGTGTATAAAGCGTGACAATCTGAGCCTATCCGATTACGACGGAACGATATGAATGAAATGTTGGTGTTTTTTCGGACTAATAAGAAAGTTTCTCTGGCAAATAAGTTAGGAGATCTGCAGTTATTGTTGTGGGTGGTATCAGTAAAAAAAGGGTATGAAATGAAATAGTGTTTGAGTTTAAAGACCAAATGAAATGTTTGGCTGAGATTGGCCGTTACACCAAATGTGATCGTTCTGCGGATCCATTATGTGACTGAGAGCAGGAGATGACAAAGGAACAAGAGGGTTACAAATGTTTGTCTAACTGGAGAGTAAGAAGAGCAGGTAACTCTCGAAATCGGAGGAACGTATACTCGAAGAAGTCGTCCGCAGAAATTCCATGATTCTAATTCCTTTTGAAATCACTCTGTTAAAAAAGTACATGGACAGAAACTGGACAAGAACCGAGAAATTTCCTTCATTCTAATGTAGAATTCGAAGACTGGAAGAAGAGCAACTCGTTTGAATTCCCGCCACAACATTTGAACAGCCGTCTGTGGCCAGAGCGCAATTCAAATTTTTGGGCCAAATGTTGATTTACTTTTTGCTCCGCGTCCCTGACCACGTGAGTATCGCCTATTTCTTCTGGCGTTCAAACCCACTCGGACGCCCACCCCGTCGTCCGTCGCTTTGGGGAGCTCTATGTCAATTGGGTTCTTGTATATGTGTGTGTGTGAAACTTTGCATACGGCCCTTATAAGCAAATATAGCATAAATACATGGGTAACAGAAGAACTTATAAGCAAATATAACGTAAATACTATAACAGCAAATATAACATAAATAACAAATATGACATAAATATGTGGGTAACAGAAGAATCAGTTTTCGTGGACGCCTCCTTTAACACCGTTTTCGGAAACCTCTTGATTCCTCAAATTACGTGAGTGGCCCTGTGTTGACCCTTCTGATCCTATAAATGGTAATCTCTTGATAGAACGTCGTCTAAAACGGTGAGATAACGACAGATTGGTATATTCGTCTCGCAAGACAACAGGGAAGAGGAGGGCCTTCGCCTAAGCTTGGGCTGGGCGCTCCGAGTGGGTGAACCGTTCCAACACGAAGTAGAACCCCCTTCTTGCTCAAGGATTCCATTTCACTCACCCTGAAGGCCCCCAGGCTATTCAATATTTATAAAAGTGTACAGGACTCGAAAATGTAAGTTTCGAGTTCAGACAGAAATCGAGCAAAGCTACTCTGTAAATTTGTTCTTTGTAAGAGGATGGCACCATTGATGTAAGGAAAATTCTAGAGGTCGGAGTCACGTGCGAAGCTGCACTTCCCTCCCACGAAATCCATGGGTCGTATAGCTTGTGGTGCACTAGAGAATATTTCACAAGATAAAGCCGATCGAATCGATCGATTTTATACACTTTATAGCCCCTTTATTGAGAATGTGGCTAGCTGAAGAGTATCCATAAACAAGGCTGCATGGTCCACCTTCGTTAGGCCGCCTTCATACTCTGCGATACTGCCGGCAGGGTGTGGCAGCGTGCTTCTGCGTCTCCACCTATGCAACGCTGCCTCGTTGCCTTTGTCGTCTCTCCACCTCCTCCGTGCCACTCTGCCTCGCTGCCTGTGAACTCAGCCACACCCTACTGGCGCAGGGACGAAGGCGGCCTACCATTGTCTAAAGAGTCCCACGTTACGTCACATGTTCCTTAGGGAAAAGTAGCATCACCGTAAATTTGCTGAGGATATTTTTTTGCTGAAATATCAAGAATATTCTATCACTCACTGGGGATGCTTATCTGAAAAATTTCATTGCTATCGATACACTATGGTGAGCCATGCATAAGAATCCCACCTAGATGTCGGTGTAATCAAATGTGTTTCTCGCCTATATAGTGGCTGGTTATGATCGGTCTATGTGCTCGCAGTTGTAGTAGCAGATAAAAAAGTAGTCTACGTACTCTACAACTTTTCATTTACATGTTATAGTATCACGTGTATTCATCCAACTGTGACCCGTCAATGAATAACGCTTCCCACGGGTAATAAGGGCGAATTTCTGAGTAAATAGGGTAAGTTAAGACTCATGATACAATCCTAGCTGCTGATCTGAAGTGGCCATTCTTGAAGAAATTTATGTCATTATTGGATCTCCGATATCCGGTCTACGGTTGTTCCATGCCATTGAATGAATCGTCTACGAAAAAGTGAGTTTTTCTGTTACCCACATATTTAATTGTGTTTGCCTAATGTTAGCCGCATGCAAAGTTTCAAGCGAAAAAGTGTGAATCCGACCGAAATACAGCACCACAAAGTCTCGGCCGTGTGGGCGGGGCCTCCGAGCAAGCCCACCCTGTCGTCCGCCGCGGTCGGAGACGCATTGTACGAACAGAAAGTTACGTAAACAGTCCCACTCTCCTATCCCAGCCGCGGCGGACGACAAGACGGGGATTTTACTCGGAGGCCCCGCCCACCTGGCCGAGAATTTGGGGTGCTCTATCTTAGCCGAATTCTCACTTCTTCGCATGAAATGTAGCATGCGGCCACTCTCAGGTAAACACAACAGAAATATATGGGTAACAGAAACTCATTTTCCGTGGACGATTCCTTCAATATAGAGCAAGTGTCTCACTAATTTGTGGTGCCAAACTGCGTTATAGAAGTAATTAATTAGATACTTTGAGCACTGAAGACAACTAAAATGCTGACTACGAACATGTAACCCAATAACGAAATGCCGAGTTGGGCCGACTTCCCATGTTTCTGCTAGGACGAAACTCTTAATGCGCTCTGATAATTACGCTCAACCGAACCATACTGGAGTTGTGATCGTGGCGGGAGCCCGCGCAAGCGTATGGCAAAAGCTGGCGCGAATCTTGCCAAATCTCGGCACTATGCCAAGATTCTCGCCACACATTCGCACGGACCCTCGCTACGTTCATCATACTGTAGTATGATTCGATCGAGCGTTATAAATAAAGCGCGCCACAATAGTGCCGGTGCGACTGCTGCCTTTGCCGTCGGTTCCGCAACTTACGAAAGTAGCCTTACCGTCGACCGCAAATATTCGTTGTGTTGCCACCGCGCCGGTCACCACTAGCTAGTATGAATACGTTCTCCCCTCAGGTTTTCATGGCATTCTAGCAGTCCATCTGTCCAACATCTATGCCCTACAGAATCGATCTCCGGATGCGAGGCACGGTATGCATCTAGGACTGGAGAAAGGTGCCATTAACACAGAGGGCTGTGGAACGAGCAGTGTGCGCAGTGTACATGATGTCCAACATTCAGTGTATAGAAGCCTGTAGTCGAACCTGGGTCAAAATGTCATTACACCTTTTAGATTTTAAGAAGAGGCGGGTTTCACACATAAAGACATTGGAAAGGGTAAGTTCGGCAAATTGTGAATTGTGGAATATGGAAGTTGGGGTACTCAGCAGAGTAACAGTAGAAAAAGAAAACTGCGAAGAAAACTGAGAAATGGAAACCCCACAAACCCCTCTTCTCTCGCCTCTCTGCGTCACTGGCCGGGGGTAGACTACAGACGGGCAGGAAGCTGAATAAGTCGGACGCGATCGTCGTCCCGTTCTCGCCCGCAACTCGAGCGGCTGATGAACCGCAGCACAACACGTCGTGCTACGGGAGCGTGGTAAGACCCCAGACCGCGATCTTTCAGTGCGAGTTTACACATCACCTCATCTGAAGTGGAAGGTTTGTTTTGAGAGAACATGTATTCCCAGTTCCTACTTTCTCCTTACCCCGATGCCTTTGATCGATCTAGTGATAACCGCTGGACGACCAGAGGGTATTGGTGTACCAGTAATGTAGGCAGGCCAGTGGGAAAATTCTCAACCTTCTGAACCAGGGAGAGGATCCATTGAAGAATTTGGGCAGAGATGGCAACAAGTGGCAAGGAATCGTGACACTTTGCATAGATGGGCACTGCTAGGATTATAGGATGGCTCGACTCCCTTAGAATCGGACATCAAGATATTTGATATACACAGTTTCCCTAATGATCAAATATTAGTAACCATCACAGTTTCCCTAATGATCAAATACTAGTAACCTTCAAAAGTTTCGTCCCAAACTTTAGAAATCGGCCGAATCCTGCTTTCCCTTATTTGAATATTCATGTATTCGACGTCTGACGGACGGCTTCAATGCCCTCTTTATCTGTCTAACTACTTCCATAACACAATTTAACTTCTCAAACTAGTGGCTAACTTCGCCTATATTCGAGGCTTAAAACATGCATGGAAGGGGTAGAGTGGACTCATTCCGATGACGTATTTCTTTGGCTACGTTAAATCAATTGTTCAAAAAATAAAGAATGAATATACACATGCTTCGTGCAAAGGAAGCGATAGGAGCAATTCGGGCCGAATATGGAAATATCATCAAATGTGAAGCTGGTGGTGCTTAGTTGGTATAGTGAAGGAAAAACAGAATGAAATGGCCAAAACCCGAGAAAGAATACACCCACCCCGGCTCTTAGAAAGATCGGGAGCACTCTTTCTCATCGCGAACTTCACCGCCATGGTGTTCCTGAGCTCGTCGTGTATACCCGTAAGGTATACACGTGCACAAATTAACGAAAGCAGACGTGCTGAGAACGTAGCGAATGTGCTTGGACTTTTCTCGCCTTCGTCTGGGATGGTGTAACGTACATGGGACGGGTTTACATAGGGCGTTTAATATTGAAGCGGGCAACTCATCGTCTGATCATGAAATCAAAAGAATACCGTGCACTTGCCGCCTAAAGTATTTGGTTCTAAGAGGCCTAATTGCTTAAAAATCTCCTTTTTAAGGTAAAGTGCCATGACGGACTTTACTGAGTACTTTCTAACAGCTCTACGATAATATATTAACCACTTTTTTGAACCCTGCTTTTTCACGTCAATCGTATTCACTGTATCAAAGATTAGAAGATTTAATATTGAGGTGTATACAAGGGAAAACTTTGACATGCCTATCGCCTTCACGTCCGGCATTATAATTGGTAAATATTTGAGCCACAAGAGATATTGATGCGGAAGGAGCGCGTGTTAACACAAGACGCAGGGCGATTGGAGAAGCGTGCAGAGAGCGCGAGCCTTCTGGGTGTTCAGGCATTGCTGACGGCCATCGATTCTCGATCGGCCGTTGACCATCACAGAGAGGAGGCGTTCGGAATGGGAACACTACAAATCCAAACATTGAAACAGGAATCTTCAGTAGGTACTACAACATTTAAAATGGTTTTCAACACTAACCATGTCCTACCCCTAACCCTTTGACCCATGGTTCTCTCTAATCATAAGGGACAAGTCAGAACCTGGCTTATCAAGCCGATGCAAGCATTTATGACTGTTGTCCTTTGAAGTTTTGTATTTCTCAGGAACTGTTTGACTGAAGTTGCCAGCTTTTGGAACGAATATCGCATACACAAACACACACATCCACACGTACACTTTCACACCCACAAAATTTTTCAATGTCCCTGCTGTGGTAATTTAAGGATGATATGGACCTCAACGGCTTCTTTGAAAAACCTTTTTTTTACGTCTCAGATCCCTGCATTTTTCCGTACGCAGCGGATCGTTACTATCGAATTTCTCAGCTTCACCGTACTTCTAAACACTGAAGGAATAGCACATAGCGTGTGACCAGTAACCACAAAAGCTGTTCCGTTTCAAATCTTAAAGGCCCAACCATTGTTGTGGAAATTTGGAGAGCCTCTTTCTTATTGGTTTTGCCTTTTTGCCTCGTTTCGGTTGGTCCTTTAATTTTTCTTTCCGCTGTAATAACAAGCACATGCTCTTGTGCACCGTGCCGTACAATTAAATAAATAAATAAATAAATAAGAACTCAAATATCCGGGCTGAGTGGCCTCGTAATCATGGCGCGGTCGCATCTGAGACAAATGGCGCAGCTCGATGATTATTTTTTAGAAGTATTGGGTTGTGCACTATCTAATCGGTCCGTCCCATAACAGATCAACTGTGGATTGTTATTTGTGAACTTAATTACACCTTTGGCAGGTGAGGTGGGGCTAGTGCTCCTGCTTTCAGGGGGAGGGGGACAGCTAGTTGACGGTGCTGGCCAGCTGCCAGCCGTTCTCTACCCCTCGGCGTCTTGTTGGAGCACATGTTGCCTCGTCGTCGACTGACCACTCACACGTCCCGCCGTCGTACTCTTTTCAGGCAGCGCACACACCGCCGCCACGGCCGCTCGAGGCATTTGCATATTGCGTAATGTGGGGCCGGTCATCGGTCACTCCGAGAGGATAGCCAATCTTCAACTTTCTTGCCCTCATTTTCCTTCAATATCCAGTTTTAATGAAGATTTCATGTATGAGATTGATGCACTCGTGTTTACTGCCGATTCTGGGAACCCCCGCACATCTCCATTTTTTCATGAATTCTACTCCAGCTTCTGACATTCCTTTATATCCGTGAATGTTTCCTGGAATGGTAAAAAACCGTTTTCCTCCCAATATCTTTTTAGCAATCAGCAAAATCTACAACACCCTCTTAGCAATCTCTGGGCGCCATATTGGTGCACTGGTGCCTTCTGAGCTTCACGTCATATTTAACCCTGCCATTCAAATATAACTATAACGATTACAATCAAAAGTTTTTGAAGAATAAGGTCTTTAAGAGATAAGCAGATTTTGATGAAATTTTGTGCAGTGAAATGTGTGGCTATGCCGCTCACCCTTACGCGCTTGCCTATTCTACCCTACCCGTACTTGAAGTATCAAGAGTATAGATTATGTGTTAATGTTCGGAATGAGATTGATAGGCTAACAATAAAATTAGAAAAAGCTTACAGATAAATACATTTATACATTACATAGCTATATGTGTGTTCGGAACAGTGCCACTGCTTATACCGCAGTTAGTAACTAATTTTTGATATAAAACCTCTCCTCATGTAGCGGATTTTCGGAAATGTCTTGTTAATCTGCTATTTTTTAGTCTTCTTGTAATCCTGAGAATTGAACACAATACCAAGTTTTCCGTTCTATAAAAAATGCTTCACTTTTTGTTTATTAAATAGAATCATGAACTGAGGATGTACATGGATATTGGTGATGCTGGGAACAGTGGATGACTTGGATGGGGTTTTTGCACCTGATTGATCCTCCATTATAAAGATGTGAAGTCCACTTTTCTAAACCATATTTTTCTTTTTATAATATAATCTTTTGTTTTTTGTTAGGCAGTGGTAACGTTTATTCGGGAAGCAATCGATTATTGATTATCCATACTGTTGGTCACCGAGAAGGCATTTCTATACGCCTATTCTTGGATTCGTAGCAAATGTCTCGCCACCGTGAAATTGGTGCTGAAACTCGAAGCTACTTCTTGCTTGTTACAAAGATTCCTTCAGAATCCTTCCTCAGCGTATGTTCGTGTAACAGCATGCTGATAGAAGCTCATGAATCAGTCATTTTCATGCAGTATCATGAGTTCTAAATAGGTATCGCCTCGTAACGTGATTTGTTGAGCAGGGAGCAATCGATTATTGATTATTTATACTGAGATGTTGACGGAAAGCGTTTAGAGATATAAATTCTCAGAGATGTGTGAAGCTAATCTCTGTACGCTTATTTTTCTAACTCTGGAGGCTAACACTTGGTGTTTTTTATTGTTTTGCCGATGATGCACACCCACGGGATCTGCTATGAATCCATTGACGACTCAAAATAATAAATGCATGTGGAAACCTCTCTCAACTCGACATCAAGAGAATCTTTGTAATATAATGGCCTACCAGTAATTTTCCTGGAAAAAAATTCATTTTGACCAGTTGAAGCAGCCACTTTCCACCATGTCCTATGATGGACGCTGATGAAATCGAAATGCTTCTTCAGGATGGTTTCGTGACTCCATTTTCGTTGGGATCATCAGTAATCTTTCGTGGAAGCAAATTTCTTCAGCGGGCTCTGGCCCTCCAGTTGTCCATTTCCTTCGTCCCATTACCACTGAGCTTTCTTTGACCGGTGTAGTTCCTGTTTACGGTGCTTCTCTGAAGATCTCCGACCGTCGGTTCGGTGATCATTATGGTAAATTGTTTAAATACACATAAATACTTGATCATGCCCTACACAGCGAGTTCAGATCATTTCCTGGCTCTTTACTGAGTCGGGAACATAGGAGATTATAGAAGCGGCAGATCATAGTCGATAGTGCGCTGCTTCCCCACCCCTTACGTAGATCTTCACTTAATTCGGCAACGGTGCTGGTGAGTTTAAGCGAGACCGTGTTACCAGCGATTCCTCTTATGACCGCCTTCATACTCTGTGCTGCTGACGGCAGGGCGTGGCTGCGTATCTCTCCGTCTCCTCCTGTGTTATCCTGTCTCGTTGCTTACATCGTGTCTGTACCTCCTCAGTGCCTCTCTGCCTCACTGCCTGTGAATGCAGCCACGCCTGACGGCGCAGAAGCATGAAGGCGACCTATAGACGATGATGCTTTTGTAAAAATGCGAATTTATGAAACGGTGTCATTGCTGGGGCATAACAGTGATCCTTCAATATCGGACAAGTTCCAGTGATCCCCGGTATCGAGCTAGAACACAGTGATTCCCACATCTTCCGTAGCAGCTTCTTATTTTTCAAGGACAGTGATGTATTTTGAATTCGGTTAATACGGTGTGTAAAATTTGTAAAGGTTGGTTCTGATCTGAAGGTCTGAGCACTGTATAGTTGTCCAGTAACGAAAAAGCGGAAGCCCTGTACTTTAACTGATCAATGGTCATTGAAGAAATAGTCTCTTCTATGAGTGGGGCTTTTCTTTGTGGGCCTGAAATCCTGTGATATGGGGGTTGAAGACAAATTAGCGCTCCTGCTCTTCTTAAAGAGGCAACTACATTGAGGAGAGTAGCTGTATTAACTTTACCACAAGTACGTCCTTTCTATGTCTTTTCCACTGTTATGACGCTAAGATCACTTAACCCTGAGAGTCCAATAATACCTCAATCAGGTTACATTACTTTCACAATCGGAACCTGTGAAGTCTGCCAGGAGAGAATATTAGAGCTTACGGGCTTTGTCAATATTTTGGCGTGCTTCGCGACCCTGTTCATAGACATGTTCAATCACCGCTGTAACACCCGGTTCATGCGTGCTTGCGTGGCTCTCGTCATCGCTGTTATTGGAAGCCCGTAGCAAATTTCCCACCATTTCGACAAGTCTGAAGACTTGCCAGAAAGAGCTCAGCGTGTGTTTGTCAATCCTTTAGGGTCACACCGCACAGCGATGCTCCATTCAAATTCGTAGAGAATTGTGACCAGTCGAGGATTCCTCGACAGGGAGGACGTATTGAATTGGACAGAGGGGGGGGGGGGGTTGTACTACAACCAGAAGCTGAACTTTCAATAAGCAGATGAAGAGTGAATGGTATTTCACAGCCAGTTCGCGAGAGGAAATGTGAAACATCTTTTTGCTTCATGTAAGGATACATAGCAATAAAACACATTCAATCCGCAACAGTTACTGGTATAGTAGAGGTGAAAAAGGAGAAGGGGGGTCGTATTTGGTCCCGTAGAAGGGGGGGGGGTACTGGCGGCTATCTTCCTCGACACTTGGGGGTATTGTGGTTGTGACAGACATGTGAACACGGTCTTGCAAGGGCCTGACCATGTTTCATTTATTTATTTATTTATTTATTTATTTATTACACGAGCAAACTCATGCGAGTACATGGGCCTAAACAATGAGTGCTAAAGTTAACAGAGTAATGCTCGCGTTAGATCGCCTATAAACGACGATAATGAAAAAAGAAAGGAAATAAAAAAGGTTTTCATGGACTCAAGCATTTCTATAAACAGTTTTTAAAAGTGTTGTAAGACGTTATGGGTATCCGATACTTATTGCATAACATACCTATTGCATAAACTAAGGTGAACCAGTAACGAAAAAATGGAAGGCTGGGAAAGACTGGGTGGGTCTGACCGTACAGGCCGTAAAACCTGTGAGTAGTACCTTTACCCAATCCATAATTTCCGCACAACGGTGGTCCAGATTTAGTGCCTTTCGTCTGTGGGAATCTCGAACGGTAACTAATCATTGCCTCTATTGTAGAGGCAGTGGTCACAATACTGGTTTTACAATTAGAAACAGTGATAGGAGTAATGTGGGTATGAGACTCCTTAACTGGATCACGCAAATGAAAGCTAGGGGTTTTTGAATGGGCTGAAAACTTATCCTTGGGGCTAGATAAACCCCCTAAGTACGAATATGGAATCCGTTTCACGCAAACACGTCTTGTTCGTGCTCTATGAGCACTAGCAGGCTCAGATAATTGAACCGGTTAAACCATAAAAATAATAACGAGGAGTAGCTTGATGTTCTTAAAGTGAGTATTAAACATATTAATTTCTATCCAAATGTTTACGAGCCCAGAAACTGAAAATCCAAATTCTGCAAAAATTGTTTTTAGTGGGATCGAACCATCGACCCTTTTTGGCATTTGTAGGGCCGCTCAGGAAAATTGAAAGATAGTTATATGTTTCATGTATGTACCCCCACATGATGCAAAAAACCGTTTCCAAAAACCGCTTCATTTTTTGAAAGAGCTTCCTTGTGAGTCGCCATGGATTTCGACCTCTTTTCCACACCGCAATGGTAGAGGGTGTGCTGACAGCAATCGCATGTATTAAACGTCCTGTCCAAACCCGCCCTATGTACGCTACACCGTCCCAGACGAAGGCGAGAACAATCCAAGCCGACAGTAAGTCGCCATTAAGACGGAAATTTTGTTCGCGTGTATACCTAAGGGGTATACACGACGAGAGCTTGGAGACAGTGGTAGGATTGATGTGGTTAATGAGGAATCCTCAACTGGCTCACGCAAATGACAGTTAGAGGTCTAAGAAGACTGCATATGGCGAAATTTCCGATGAGAAAGAGCACCCCCGGGCTTTATAAGGGCCTCTTCAACAACTGCCACTTGATTCCAGCATGCCCTTTTTGAGAATGAACGGGTGGAAGGGAACCTCTACCGCTTTATCTTCATTTTCGTACTAGCACGTCGACCACCATAATTAACGATCTTTTCACATTCCGCCTGAATTACCCCTGACACTGCCTTGAAGTGGGTATGGTTAGTGGAGAGACTAGAACACTCGTCCTCTGACGTATTCCATCAAAAGAAGCTTCAGCAGTTATGTGACTAGGCTCCAGAGATAAAATGTTGATCTGAACACCACCCTTGTGTGCCTAGACTTCAAAGGAACGCACCGGCCCCTGAAGGAGCGCAGATTTGCGTGTGTGTGCCGTCTTGGAAATCGACACCTTCTAAGGTCTTTTTTCTGCGGTTTTGAAAGGCAGTGGTAGGGGTAGTTAAAGGAAGTGTAGGGGAAATTGGAAGACAAGTAAAAGAAGCGGTGAATATGAAAGTCGAGATGCCTAGTAACAAGACAGCGAAGAAAAAACGGATGGAGTTGACCAAAAACCCGAGAATTAAGACCCCTCCTCACCATTGATTCTCGACGTGGAGCCTCCCCGTGAACGACGGGTAGTCCGGACGAGCTTTCCATTGGCGTGTTGCCATGTTGTAAACACGATGGGATGTTCGGAAATGAAAAGGAGAAAGCATCCTTTTTCTGGTGAGCTTCAAGCTAAAACTGAAAAGGCGGGCCGCGATACCTTCCAATCCCACCCCAGCCAATCAATCGCTTGGGGGTCGGACCGAGCTAACAATAAATAAGGCGGCTGGAGCTGAAAAGGCCGCCTATGCCACAGTTCCGAGGCGCGCCTTCCGCGGGGGATTTCGCCGCTAATAGGCTTCCCAGGCCCGTAGTTTTCGAGTGAACGACTCCTCTTAGGGATTCCTCATCACCCACATTACCCATAACACTGTCTTTAAGGCCGAATATGAAAACATCATTGAGTGTGGACGTCGAGGTGCTTAGTGCTAAATAAGTGGAAAAACGGAGTGAAGTGGTCAAAAGCCGGAAAATGATACCACTTCTCTCCGATAATTCCAAAAAAGGGCGGGCCACGTCAAAAAAGAGGCGGGTCTCGTCAGAGCGGTTGGCAGCTGTTAAAAAGATGGTTGCAGCAAATCTCAAGGAAGCTGCTTTCATTGAAAATTTCAGCACTGTAGTCTTTTTAAACCCTAACTTTCATTTGGGTGACTCCAAGGAGTTCTCTTTTCTTACGTTACCTTTATCACCGTGTTTGGAGCACCAGCCCAGAGAATTGAGTTTTTGTGGGACGACCATCTCGTTGTGTGTGTTCATTACCACTAGAGGTTTCTTATAGACTTATAAGAAGTGGATATATAGGATTATTACAAAAAAGTAGGATGGAAAATTACAAAGTGTGATAGTATCAAAATGTAAGGAAAGTTGTGGCTCCTTACGTAGTTTTCTATGCAAGAAATCAAAACTCGCTCCGAAGCGTTTTTGCCCATTCGTGAATTTCATTTTATCTTCCTAAGTCGTGATGAATGGAGCCAATCGTCATGCCTGAATCTCCTTACAGTAATGTGGAAGCTTTGTCATGCTACCAGCCCTGAAAGACGCTCGCACAACAGAATGGTGTGTCGGTCGATACTGCAATAGTTGAATAAGGACTCCATCGCTTCGAAACGTCTTCGCTTCATGTTTTTGATTATATTTACGGAACAGGGTTGTAAAGTAGATTTTCGAATTTATTCCTCAACCCTGTTGAGGGTCATCGCTCCTGAGCTTGATGGCGAAAGAACAGCTTAAAATACTTTTTTCGAACTAAACAATTTCTCTTCTGGGGGAATGTTTCACAATTATAACAACTATTGGAGCAATAGGTGTGGTTCGAAGGAATCTGCAGCAATAAATTAATAGCTCATAAATGAAAACAAGTGCTTAGAAATGCTACAAAAACAAAATATCGAATGAAAGCCCCAGAAAGTTGGAGTAATGAGATGTGACTTTGAATCTTTCCATTATGCTCTATGCACATTTGTTTTGCGGTGGCTTGTAGTACTGATCGGACCCCCTCGACTGATACGTGCTAGCGATGGGCATTTGCGGGCTGGTTTGTGGGGGTAGTTCGGCCATGAAGAGAAGGACGGGTGCGCGTCACGTCTTTTAACCAGGTCATCGCGCCTTGTAACTTTGATCACATAGCTGAACAGTCTTCACGCGCACTCCGAAGGGGTGCTGATCAAAGCAGAGTCATGATGAGGAGACGTGAATGCATTTTTAGTGGAAACTACACCTCGCACCATCTCCTTGGACACTGGTTTTCTCTCACAGCTATATATTCCATTTTCAAAACAAATTGCCGATGCTGCCCGCATTCAAGAGACCTACACAGGTTGAGCCTATCTTTGAAGTATTTTCGTAGACATTGGCATGGTATGAGAACACATTGTGTGCGAACACACTCGAAACATTCATACCGTTCATAATTATTCGAACGAGAGTCTTTTGGTATTGGCTGGACTCCATAAGAAGAAACTAGAAACTTTCTCAGATTTTTTAGCTTTTCTACCTTTGCGCGTTTTGAAGTTCCAAGTTCCAAGTGAAGTCACAGTAATCAGCAAGGAATTTGTCCACGCGTTCCAGGTACATTTCTCCCCATCTTTTCAGTACAGCTTTGTTGAAGAGATACGTTGCATTATTCATTTGGGGGTTTGCACATTGGTGTTCATAAATGCTGCTGTAGAAGAACTCTCCAGTGTATCAGGACTTCCGGTCAGTGGTGTCCAACTGTGTATTTCTTGACAGCGCATTGCTTCACGTTGATCTGAAAATAAGAAGGCCTACTTAGTGATCAATTGTTGTATATTTTCTAACGGTAATCAGACTCTAAAAATCGAAAACTCGTTTCTCAATTGTCAATTGAATTAACCAGTTGAGCAGGCGCACACTACATCACGACGTAGAATACCTAATGGAGTTAGTTGACTATTATACCGTGCGATTCGCCTGTAGTGTGCAATGATCCAACTGTAAATACGTAGCGGTTACTCTTCCATTGCTTAGTACACGAAAAGCTGGAATTTCGATCGATACTACTTGGTACGGTATGGTTCTATAGGGCTTCCTTTTTGGCGAACCAACTCGCCTGATGATATTATCCGTCCCCCGTTTCCGGGTCCCCTGCACGAAACCGATAATTTTGATCAATACTGGATAAAGGTAAACCACGGAAATTTTCCAGTGTGACTATATTCTTCTGTCGATGTGGCTTGATAGTCGCTTTCGTTACACTCGCATATTTGGTAGGATTTCAGTGTTTTCGCACTGCCGGTCGCTGTGTAGTCACGAATCTTTGATTTGGCCCGCCAACTGGCCGTACTCAATCACTGTGAGCAACATCGGCCTCTCTATTTTATCCATTATTCTCCCTGTCTCCATTCTTTCGGTGCCGCAAACTTCTGGTTTCAGCCCCACCTACTACCGCAAAATCTCTGGAATGTTTAAGCTCCTCTCTCGGAGCTCTAGCTGCTATTCACCTCACTTATCTGCGGTCTGCTGTCCGCTCTGGAACCGAGCTGTAATTTTTCGAGCGAACACTACCCAATAAATTAGATTCTCCGTCGATCGTGAGGCGGGTATCCCCTTACTTTAGGACTCAGGCGGCGTGGTCACTGATCACCTTCATACCTTTCCCCAAGTACTTCGGTTGTGATGAGCAGAGTTTTGCATTTGTAATGAGCACCGCTCATTAGGGGTACGCTCCGTCGGGTGTGTACCCTTATGTCAGGATTTCGCATCACGACACGACAACGAGCGACGTGCGACGCAGTGTGTGCGAGTTATGCGCGAATCTAGAGTTGGGTCTTGAAGCGATTACACGGTAATGCTAGGGGCGCCATACACAGCTGTCTGTAACCGCTTTGGGGCCTAACAAGACGGCGCCTTAGCTCGTCCGCATCGCTTCTCTTGCGACACGCCGCGGTTCGAACTACTGACATAAGGCCGCCCCGTTTACTGCGTGCGGGCCCTCTCACCTCTTCGAAACGTCCCGTTGAGCTTGAGCCATCTGGACCTAGGTATTCTGGTAGTTATTCGTTGCCTGAGGTTTCGGCTCAGACTTAATCGCCTTTCTCAAAAGCGTGAACGCAACTCTAGACTTCATGTTCTCCACTCTACGGCAAAACCCTTCTTCCTCCGAATGATTCTGAGGGAAGTTCGGAAAAATAGTCAAGGAGATCTGGTAGGAGAGGAAAGTGCTCGGGTCAGTCCACAATCGCAGAAATGGTGGACGCCGCTCTCAGCCCTGAACGAGCGAATATTGTTTCCGGTCAGCGATGACTGAAAGTATCTTGTCCGCAGTGGGCGCAGTGTCAACGAGTGGTACCTTTTGCGAAAATCCAAAACTCGATTCCAGCATAGCTCAGCCAGGAGAAATTGGTGGAGATGGACGATACCTGAGCCACATTGAACACATCAAGTAGAGGGAGACCCGCCGACAATGGGCGGAGCGCGCAGATAATTAGACGGTGCTGATAAGAAAAAAAATCACAGAATTAAAAGGCACAACTCTAGAGCGCCCCGGAGATCAGAAAAAATGAGAGCGGTCGCTAGCAGTTGAACTGTGGTAGGGAATAATTTTTCGAAGCAGGCGAAGCTTCCGTTGTGATGGACATGGACAAAACCAAGCATTCGCAAAATGATGCAAAAACGGGTCGTAGAAAGGGAAGGGATGGATTAGAATGAGACGGATGTTGACCAAAACTTACAGCAACACCATGGGAGGTGGTCTATAGCACTGAAAACACTACCATATGGAAGAAGGATGGAAGCGATCATCGTACTACAGCTGCGGATGAACATGCGGATGCGTTGCGACTATTGCTCAGCCCTAGTCGGAAGTATCGCTTTTTGTGTGAGGCTCGGAAATAAACCAATTGATCAAATGAAATGGTGCGGAAGGCTACCATGATGAAAATTCTGTAGAGTCATGGACCGTCGATAGATGCTGATGGACACAAAATGACCAGAGGAATTCACGTCTCTATTGATCCCTTCATACTCCGCGCCGGCAGGGCTGCGTTCACGAGCAGCGAGGCAGAGTGGCACAGGGGGAGGTGCAGAGACGACGCAGGAACGGGACAAGGTGGCATAGGCGTAGATGCAGAGAGACGCAGCCACGCCCTGCCGTCGGCACCGCAAATGTGAAGGCGGCCCAACTTGCACCGCGCCCATGCGGCACGTGCTGATGGACGTCATAGACCCCGCAGCGATGACCGGCGCTGCCACCGTTGCGCGTCAATGAGGTTAACCTTGCCGTCACTTTATCAGCGCCTTCAGATGACTGATTCCTTTTCCACTGTGTGCCTTGCCGCATGGTTATACATTTGGCGGATGGATACAGCCTCCCAAAGCTCATATTTTTAAGCTTAGGCCAATTCAGACAACTGGACTGCCCATCCTACCTCCACACTGGAAGACCAGCTCTCGCAGCTATCAATAAAAAAGCTTGCAAGAGCACGATGCGCTCTCCCCAGTATATCAGCAAAGCACCATCGAGGTTGGGCCGCCGTCAGACTCCGCGATTTTAGCGACTTTGCGGTGGCGCGACTCTACACTCAAAGTTACGACATTGCACTATCTCAAGGTCGTAGTATCACGTGCGAAAGTGCGACGCTGCAAAATCGCAAAGTCTGACGGAGACCTTACTACCCCTGAAGCGTAGTGGTAGTAGTACAGCCCCATCGCCCGCCGTTGCGTGGCGCGGCTCCCGTAACGTCACCTACACACGCTGCATGCGCGCGCCTGTGAGCTGTTCCGTGGAGTCTAATTTGCGAGAGCAGCTGCTACGTCGTCTGTCCAGAATCATGGGTGCTTGACTACTTCTTTCAACTACCCCAACTGGACCATACCTTTGGGCGTGCGAGGATTGTACTTGACGGTACGTTTGCTTCACAGCTCCTGACTTGTCAGCGTCCCGTAGTACTGAAAATTGATGCTCCTGACTTTTTCTCACATTGAGTCACTGTCTTCGGATAAAGCCAAGCCAAACGACGTGATTTTGAAAGGACCAAATTCACTCGACCAAAAGTGGGATCACATTGAATCAAGGGTTTTTGTAAAGAGGACATAATGTGGTTTGTTGATCAATATCGATCGAAGAAATAGATTTTCACGCCGAGTGCCGCGAAGGAGTAATGCGTAGAGCTCAGTGTCCTAATCAAATAATCAAAGAATGTTAGATGGTTTTGATCGATATCAATCAACAATATGGAATTAGCTTGCTTTCACTCCACCGGATGATGCGCGCAGTAGTTTGAACCTGCGAAACTGTTGATATAGAAGGGCAAAATATGTTTCTGTATTGGAGCCTTTTTGTGCAGCATAATCGGCAAGGTTCGTTTTTTTAGTTGCCAAAACTATAAAAATCCGTTTCATGATGAACACTGTTGTAGGGTCACGACCGCAAGTCACTTAATTTCGAGGCAACACTATTTTTATCTTCATTTTTGGGAGTGTTTTGAAAGTACTGCCCAGTAAATGCCCCTCACTTTTTGCATGAGAAAAAGATGCATGAGAGACCACTGCTCGCTTTGACTCTTTCAACTTTTGCTGAGTTATTGAAACCCATGTTGGTGTGTTACAATGTTACAAATTCACGTTACCACGTCTCGGATGTTTTCTGGCATTTTCTTGAGCTTCAGAATGAAAAGTGTAGCCGTGTCTGTGACGCACTTGGGTAGCAGCTCGTAGTGGAGCGGACGTTGTTACTGTCACTGACAACGCAACATAATCTTGCGTTAGTTGCGATCCGGTTTCAGGCATATCGGCAACTTCTTTCCTTTCGGCAGCCAGAATGCACATTTCGCAGCGTTATCACCGATGATCCAGCTTTCACAACAAGTAGCCAGATCGTTAAGGAACTTCGTTGGTTGCGAAGGATAGGAGGGAGCGGTCATGCTGGTGGAGCAGTTCTCGATGACGTCGTCATGCGATGAGGAATTCATCGAGCTCTGGCATTTGGCGATATTTGTAGTCGTGAAGCTGACGGAAGATGTTTGTAGCATTGTGCGATCGCGTGTAGTCACAACAGCACTCTCTCTCTCACACGCAGGAGCGGTGTTCGTGGCATTCGACGCTCGATTGGCCGCAGCGCTCGCTGTCTTCCAGGTCCTTGTCGCCCGCCTCAACACGATTGAATCAACGACGTCTGCATCATCGCGTCTCGGCTGCAGACAGTGTCGATATTAGCCGTCACGTGCGTCACAGAGCGCCGCTCATCCATTCCTAGGGGTAGGGTGGAACGCTGCCCAGTGGAGTCGATGTCTGTCGATTGATGTCATTATGAGCCAGCCTTTGATGCAAGATAGTTGGAGGAAATTTCTAGACCGCACTCGCAAATCCTTGCGATTAGCTTACATTCTCAAGGAGAGGGGAAGTTTTGAAATCCCATGACTACGACTTTGAAGCAGCCAAATCATAATCTGGCGGTGCAGTTAAGATTGTAATGTACGCCATCACGCCTTTGTAGCTTAGGTGATCAATAAGGGGCTCAAGAGGGCGCAACTAGCTTGCGTTCGAACGGGGTGAACCGTCTTGGGTGTGTACCCTTATGTCAGATTTTCGCGCCACGACGTGCGGCGTGCGACGCGGGGTTGACTTGTAATCACTTTGGGACCAAAACATGGCGTCTTCAGCTCGTTGGCATCACTATACTTGTGACACGCCGCGGTGCGAAACCCTGACATAAAGATAGCCTTGGCACTCCCAGGTGTCGAGGAAAATAGCCGCAATAGTACGACTCCCCCTTTACGGAGACTGGATACGACCCCCGTCCTTGACCTTTAAAATACTAAAGCAAAAGGGTAGTTATTTCGCACGGGTTAGCTGTGAAATACTCTTCACTGCTCATCTGCTCATTGAAAGTTTAGATTCTAGTGCCTGACGCTGACCTCTGCAGATACGACCCCCTCCTGTCCGGTAATACGACCCCTGTCGAGGGATCCTTTGACTCCTAGTGTACTTTGGGGTACGCACTCGCTGATGAAAGCAGCAAATGTTCGCTCTTTTTGCTCGCTTGTCGTTGCTATAAGCATGATATCGTCTCTGAAGAGATGATTCTAATACTGCCGTCGACCCTTCTACCGATGGTTGTCCCTTTCCAAATGACACATGAGTATTCAGGAGGTAACTGAAAGTTAGAGCGATATGATGTAGTGTCGGACTCCTCCAATGGTGAAATTATGGCCATTAAAACGCAACGAGGTGAAAAAAATTACGGCTCTTGAAGTGCTTTTGTGTGGTGAGTGAAGGCGTCATGGTTGCCCGGGGTTTCGGTAACCACTTATACTTCAATAAAATCGGGTGAATTCTTCAAAATGATGAATGTGACACATGAACGCCATCTTGTACTTTCGGGGTACTACGAGAGCCTTGTGACCGGAAGGATTTGATGGATTGGGCTAAACCCTTCCGGAACGTTCTTCGTCTAGCACTCAGTCAGTCTTACTGTAGATGACTCAAGCGAAAGTGTGCAAACTTCGAACAGGGAGCAGATTGGACCATTAATGCAAATGGATGGATTTCTCTTCACAAACAGCAACACAATCCTGCTGATTCCTAAGGAGCGGGTACGTGACATTCTGAGTGATGGCGAGAATCGAATCTATGTTCTTATGACAACCGTTGGAAGATTGCTCATACGTTTTGTGTGATTCCTTTGAAACTGAGAACTGTGGGTTTCTAGTCAGAGTGGAAATGTTGTTCGAATTTTAGAAGCAAGACAAAGACCGACATACCTAGCTTAAGGTGTCACGAGGTAGGCGAGCATGGCTATCAAAGAAATCGGGTGTACCCTTATGACAGGATTTCGCACGACGACAAGCGGCGTGCGACGCATTGTGTATGCGAGCTATGTGCGTCGCTGTAGTTGGGTCTTAGAACGATCACACGGTAATGCAGGGGCGCGATACGCAGATGATTAGTAGTCGCTTCGGATCTGAACAAACAACATGGCGCCTTTAGCTCGTCCGCAATGCTTCGCTTGCGACATGCCGCGGTGCGAAATCCTGACGTAGGGGTACACACCCGAAAGAATCTCAACAGAAGTCGTCGATAATGTCCTCCGTGGGCCATCAGCAGCAATATTCAAACCGACAAGAGGTGGAGAGCACGTCATTCTGGCCTTGAGAAAGGAATATTCTGGCGTAGCTTCGCGAAGGACTGCAGATGTTCCGCTGGCTGAGACTGTATTGTTCGTTCAGCACTGCTGCACTTCTCTCCTTTATACTTTATCGCCTCTCTACATAGCTACGCACACTCAGACGTGAATTAGTAATCGTGTGCGCCTTGTGCAACATACGTTTTCGTATCAGCCCGAGAGTTTACGGAGAGTGACGTCTCTCGGTAGTTTTTACGCTCTCTTTCTCTGCAACACTATCGTGAAGATGTTCAACGAGCCTGCTGTCCTCTCCATCATTGTTTTCTATAAAAGAATTCTCCCATACACTTGCGAAAAAAGTGATCTCAAAACAATGACAGTCTTGGCCTTCACTTCTTGAACTTGCGGTTTTCTATCGATGCATCGAAAATCTTGCGCCAAAATGGCGCTTCGCAATCCAACTTAAGAAGTCGACGAAACAACAACGTTGGTCAGGCAAAAGCTTCCATTAGTGGTCATTCTATCTGCTTCATCCTTGGAATGGTCCGAAGGATAACTCTCCAGTTCAGAATGTCTTAGAACATTGACTTACCATGGGTATAGTTGATCGACATGGTAAGCATAGTTCTCGGCCATGACTCCTCCAAACGCTGTTAAGCTCCCATATGATATTCGTCAACCTTTCTTCTAGCGCTGAGTCGCCAACGATGACCATGAAGAAGATATTCTTTTCGGTGCTATCGCAATGAAGAGGGGGGTGAGGGGGGTGGAGGGGGTGCATCCCACTACGACATTATTTTTACCTAACCCTGAAAAAGGAAAGGAACCCTTTCTTCCCTTTATTAAGGCATAGGCAAAAAATGGTTGTGTAGTCTTACGTCCAATTCCCGCGCAGCCGCGCGCTACGAGCGGGGCGGCGGGTTTCTTCGCGAGTGATGGCGTACATTGCGTACACTCCCTCTCAAGTTTTACACCCGAACTAATTATTTCTTGATTAGGATTGTTATCAAGTTATTGTTTCTTTTACTTTTTATGTTACAATTTTGTCTTTTCAAGGAACAAAAGTTATTGTTTTCAGACATTAAAAAGATAAACAGCTATTTTTTTGAAGGACCTCCGTGGTACCAACCCCTTGCGTCCTGAGCCGAATTCCAACCGATTGCGGCAAGTCGCGCTGATGGCGCCGCAAAGCGAAAATTCGACATAAGGCTACACATCCGGCAAAAATATACGCCTGATTGTCCAGATTGACACCTCAAAGATTGGATTGGCTTTGTCGCAGGGATTGAATAGACTCCGGATGAGTGAAAGCCGATTGGTCGAATTTTCGCTTCGCGACGTCGCACGCGCTGTGCCATCAGTGCGAGTACTTTGAAATTCCGCTTAAAGGAATCGTCCACGGAAAATGAGTTTTTGTGTTACCCATATATTTATGTTGTATTTGCCTAATGTTGGCCTCATGCAAAATTTCACGCGAAAAAATGTGAATCTGGCTATGATACAGCACCACAAAGTGCGGTCCCAGTGGGCGGGGCCTCCGTGTAAAAGCCTCGTCCCGTCTTCCGCCGCTGTTGGGAACGGGGAGTGGGACTGTTTACGTAACCTTCTGTTCCTACAATGCGTCTCAGACCATGGCGGACGCGGTACGAGGCTTTTACACGGAGGCCCCGCCCACTGGGACCGCACTTTGTAGTGCTGTATCTCAGCCAGATTCACATTTTTTCGCGTGAAATTTTGCATGAGGCCAACATTAGGCAAATACAACATAAATATATGGGTAACACAAAAACTCATTTTCCGTGGACGATTCCTTTAAGACGCGATGGGCTGGTACCGTGAACGATCTTCAAAGATTGCAGTTTCGAAGATTTGGAAGTTTGAATATGTGTTGTTGTTACTATTTCAACAGATAAACTGCACGACTCGCACTCGCCGCGCGAAAATTCGACCAATCGGCACTCACCCACTCCGAATAGTTGGAAAGGCTGTCCGAGTGTTCTTGTGGTTACCTGTTACAGGCGACTCCAAAGTCAAAAGGCTGCATTCAATGGAATGTACTTTCCATTTCTTTGAATGCGCCTTTTGACCACGCCGACATGCAGCATAGCAACCGCTTCGCACAAGGCTCTTCGCACGCATGTAAAGGGGATGCCCGCTGGACACAGAAGGTAAGAGTTGAGCCACAACAGCAGAGAAGTCTCCGCTCGTTTCCACAAAAAACATATGGTGACTTTTGGTCCTTATTTCCCCCGTCCCGTATCCGCAACTCCTGGAGCGCTTGCCTTTATACCAAAAGTGAAGTAGTATAGAAAACATCTATTGATTGTAAACAATTCAACTCTTATGAAAGTGTTGGTATGGGCTCGCCACAAATAGTTCTGATAACTTTAATTCGATCCTGAATATGTGAGTGGATTATGCATGTGGATATCCCCGCTCACATTTCCACCATCGACCGCGCGGTTTCGCCGTCTATTTGCCCGTTTTGGTAATCGCCGCCTGCTGCCACCACCTGTTACATACTGTTTACCCAACCTGAAACCCCAGTGACCTCTGCAGCCGTGGTTTTGCTACGTTCCCACACATTTCTGACTTTGATTCCTATATTACATCTACGTTAGAGCCTGTCATGATTTCACAGTGCTATCTTCGTACGTCTCCGGTTTCACAATACCTGTTGGAAAACGGGAAATGCCATTATTAGCATGAAATATTTCAACATTAAGCTAATAAACGAGGGTTTTTGCCGTACTCGTGTATTCTCAGATGTGTGCATCACATCTGCGTCATCTGCACTTTGCCATTCGATTGAAAGAGAATTGTGAAGGATAGCGCGTAGTTGAACTGAGGATACAACCATTTTTTTTAGATTTTGATAATTGCGCTTACCCGAGAGTAAAGTGGGTCCTATTTTGCTCGGTTAAGACGCCTTTCTCAACAGATTTTATGGCGTTTCTCTCGTGTGTCCGGTGACGTACACTCGGTCAGCCAGGTGTGCACGCGCCAGCACATTGATTGCTCTTTGTCGCTCGAGGGCATTTGTTCGAATAGTGGGCCTTGCGGTCATCGTAGCGAATAACACGTACTCATTCGTACTTGTCCATGTCTCTTGCTTTATCATGGCCATTTCACTTTAACAGTAGCACTCCTGTAGCACCCCCGTTACTTTCTGAGAACAGAATCAAGGGGTAAACCCATATCCGGGTAAACCACTAATATCAAATATTTATTATGAAAACATATTTCGGAATTCAAATTAGCTTCCAAGACTTTCCCGAATGAGTCTTCAACGATGTTATCACCAGATATCACATCATTTAGGACCATTGAGATCATTAGTGGGCTAGGACAATTGTTGAGAGCCCTCTTACAAACAGTGATCTTTTTTCACTTTAGGTTAATTTTTTGTTCTCTGGGGGAACCATGGCAGCTGTATTGGGAGTTTTGTCATAGCCTTGCAGTTCGCAATGATTCTGTTTGTCATTTTTCAGGAACAATTGTTCTAAGCGCCACAGTGGCAGGCTTTCCAACCGTCACTCTTACCAGGAAATGTGCTTTTTCTGCTCCTGAGCGATTTTGATCCCTATGATTCTTTCTATATCCTGCTTAAAATGTAGCGGGATCGATCAAATCAATGTGGGGATGTATGCTTAGATTATTAAAAATTTTTGGAAATGCAAATGGAAGCTTTGAGAAACTCATATCTAGTGAAGGTTTTTTGTGGTTTACTCAAAAGAAAGAGATTCTTTCAAAACAACTCTGCTTCAAACCGTTTACAATTACTTGACATCAATAATTACTCTTTTTTCCCAAAAAAAGGGGAAGTAGCTGTCACGTCAAGGTCTTCTCTGACATCTTCATCGGCAATCGCACCCATCATTGAGGGTGTTGCGGTCGGCTCAGATGGCCAAGTAAAGATAAGACTATTCAACCTCGGATCAGCGACACTGCCACCACTCATTAACCTTGCCGTTGCAAATGTTCTATCTTTTTTTGTTGAAAATAATTAGCAGATATGTTTGATCAAATTATATACATACATATGTGTGCGAGAAACCTCATATATGTAATCATATGAATTATTATATGATATTTATTTGAGGTAATTTATATAAATGAATGAACAATGTAAATGCTAATATATCGGTTGTCACAAAACGTTGATTCACCTCGCCTTTTTTATATCTCGATTTTTTTTTATTTTCCCCGATATTTATTCTAATATGTATGGCGCATACCACCACTATCTACCATATGCTGCCAATGTTTCTTTCGCATCTTTCGATGTTTGTCTTGTGGAAAACTTCATTGAATTTCAATCATATAACGATTGGACATCAATTTCGAGAGTTTTTTTTTCTGAATTACTGTGCGACTTCCTGTTAAGGAAGTGGGTAAGGACCAGTATAGGCAGTAACCATTGGCGCGAGGTCAGAGCTACGGACCGCGGACAGCGCGGTGTCGAGAAAATCGGCCTTCTCGGTAAATCCCTCTTTATCAGACGGAGCCACCATGCAACACTCCCCCTCCCCCCTAGCTTGAAAGAGAGAAGAGAAGGAGTGAACAGAAATCTTCAAGAAGTATGACCTCATGAGCATGCGTCGCGCCCCGGTTGCGTCGTTGCACATTGGCAGTGGAGCGCGTTATTGCGAGACAACACCTCAAAATTGCGAATTTGCCGCTTTCAAGAGCTATTAATTCCTCATGCATAACTTCAGCGGAACTTTGAACTTTGATGTTTTTTGGAAAGTTCTGGTTAAAAATCAAGAAAAGTTGAGCTACTCAAAGCGTGGTATGCGCTTCTGGAGTCGTGGTAATCAAGTGTTGGATCAGACTTTTTATGCGCGTTTCCTGCATTTAAAAACCATAGCTTTGTTCGAAAAATGCTTCTTTGTGAAATCGATTGTTTCTGAAAGGGCAACACCACGCCACACTCCCCTGTGTCTCCTCCTGAAAGTTTGCACTGTTTTATTCTCTGCTTGCCCCGCGTTTGTAACTCCGTGCCTTTCACTGTGTCAAGACTTTTCGTCGGGGCTGCTCAACCCTCAGTTGTGACATGCCATTGCAACAGACGACAAAAGAATATGCGCATTAGTATCTTCTATTTCCAATGAATTCTTCACAAAGAAGTCGAGAGCGAACATCAAAAAGTGAAATCCGTCTTTTTGCAGCTCGGTTGACCGAGCTTTCAGTTGCTGGTAGAAGGCATCTGTAATTCCTGCACTAGGGCCCAAGGGCGTCCGAAGCCCAGTACTCGCTGCTTTAGTTGAGGTTGGAAGCTGACTGTCGAAATTGCGGTGAGGTTGAGGAATTCTTGAGTGAATTCCTTAGAAAAGGTCGTTTTTAGGGAACTTCTAAGGGAACTTTTTGGAATTTGACGGTCAGGGCATGAGCAGGGGGGGGGGGCGGTTACGGGCTTGCACATGTGGAACTAAAGGTCCGTAAATCCTAGTGTCCGCGCACCGGGAGGGGTAAGGAGAAAGTGAAAACTGGGAATACATGTTCTCTGAGAACAAATCTTCACTTCAGAAGAAATGATGTGCGGCGGAACTCGCATTGAGAAAAGAACGGTTACGGGCTTGCACATGGTCACAGACTTGGGGTCTTATCAAGATGTCGCAGCACGGCTTGTCATTTTGCAATTCATCAGCCAGGCGTGTTGCAGGCGAGGGAGGGACAATGTTCGTTGCCGGCTGATTCAGTCTCTCGCCCGTCTGCAATCTACCCCTGGCAGTGACGCTGAGGGGCGTGGAAGAGAAGGGGGTTTTCGGATTCCTTTTTCTCGGTTTTTTCGCCGTTTTATTTCGTTCTTTCTTTACTATAATACTGCCGAGCACCCCAACTTTCATATTCCACAATCTTCCAAATTTACCCCTTCCGGTGCCTTTAAGCGCCTCAGTAGGTCGTCCCATAGTAGTTGCGCTGCTCGGCCCGACGTCAGCTAGTCTGCTCAGCTTTTCATCTAACCACATCTCGTAAAGCATCGATAACGAGGGATAGTCTGATTGTAGATCACATTTACGAAAGAACCCCCCCCCCCCTCCCCCTCCCTTTACAAACGATGCAGTGGATTGAGGAAGTTGCCCTTGGTCCAACCATTCTCTCGACGAAAGTACCCTATAGACAATCCTACGCGATCTCACTAAAACGATTGGTTTTCAATAGAAATCGCTACTCTTAGCGCCTACCAGTGAGAAGCAGCAAGCGAATGTGGAAATCTGATCCGATTTGCAAAAATTTCCACATTGTAATCAAGCATGGTGCAGAAGTCCAGTGATTTTCATATTGGTAGGTATAAATGAATCAGAAATCAACAGCAGACTAGTATAATACATATAATAGGTTAATTATTATAAATATTTGATATAGTTCAAATATATCTAGCACATGTATAATAATTTATCAAATTCTGGCTAGATAGACGCTTTCATCCTCCATCCTTGGAATCCTTGATTCTTTTCAACCCATACAAACTGAAACATAATAAATATGATATTTATTCAATATAAGTTTACGTTAAAGTTATGAAGTTATAAGTTATAGTTAATTAATATATCATGTAATAGAGTATAATGAGCATTATAAATATGATATGTAGTTAATATAAGTTTAAGTTTAAGTTATGAAGTTAGAAGTTATAGTTAAGTTATATGTGATATAATAGAGTGTAATATAATGATACAGTAATAGTACAATGTATATAATATATAAACCAAAGAGAACACGTAAATCTATACATATGCATGCATGTGTATATATGGACCAAAAAGAGAATGTGAGTTTATATATTTATTTAAATACTTATTTATCTATTTATATAGGTCTATGTATACGTTTGTGAATATTTACATGTATAGAAAACCAAAAGGCCTAAATAATATTTTCATTTCCGCTGATTTTAGCGGTAATATGAGTTTTCTGTTTCAAAAGACGTCAACGTTGTCTTTTTATTTACGGTAGAAATGATCTGGTGGGGGTTCTCATATTTACCAACTGTGCCGCCACACATTCGCATATGGTTTCAGTGACAACTACCAGTTCCAACCCCATCAGTTCACTAACGAATACTTGTTTTCTTTATATGTGGTTTAGTTGATTAGTCTTTCCCCCTTCTCGATAAAACTAAGTAAAACCCCCTATTCGATGTGTGGGATGAATGAGAAGAGATTCAAAGCGTATGATTCAAAGGAGTGCATGAAAAGTGACACAGTCCATCGAGTTCCACCACATAATATCGTCTATAATCTCAGGTTGCGCTCACCGGGAAAAAGTAAAGTCCGGCGCGCATACCGGTATATGCGCCGCCGTTTACGCGTAATTTACTTTATGTACTGCTTTGCCTCGTCTTTCATTTGCACCAGCTTTATGGCTACTTCCCCTAACATTCTTGTCCATAGGTGCTTCTCACATCTTCAGATGGATTAGGTGGCTAAGTGCCACCAAATTTGCTATATCATACGAACAATCTGATGGTAAATGACAGTTTATGCCAGGCCGATTTCAACAACTCTTTTGGTATTTAACACATCTGAAGAAATGCTCACTAATATTTATATTGGTAACTTAGTTCGATTTCGGTTAATTACTCTACTGTTTACATCGCTCATTACCATACCTTTAGTGGCGCACTGGATCAAGTGTATGTATGTATAAATAAATATATAAATAAATAAATAATCTACCGGCCAAAAACACTTCATAGCATCTTTTTATTTTCAAAAATATATTCCTATAGCTTTCATTTGGTCTGTACTGTCCCATTCGTCGCGGACTCTCGTTATCATCTTCAGCCAGTGGAAAAAAGTGTTGTCAAACTGCCTTTCTGCATCCACCTAGATCCAGCCAACTTCTTTTGATCTTCTAATGTGTGACTATCGCTGACGTTCTCGTGCTGCAGTGGTTCTACAAAAGTTTTTCTGCACAGATTTCCATTTTTTTCTGAATCCGTTTCAGTGTGGATTGAATTGCAAATGACGTACGATGACTGAATTTGCCACAGTGAATTTCGGCTTTTTACAACCTTCACACGAAACATATAACCTTTCACGTCGTGAAGAGGACAGTGGATCTTCATTCGCTTCCAAAACCACCGTAAGTATACAGATTTAACTAAATTTACAATTCCTCATATGTTCTCGTTGAATAGTAATCTTCATACCCTCGAAGTTTTGTTGATGAATCGTTCCTGAAGCTGAGGAATTAAATTTTGTTCAACTTGTGATACATCCTCTTATGTACTGAGTTCCCTTATCGCTTCAAATATGAAACTGCATTTTTTCGAAAGCTCTCCACTTTAGGCTACATTATAGTAAATTAAGGTAACTTCTCCCCCTGGCAGGGTTCACGACTACAAATCTTTTTAAGTAGTTGCTGAGTGTGAACACTGATGTGTCAATGTTAATGTATCTATTCATAAAGAAGGTCCATGCGTCGTTGCCCCCACGACCTCTGCAACTGCTATTTTTATTTTTATTTGTTTATCATGCGCTTAAGGCGCACCATCGGTAGAAGAAAATAACAAGTGTTAACATAATTACAAACCGAAATTCCAGCCAAAGAGAAAAGTTAAGCCGTGAACAAGAACTCGTACGCAGATCAGAGATATTGAGATACCTATTTATATATAGCTGTCTGTAGTTGTATATAATTATTTGATATAACATGTATAGACAGTTGCGCCTAGATGTTTTTGCCCATAGTGCAGCATTCTTGTAACAACCTTGATCAAGACTTTTTCAATGTTAATATTTTGTTGCACTAAAACAAACTGAGGAACACTTTTGTGTGTTAAAGGTACACTTCGTGATTAACGCGTGTATTTTATTTTCCTCCGTGAACAGATAGCTGTTTCCGCAAGTGCAAAGGGTGTACCTTACCGCGGCGGAGGGTGAGTCATAATTGCGCCCCAAAGTTGTGAATAGGTGGCACCCGCCGTCTCTCAAGATAGCCAACACCCGATTTGACCAGCCGGACAGCGATGTCAGCAATGTGGCAAAAGAGATTCGCTATCGATTGTGACAAGAAACGATAGCAAAGGCTGTGAGTGTGAAAGCAACGTTCATTGGGGGACTGGTGAGGTCTTTAATATTGGTTGATGGTGCTAAGGGAGTTAGGGGGGGGGGGGGTTGGGGGACCACTCGACAAAAGCATTGTGCCCGATTTCTGCTTATATGCGCTCTCAAGGTTATTTTGTGCCTAGATTCAGCTAGCTAATCAAGAAAACGAATAAACTATACTTCTTTCAGTATATTACGAGAAATTTGCTTCAATTAGGATAAACAACCATTTACGCGTATTTACCTGAGCCCAGGGAAAGGGGAATCTCCTTCCCCTATGCCTACGCTTACGCAGGATAGATAAAACACGAATCCGCCTCATCAAAAACGTTTCTTTGCGAAATTCAAGCCCGATTCACTTAGCGCTATAGCCTCTCTGCGCTCTGATCATAGCGTTAGATACGCAGAGCACAGCGCACTGCCCCCCACCCCTAACTCCCTTAGCACTTGGTTGATCACATCTCGTGATAAATCCTTCCAACGCCTACTTCTGGGGCGTGACCCCGTTGAAGTCGAATCTGAGAGAAGGTTTCTGTGATTCTTTTAATTTTTCTGTTTTTCAGCATCCCTGAAATCTTTGGTGAGCGCGATGACCTACGGGGATTATCGCAAACGGTGCTTTTGTCCACAAGCATATCGCCTAGGCGGCGGTCAGACTTTGCGATTTTGCGGTGTCGTGCGTGCTCCTTACGTGAAGTTGCGGCATTGCACAATCTCAAGGTCATACTATCGCGTGCGAAGCGACGCCAAAAATCGCAAAATCGCGAAGTCTGACGGCGACATTACCATGCCATGCTAGACTGCGAAACCAATCAAATTGCATGGTTACGCACGAATTTTTTTGTCACGACATTTTTTCATGTTTTTATTTGCATCCTTTTCGATTTCCTTTTTTGTTTTTGGCTGATAATCAAGACACGATTGATGGGAGCTCCACAACGTCTTCGTAGAGTAGCATTAAACATGGAGGCATCATTCCAGTTGCTATCTTTTTGAATTTTTCAGAAAAAAAAACTTGGAGGATTTGCATCAGAAGGCCGCTCTAATTCTCCAGGGGAATCAGCTAGGTTCATATGTAAAGCTCACCGAATGGTGAAACCTTGCTCGACTTTATTTTGTCGCAGCGTTTAGAATTCATTCGAGTTCCAAGTGTTAACAATAGAGTGCTGAGAGACGGCCCCATTCATTCCCAACGGCGCGCAACGCACAAATTGACGGTTTTCAAGCGGCGATCATGTAAGAGTCATGCAACGTCTTCAGGAATCAATACGTAGTATTTTCCCAGTTGCTGTGAAACAACCTTATTTGAGAGCAAAATAAGAAGTTAAGTTGCAGGTGATCAAGAATTAACTCATAATTTGAAAGCTACAAATTCGCATACCCGAAATAGGTCCAAAACGATTTTGTTAAAAGCTACCTTCGGAGGCATGTGAGGCTTTGATGTTTCCTACATCAAAGCCAGCCACATAACTTTTGAACAAGCAGCACTTATATACTAGACAGACCCTACAGTTGACAATGAGCATGTTCCTAAGCTACTCGGCTTGCCCGATCCGGGTGCAGATGAGATTGGAAAGCATATTAAGACTGCACCTCGTCTAGAAGCCCCAACAACGGCGATTGTTCATACGATATTATCAAGGCGCAAGAATATCTCTCAAGTAAAGTGTGCGCGTAGAATGCACAATGTCGCGGACGACGGGGCGGGGCCCCCTAGCGGGTGCTCGCTCCGCCTTATCGTCCGCCGCGATCGGAGACGCAGAGTGGGAGTGTTTCCGCAACTTTTATTCCCTTTTTGCGTCCTCGACCAGGGCGAACGACTGGACGGGCACCACTAGGGGGACCCGCTCCGTCGTGTGTCACTTTGAGGAGCTGTATCTTTGTCAGATTCTCACTTCAATGGGTGAAACTTCCCATGCGGTTCTTATCAGGCAAACACATTATAAATACATGGGCAATCGAGAAACTTATTTTTTCGTGCACGATTCCTTCAACAGCACCTACGTAGACCTCACCAAATGGAATCTAATCTGGGGTGTAACACAGTATTAGGGTCTTATGTTCTGGTCGTTAAGCACATACGGTTTGACGCAATTGCATTGAAACATGTATTGAAGATCTACTTGAGTATCTATGTAGTCTGAGGGTAACTTTATATTTTCAGCAGAACGAACCACCTCCGCCTCTGCCTATTGTAATTTGCCCCACCGAAATTGACAGTATTAACATCACGTTGGAGAAAAATCAGCAGTGTGCATGTAAAGTGAGTAGCACTATTTTTTCTACGCGATTACTAGACCTAGATACCGAGAGAGCTCCATTTCAGGACTGTGGGAAATTGTTCAATTCAGTTTGGTATCTGAAACAGCATGCAGTCAAACACTCGAATGATCGCCCGTTCAAATGCAAATATTGCTTCAAGGTGAGACGCTGATTAACAGGTACCCCGAAAGCTGTAAAAAATTAAAATTGCAGACCTACAAATTCCGCTCGAACCTCTACCAGCACAAGTGTCCTGACCGGCAGAAGCAACTAACCCACGGGAAGTGAGTGATTTTGTAGATTACCTATGGTAATGCTTCGAGCAATTGCGGCTGTTACTGCACGGTATGCAGTTTAGTGTTCGCCTGCTTTTTGTTACTGTATCCAAAACAGCACGTGTAACTCTCCTTAAGATCCGGACACAGTATGTAATTTTTTGTGTCATGGCATCTTAGGCCGCCGTCAGACTTCGCAACTTTGCTTTTTTGCGTATTGCGATTTTGCGATCATGCGGCGTCACACTTTCGCGCGATACTACGACCTTGAGATTGTGGTGTGTGTGGCCATATGTCGAATTATCGCTTTGTGACGCCATCAGCACGGCTTGCCGCGATCGGTTGGAATTTCGCTAAGGACGCAAGGGGCTAGTACCATGTAGCTCCTTTGAGAAATAGCTGTTTTTCACATCTTTATATGAGAACAATAACTTTTGTACTCAAAAAGACAAAATAGTAACATAAAGAGTAGCAGAAACAATAACTACATGATAACAATCCTCATTAAGTCGGGTGTAAAACTTTGAAGGGAGTGTACGTAATGTACGCAATTACACGCGAAGAAATTCACCGTGTCGCTAGCCGCGCGAAAATTCAACGTAAGGCTACACACCCGAGATTGTGCAATGCCGCAACTTTCGCGTGCGGAGCTGCGACCCCGAAAAATCGCGAAGTCTGACGGCGGCCTTGAAGCTGCAAATATTGCCCTTTCGACAACATTGCGTCGCCACAGTGCGCCATCACGGCGCTAAACCCGCTCGAACTTCAGCTAGCCACGCCCTTGTAAGTCAGGTGATCAATAGGGAGCTAAAGTGGGCACAACTAGATTGGGTTCGAACGGGGCGTAGCGAGCGTCTTGACGGCACATGGCGGTGGCTTAAAAAAATGCGACCTGGATAGTTACACAGTGATCTACCGCATCAAAAGGGTATCCCGACTAATTTGGTTATCGCCATGTGTGCCTCTGAAATCGTTCAAATTTATGTGGTCTGACCATTCCATTTCAGCCGTCGTCGAGGAGGTCTGACTCTATCGCCTGCATCGCGCCGTCTGGATTCTAGTCAGCTGCTGAAATCGCGAGTGGACACAAACACAAATTCGGAAGAAATAGTGACGTAAGATTTATCAACAACACCTCAGTATGTCGTCATCGCTTCGATATAAGCTATGATAAAAAATTAAGGTATCAATTATCGCTTTCGGACACTGAAGACAATGACCTTCCAATCACATATGGGCTTGTCATTCACAAACTTGAGGAAGTTTCACGCAAGGTTTGGCCTGGGCTGCATGGTGTTCTGAATGAGAAAAGAGATGTTCAGTAATTGACTAATTTTTTTCACCTCACAGAACGAAGTCACACAGCAAACACAGCAGCCGAACTCTGTGGGAGACGATCCTGTTGTGGCTCAAAAGCGGAGAGCCGACTGCGTTCGAGATCAACCGCTTCCTCAAGAAGAAATTGACGCCTATATAGCTAGGAACAAGTCAAAGGTTTAATCCACTAGTGGATCCATCTCTTTAATTTCTCCATTTTATTCCGAACATTGTTCTGAACTAAGTTTTTTTTCTGAGCAGCAGGCTCTATTAAAGGTGCACCTTACGATGATCAGATTAGTAGGCATTCATTCTTGGCGTAGTAATTCCCTGGGTAACTGTCCCGATTGCACTTTCTATGCGCGTCCACGATGCACCATAATATCGCTGTACCCGCTCGAAGCCAAGCTAGCCACGCCCACTTCAGCCGCCCTATAAGGCAGCTAAAGTGGGTGTGGACAGAGCGGATTCGAGCAAGTGTAGCGCCGCGATGACCGTGGCGGCGCAAAAACTGTGTATGTCAGATAACCCAAGGATATACTACCTCATGAAGGTAAGTTGACCAATGTGATTATCGCGGAGTATGCCTTTACCCTTTAATCAACCGATGGTAACTTCTAGAACGGTTTCAGAAATGGAAAATTCAAGGTTTACTTCCCTCGAGTTGAATTCAAACATATTGCTTTCAAAAATGTTCTATTTCCTACACTGTTCTCTTTGTGAAGCAGAAAATATATTGGACGTGTATCGTTAGGACAGGACTTCGAGACGCTGCGCGCGACGCGACGCATTCAAGCTAGATTTGCCTTGTGGATGCAGGAGCTATTGCCTTTCTGCGCCTTATCTGAAGCATAATCGCTTGGGGTGCCAGCTGTATATGGCACCCCCGTTTCTACGCATGCGTCGCACATCGCACGTAGCGTTGGGAATTCTCTTCTAAAGATACATACCTCATAGGAATCGCTGACGGAAATTCCACGATTCTAAATCCTCTTCAAATCACCTCACTAGATACACTTCATATACAGAACAGAAGGTTTCTTTTGCATTAGATTAGAAATTGAAAAAAATCGAAGGAGAGCAACTCTTTTGAATACTTGCCAAGCAACATTTGAACAGCATTCGGCGGGTAGAACGCACATTTTCGCGCCCAATGTTGATTTGTTTCTCACTCATCCCTCACCACGTGACCGCGGCCTGAGCGCCCCACCCCGTCGGACGTTACTTTGAGGAGCTATATCTCAGCAGGATTCTTTTTTTCGTGTGGGCAAATACAACTTATGGGTAATACAGGAACTCAAATTTCCGTGGTCGATTTCCTTGATGCCCCTCAGAATGCCTTCATTAAAGTTTTTGAGTTTGACTTAGCTAAGGTGATATTCCGTAGCAACGTGCAGAATTATTTCCCTTCATTCAGCTTCATACGTGCCGTAAATGTCGACTGACATTTCCATCTGAAGCATCGTTGATGCGTCACTCCGGTGCCCATTCTAGGGAAGACATGTTTCCCTATAAATGCGGCTGTTGCAGACAGGTATTCCATTACTGTTGAGAAGTAACAATATCATAAAGAATAAGGTCACGAATAATAATATTCGTAGCTCGTAATAGCTCAATGATTGCATTAAGGCTTTTGAATGCGATCGAGGACTTCGACGTCACTCCCAGGTACATGCTGATGTAGGCCCTCGTCGCTGTGAGGAGTGCTTTGGGATATTCAGGTGTCACATGCTTTTCGACTAACTTCCAAGGTAAGGTTTTTCCTAATCTAGTTTGCATTTTCTTCTTACAGATCCCCTCTCGCCTTACGACGCCATCTCGACCAATGCAGGCAATGCTGTATTGCTCCAGTTCAAAATGAAATCGTGGGTCTTCTGTAAAAACTTTGAAATTATATGAAATTCAATTACTGTATGCATTGCATACATTTCTGGGGGCTTTAGTGATTCTAATGATCATATCAGCACTGTATTAATTACAATCCTCTCTGCTATACCAACGAGGTTGTTAGGTGGAATTATTATTGACGGTCTAACTTTTCGACCAGATGGTGTTCCTCAAAGGCCTGTATGTATAAGGACAGCATGGCATCTCTCATTCACTGACAATAACTGACATAAAGTGGCGGCCCTCCGCTCTCGCGGTGGTGGACTGGGTGAGTGCGGGTGGGTCTACTTACGACAAAAAGTCGCGTGGCTGCCCGCGGCGGGCGGCGCGCGGGTACGAGTGCCAGTGGCAGGGCGTGGCAGCCTTCAAGCGAGGCAGTGTGGCATGGGTGCAAGAGGCAGTGTGGCATAGGTGGAAGTGCAGAAGTGACGGAGCTACGCTCTGACGGGCTCCCAAGGGCAATCGATTGGGCAAGTCGTACTGCCAATGGTGGCACCACGAGTGCGACGCCGCGAAGTGATTTTCTGTCGTAAGTAGACACACGTGGTGAGTGCAGTTCTTTCATACGGAGTTTCTTCGACGGTTTCCTTGATGTTCCGTCAGAAACGCTTGAGGAATGAGGCGTTTGGTGGTGTAGTGGATAAAATACCAAATCTTGAGCCACGTTTAGGCCTTTGAAGAAGAAGAACTGGTCGAAACGTTACGCCGTCAATAAAAATTCCACCTAACAACCTCGCTGGCATAGCAGAGAAAATTGTAATTACTATCAATGCTGAGGTTTCATGAAGAGAGAGATTGGAATCTCATAACAACGCTGTTTCAAGATGGTATCAGTCCATTCTCCATGTGACGCATTTTCTTTCATTCCATCTGAAAGCGAAGGATTGAGACTGCTACCGGATGAAGCAAGAAGGAACAGGATCGGCTGTTATGATGAATTATCCCAGGAGTGCCACAACGCACAATTCAGGTAGTTCTTTTCAATATTTATATGCAGAATTGTATGTCACAATGATTCCTCTGGATGACAAATTCCACGATGACACTCTTTACGGTATTTCTGTAACTCGCATCACAATATTTGCAAAAAAACGAAACCAAAGATAGAAATTGAGCTTGGGCTATTCTTAATGTTTAGGTCCTTTTTGATACACACTCCTCACAGGCAACGTACTCACGAGATGCGCTAAATCTGTCTCAAATTCAAACGTGAAAAGGGGAACAATGCACTCTTGTTACATTAAAGACCCACCTGGCGATAATCAGACTGGTCGACCTACTTTTTGGGTTTAGATCTTCAGGTAAGTACCAAATTGCACCTTATTGGACCATCGCGGTGCACCATCATGGCCTGCACCCTTCCGAAACCTAGTTAGCCACGCCCTCTAGCTCAAGTGGGCGTGGCTAGCACCTTGTTGCACCAAAATGGCGCACCGTGGCGGCACAAAAGGGCGCATCCTGGTTAGGAACTACACAAGGATCCACTATTTCAATGAGGTAATTCCACCAATGTGATTAACACAGGGGTGCCTTCGAAGGAACAACGTCAATGATGAGAGTATGTTTCCGAGTACAAGTGGTTTACAGCGGAAATTAAATCTGATCTCATATTGTTTCGGGATCTCTTCCTTATTACAGGTTACGCACATATAGATAACCAATGGCGCACACAGGCAAACAGTAGGGTGTGCCATTAGGACAGGAAATTCGTATGACTGCGTTTGGCGCGCGACGAAATGATGCGAGATAGGGGCGCCGTACCAGTTAAGTCCTGAAGCGATTGCGCCTAGAATAAGGCTTAGAGCACCGTCATCGCTTCAAGACCCATTCAATACGGCGCGCATAACTCGCACCATCACGTCGCACGCCAGGCGCCGCAACGCGAATATTCTGTCCTAATGGCACACACCCAGGCGAAAACAGACACATAGAAACACACACAGGAACACGCGCGACATACATACAGAGATTTATATATGCAAATGATACTATCATAGATTATTATTTTTATGTTTTCCTTTTTCTGCAGGTCATCCTTACCTTTGGACGTGGATCCGTTCTACATGTTCACCTCATCCAAAACATATAAGGAAGACGATGAAGACAGCGGGTTCCGCTCTCGGGTCAATTCTGGTTCGTTTAGAGTCACTCTATAGAAATTCCGCCCTGCTATCATGCAAATTTTTATGTTTTATAATTGTTTAGTTACTCAGTCCAGCTCTCCTGCGTCTTCATGTGCATTATCGACTGAAAGTGGTTCTCCACAAAGGAAAATTAGTACATCGGAGCCTTCCGACAATCTTAGTGGATTCACACTTGGAGGTATATAGAATTTTGTTTTCAAATGGAGTTAGGCTAATTGTTCTGAATAGAATTGTTCTGTTCAGGTTATGGTACTGGACCAACCTACGGTCAACAACTACTTCAACCTTCCGAATCTGGTGCCACTAATAGTGCTTCTTGTAAGACGTGTTTTTTTTTTTTGTTTGAAATGATCAAGCTGTAATGCGCTTTTGATTCACTCAATTCACGATGGCACGCACGGCCCAGCTGGGGCTGTTGCTGGCAAGAGACCAGGAATGCAGGCGCGGCGCTGCTCACTGCGCTCCGTTCACCGTAAATACCTGGGGTGTTGAGGCCGCTATAAAGTTTATTAAAAGAATCATGCACGGAAAAAATGAGTTCTTCTGTTACCCATATATTTATGTTGTATTTGCTTAATGAGAGCTGCATGCAAAATGTCACGTGAAAAAGTGGGAACCCACCCAAGATACAGGTATCCAAAATGGGTGACCAAGGGGCGGGGCCTGAGAGTAATTCCCGTCTAATCGTTCGCCGCGGTCGGATAGGCAGAGTGGGAACAGAAATCTATGCAAACAGTCCCACTCTTCGTCTCCGACCGCGGCGGACGACCGGGCGGGCATTTACTCTGAGGCGCCGTTCTCTCGGCCACTACTTTGAGGAGTTGTATATTAGCCGGATTCTCACTATTTCGCGTTAAACTTTGCATGCGACCTTTGTCAAGCAAATACAACACAAATATATGGGTAACAGAGGGACTCATTTTCCCGTGAACATACCCACTTTAGAAAACGCTCCACCGTGGGCATGTGCATCTCTCCACCTCTGTGAGTACGCTCTGCTTACGCTGAATATTCTTCATCTCCATCTTATCTACAGTGCCTTTATGCTGCTCATGTCCATGAAGCTTTCTCTAGCGTGGTTATATTGGCATTTGCACTGCGGCGTGCGGCATGCGACGCGATGCATGCCAGCTGGGGGCGCCGTGTGTAGTTGGGTCCTGAAGCGACTACTGTCCTCTGTGCGCCTCTCCTTCGCGTGTGTTCCACACCTCACACCTCCATATCCTTTTCAAATGCATCCTTCACGTGATACCCGACTCCTTGAAACAAGTTGGCGTGAATGTTACGTAGTATTTGCTAATGTACTTACACTTACTGTATCACAAAAGGAAGCATTCTGTGTAATCATGATCTTCAGGAATGCGGTGTTCCTCTCGTGGTCGTCTTTGTTGCTCTACCCGTCAATCTTTCATCCTGTACAAATAATAGCTGAAGAATCTCTAGATGTCGTTGAAGTAGCCTGCAGCTCCATTTTTGGACATTTTTAAGGTACATTATGTGATGTACTGCTTTCCTGAAGGCATCGTTATAGCCAGTGGACTAAACACAAACAATTCACTCTGTATTCAACATTATCGCAATTTCTAAAAACACCACTTAGAGCACACCACGCATGATTTGATCAGTCGCATTACCTTCTTGAAGCAGCAAATCTTTGAGTAGATAGCAACGTTACACCTTTTTGCGCCCTCACGGTGTGTCATCACTGCGCTACACCTGCTCAGACACACGCTAGCCCCGCCCTTGAGCTCCATTCTGGTGACCAAGCTAAAGGGGCGTGGCTAGCTAGAGTCGAGCCGTGTATGGTGTGATGACGCACCGTGGCGTGACGGGATAGCTATGCAAGGATCGTGCGACTCAAGAAGGAATGCCGAATTCCGTCGTTGCTAGGCTACCCTTGATTCACTTTTGCTAAACAACCAGGTCGCAGAGTAGTCGTTCTTATGAACTGTGCTTAAAGGCAGTGATAGGGGTGATTCGGGTGGAAGGATCATTAGATGTTAAGGTCGAGGTGCTCAATTGTACGGAAGTGAAGAAGTAACCGAATAAAACGGTCAAAAACCCAAGAAATAATATCCTCTTCCCGCCGTTTATTCTCCAAAGGGGCGGGTTGCCATGAAAAAAGGGACGGGCTGCCATAAAACAAGTAGTAGCTGATGAAGAAGACGGCACTATAAAGTCCGGAGGCACTCTTTCTCACCGGAAATTCGCCACACAATATTGTTTTTCTAAACCCCAAGTTTCACTTGCAGGAGTCAGTCGAGAAGCTCTCATTACCCACACAACCCCTACCACTCTTGCGTCAATCGAGAAGCTCTCGTTACCCACATAACCCCTTCCACTGTCTTCAAGCTCTCGTCGTGTATACCCGTCAGGTATACACGCGAACAAAATTTCCGTACATGAATTCAGTCTCAATAGTTACTTATTGCCAGCTTGGACTTTTCTCACCTTCGTCTGGGACGGTGTAACGTACATAGCGCGGGTTTGGACAGGGCGTTCAATACACGCGATTGCTGTCAGCACACCCTCTACCATTGTGGTGTGGAAAAAGAGGTCGGAATTCACAGCGACTCACGGGGAAAGTCTTCCAGGAAATGAAGCGGTTTTTGGAAACGGTCTTCGCATCATGTGGGGGTACATACATGAAACATGAAACTATTCATCACTTTTCTTGAGCGACCCTACAAATGCCAAAAAAGGGGTCGATGGTTCGATCCCCACTGAAGGCAATTTTTGCAAAATATGGATTTTCAGTTTCTGGGTTCGTAAACATTTGTACATTGTGTTTGAGAGCATCAGACTACTCCTCGTTATTATTTTTAGTGATTTTAACCGCTCAATTACTTGAGCCTACCAGGGCTCAGACGTTTTCGCGCAAAACGGATTCGATATTCATACTCAGGGGGTCTAACTAGTCCCAGGGTGAAGCTTTCAGCCCAATCAAAGACCCCTAGCTTTTATTTGCGTGATCCAGTTAAGGAGTCTCATACCCACATTACTCCTCTCACTGTTTTTAATTGTACAACCAGTTATTGTGACCACTGCCTCTACAATATCAGTTACCGTTCGAGATTCCCCCAGACGAGAAGCATTAGTTCTGCGCCACCGTTGTACGGAAATTACGGATTGGGTAAAGTACTACTCGCAGGTTTTACGGCCTGTACGGTCATACCCACCCAGACTTTCCCAGCCTTCCATTTCTTGGGTGTATGTCATTAGGACAGAAAATCGCTTTGCGGCAATCGGTGTGCGACGGGATGGTGCGAACTATGCGCGCCGTATTGGAAGGGTCGTGAAGCGATAACGATGCTCTACGCCTTACTCTAGGCGTTATCGCTTCAGAACTCTACTAATACGGCGCGCATAGCTCGCACCATCGCGTCGCCCGCCGCCCGCGGTCGTGCGACGTTTCTGTCGTAACGACATACACCCCCATTTTTTCGTTACTTGTTCACCTTAGTTTATGCAATAGATATGTTATGCAATAAGTATCGGATACCCATAGCGTCTTACAACACTTTTAAAAATTGTTTGTATTAATGCTTGAGTCCATGAAAACCTTTTCTATTTCCTTTCTTTTTTCATTATTGTTGAATGTAGTTAAAATCGTTTTAGATTTTTTTCGTAGTGGCTTTCTCGCTTGGTCAACTTCCCTTCGTAGAACTCTGATTACTTATTTGGTCAGCACTTTAATTGTGGCAGAATCCAAGCAGTTCAATCTCAAGTAAGTGTTACTTGGATTTTTTTCGTTTTCAAGGCAGTCTCGCAGTAATTAGATAAGTCAACTTACCTACTCATACAGCAGTTCCTTAGGTATCTAGGTTGCACCCTTTTTGTTCCGTGTGCCATGTATACCACATGCTCGAACCCAAGCAAGCCACGCCCTATTAGCTCGGGTGATCAATGAGAAGCTTCAGTTGGTGTGATCAGCATGGGTTCAAGCGGGTGTAACGCCATAACGGCTTACCGTGTTGGCACAAGAAGTATGCAACCTGTGTAGTTACCTAAGGACCTACCGTCCCAACAATGTAGATGGACTAATCTAATCGCCAGGTGTGCTTTTAAATGCTTTTAAATATATCTTATGCTGACGGGTGGGGTCCACGAGGTCGAATTTCCGCTTCGCGGCGCCCCCGTACGACTCGCCGTATCGATTGCCCTTGGTCGCCGGCCGAGCGTGACTGCGTCACGTCTGCGCTTTCCAATCATGCCACACTGCCTCGCTTGAAGGTTGCCATGCCCTGCCACTGGCACCCGTACCCGCCGTGCCGCTCATCGCGCGCGGCCGCGCGGAAATTCGACCTCGTGGACCCCACCCTATGCTGACCTGACATGTACGCCTGTCAATCAAAACGTACACTGCAACGTGAACTAGATTTACATGCAAGGACACATGTATCCTTCTCCCTAGTTCTACTGATCTCGTTCCTCAAATGAGTGCCGCGTATTGCATGGGTCCCGCGGAAAATAAAAAACAAGAAAAAAACGGAAAAAATCTTGCCAACATTACTGCCATGGGAATGCTTCACAGCGCGGATCACGGATTTTCGTGGTAGACATTACGAAGCAATCGTGCACAGAAAAATGAATTTCTTTGTTACCCAAATATTTGTTGTATTTGTTCAATAAGGGCCGCATGCAAAGTTTCACGCGGAAAAGGGAGAATCCGGCTAAGATACGGTTCCCAAAGTTGCGGAAAGGGGGGGGGGCTCGAGTAAGTGCCTTCTACCGCGGCGAACAACGGGGTGGGGCACTTACTCAGATGTCTCGCCCCACCCCCATCCGCCACTTTGAGGAGCTGTACCTTAGCTGGATTCTCACTTTTTCGTTTCAAGCTTTGCATGCGGCTCTTATTGGGCAAATACAACATAAGTATATGTGTAATAGAGAAACACATTTTTCCGTACACGAATCCATTAACGCGTGCGGCACCATGCTGGCTTCGCGTTTCTTGAATCAAAGTCGTTGAAAACTTGCAGCCAGATGTTACTAAGCACCCAGATCAGAAGTATGGCATCCATGGTCGATGCCGGTGCCTCAGCCCTAGATTGGTGTGGGACTTGGTTTTCTCTAGCCGACGTAGGCCAAGCGGCGGTAGCGTCGGAATAAATGCCATCTTCCCGATAGGAATACCAAACGACCTTTGCTCATAAGTTTCGACTAAATCAGGTGAAAAGATCTACGAAATTGAGTCTGCCACGAAAATTCGCGACATTTTATGGTCTCGTTTACCCTATTAGAGAAGCAACGGTATAGCAAATTTGGCATGTTTTACCTTATTTTCTGGATTTTCAGATACCTGTCGTACGAGATGGTAACAGCTGGCCATCAATCATGCTAAGTTTTCCACACGCAATAAGTTAAGGATCTATAGATATGGCTTTCGTCAAAATGGTGTTACGTGCTTCAGATAACGTCTTGTTGGGCCATAAGGTACCTCATCATCGTCTTTCGCTCGTTCTTTCAGAGTGGCCTTCGTGATTTTATGTGATGCAACTGTCTTTCGTCACCATCCACTATTCTCACTTTCGCTGTAGTACCAATAAGCTCTCCTCATAAGACCCCCCTGCTTGCCCTAGTTTGCCTCTGAACACGGACCGATTTGCTTTCGCGTAGTAACTATGCTGTGCTGCTTAACTTGCACCATTGGGACACTGGGCGAAATGATGGTCGCCGGAAATTTCCTGATCTCTGCGGGCCGTTTCGGTTGCTTTCCATGGATATTCCCGTCGACCCATCGACAAGTGTCCACTTATTTAAAATGCTTCTGCTTGCTTCACCTTCATGATTTATTCCGCGAAGATTTTTTCAAAGAAATTTTGTTTTTATACAGTGTCTTTGTCTTTCATGTCTTTCATTTGATCACTTAGTGATACTCTTCAAACAGCTCTTTCTGAACAAACAAAAAATAGGAAATCCGAGGAAATTCTTTTAAGAATGTCCCGCTCTTTTCTCGTTTTCTATGCTCATCAGTTTTTCTCCATTCGCACACAGTAGTGTGTTGTTTAACTATATTTACATACTTCAAATGTTACATGACTGCCTTGTACCGTCCATGATTTTCTTTCTCTTTCATGAAATAAGTGTTAAAGAGTCTTTCAACATTTTCATGATACTTGATGTTACCTATGTTTTTCATAGTTCCTGTGATGTTTTTCTTCGGTTTTTCGCCCGATTCTAGATAAGAATGTGATCTGTAAATCGAGTAATATCCGCCGATGTTCTATTCAGCCATATATTTAAAATCTAAGCACTTGTATCCTATCTGAGAGGCACTCAAAAAGTATTTGGAACCACAATAGAATTGATATATTTTCAGTTAACCATATAGCTGTAAATTAATAATATTCCTCATGTTCTATAAGCCCCCCCCCCCCCAAAAAAAAGTAGCACCTTCTCATCCGTTTCTATGGGTTAAAACGCAAAATTTTGTGCACATTTTACACCTTTTCAACAAATATATGTGACATGGTGCCAAGAAACGTTTGTGATTGGCTGAACGACGCTTTCCACGTGGGAAACACCATTTCTGCACGGGGCACTGTTTCAACCACTCTTTACTTTGTTCCCTGAAGCTAATGCAATCTACACCCGCTGACTCGAAACCACTGCTCGCATCTTCTAATATCGAGCGATGTTCAACATTGAAAAAACAGGAAGTGGGACTTAGAAATAAGCTGTAGCACTCCCTAACCTCAAAGGCACACCTCACCATTATCAGATAGGTCCTTACCTTTTTGGTGCTGTAGGTTTTTTTTTGGTGCTGAACTTGGCTATCTTCGCTGTACCCTTGTGACGCTGGCATGGTGCGCCATCACAGCGTTACACCCGTTCGAGGATTAGCGAGCCATGCCCAGCTTGGCTTGGCTAGCTCGGGTTCGAGTGGGTGTAGCGCCTTGATCACGCAGCGTGACGGCCAGCATTATGCAGCCTGGAATGTTACCCACGGATCTACTGTCCCGAGAAGGTCAATACACCTATTTTATTATCACGAGTGGTGTCGTAAAAGTGCACCAATTTGTAAGATGGTTTCTAAAGACGCCATGTATATCTGAAACCCAAGCACATTCATCAATTCGTTGGTTTACGTGTTTAGCTTTCGAATTTCATGTTTTCTCATTCTTTAAGGGTAGATGATAAACGTTATCCCTTTGTTATCCCTTTTTGAAGAGTGCCTCTCCCATAGGACACTAGCGCCTCTATAAGAATGACTGTCAATCGTTGCTCGTGGTCTAATTCTAAGCACTATGCGGTTATTACAACCACAGAAATCCAAATTGGGCAAGAATATAATTTATTCTGGAACTTTGCTTATAGTGGAAATCTAGGGCATCCATGAAATCCGTTTTTTCACACAGCACTGATTTGGCACCATTTGAACTATACTGGCGCAACAAATTTCTCACCTAACTCATTTAGTCCTTCTATGCATATCTTGATCGCCAACATAGTTCTGAGGCCTAATGTAATATTCTTGATCAGTCTTTTAAATTACCTTATATGGAAACTTTGAACGAATCAAGTGAGAAAAGTTGTTGCGCCAATTTGCGGCAAATGGCGCCAAATTTGCGCCAACGTGGAAATTGGATGTCACGTTCTTGTCAGCGCCCTGAATAGTCTCTGTAAGCGACGCTTCAGGAGAAATTATTTCTGCCCGAATTACGGCTTCTGAGGACCTGAATAGTGCCGATGTTCTCAATCATGTTTACAGGAATAGAGTGTCATACATTGGTCGTAGTTCCCTGTGGACCAGTGTGTACCAAACAATTGTGTGGCTAAATTAGTATATATATCTTATTTACCATGTTATCGTGAAATTTTCCTTTTACTGTGTCCCCTGTCTTTCCATATTTTGGGTCTGAGACACTTCTTTGGTATTTCCTCGAATTCATTACTCATAAGGTGGTGTGTCGTGCCATGTAGTGTATATGTATGCTTTTAGTGTTACATTGATATGTTCTCATAAAATGTTATTTGAATACCAGTGTGAAACACCGTGGCTGACATCAGATATTTTACTGTTACTTGAGCACCCACAAAACACATCGTGAAAAAAAGTTGTCGTCAAGATTCCAAGAAAAGTCAGTTCACAAACTCAGCTGCGATTTATATCAGCATAAGCTGCACAGGCCCGCATTCATACTTTGCGGTGCCGGCGGCAGGGGGTGGCTGCGTGTCTCTGCGTCTATGCCTGTGCAACCCTTTCTTATTGCCTGCGTCATCTCAGCACCACCGATCCGGACGAACTTGGGGAATGGAAAGGTTGAGGGGCTGGGCAGGGAAGCTTGGGATTTATGGGTTGTATAGTGGGAGAGGAAGGACAGTAGAGGGAGGCAGGGGCCTAGAGAAGGGTTCATGGGTCACAGATTGCAATACATTACGGGGCCCGCCGAGGGAAGCGGAAGGATAAGTATTGTTGAAGAGGGAAGGGGGCTGGGGAATACTTGGTGAGGATCATTTGGTCATATGTAGGTTGCAGCACATTACGCCACGGGGTTCACTAGGGAAGAGGGGTAAATGGAAGGGGAGCAATAACGGTGTCATTTTGTATTATATTTTCACATTACTCACCGAGGGAAGGGGAGGGATAAGAATTTAGAAATGGCGGGGGTATTCGCAAGGATCCGTGGATCGTGGTATAGTATTTTTTTGGGATTTAGCTCCCTTCTCTCGTCAGATGACCTTGGTTGTTCTGCCTACTTGTGGCAGGCTTCAAAGGGGGAACCGAGGAGGATCACTTTCCGTGCAGGAGGGAGCATGGGGGGGGGGGGGGGGGTGTCAGGAAAAAAGATGGGTCTGTAAGTCCAGTAACTAGCTTTCAGCTACTCTTTATTTCTCATCTGATTTTTACAGGAAATTGGATCTTGTGAAAGGAGTTACAATTTCAAGGCACCGTAAGGGGTTAGGAGATAAGTCGAGAACTGGAAAGGCATATTCTTTGTGAATGAACATTCCAGTCGAAAAGAGATAGTCTGTGCATTTAAATACATAATCTAGTCGAATACATACAATATTACTAAGTCAAGGCACCGTCAAAGGTCGGAATATTTGGATAGCTTGTGGAATAATTATGCAGTATGATAGTCGAGCTGGTCAGTAGTGTAACAGTGGAGAAAGAAACGGAATAAAATGGTCAAAATCCGAGAAACGAGAACGCGTAAGCCCCATTTTTAGTCATTTCCTTCCGCCTCTCTCTGCACCACTAGCCGCAGAGGGGTACATGCAAACAACGAGAGGCTGTGTCAGGCAGTCTCAAACGTTGTCCCGCCCTAATAGCAACTCGCCCAGCGGACGCGAGGCAGCGTAACTGGCAGTGTTGCGATATACACCCCGAAGCACGTTTCTTTTCAATGGGAGTTCCGTCACAGATTATCCCTTTTCGGCTGGACTGTTCATTCACAAAAAATATGTCTTTCTTACCTCCTAACCCCTCGCGATTAAGTTGTAACTCCTTTAATAAGATACAATTTCCTGTAAAAATCAGATGAGAAACAGAGAATAGCTGGAAGCTAGTTACTACTATATGTATTAGCTTGTAAGGAAAGTTGTGTCCTGTTTCAAAAATTGGAAAAGCAACAAAGTGGTATGAAAAGTCCCTAGCGCGTTCACTCCATGCTTCAAGATTCTGGTTTAGCCTTTTTTTCTAGACGACAAGATTTACGCTAAAAAACAAAAGAAGAAGATAACAGTTGAAACCGATGAATGTGACTTGTATGTCTAATCTGACGATATGTGTAATCTGACTTGTAAAACTTATACGCGTACGAAACCTGAAATCAGTAGAAAACCACTATTCACATATCTTCTCCTAAAGAAAACAGTTAACAGTGGTGAGGGGGAGGGGGGAAGGGGAGTGGAACACATGGGCTAACTATACACGATGATGAACGGTCCGAAGGGGAGTGCATTAACAACTAAGTCACATTAGTACCTAATAATCAGCGCCAGCTGAAATTGAAAGTACTGAAGGATTAACGTTGAACATGACCACTTGCAGTGATCTCTTAATTGATCATGCCATGGGCAGATGGAATAAAAGTCGGCGGGAAGAGTCTATACATTATGTTCTATTGATTTCGTCCATTCGATTTTTTCCATTATATGAAACTGTCGTCGAGAAAGTATGCCGGTCCCATGTGGGGTTGATCAAGTCTTGGGCACATGTTTTTTGTCGTTTCATGTAATTTTGCTTATTCTTGGTGAATCAGCTCGAAAAAAGCGCACCATTATCACCGGTATTAAAGCATTTTCAGGCGGGACTCCACTTGGCAGCTGGGGAGATCCTAACTTGGGAACGCTAGTTGCATTTGAAACGTTCAACATGTGCGACGAAACAACGGTCCATGCGGTGAGTTTCGCCTCAGTTACAATCCACCCTTGATGAAGCGCTGGAGCGCTATGTGGATCGGGGAGGGGGTGTTCTAAGGAGCTCAGCTGCATTACCTTCCTTTTCCATGCTAAGGTAGATTTCGTAATCCTCGCATTCATTTATTTCTTTGTGATATTTCCACATGCTATTGCCTTGTTTTGATTGTGGTGGTATGTGACTTCACACGAATTTGCTTACATTACATTTTCACTTTACATACATTTTCTTACATTTTTTTACATTTTCCAGTCTTGAGGTGGTTTCTCGTCTTCTTTCAGGCTTTTGAAGTTATTTCCAAACTTGCTAATACTTGTGCAACAGCATTGAAGCTGGTAAAACAGTTGTATGAAGAGCTGGCAGTTGCGGTTGAAAAGGCGAAGAAAAGTGAGGCGGATTCTCAAAAGGTACAAGGAGTGTGCCATTTGCGAAAACTTTCCATGAAGATATTACTTCAGGTGATAGAATCACTAAGAGCGGAAATCGCGTCTCTAAAAGCTGAGCGTGACTCCTTCAAGAACCGCCCGGCTGCGGCTGAGGATCAGAAAGTGGGTCTTGAGAGGTATTCCAATGAGGTTTCCTTATAATTTGTCCAATTTTCTCTCCACAGCAAGGGATTTTAGGATTTCCATGAATGGTTTCAGGTATGGAAGAACGCGATTGAGTCAGTAGCATTATTGGCTGCTTCAATATCCCTATTGATCAAGGCAGAGGTAGAATGGAAACAAAAGGAACAAGAATACAAGCGCGCAGCAGTAGAGGTTGGTGTTTGTTATATACTACTTTGCTCGATGACTGAAGAATGGCGTGAATAAAGTTTCCACTTAACCAAGTGTTTGAGAGACGGTGCTGCACAGCATCGGTGGTTCAGTGGTAGAATGCTCGCCTGCCACGCGGGCTGCCGGGGTTTGATTCCCGGCTGGTGCACCGAGATAAGCAGCACCTTCTCTCAAATACGCGGTTCACTGGAAACCTTATTCTCCGCTCCTCACGGTGGTACATCAGAATGAAAAGCCTTGTGGGCGAGGCCGAAGTCGGGGACGGCGGCCCGCCCCTGACGTCGCGGTGCCGCACAGGCTTAGGGTGAAATGCAGATGATGCAACAGCGAAAATCCAAGGAGTTTATGGATAAATATGTGTTATTATAGGCGAAACTCGCTAAGGCTTATAATCAAGTCCCAACAAGTTGGTACTCTATTATTTAATGTTAGGTGGTTGTTTAAGTAGTATTCTTCAGAATTCCGCAGAAATCGAGGAACTCAAACAGGAACTTGAATGGAAAACGAGAGAAATCGCTCGTCTGGAAGAAGTGAGTGCCAGAAAGTTTTGATTTCTTCCTCTACCAGATACTTTCATGACTCGTTTTTAGCTTTGCGATGAGACTGTTCAAAGCGAAGCCGAACTGCGAGAGGATCTGTTCACTGCGGAAAGGGAAAGGGATCAGCTGAAGGAGCAGTTGGAGCCAACCGGGACTCCTGAAGACCCAATTCGTGAGCTACATAGACCGAAGGGCGATTTTTAATTCGTTTGTGGGTTACATTACACAAAACATCTTCATCCATATACCATAACGACGATTGCAGTCTCGCAGGCCCAGTTAGTAGTATTTATAGGAAAAAAGTCTTGCCAGAATGCTGTGATGCTTGTGTTTTTGTGGGAACCTTTTTCTAAGTATTGACAGGACTTTACGATATCTAGTAATTGTCCGATAGGTATTCCAGTACTTCATGTGGTTTCTAGTTCATAGCTGTGTTGATCCATCCGGTTGAGATAAAATGTCTTCCGTCGAGCTCTTTAAGGAGCATTGCTCAATGTTGTGTGCTTTCTCACGTTGGAAATAAATTGATGTGATTCGTAAACTTGCTTATTCTGCGGTCCAATATAGGCCACCTCTAAGTATGTCACCTCTCCTCTGCATTTCCTTAGAATTTTCTCAGTCACCTCCATTGCACTTTCGTTAGAAATACTTTTCATCGATCCTGGCCAAGAGAAAATTCGTTGATTATAACTTGCTTGCAAAGGCGATCGCTGACTTATTCGACTATCAGAATCCAGAGTTCTGGGAGGAGGGAATCAACGATCTGCCTATGAGATGGCATAGGGGGTTGTCGATAACAATGGTGAATACGTTGTTGCCTAATTGTTGTTTGTTCGAAGAAAAAATAATAGATAGTGATGATCGAAAAAAATCCTACAACACTTTTGGGACAACCTAATAGAATGCACTGCGTTGACGAGTAGAGTTCCATGGGGCAGTGGTTACCCGTCCAAATCCCACCTTTGCGGCGAAGGATCGCATCCACTTGCCTTCCGGTTTTTGCCGCGAATATATCGTGTGCGGAGGCATCACTAAAGCCAATAAACAGCCGTGTAGCTTATCTTCTCATTGCGTCGATTTTAATGATAAAGGAGAAAAGCAATGCATTGAGCAGAATGTATCACGAGCGATCTCTTATGCCATGCTTAATATCTAAATGTTCTGGATTGAATGGTGTGCATGGCGCATCCAAAAAGGTTTGAGTGGATTTGTCTCCCTTCAGTAGCATACCGGAGAGAAGAAGAGAACAAGGCATCATCAAGGACGCAGAAACCTCGAACGTTATATGCAACGAAAATAAAAATCATTACAATTTGTCATATCCCATCAGCAAAAAAAATGAGAATTTGGTAAAAACGAAGGCAATCACTGAGTGATCCGCTCGAGCATCCCCGATAGCATGGCTGAAATAGTTATGTACATTATTACATGGTATGAGTAGCCCTCATATTAGTATGCGTCCCTAGGAGAAGATTGGCCATTCGCCATTATCACTTATCAGTCTGACCTATCATTATCACAGATTCGCCGCCATCAACCTGCACGAGATACGATTCACCTGTTAGTGGGTCCAGGAGAGAGGGGGTTGAGTCGGTTCCGCCAAGGGCGCGGGTAGTGTTCATCGCCGATGAACGGCGAGAGGACCACTGCGTCAGCGCGGAGGCCGCCTGAGCTGGGCGCAGAGGGCGTAAACCTGAGTTTCTAATCTCAGAAGACGCTTGAGCACGATGCTCAGATGGGCTAAGCTCGATGGGAGATCCCGTGGAGGGAGCGCCCTTGATGACGCTTCTCCCTCCCGGCGGGTTCTGCGGGCTTCCGCAGTTCTGCTTGGGATGGTGAGGGCGAACGGTCATTTCTGACCGTGCCCCTCCAGCCACGTAGCGCAGCGCCCAAAGGGTGCTTGAAGATTTTTGAGACAGCGTCGATCGGTCTGTTATGGGTTGGTTTTGTAGCCTATTATCCTGTTCTTCACAGAGTCAATATTGATCCAAATGGTGGTTCCTGCTACGTTTCACTCATGAGAAGCTTTCCTGTGGGTGAATTTCGGTCCAGATAGGCATTTTGCGAAAAATTAGCGAAAATTGCAGTTTTGGCAAAAATTTGTCGATGCCCGGGTACGCGGTCTCCACCTCCTGAGCGCAAACAGCCCCACATACTCTGAGCCATGTCTCCATATCCTTTATGATCTTTATGGCATCACATTTTTTTGGACATATGTAAAGTTCATGAAGTCGTGATCTCGGTGAGTAGAAGCGATATTCTGAGGAGCAAGAGACGCTGAAATGATAGGTTGAATTAACGTGTCGATGTACTCGAAACTACCAAATATTATATTTATTCGCAAACCAGGATTAATCTTTATTTTCACGAAATCCTCAGCAATGTTCCTGACATCGGTTTCGCATTATACTTTCCATGTAGTTTCCGTGACTGTCTTACGTATCGTAAAATGAACAACGTTGTAGCCAGAAGCATCAACACGAGCGCTGAAAAAAAACTATTGACATCCTGAAAAATCAAAAAAATGTAGATATAACCTACCAATCATAGCTGCAATGGCTATTAACCAACTCGCAGCTGGGCTCTGGCGTTCATTGAAATCAACAGTGTTGTCTTGGACGCTTTCATTGGCACCCTGCCAAATGTGGTGACTTGCATAGTGGCAGCAGTTGTGATGCTCCGGTTTTCAGGAACAGTCACTGGTGCTCTTCCGCTTGAACTTTCCCGCCACGGCTGCGTTACAGTTGACTGAAAAAAAGGTTTTGCAAAAAAAACTATCATGACGGAAGGATTCACCACAAAACAGGTCCAAACTGCATTTGGTGCGAAAATCTCCATCTGAGAATCCATTGCCTGTATATAAAAGCAATTCTAGCAGCAAGCAGCGTCATCTGTATTGAATTGTGCCCATCCCTAGCCTGTTATAACCCCAAACATGTGCGTGGCGCATTCTGATGGAAATGGTCATCTTCAATCAGTACTGTGGCACAATGCTCACGTTAATACAATTTTGAATAGTCCCCCAGTTTTTTGCCGGTCCCTCGGGAACGCGAATCTCTGCTTTTTTTCGGCGCGCATTCACTGCATGATCTGTCTACTGAGTGATCTACGGCGCTGAGACGAAGGTCGTGCAGAGGGGTCTTTTAATGGTCCAGTAGCCTGGACAGTCACACCGAAAATTTGTGCGCGGACTCGTGCTCATTTACTGTATTTGTATTCAATTAATACAGTTGATGAGCTGGAAAATGTCAAAAACATTCGAAAGTCATCATCAGATCTGGAGATCATCATCGATTCGCTTGGGGTGCTGGGCAGTGAGTTGTTTGCAACAGCCTCCTGCCCAAATACTGATTCCACTTTCTCATTGCAGTAAACGACACTGTCACTCACGAAACATTTATTACTCGCTTTAGTAGATTTTGGTCAGCAATTGGTTGATCAGTGAAGATGAGGAATCGAGCTCCAAACTTGACGCAGTTGTTGAGGGGTGCGGCGGTAGTATTGGTAATGATACACAACAAAGTTACTGGCTGTATGCTTATCAAAACCGTTATGATTCAGTAGCTTTAGATAATCGAGTGCAGGAAGCAATTATTCCTGGAAGAATACTTCGATATAGTGCATACCAGAAGTAGTAAGTGACTCACCCATCAAAATATCGTCAAGCTGAACAAATGGCGTTTTACAAATGTTATCGAGTAGTACTTATGCAGCCTTTCGCGATATTATGAAAGATGATCCCTGAAAGAGCGCCGTTTACGTTGACCTCCTTAGGAGAATCTGAAGGGGTTTATAGTCTCAGAGGCTTGTGCTCAAGGTCAAGCATAGCTTGATCCTCAATAGAGGGGTCTGAAAGGGTGGAGGGGGGGGGGGGGGGTCGCATTTGGTTAGTGTCTGGGATCCACCACCTTCTGTTTTCTTTCTGTGAGGAAGAATAGCTATCATTGCCAGCTGTAGGATTTGTAATGGATCCGTTATGAATGTCACGATGTGAATTGTTTACTTTAACGGCTGCAATTTTTCCATTTTTTTATGTGTTCGCTGAGTAATCCCATTAACGATGACATCCTTAAATGAGCCTTACAGAGAAGCGCAAAGTTATCGTTCGAAAATAATCAGGTATGATTACACTGCTTTTGCGTTGAACTTTGGAGGGGATCTCTTAAACCCCACTGTCGAAACAGTTACGCCGCAGTCAGTCTGCGATTTTGCGATTCTGCGAATTGGCGGGTTTGCGGTGTGGCCGCTCCGCACGCAAAAATGCGGCATTGCACAATCTCAAAGTCGTATTAGGTCTGTGCAGAATAAATGGCCGAAACGTAATTGGCCATAAGTTCACTCAGACACAACTTTATTTGTCGAAATAAAAACCATTCGAATCTACAGAATTTTGCCAACGATCTGGTGAAGAAAATATGCCATCATGATGGAATTCTGGATTGTGAAAATTAATAAAGTCTAGAATGGCATTTTTACCCTACATTTTTTTCTGCCGCAGGTTTGCATCGGGAACCCGGAAAAAGTGGTAATCCGTCAGGGATAGGTCTGGGGAATAAGGGGGGTGAGGAAGAGGCTCGATGCCTAATGGCATCATTTTTTACTGGGTGCGCAAAAAAACGCAAAATCCCACAGTTCGCAAGTCACCCGGCAGAAACTGATCGAGACTCTCCCTCACCCCCCTTATTCCTCAGACCTATCTCTGACGAATTACCACTTTTTCCCGGTTCTCGATGCAAACCTGGGTCAGAAGGAGTTCGCCGAAACGATGCATGATGAAAATGCCATCGTTGACTTCATTAATTTTCGCAATCCTGAATTTCATCATGATGGCATATTTTCTTTACCAGATCGTTGGCAAGGTTATGTAGATTCGAATGGTTTTTATTTCGACAAATAAAGTTGTGTCTGAGCGAAGTTATGGCGTTTTGAAAAAAGTAGTCCGTTTTGGCCATTTATTCTGCACAGACCTAATAGTATCGCGTGCGAAAGTGGGACGTCGCAAAATCGCAAAGTCTGAGGCGACCTCAGCCACGCATGACATTGTATGAAACAGATTGTGCGTTTGCATGTTACAACGATAATGAGTAGAAAAAAAAGTAAGTTGCTCATTTCAAATGAATTCTCTTCAGCCTTCCTCACCTCGAGGTTCACTTCGCTATTTCCGTTTCTTCTAGAATCCTGATAGTAAGTGGCATGTCCCCTACTGAATCGGTTACCTCAGAGTGGTGATAGGCAAGCTTGATGGGCTCGAGTAATAGAGCTGGTTTGAAATTCAGAAAGTTCGGAAAGATTCACCACACAACAAACTGCATTTGGTGTGAAAATCTTCATCTGAGAATCCATTACCTACTAAATGCAACAGCAATCCTAGCAGTAAGAAAGCGGCATTTGTATTGAATTGTGTTCATCCGTGGCCTGTTCGAACCCCAAACGTGTGTGGGGCGCATTCTGATGGAAATAGTCATCCTCAACCAGTTGTTAGGGGCAATGCTCACATTAATACAAATTTGAATTGTCCCCCAATTTTTTGCCGGTCCCTCGGGAACGCGAAATCTCTGTTTTTTTTTTTCGGCGCGCATTCACTGCATGATCTGTCTATTGGGTGATCTACGATGGTGAGACGAAGGTCTTGCAGGGGGTCTTTTATTGGTCCAGAGCCCTGGACAGCCACTCTGAAAATTCGTGAGCGAACTCGTGCTGCATCATCTACTGCAATTGCATTCAGTTAATACAGTTGATGAGCTGGAAATTGTCAAAAACATTCGAAAATTATCATCAGATCTGTAGATCATCATCGATTCGCTTGGGATGCTGGGCGGTGGGTTGTTTAACAGTCTCCTGTCTAGTTATTGATTCCACTTATTCAACCAATGAAGAGCTTCGCTCTATCTCAAAAATATTAGGCCGCCGTCAGACTTTGGGACTTTGCGATTCTGTAATTTTGCGACATCGCACTTTCGCACGCAATTCCACGACCTTGATATTGTGCAATGCCGGATAGAGGGGAGGGGGTCGTACCTTGAAAGGTCAGCGATAAGCACTAAAATCTAATTCTCAATAAGCAGGTGAGAAGCAAACGATATTTCACCGAAGATCCATGTGACAAATGTAAAATAAATATATTTTTGCCTCTGAAAGGATATATAGCAGTAAAACACATTGCAACTATACAATCTGACAGCAGTTACTGTTATGGTAGAGGTCAAAAACTGGGAGGGTCGTATTTGGGTACTCGAGCGCTTATTTTCCTGGACACCTGGGAGTGGGGTGTGTGGCCTTTGGCTCGTCCGAGCTGACACGCGGCAACTTGTGCGGCGATTTGCGCGGCGTCGTTGATTGGGGTGCGAACACGCAAGAACATGTAAAGGAACGGAAAAAGGCTGAGGTAGTTAGAAATTTTACTGAACACAGGCTTTTCCTTCCTTCCATTAGCGGTTATAAGATGAGCTTTTCTCGTGTAATACTTCCGTTTACTTGATACCCTCATATTATCCCCCAGATCACATACTATTCTTTTTTAGAGCATCGTTTTCCGAAAAGTTTGATGGCAATAAGATAGAATCCGATTCTTCCCCATGTGTTTAATGTCATTACATACAAGTTCACTTGAGTACATAAAATCTGTTTGTCACTTTGACGACGGAAAAGAAATGAAGCGGATTGGGAGGATGGGAAAGCCCTTTTCTTAACAGAGCCCCTAAGTATCTAATCTAAATCAGCACGATTGCGAATTCGCGCTCCAGTCAAAGACGACAAGGTCGGACGTGGGCGCAGTTTGCCGCGCAGATTGTCGCGTGCCAGCCCGGACGAGCCAAAGGCCCGTCTCCCCCTGAAATGGCATCGATGGAGAGTGTTGGATACTGTAAGCTTTGCGTTGTTCAGGCGCCACTGTCGATTTTTGATTCGGCGCCGACGGTAGTTCGACTCTGGGACTCCTGTCTTCTGATAAATTTTCCAAACCGCTGTGTGCGTAAGAAAAAGCTATTTTCGCAAGGTAGACTTTAATAGCCTTTCTATGCGTACCATTACACTAATATTTTTTTATTTTTCGGCGTGATCTCACCAATATGAATAAAAAAAAGCGAAAGTTCCTCATAAAAATTTTGGGGAAAAACATTGTCATCAAAATTGGAGAGAATTTTTTTCGACAAAGAATCTGCCAGCAATATTTAAAACTTCTTGGTAAGCTATATGAATGCTCTGTAAACTTTGAATTGGGGGTGATCTAATAATTATGAAACGCACTGTAAATAAATAAATAAGTGTATATGTATATCGATGCATAATTGATATGTTATATAAAATATGCATGTAATGTAAAGTAGCTATCGAGGCAGAAATTCTATAGGTGTGTATGAATGGTGAATGGTGAATCGATGAAAGCTGCGCATACAATTCATCCCTTTTGTCACAGCTTCACACGCTATAGCATTTTTCCGTGATCCCTTTTCTTGAGCCATTTTTTGTTAGCCCAAAAGTTGACAATTTCTGTTCCGTTCTCGAACTGCACTGTGACTTCATCGTGATCGTGACTATTCGGCACCTTCGGTATGGCTGCAACAATGAATCGTCTCCCCTTTGATCAGACGGACAGAAGATATTTATGCCTTTGTGAGCAGCTACACATACGTGTGAGTCCTGATAATTTCAATTTGCGTATTATAAATATTCCGAGATAATAAGGATTGCTTTTTCGAAATTTTCGAGGGGCACATGAACTAATCAATAAAGCAATAAAGTTGTTTGGATCAGTGTGGGTTCTGGGGAAAGGCACTATGACGTAAGCTGAACTTTTAATTAATTCAGCTTACGTCTTATTGCGTCTCTACTACTCCATGAAAAAACCTCCATTGCTGTTACATGTTTTGGAGCTGAAGTCGTGATAGGTAAATTGCGTGGTATTAGGTGTGTGGTGCAAGGGCGCAATACACTAAGCTTGCGTCTCCCCTTCACCCCTTATTGACCCAACAGTTTTTCTTGCGGATGTATGGCGATATACCGGTTCTAAGTTGCTTTATATGCGAATTATGGTCCTGATAAGAACGGTGAAAGAAATGCTTGCTCGGAAATAGTATAAGAATCAAGCAGGAACATAAGCCAGTGGTGCACTAGAAAGCGAAAGGTCATCAAAGAGTGGCGTTTTAGAAGTTGTTTTACGCGACATCCCGAATCGCTTGAAGACTACGAAGGTTTAATTTCGGCAGTTTGTGGAATTGGAAAGTAGGGGTGCTCAGTAGTGTACCGGTAAAGAAAGAACGAAATTGAATGGCAAAAAAAAAAACGAGAAAAGGAGCCTAAAACTCCCTTCTTCTTTCCCGCCCCTCTGCGTCACCAACTTGGGGTAAACTGCAGACGGGCCGGAGGCTTGAACCGGCCGCCAACGTTGCCCAGCTCTGCCGGCAACTCGCCCAGCTGATGAACCGCACCACGACACGCCGTGCTGCGGGATCACGACAACACCCCAAATCACACTAATTCCATGCAGGTTTCGCCACACATCACCTCTACTAAAGTGGAAGGCTTCGTTTCAAAGAACGTTTTCTTAGTTCTCACTTTCTCCTTACCCCTCCCGGTGCCTTTAATACGCCCATATACATCGTATGAAGTCCCTAGTGTGTCCCTCTATGAGACTGCGTAGCCTTTCCATTCAGGGGCGTCAATCTCTTCGCGTTGTGAAATTGCTGGGGAATTAAAGACAGTTGAGAAAATATTAGTCTTTAGCACGAGCATGGAGAAAGACAATCGGACCCTTGATATAGTGTTGTACAGAATTGGATCAAGATCATACAGATTAAGGCAAAACCTTCAATTTCAGAAAGGATCCCGTTTGGTGGCTATATTTCTTAACATCACTGCAGTTGTGAACCTCATCTTCAGCGTAACTAGATCTTCTGCAGTGGCGGTGTATTCACTTATGTCGTAAGTTATTCCACTAAAAAAGCTACAGATCTTGTAGTCAAGTTCTTGATAGTTTATTGCACAAAGACTGCATTCTGAAGTATTAGGTTGTACCGAAAGTCTTTTCGACGAGTCTTTTTTGTAGGATATTACTTCTTCTTATTATTTTTTCCAACGGACAACAATTAGGCAGCATCATGTTCACCATTGCTACCGACAACACTCTACCACTTCATAGGTAGACCGTTGTTTACATCCTCCCAGAACTCTGGGTTTTGAGAGTCGAAGAGGTCAGCGATCGCCTTTGCAAGCGAGTCATAATAAAAGAATTTTCTCTTGGCCAGGAAAGATTTCAGAAGATGGGAAAAGGTGTTAGTTAGAAGGAACAATATGTGGAGAGTACGGCGGGTGGAGCAGGACATCCCAGCCGAGGTCCTGTAGCTTGACCTGGGTACTCTTCGCGACGTGCGAGCGGGCGCTGTCATGAAGGAGGGTGTCCGCGGACCTTTTCCGGTGCTTTTCACGAATAGCGACGGAGAACTGCTGGAGCTGGCGGGTGTATACGGCAGCGGAAACTGTCTCGCCTTGTACCAGCACCTTGTGAAGAAGCATTCCTTCTGCGCCTAGAAGCAGCACAGTCCCGGGAGTGGCTTGTCTTCCATGTCGATCTCGCCGTTGCTGAAGCTGATGAACCAGCGGCGCACGGTCTCGTAGCTCACAAATCCCTTGCCCAGTGCAGCGCTGATGGATGCGTTCCGTCGCATTGGTGTCGCAGGACCACTCACTGTAGATGACACCACGTGTTTGGTGGATATCGACTACGAACATTGTAGCTTTGTCCACGGAATCTGGAGGGTCATATACATATACTTTGCTAGAAAGCTTGAAGAACGTTTTACCATATTCCCGAACCACCCAGATCTGTCTCGAAGTAAGCAAGAGTTATTGATGTTTTTGGAAAATCCTACAAGACTTTTGGTACAACCTAATTTTTTCCACAAAAACTGCAGTGCACATTTAAACATGATCGTTTCACTTTTTTACAAGTTCAGATGCTTTTCGTCAAAGCCTTGGAAACAGAAACAATGGAGCCATGAAATTTTGGTGTTCGGTTCCCTAAGCTCGTTGAATATACCCCTTTGTATCTTTGTCAAAAACCTGCTCTGCAGATTTGGAGATCAGGTTAAAGTTTAGCGTCACGGAACGCACGTATACACCTTATTGCAAATGGTCCCCTGGAGAGACGGCGGCAGCCCTCTTTATGGACTTTTTGACGCTGTAAAACGTGGAGTGTGTCAGTTTTGTTCATCTAGGTCAGGTTATGCGACAAGGCTGTGATCGCGCGCGGCCAATTCACAATGAGACCGACAAGGCATTTGGCGCGTGGTGACCTAGTTGGGTAGTCCTGACTCTCATGGATGGGATCCCCATTTGAACTGATCGCATGCAGTAGGACACTCTTACCATCATTTCATTATTTTGACCTCAGGCCTGGTGTTACGTTTAAGGTTGGCTCAAAGGAACCGGAAGGGGTCCGAAACAAGAGGAAGATGCAAAGAAATTTGCATTCTGTAACGAACACTGAAGGTTAGAAGCGATAATCTGCGAAAAAACCCGGATTCAAAAGCGCGACGCTGCAGTGTGTATTCGCATCCCATTCGCATCAACACACTGACTTTCCGAGTTGTCCGCTGTAGGAGACGGGCCGCGGGCCAGCGTTAGTTGTAGCACCTGACTCGCAGCGCAGTGGAGTGACCCTTCCCAACTACATTAGCATCCATGTAAGTACATCTACAAACAATATAAGAAAGAACAAAAGAAAAAGTGAAAGAAAAGAACAACTTTATAATGAAAACATCTCCTCTTGGAACCATGTCAAGGCGTCAAAGTGGCGAGTCTGTGCAATGGCGGCCACTTAAACTCGTCCGAACTACGTATGTTCTACCGTAGGCCAAAATTACCCCCTTCCGGTGTCTTTGAAACTTCGTTGCCGACGCCCATCAGCGATGGATCCAGTAGCCGATGGGCTTCGGCAACGACTATAGCCGAATGTCGATAAAGGAATCACATGTCGAGCATTTAGTTCGGCCTTTGCTGTTGTAATAATTGGAAGCTTGACCTATGGCGTCTACAAAGAAAAACGGATGTATCTCGTTCCTTATTTGGTCTTCCAGGTAGTTTATTCAGTCGGTTTGAGGGTAATACTTTTGTTCCGATCTCCCTTGTATTTCAGCTTATATCGATTGGAATGACCATGATTGTCCTCGTGGTACTTGTGATAGCAATAGCTACCAATTCAACGATGGTAGTTGAGTTGGCGAAAGATATTGGGAATGTTGATATGAATCTCGATCAACAACAACTCAATCATGGTAAGATTTATGCAGACAAAATATGAGGTTGCAAGAAGGAAAAAGAAAAACGAACAGAACGAGTTAGGTAAAAGAATCGTCCACGGTGAAGTAAGTTTCTATACTACCCATATATTTATGTTGTAGTTGCCCGATACGGGCCGTTTGCAAAGTTTCACGTGAAAAAGTGAGAATTTGGCCAAGATACGGCTCCTCAAATCATCGGTCGGCTGGGCGGGGCCTCCGAGTGAAAGCCACGTCTCGTCGTCCGCCGCGGTTGAGAACGGCGAGTGGGTCTGTTTACGTAACTTTATGTTTCTGCAATGCGTCTCCGACAGCGGCGGACGACGGGGTGGCCACTTGCTCGGAGGTCCCGCCCACCCGGCCAAGAATTTGGGGAGCTGTATCTTAGACAAAGTCTCACTTCTTCGTGTGAATCTTCGCATGCTGCCTTGAGGCGTTCAGGCGAATACAAGATAGATATATAACGAAGAAACTCTTTCCCGTGGTCGATTCCTTTGATGGAAACAATCTGCTCACGTTGCGTTCGTTTTGCTTGTATCCAACTGACCACTAGGTTTTATCGATCCCCACAGGTTCATCAGCGATGTGAAGGGTTTATGAACACAGAAATAAGTAGGTCCAATCGTTAGCAATACTGACAACAATAAAGCGCTAGTATACAAACTAACAAAAAAAAATTAACTCAGTGACCAAAAATGACTGGAATGAGGCTACTAGAAAGCGATAAATCTAGAGGGTGGATTTTAGTGCTGCAAGGGAGAATGTCAAATGCTTTTCTGAACGCTGGGTACTGTTTATTTTCGAGCCAGTACACTCTACCAGCGGAAACTGATTCAAAGGCTCATTTTTACGCTGTAACATCGTCCAAGCCGAGATGTCAGGAGGCCTCATTTTTGCCTTTCGGGGACTTCTTTCGGATTTTTCTTTGTCGGCGTTTTCCTAGGCACCATTAGTTTTATAATTTATTGTTCCAACCCACTCAAGGTAATCCTGAAATGTGCCTTCAATCGCCCTGGCTGAAATATTCGATAAAATAACGCAAAACGCGACCAGTCGCAAAATGAAAATGCATGCAGCGTGCGTACTGGCACATCGAGTAGAGCGCCGCATAGTATGAACGCAAATAACTTAAAGACACCATTAGGGGTAGAGGAAAACTGAGATCTGGGAGTACATGTTCTCTGAAAACGAACCTTCTACTTCATAGGACGTCATATGTGGCGAAAATCGCATTGAAAAAACGCGGCTTGGGGTCTTATAACGACCCCGCAGCTCGGTATGCCGTTATGCGGTTATGCAACCGGGGGAGTCGCCGTGGAGGGGCGGGACAATAATCGCGGCCGGCTGGTACAGACTCTGGCCTGTCTTCAGTCCACTCCGGCTAGAGACGCAGAGGACGAGGGAGAGAAGGGGGATTTTTGGGTTCCTATTTCAGGGTTTTTTGCCGTTTTATGTCGTTCTTTCTCGACTATTATATTGCTGAGCACCTCTACTTTCGTAATCCCCCAATTTGCCAAATTTACCCCTAACGGTGTCTTTAAATGAGAAGCTGTTGAACTGTTTTCAATGGGTCATTGGCTATCGCACAGTACTGCTCGTATATACCGCGGATCTATGCGATAACTGCGCAATTGATATCGACTTCATTATTTCATTTCGTAGCTTTCATAACAACGAATTTCCGTCTTACTGTAAGAATCGAATTGGGAAATCAGTGAGCATTTCACGTATAGTGCGATCGAAGTGCAGAAAGGGAGGTGCGATGATTGGGAGCAAAATGGAATGTAAACATCCTGGAATAGTGTTTTTTATGGATCTGTTGTTACACTCATATTGGTATTATAATGTGAGAAATTCAACAAGCCTTACTCTGTTCCCCTCAGTAGAGTATAAGTAAACAAATCGTGTGGTAAATAATTAAATAAATATAAAAGCGAGAGCGTGGTGCAGACCACTTCTGCCTGGTAATACAGAGGAATCGTCCACGGAAAAATGAGTTTTTCTGTTATGCTGCATTTGCCTAATGTGGGCCAAATGCAGAGTTTTACGCGAAGAAATGCTAAGTTACAAGTTACAAGCTTATTACGGAATCAATCCATATTCGAGTGCCGTATCACGGTCTGGTTGAATTCTTTATTTGTCATGCTCCACCAGTGCTGCCCGATCTTTTTTGATAAATCATCGCGCCATCTAGTATAAGGACGTGATTCCCTTCTTTGGTCCACGTGAACATAGGAAATCTACGTCGTTATCTTGCGTGCCCATTCGCTTTCGTTCATTTCTCTTATCTTTTTAGCCCATGGAATTTTCTTCCTGGAAGCTTCAGTGGATTTAGACTTCGCAAGATAACGACGTAGAATTTCTTCCACGTCGTTATCTTGCGTGCCCATTCACTTTCTTTCATTTCTCTTACCTTTTTAGCCCATAGAATTTTCTTCCTGGAAGCTTCAGTGGATTTAGACATAAGGCTACACACCCGTGAAAGATGGTCCGGCAAATTAAAAGAATGCAGATAATATCGACTATACCCAATGCGTGTGAATCGTTATGAGAGAATGACGCGCCGCAGCGTGCGATGTGTGGCGCGATGCGCCCATGCTAGGGGGTCATACGTAGTTGGGAATGCAGGACGAACACGCGTACAGTAGGACGCAGGACGTGACAATCTCTTTAGAACACGACGTTCAAAAATCGCATGAATTGCGCCGCACACCGGAATCCAATCCCAGTTACGCACGCCCTTGGCCAACACACATCCATGCTCTGCACGCTACTGCGTCTGACAACTTTCACCGTAATGCTTCAACATTGCAGCTATCACCTCCTTCACGATGGTTTTTGTTCTTGTTCTGTGTGTAGGTGGTGTGCTTCAAGCCTACTTCTTCGAGGTACGATTTTGTCTTTTATTTTGGAGTTGTGGTTCGTCACCGTGGAAAAGACCACTTTCTAAATTCGCGTTCTCGGTGGCCACGTCCCGCAAACTATGCCAACTTTTTCGCAACGGCTATTGTGTACACACGCGATCGATGGTATCCTATAAATCACAAAAAGGCATTGTCATAAGAAGTAATGACTCGTGTAGTTCATCAAAACCATCGCAAGGGGTACTGAGGGTAATCAGGATGTGAAGGCATTTTCTCGGTTAACAAACCGATGTGTTTCGGAGAATCAAAAAGTGGGCCTTAGACTGCTCATCGTGCCTCTGCTCGTGCAGTCGGTTAAGTAGCCGTGGTGGGTTGGGGCCACGTCCATGAGGGTGACGTGCAAGTGTTCCGACAAGTGCTCTCACAGCTCAGGTCACCTGTGTTGCGTGGCGGGCAATTTACTATAGGAACGACGAAACAAACATTTTCATCAACGTTAAATTTTATATTTGAACTGCTACAGTCACTTACTCGATCAATCTTCTGTGCTTTTAATTGGAAATTGCATTTACTGAAAGATGTCGTTACTTAATTATTTATTTCAGAGATACTTAACTTCAATTTAACTTCACAGATCTCTATTATTATTTCTTGGCATTAACCTTTAACATAAGTAGATCAGCTAGGTAGCTAAGATCTTGAAATCAGTTATGAATCAACTGTTTCGCCAGGCAAGCCAACTTACGAGCGACCTGACCCCACACCATCCATCGGAACACTTGCTGCACACCCGGTCCGTGGCTGGGCGGCCTCGCCGTCTGCGTCACCCCTTGAGTGATACAGAGGACGCGAACAAACGTACAGTCATTTTCACAGTGCTAGATAAGGCGTGGCCTGAGTGGCGAGAGTGAGAGTGCGTGTCGAGAGTGAGAGTGTGTGGCGGAGTGAGACAGTTTGATACACTCTCGCCAAAGTCCATAGGCCACGCCCTATCAAGCGCTCCGAAATGGACTGTAATAGACGCGAATCAGTGGTAGAAAGTGGTCCTACTCTCTGGGTTTCTGGACGCTTCCCTCCATTCTTTCTCTACGATTGCTACCTAGCAGCCCAGTTTGCATATTTGAAGTCGGCTGAAATTGTTCCGACCGGTATAACCTTGTAACACACAACATGAGGACCGAGAAATGCGATATACTTTTGGCTCAATGTTTGAAGTTGTACTTAGGAGAAAGGTGAATAGTCACCGAAACACGATCGTCTTTTGCGTAACAAGTGCGTTTTCATGACTGTTATTCTTGAGGTGATCTACTCTTTCTACTGTTTCTTGGATGAACGTGAGCACTCCTTCAATTTCAACGGCACCGGTATTCCTACTCAGCTGCCTTCAACCAATATTGCACTTGACACTACAAGCGAAGCGACATTGTCATATTAGAAATGACAATCTCTTCTTTTATTCTTTTTTCTAAGGTCTTGTTTAGAACATATGTATAATAATTAATCAAGATTCATTCACAATATTATTAGTGGGCAATATATAAAACATTCCATTTCCTCTTTTGTTTGCTTTGAACCTTTCCTTAGCTGAACCGAATTGTCCCCTTCACATTTCTACTCACGAATAAAACATCACGTCGAAGACCACATAAGCCTAAAGCGGCTTTCAAAGAATTGGTTTTGTACATCGATTGCCTGCTGTTTCACATACCCTTGTTCCAGGGTGTGTATCAGTATGACAAGGTTTCTCACCACGAGATATTACATGCAGTGCGATGCGTGCGAGCTAGGAGCGCCACATGTAGTTGGGTCCTAAAGCGATAACGTAATCGCTCCAGGACCCAAATGACTACGGTGCTCCATGCTCACAAATCACACGCCGCGGTTCGAAATCCTGTCTCACTTCCATATCCCGTTTTCACATATGTCTGTCACAAGCAACTATTAGGGAGCGCCGGTGTTGTGCAAACATCACCATTGAGCGGTCTCATAGGATAATTCCGTTCAAAATGTGCAGGTGTGGGTATATCATTGTGTATGTGATCGGATGTCATAACATGTTATACACGCTGAACTTCGTTTCGTGTTACTTTCCATTACTTGATGAAGTTACTGTTCAAACCTGGAAACTTGGCAGTGCAAGAATTAAAGAGGAATCCTTGAGTGATTTGCAAATTGCCACCTTTCACTTTCGAGGACTGCAACCTCGTAAAGAACAATTCATTAGAAAGGGTAAAAGATCAGGAACAAGTAAAACTTTCGCTTCCTAGCAATTACTACACCTATGCTTCAGGTCTGCAAACTCAAAGTAATCTTTCAAAAGCCCAGTGAGGAAACAATTAGGAATATTTGAAGTATATGCAAGTTCTCGAAGCATTATTGTACGGAATGACTATAAGAGGCATGAATAGCGACGCCCTTGTCTAATCACTATACATGGGTGTCTGCCACTTAGGCAAGAAAATTCAAAAATTATATTCATTACAATTTGTGCGACGAGCAGCGCATTACGTGCGCGAGTAAAGCCGCGTTCATACTTTGCGCCGGCAGGGCGTGGCTGCACTTAAAGACAGCGAGGCACAGTGGCATAGAGATGTGCGGAGACGACGCAGGCAGCGAGACAGTGTGGCACAGGAGTAGACGCAAAGACAAGCAGTCACACCCTGCCGCCGACACCGCAAAGTATGAACGCGGCCTAAAGTGCTCCCCAGGTGGATCCCAAGACGATCATCCTTTCTCACACCTAAAGTAAGGCCTACTGCAATCGCTCGAAGGTAGTACAATTCGGCCCTTAGCTCTAAGCCGTCACATTGCCCGAAGGACGCCTCAACGCGAACTTTCTGAAGCAATGATATGTCCGTTACCGCATTTGTGGAGGATGCACATTGAAAGAAATGTAATGGTTGTGAAGTTAGAGAGCATTGTTTACTCTTAAACATGGCAAAGCTCTCGTCGTTCAGCTAAAAAAATGTACAGGAGATTTGGAGTGCCTCACATACACATTCTTAGCTAACTAGATAAAAGGTAATACACCTGGCAATGGCTGTCTTTGGTTTAAGTTCCACTTTGCATAGGGATTTTCATTCAGGATCCTAGCCAATCAACTATCCGCTTTCATTGTTAGGCCCAACATCTTCTTAACGTTCGACTATTTGATTATCTGATAAGTCGCGTTGTTTGCCTATCAAACATTGTTTTCCGCTAGTATTCGACATTTTACTTCCTAAGTGTAATCCGACAAAACTTTAAAAAAGTCGTAAGTACGGACGTGGATAAGTGAACTACCTGATTTTTCACGGACAAACAGGCTTCACCATCATGTGGCCTTACTGTCGACTAAACAAATATTACCACAAATCAGTCTGAATTACAGTTGAAATGTAAGAATAAATGGTCAAATGGAGCAGAAAATTTCTTCGTATGATATATGAAGCAATGTCTAACACAGAACTATTTCATTCGAATAAAAACCCCGTCTTTTGGAGAGAACAACCTAATTCGAAGATAAACGACGCGTCGTCTCGAACAATTGTGTAGCGGAATGTTTACAAAAGGTCATGGCTAAGTGTGGGATGCATTATCGATTGATTTTACTCGAGGTAGAATGCATTGTTTTAATCAATTGCTATTTTTTATCGTATGATCAGAAATGATAGTTCACCTTGACCATAGGTAATGTGTGAGTAAAACACTAGTAACTTCTTTGATGGTAAATAAAGTCATGCGCGAACATATAATTGAAGAATTTTAAGTCGACATTTTTGACACAATCTAACATTTCCGGATGGGATTTTCCTCCTTCTTCTTCCCTTGAGTAATGCGCCAATGAAAACACAATTGTGCTCTCGTTTCAGTACCTGTAGATGGTGTCAAAAGCACATGCTCCGTAATTTTGTTGTTTCCACCAATTTTTGTAATTTAAAGTAATATTGTTTTGAGTCAATAGATCCTATATGCAGTTCAGGAGTTATACTACTCTGGGATCTCTGTGAAAACTTTCTGTTGGTCGTCGACTTGTGGTGCCCCAGTGAAATCAGGAGTGTTTTGGATTTTTTTCAAACGTGAAAACTAGACACCGAATGATCGATCGATAATGAATGGCCTTCAATTAGCGATGTAAAAATAAGTTTATGACACAACATTGTTTTTCTCATTTGAACATGACCTTTTCGGGAAACTCGCACTGAAACTTCACAACTGCTTTGCAGCCTGGATGAAATCGGATCGGAATAGAGTCCCTGGATTGGTGAGAATACGTTTTTGAGCCCTGCTGCGGTGTCCCATATTCCATTACATAAAATCCTACACAAAGTTACATACCTAATTATTACTTCTTACAACACGTGAAATTAAATGCACTCGAAAAATTTCAGGAGGAAGTTGATGGCAAAAAGAAGGTTGTACAGGGGGTGGACGATTCCAGGGAGGGCCTTCTTTGAGATTGAAACCTTCGATTATGGTACACGTCCCTGACCCGCGATCGATGATCGTGTTCGATCGACCGACCGACCGACCACCGACGGATCGCCGGTACCCTCGGACGCTGCCTCCACTGCTTGCACGTTACGTTTCTTTCCGAGACACGTAAAGAGACCGTCGTGCCTCAGTAATCATACAGTAATCATAACTAATTATTCAATTTTGTATTGTATTCCTATTTTCGTATTTTGCATTACATCTGGTAATACTGTGTATATTCAGCGAAGCTATGATGAAAAGTTTATAATTTATGTCGGACCCACCATATGAAATTTCATTTTTCTAAGTAGATATAAAATTCAGGGTCAATTCGCGTCGGGGGGGGAGACGCATTTTGCGTCGAATTTTCATCGACGTCGAGCTTCTTTCCCTCCCTAGGCTTAGGCTAAAGCAGATGAAACCTATGCTTTGACAGATGCTTTTTCATGTGGAAGGAGAGGATATCAATTTTAGCCTAAGCCTAGGGAGGGAAAGGAGCTTCGACCTTGACGCAAAATTGCGTCTCCCCCCCCGACGCGAATTGACCCGAAATTCATTGTAAAGTATTTAGAAAACCCAATGATATTCCACTAATAGTACATATTCTGAAGAAAGTAACCCTCATCACTTTGCTTCATTTCAATGTATGTGGCCATACAGTTCGCTTAACTCACGTCGTGTAAAAAGCCGTTCACGGAACTAGGCCTGGTTGCGCCGGTAGGCCTGTGAGTAGGCCTACTAGTGTCATTTTAAAATGTGTGCGCAGCTGCATAAACGTGATACCTTTGACATGTGCTAACGTAGGCAAAGTTAGCCGCCTGACAGTTCGACTTCCGCGCGGAGGCACGAGCATTTCAAACTCCCCGTTCTTGCGATTCATTGGTGTTGTGGAGGAAGCCCTCACGTTATTGATTTATAATTTCATTCGTTTACTAATTTGTATATCATCATAATTGAGCGAAGATCAGAAGCATTTTGAATTGAGGAATGAATTTCCTGCTCGAATGCGGGTATTTCAGTCGCGATGAAAATAATTTCAAAGAAATCTGGTTGAAAGTATGCACTCTGTCTTCGTCATGTACTGGAAAAAGCGATTTTGTTTGAGATTCTCACCTCACACCCCGATCTCGAGTCCACGTAGTAACTCGCACCTAACTGACACCGTGGCAGATTTATCTGTGGTCTGACCTCGCTTAATTACTGGAGCTGATTGATGGTCCTATTTGCTGTGATTTGTATTTATGTGAAACTTATGAACGAGGAGTTTCTAATAAGCGGTATTGAATGTATAATGTATAGTGGAAGTATATATACTACATAAGTGCATAAAAAACGTTTTTTGCTGTAGTAAGAGGGCGTACCATTAGACCCGCACCGCCTGACCATGTGAGACACGTCGCGATGCGTGCAAGCTAGGCGCGCCTTATGTGGTTGGGTCCTGAAGCGATCACACTTCTTATACCTAAAATAGAGCTTATTTCATGGCAATCGCTTCAGGACCAGCTACATTTGGAACCCCAGCTCGTATGCGTGACGCCGTGCGAAGGATGACGCAACGCAATTTTCTGTCCTAATGGGTATATTCGGATGGATGATGATTAATTGGTTGTACCGTGCTAGGGAAGCTGTCGAACATGGGTATGTTGACAGTGGAGTGAAGGAGAATAGCCGAGTGTTGGTGCATTTACTGGTAAAGGAAAACCTAGCAAGCATGTTGAGTAATACAATATACAATGCTACTTGTGTGCAGTCGCTCGGAACTACGCTGCCAAAACACAAGATAACACTAGTTCTTTTTCATTTCGCATTTATACGATTTTTTCGTACATATAGCGACTATTGCTTTTGCGAATTTTGTATGTTTCGCAATATTAACCTGCTAATTTTTAAAAAATGGCTGAGTATAGCCCATCTTTGTTTCGCCAAAGATCTCTTATTCCAGACGCGAAAGAGTTGTTGAGCCTCTTGAAGTGTCCGTCACTGTTGACGATAAACCCCTTCACCTGGTCTGGTAGCACGCGGGAAAAATGATATCCCTCACCGTAAAGCTTGGACAGTTCAGTAGACTTACTGGGCCTCACAGTCAAGCCCGTGAAGAGAAGCCCAGACGGATTTCGCGGTGTGAGGCTGCTTCTTACGGTAGTGTGGGATGGCTTAACCGTGTCTATAGGCCTGCTACATCTGCTAACCATATCTTTGGTGAATAGCCTAGAGTTTTTCTGCGACCGTCTCACTTTTCTCAAGGATATTCCGGCGCACGGAGCCTTCGTATCCCACCCAATACAGATCATGAATTTCCTGAGATGAAGTGTTGTTCAGCGCTTGATGTTGAGCTCTCAAGCTGCCCTCGCCCCTATAGGCCACCGTCAGACTTTGCGATTCTGCGGTCTCCCGGCTCCGCACGCGAAGTTGCGGCATTGCACAATGTTAAGGTCGTAATATCGCGTGCGAAAGTACGACTTTGCAGAATCGCAAGATCGTAAAGTCTGTCGGCGGCCATACCAATTTTCGGTCAATACGACAAGTCCTTAGCAGCTCTGCTAGCATCTTCACCTTAGCGGAAAAAAGGCTGTCGAAAACGATGTCGTGGTCACCAGACGCTCGCATACACACATGTTTACGTTTAAAGGAAATAAAAATAAGATGATTTATTACAGGCGGCGCCGCAGCCTTCTGGCGTTGCCTGACCTGGCCTTCCTGACACACACCGTCTGTTAATTCTTTTGTTATACAATACTGATGTCAAAAAAGACTTCAAAGAATGATATTAAGAAGGAGTCCAACATGTAATGCATTCTGATTCTCAATCCTCTGAAGGAATCTTCCATGGAAAAATGGGTTTTTATGTTACCCATATATTTATGAAGAGATAAACAATTATAAACAAAGAAAGCGTGTTTGAATTCAGGTCGTATTTGCCTAATATGGGCCGCATGCAAAGTTTCACGCGAAAAATGTGCATCCGGCCAAGATGCAGCACCACAAAGCCCGGCCGGGTGGGCGGGGCCTCCGAGCAGGTGCCAACCGTGTCGTCCGCCAAAGTCGCCCCGCCCACCCGGCCGAGAATTTGGGGAGCTGTATCTTGTTCGAATTTCCACTTTTTCTCGTGAAACTCTGCATGCGGCTCTTATTAGGTAAATACATCGGAAATATATGGGTAACAACGAAACTTATTTTTCCGTGGACGATTCCTTTGAATTCGAATGTATAACTACTAATCACATCGCACGCAGTCACTTATTTACTCACGCTGTCGTCCTTTTTGCTCACGTCATCACCAGCGACTTCAAGAGGAAGTCGCCTTTCGAATTCATCCACATCTTACGTGTATAAACTTCAAAAAACAAACTGAATGAGGTGCCGTGATTGCTGCGGCTGGCTGTGCAACCGAGGTATTTATTTTCTCGATGTCAAGGATTACGATCGGAGCCTTGCAGCGTCCTAGATTTTCGATCTCGTTTTCTTTTTGTTATAATAGAGACAAAAACGATCCATCAACCCAGCCCAGTGAAGTGACATGCTGGCTACCTTCTACTTTTCTGAATTTTTAAATCGTCTTTGTATAAATATGTTGCAAGTGACATGTGCGTTAGCGGTTCTGAACTGCACTACGGCCATAGGTGATCGTCCTGCGCAAACTCATGTTTTCAGCAGCTTCGCTTAATTTTTTAATTTTTTAAATTTCACTTAACCTTGTTGTGGTCCCTTGTTATCACTACCCATCTACAGATTCATCTATTTCTACTCATTGAAGATTACTCACTGTTTAACGAAATATAGTGGTTCGTCTGAGGTAGAGACGGAACGGTCCACTTTTCACGTTTAAAATATTCAAATTGAACATACACAAATTTCTTTCTTTTATTTTACAGTAGTGCTCAATGCGTATGATATTCATTACTTAATTCTGTATTCGAAGTGCTCTCGATTTTGTATGAGCGACCGGTGTCCCTGATGCCGGGTTGTAAACCGATGATCCCGCTGTTGTTCATGGGTACGTTGTGCTTACTTATTGTTTACTTTTGAAAATAGTCTTAATCGTTGTTATTAGTGGTGTGTTATATCGCTCTCTGTGAAGCCGATAATGATACTGTGCTCCACTTTTCTGATTTACATAATGGTCAAGCAGTGTGGACAGTAGCAGAGTCGAACTTGCCTTGGGTTGGCTCGTATGACTATCTCAGGTTGGTTACATCTTTGAACTTAACACACATTTGCGATTCGTTTCATATAACTCAGCCTCTATAAATGATTTCACGCCCCGCCCACTATGGGTGGGTGTCCGCACACTTTAAACATGTCCAACATAGCATGGGCATTGGTCATTTCTACCGATTTTTTTCTGGTTTCTAGGCAGTATTGGACTCGAGTTACGGATTTTCTCCATATCGAATCTCTGTACATTCAGAGCACGCTCCGCTCACTGTGGTTGTGTCCCTTAATCATCCCCTTCAGAAAAAACATAGCTGCCTCAGCCAGACTTCCAGTCTAGTCCGCTTCGGAACTGTATCAGAAGGTTTCTGAACCGAGGACCGAGCATGTCAGTGCATGCCCCCGCCAGCTGTGGGTGTGGCTTAGCTTGGTTTATGTGTGCTCCTGACCTCGGCCTATGCCCTAGCCATTCCAAGCTTGACCAGACATCTCCATTTTTTCCTCATGTAATACCGAATTCCGTGACAGAAATGCTAGTAGACAAGCATTTAGACAGACAGACAGTGAAGCAGCCAGAATTTCAAATAAATGCGTTTGATGCGATTTCAGATTGAACACTACTGCTGTAATTGTTCTCTTGAAAGTAGTTGACAGCTTCACAGGCAAAACACTGGCTGAATGCTCAGATGTCACAGGAGGAGGTATGTTTTTATTGTAGACGTGTTTTTTAGCAAAAACAAATTTGGAAATCTAGGGATACCAGGTGCAACCTTGCATATACAAAATATTCGTGAATTCCAAGGACCTTCCAACTGCATATTGGTGCACATTGTTGTTGGAGTACGCCCAGAGTTGAGATCTCGTGCAAATCTTGAACGATAAGAGATGGCTCCTAGGCGACTGCTTTGACGGTATTAAAGGGCACTGACTTAAAGGAATCGTGCAACGAAAAAATCAGTTTCTCTGTAATCCATATGTTTATGTTGTATTTGCTTAATAAGGACCGCGCGCAAAGTTCCACGCGAACTAGTGAAATTCGGCTGAAATACAGCTTCTCAAAGTGGCAGACAAACGGGCGGGGCCTTTAAAGGCACTTTCCGCGCTCGCTGATAAGTGGAGTACAGTTGACTCTCCATTGGTTGTTGGGCGCTGAGGGCGGATCAACCACGCCCCACTGCAGGCAATAGGGCGTGGAGAGACAGCCTCCCAGCCGCCGACAACCAATGGAGAGTCAACTATTACTCCACCCATGCCGCGGTTGAAAACGGATGGTGGAACTATTTACGTGAATTTCTGACCCCACGCCTCGTCTCCGACCGCGACGGACGACGGAGCGAACTTGCCCGGAACCGCCCATCCGGCCGCCATTTTGAGGAGCTGGATCTCAGTGGGCTTTTCACTTTTCGTGTGAAACTTTGCGTGCAGCCTTTTCAGGCAAGTACAACATAAATATATGGGTAACAGAGAAACTGATTTTTCCGTACACGATCCCCTCAATAATTTTCCACCTTTTAGCAAAATCGCTGTAGCATTTCTGAATACATAATCCCTCTTCTAAACACTAATCTCACTTCGTTATTATGTGGATTATTTTGACTCATCACTTCATTTCGCGTGAAGCGGATAGGGTCAAACCGGGGATGAAACATAAGTCGAGGAATCCTCAGAAGGTCCGTTTTCGGTAAGAAAGTGAGGGTTGTGTTTTGGAAAACTTCTCGAGCAATTCTCGATGACCACCTCTATTGAGTGATTTTTGAACGGATGAAGTGATTTCTATGACAAGGTCTTCGATCGATAAGCATGCTCAATACTAGATAGCAATGCTATGGTTATAGAGTGAGGACTTTTTTTTTTTCGGAAAAGCACATTGAGTATAATGACGGTGACGTCGGTGACCGGGGGTCATAATTCTCCAAAATTTTCCTCGACCTCAGGCTTGACCCTGGGTCCAGCATCACTTTTAGCCGTAATCCAAATTTAACTTTCTGTGGGCTAGAAGAGATTGCGGAATTGGTAGATAGAGTTTTTCATAATCTCATCCAAAGCACTGATCGCGGAATACACGCTTTCTACAAAACAGTAGTTTCTTCGAGATTAAAGTTGAGTTATCCTCTGTTGTAGTGGGTTGCCCAACAATGGGGAAAAACGAACATGACACTTCGAGAACACTCATTTTTCGTTATGTCTTATAAAATTTGCGTCGCAAACCCAAAATTGATGTTTTATTGTTAACTCGAATGTTTTTTTTGCCATCTCCGTATGTAGTTTAGCAAATGAATGACATTTATAGAAACTCACTGGAGCAGTTTTCGATGGACTTTGCAGTCGGACATATTGCTGTGTACAGTATCTCCGAACAACTCCTCTCGTACTGTGTTCCCTTTGTCTGGAAATCCAAGAAAATTTTCCGTTCGTCTGGAGGCTGGTGCGTCTAGATTATCAGCTTTTTCTCCCAAAAACCAAACAGTATGTGAAAGTGACAAAAATTGCATGAGGTTCACTGGAGATCTAGAAATAAAAGTCGAATTTTTTCCCTAAATTGGCCTCTGAGATTTCGAATTTGGGTGATGCATAGTTCAAAGGAATCGTCTACGGAAAAATGAGTTTCTTCGCTAAAGGGCCGCATGCAAAGTTTCACGTGAAAAAGTGCGAATTTGGCCAGGATACAGCTCCCCAAATTCTCGGTTGAATGCGCAGGGCCTCCGAGTAGAAATCGCGTACCGTCGTCCGCCGCAGTTCGGAACGGAAAGTGGGACTGTTCACTTAACTTACTTAACTTTCTGTTCTTACAATGCGTCTCCGACCGCGGCGGACAACGGGGTGAACACTTGTCCGAGGCCCCGCCCACCCGACCGAGACTCTGTGGTGCTGTATCTTAGCCGGATTCATATTTTTTGCGTGAAGCTTTGCATGCGGTCCACATTAAGCAAATACAAAATAACATGGGTAATGGAAAGAACTCATTTTTTCGTGGACGATTCCTTAAAGCTTCCTCCGATTCTCTTAAACTCTAGAACTCTCATTTTTTATTGTAGTGTGAAGGGAAGGAGGTGGGGAGACTTCCAAAGCAGCGAAAGATTCCTCATCAATCCATTCAAAATCAAGATTTTGTCTTGAAAAAAAAACGTTATCGATAAACCAAACGATTCGAGCTTCCTTGAATACAGCGTGTTCAACGAAGAGCATTTTCAGACAGAGCTATCTGCAAAGTTCTCATTATCATCCACAGTTATTTAGCTCGAGGTCCTGCATGTGTTCGGGACGTGATGATACATGATGAACATTATCTCAGTTGTCCTCCTCAGCCAAAACTTGGCTCATTCTCATTCTTCAGTCTCATGTGTGGATGCCCTTATCAGCATGAGGACTATGATACTGGTAAATTGATTTTCGGTGTCGGACCATTCTTCTCTTGCAACGCACCTGTTAGTCCTTTAACTTGTAAGCTTTAGCTATGGTATCCTCTACCGAACCGCCATTCCCCATATTCGGAATGGAAAAGGCAGTGCAGTCTACCGGGCAGCAAGTGTGGACACTTGGACCATGTGCCAGTCTTGTTTGTCATAACGGCGGAACCTGTGTCGTAGCTGAGGAAGGATCGGTAAGTTTGAGTTCTCAGGCCGCTTCATACTCCGCGGCGGTGCCGGCCGCAGGGCATGGCCACGTGTCTCTGCGTCTTCGCCTATACCACCCTGCCTCCTCAGCACCTCCCACGTGCCACTCCGCCTCGGTGCCTGTGAACGCAGCCACGCCCTCCTGGCGCTGAGTATAAACGCAGTCTTGTTATGAGGAGCAATATCGATCGATCCTTTAGTGGACACCTCTGCTCGGCTGCTAAAATTCGTAGGTGCCGTCGATATACAAAATATGGACTGACATTGTGCTGAGAACTCGATTACTGTGAATGAGTTCCATTAGGGCACAAAATCCGCGAGGCCACATGTGGCGCGCAGCGCGATAGTTCAGTCCGGAGATGCTTTATGTTTACTTCTGACACATATGGCGTGGGAGCTGTGGTGATTCCTATGGAGGGAAGTTCTTATGCGAGAGTTTCGACGGTAAATCCGCTTTTGATCCTCTTAAAGGACTGTTCCGCTCAAAAGGCTTTGGCATGATTCGGAAAGATCGAGCATAGTGTTTCATCCCAACTTTTTAGGCAGCGTGCCTTTGTACGGACGGTTTTATTGGTGCATCTTGCGAAATTGACGTCTGTTCTACAGTTCCGTGCCAGAACGGTGGTCAATGCAAAGCAAATGGTGGTGAAGCTCGTTGCATCTGTCCGTTGGGATTTACTGGTATCTTATGCGAATCGGTATGTATTCTGCTTGTCAGACTTGTCAGACCGTGGAATGAGCTTAAGCGAATTGTTTAGGCAATCAATGTTTGCGATCCGCCATGTGTAAACGGGGATTGCTTTATCGTAAATAATACGAAGAGATGTGAGTGTCACCCAGGATTCATTGGCACTACTTGCAATATGGAGGATGTATGCTCTCGGTAAGTTGCTTTTGTAAGCAGCAGCATTTATACATTTATCCGCGTTATCTTCATGTGATTAAAATGATAACACATGATGTGCTATAGGACGGCTCTACATATTCTCTCTGGTTGGAGAAAGAAGCGCAAATGTCAAATATGAAAGGACGATCGCTTCGGGTGTGTGCACTTATAACAAAATTCGGTTCGCGGCGCCATCGGCACGACTTGCCGAATCGATTGCCCTTGGGAGCCCGGCAGAGCGTGGCTTCCACCCATGCCATGCTGCCTCCTGCACCCATGTACCCTGCCTCCTCCACCACTGCCACACTGCCTCGCTTGAAGGCTGCCATACCCTGCCATTGGTACTCGCACCCGCCGAACCGCTCGCCGCGGGCGGCTACGCGATTTTCCGTCATAAGTGCACACACCCGATCGCTTCCATTCAAGATTTTGGAAACAAGCTAACAACTGGGCAGCAATCATATTGCTCGAAGCCAGTGCCCTGTGAATTTGTTCCAGGATGCTTGTATATGGTTTTTTTTTTGAAATTTGTTTCATACCCGCTTTTATGATGTCTATATAGAGATGCTGTGTGCGCTCTGTACGGTGAGGAAGCGAAATGTATTGTGCACGAACCAAGTGATAACTCTACGGACGATGCATCATTCAACGTCGGCTATGAATGTCGCTGCCCTCACCCACTTAATGGTGGTAGGTGTTCTTGTGCATTGGCTTTCTGGCACTTTTCTCGCAACTAATCCACGCTTTTCTAGAATACGTCGATTGTCTTGCTCTGCATCTTTCAACGTCAATAACCTTTGCCCATAATCGTCCGGTGCCGAGTACGATGGCAACAACTTCGATACCAACTAGTACCATGGACATGGTTACTGAAGAAGAAGAAGTTTCAGGTTAATTAAAGTTTGATTTGTTCACTCAGACCGGTCACCTGAATGACGTAACCTCGGTGTCCATCTAAAAAGCGCCAGTCCTTCCTTTGTTCTTTCATCAGAACTAGTTATGTGGCAGTCACACGGGTGTTCCTTGTTTGATTCAAATATGCAAAGTGTCTACGGAAAATTCGTGATTCTGATTCCTCTTGAAATTATTCCACTAGATACACTACATGAAGATAAACAAGAAGAAACCAAAAGTGTCGCTCTCCTCCGAGACATAAATGGTAAAGTGCAAGAAGAGCAACGCCTTCGAATTCCCGCCAGATCATTTGAGCAGCCGTCAAAGGTCAAAGCGCAGTTCAGATTTTCGCGTCCAGTATGGATTCGCTTCGCTCTGCTTTCCTACCCACGAGTAACTCCTCTTTGTTACCCAGCTTTCTAGCGTCCAAACCCACTCGGACGCCCCACCCCGTCGTCCATCTATTTGGGGAGCTCTATTTCAATCGGATTCTTGTATATGAGCGTGAAACTTTGCATGCGGCCCTTAGTAAGCAAATCTAACATAAATTTGCGGGTAACAGCAGAACTTAAATTCCCGTGGATGATTCCTTCAAGGAATCTACGTATTTCCCTTGCAAACTTAGCCCGGCTACCCCACCTGACACACAGAATTACCCCTTCCCTACACATGTACATTTAAGTAAAGCAACATTGTGTCCTCAAGAGCCCTGAAACAGACGCATAGCAGATATAGAAGGCATATTGTTAATTGATGCCCTAAGAGCCATTGTTAAAATGAATCTGATTCCCAAAGATCACTTCCGTCTATCACTTTTTCCGTATGCGGACGCTGTCAAAACCATATCACACTGTTTTGAAAGAACCCGTGGCTTGCTTCAGTATCGCTTCAAAGCTGCCGTAAGGGGTGATCTATCCAGAAAATGAGTGGTAGAATTTTTTAAACATTCTCACGAAAATTTTCTTGATCGCAACCACTGTCCTACCCCTATCCCTCAGTTTCCCGCTTTCTGCGAGAATTCGCCCTTTATTGAGTGCCTGTAGTTCAGAACAAACTTCATAACTCGGTTCAGATCATAAACTGGCAGTTTTGATCACCGTCCGAAATATTGGCCTGATGCACATTTAATGCGGCTTCTTTAAGCAATTTTATTTAGCGAAAACAATAATAAAATTTTGGCAAAAATTTGTTTGAATGTTTATTCGGAAGCGTTTTCGCCATCGCAATCAAGGACTGCTTCCCAGTAATTAGTCGTAAAAACGTCAATTTCCACTACAAAAAAACGTAACAATGAAAATCCGCATTATGCACCACCCTAATATGTATGTGGGGTGGTGTGGGTTCACTTGCCAATGGTCATTCGATCGATCCTTCACTTGTGAGGGGTTTGCAGGCATTTCAGAAGAAATATTCTGGAAGAAACATGTTACTGTTACAAATGAGATGTTATAAGTAACAATTAAAAATGTAAATAATTTGTTTTGAACTCACTTTTTTCATGAGGTCAAATTCTTTGGTACGAGGGTCGATGCTTCTTCATGATTTTATTTCAGATGTATTTATGATCACTACGCCTTCGCTACAATATACTTCACCTATATTCTACACTACTCTTGTAAGTTACACTTTTTGGCATTAACGATGTGTGCTCTACTCTTCTTTACCTCGACGATACTATACTTTTTGTAGTCTTCGCCCACTTCACGAGAAACTTCTACACCTACGTTTCCACTGATAACTACCTCAACCCAGAAACATCTCATCACGTATCCAGAAGAAGGTAAGCTTCAGAAATTGTGTAAGGAACCGTGAAGATGGGGACGAAGAAGGCATGCGGGTTGCGATTGGTGGAAAATGTGCTCTATTAGAGGTGGTGATGGGGGAAATTCGGATCAAATTTGAAAAAATTAGTCATTATGACGGTTAAGATGATCAATAATACGAGGGTGAAGAGAAAACGGAAGGGAATGGCCAGAACTCTAGAGAGAGGACCCCCTCCCCCCATTGGTTCTCGACGCGGACGACCTTTCCGTCAAGAGGCGGGTGGTGTGGACGACTTTTCCATTGGCATGTAGCCAAGTAATCAGTGGGCAAAACAGGGTGGAAACACTACAGAAACTCGAAAGGCATCCCATCGTTGGCTGCAGAAGAGCGAAGGCAACAAATGAGAAATAATGAAAAAGAAAAAAGCATAGAAAAGAAGAAGACGCAAACTCTACGGGTAACCAGCAGAAATCAAAAAGGCTGAAAAAGATATTCAGCTGTTTAGAAGAGGGTCTGCAACATTCCCGTTTACGAAAGCGCGCCGCGATCGCTCCAACTCTGTCTCGGCTCCTTGGCCACTCCCACCCCAGCCAATCAGCGATGCTCGTCGCTAGAAGGCGAACCGAGCCAAGAAAGGCGGCTGGAGCTACAAAGGCAGCCTCTGCCACAGCTCAGAAGCGCGCCTTTTGCGGGGGATATCGGCGATGATAGGTTTCCTGGTCCCCTAGTTTCCAACTGAATGTCTCCATTAAGGGACCTTGTCACCCACATCACCCCCATCTTTAAGCCGATTTCATACTCTGGGTGGTGCCGGCGGTAGGGCGTGGCAGCGTTAAGAGAAAGTGAGGTGGAATGGCAGGGGCGACACAGAGACGACGCTGCCGGCACCGCAAAGTCTGATGACGACATTGGAAGACCTAACCTCATCCAAATATTAGGTTGTGCCGAAAGTTCCGAAACACCTCGACCTCCTTCTTTGAAATTTATTTCTTTACAACATGAAGCCTTTTGCAGCATGTCATATATCATTCGGAAGAGAATTTTCTACTCTACAGAATGACATGTCTTGTTGACTGAAATGTGTTTATGTTGTAAAGAAATGAATTTGAAAAAGTGGTCGAGGTGTTCCGGAACTTTCGGGACAACCTAATATTTAACCGAATCTGTTGTTATCCGAATATTTAATCGAATTCATTGAAGGAAAAAATCATATCCTTGCATCGACAACGGATTACAACGAAAGTTCTTCTCCTTCAAGCACTTTCACCTCTGCAATGACTACTACTTTTACTGAAAAATACATCACAACTGAAGTTCCACCAATGGAGGTGAGTGTGCTTGTTATTTTAAGTTGAGCGTGCAAGAATTTGAAATGTGGCCGCTGTCGCAGCGTTGTCAATGTCCAACGGGTTCACAGATAAACTCCAAGCATTTTGCAGCACTCCTAAGCTGCTGCCGTCCATGAATCTTCTCAAATTCTTGGCTATCACGTAAGAAGGTGCAAATCATGCAAAAGTACTCTCATTGAGGCTTTATCATATCCTCATCCTTAGTCGCTCCTTATCTCTTTAAGGAACCGGCAGGGGTCGGGAGAAAGAGGAATGTGGGAAGAAATGACTGTTGTGAAACGAACATTCGAGGTTGAAAGCGTTAATCTGTAGAAAAACTCCGCGACGCTGTGGTTTGTTTTCGAATCTTCCGCGCACCTATTCCAATGGCAACATCACATTTCCGAGTTGCTCGCTGTAAAAGACGTCATTTGTTGTCCCGTAGGGTGTATTTCACTCATTCATGATGATGTGAAATAAGTGGAGCATTAAACTTCAAAAGTCAGTGGTCGTGGTGTGCGTCACTTCGGTTCAGCTAGGTCACCACGGATGCGTACTGTTACGTCTAAAAATCGCGTTACGGTGTCGCAGTCGCAACGCCATCAGTACGACATACCGCAGACGATTGGAATTTCGCTTAGGATGCATTGGGCTCCCACCGTAAAGGAAGTTCAAAGATTGCAGATTGGGAGCTTCGGATGTTCGCCTGTGTTGTTGTTGCTGTTGTTTGAACAGATGGAGCCGCAAACAACTCGCACTTGCCGCGCCACTCGCCGCGGGCGCCCGCGCGTTTTCATATGTAACAGTACACACCCGGTCACCGCATCAAACGAATTGCCTCTCCGGCCGCGCGTTAGGCGTTGTGGCTGCGGCCTTGTCACATAACCTGTCTTACATAAACCAGGGGTGTATATCGCTAGGACAGAACCGTCGCGTGGCCGTGCTCGGCACGCGACGGGATGGTGCGAGCATGCGCGCCGTATTGGATGGGTCTTGAAGCGATGACAGTGCTCCACGCCTCATTCTATGCGTAATCGCTTCAGGACCCAACTAATACGGCGCGCATAGCTCGCATCATCCCGTCGCGTGCCGAACACGGCCACGCGACGTTTCTGTCCTAGCGATATACACCCCATAAACCAGACTGACACTCAGTGTGAGTAACTTCGGCACCCGCAGTTGCCTTCATGATGGTTCTTTTTTGCAAAATCTCTTTTTTAGTCAACTGTAACGCAACCGTGGCAGGAGAGTTCATCAACTGTAACGCAGCCGTGGCGGGAAAGTTCAAGTGGAAGAGCACCAGTGACTGTGCCTGAAAACCGGAGCATCACTACTACCGGCACTATGCAAGTCACCACATTTGGCAGGGTGCCAGTTAAAGCGTCCAAGACAAACAGTGTTGATTTCAATGAACGCCAAAGCCCAGCTGCGAGTTGGTTAATAGCCATTGCAGCTATGATTGGTAGGTTGTATCTACTTTTTTTGATTTTTCAGGATTTCAACAGTTTTTTTTCAGCCCTCGCGTTGATGCTTCTGGCTACAACGTTGTTCATTTTACGATACGTAAGACAGTCACGGAAACTACATGGAAAGTATAATCCTGCAAGAGAGGAGCATGCCTTATCTACAGCTTTTTCGATACCAATGTCTCGTGTTCCCAAAGAGGAACGTTTAATTTGACTGGAATTCACTTCACTTATGTGGATTAACTTCTTCGTGAGATCATGGTACAATGAGATACAATCTCGGCTATTCTGCTATTACGAACCGGTTTTTATGTTTTCGCATATTTTTATTAGATAAGCATTTATACGGTGCTTTCTTTCACTCTCTGGTCTGCATTTCCCGCCTGATAACGTAATGAAATTTCTTATCAGATTATTTGCATAATATTTTTCATAGATGGCGGAGTATTTAGGAAAAACGATGTTGGAATTCTAAGTAAGGTGGTGCCGTGTATAAAATCATGTTGAGGCGAAATGACTGTGTCAGTCCATTTTTTCAAAATAAATCTCAAAGCAGCAGCAGCGGGACCTTTTGTGGGTTTTTGAATTCAGTCCTTGTAATGCACTGTAAAAGAGCGCGGCAGAATTACCAGATAAACCAACATTGACACCACTGATAAGGCCGGGTTCATACTTTGCGCCGACAGGGCGTGGCTGAGCTCTTAGGAAGCCAACAGATGGCGCTGGGTAGGTGCACAGACGATGCAAGCAATGAGAGAGGGTGGCACAAGCGGACGCAACGACGCTAGGGCACTCCCAGGGGAGACGGGCCTTTGGCTCGTCCAGGCTGGCACGCGACAATCTGCGCGGCAAACTGCGCCCACGTCCGACCTTGTCGTCTTTGACTGAAGTGCGAATTCGCAATCGTGCTGATTTAGATTAGATACTTAGGGGCTCTGTTAAGAAAAGGGCTTTCCCATCCTCCCAATCCGCTTCATTTCTTTTCCGTCGTCAAAGTGACAAACAGATTTTACGTACTCAAGTGAACTTGTATGTAATGACATTAAACACATGGGGAAGAATCGGATTTTATCTTATTGCCATCAAACTTTTCGGAAAACGATGCTCTAAAAAAGAATAGTATGTGATCTGGGGGGTAATATGAGGGTATCAAGTAAACAGAAGTATTACACGAGAAAAGCTCATCTTATAACCGCTAATGGAAGGAAGGAAAAGCCTGTGTTCAGTAAAATTTCTAACTACCTCAGCCTTTTTCCGTTCCTTTACATGTTCTTGCGTGTTCGCACCCCAATCAACGACGCCGCGCAAATCGCCGCACAAGTTGCCGCGTGTCAGCTCGGACGAGCCAAAGGCCACACACCCCATTTCAGGCCTCAACGGCTGCCTGCTTAGGCCGCCGTCAGACTCTGCGATTTTGCGGTGTCGCGTCTCCGCACGCAAAGTTGCGGCATTGCACAATCTCAAGGTAGTAGTTGCGTACGGAAGTGCGACGTCGCAAAGTCGCAGAATCGCAAAATCGCAAAGTCTGACGACGGCCTCAAGTACTTTTCTATTTTGTGTCGCCCAGTGTTGGAGTAGAGGCTTCAGGCGATGATCCCCTCGATCTCTTCCGTAGCGTCTAGATAAAAATGTCGTATAATGTGTACAGGTGGGGTGACACGCATGTGTGCCACTAGGGCCGAATATTCGCTTCACGGCGTGCGCCGTGCGCCGAGATGCGTGTGTGTGTAGGCAAGGGGTGCAGTCTTGGTCAGGTCTTGAAGCAATGAGGTGTCCTACGCCTCATTTTAGACATAATCTGAGCGGAGTTATGGAGGTTTTTTTTGGAAAAAAGCTATTATATGGTAGGTTGGGAAGCTCGCAACACGCGAACCAGACATTAGCCCGCAAACCAGTGTGATTTCCGTGTTCAGGGGACCAAACTGATTTATGCAACATGTTATTAGCCAATTCGAGGCCTATTGGTTAGGCCAACAATTTTTCCGAAATTTGACCGAAATCTCGTTGGCTGAAGCATGTCCTATGGGGTAGTTTGGTCCCCTGAACACGAAAATCGCGGGTTTTGTGCGAGAACATTTGGCTCGCGTGCTACGAACTTCCAAACCTACCATACAATAGCATTTTTTCAAAAAAGGCCTCCATAACTTCGCTCAGTGAATCGTTCTGCAAATTTGGAATGAAGGTTTGAGATCAGCGCCCGAAAATACGTCGGATTTTATGTATCCCATACCGAATGGTCATTTCGATCTCTGGTCCTTCCCTGGTAAGATGTTAGACACTGGACTCATAATCTGAAATCATATCTTCGGAAAGTGATGGGAGTCACAATAAGGCCGCGTTCATACTTTGCGGTGCCAGCGGCAAGGCACGGCTGCGAGTCCCTGCGTCTCCGCCTGTGCCACCTGTCTCGTTGCCTGCTCGTCTCTGCACTTCCCCTGTGGAACTGCTTCGCTGCCTGTGAACGCAGCCACCCCCTGCCGGAGCAAGGTATGACCGCAGCCTAGAGCAGAAGCGATTTTCGCCCAATTTTGTGTAGCATTCTGAGCGACATATCTAATTCAAGAAAATGGTCTGCATAGTATAGGAAATACTCATGTGTGAGGCGCGCTGACTCCTTATCTGAAAACAGCGACTTGATAATTCTGAATTCCGAATTTTGAAGTGCAAGCGCAGCGAATTCGGTTCCTCAGCATAAATGCCAACAGCCCAATCTGTGAGCACCAATGGCAACGTTGCTTGATACAGTTTCTCCAGTATGTGTTCCTGCAGTCCCGAGGAAGTTTACGTTAGTGTTGTTCAGTTGGGTTTGCGTCAAGCGTGCGATAACACTCCGAAGGAGAAGAACCTAAGTGTAGCAGATCCGTGGATATGAACATGCACACATGGGTATCAGATCGCTACTGATCGCTTCTACATTTATAATTCCTTCGTATCATTGAGCGCAGTACTGCGCAGTAGCAAAAAGTAGTGACACGTCCAGCTTCCCATGGTTTCTGATATCCCTGGTGGTGTAAAGGCCACAATGAGATTAAGTGGATGAAGCACACAGTTTTCTGTAGATGGGCCGCATGGTCTGTGACCGCTGTACTTACTCATCGATGATAAATTATGTCGACTCAGATTCCTGTACCAGAAATACACGCAGTGTGATGACCACAGTAGACATTGTTGATAAAAATGTGTGATAACCTTGGTCTCCCGTAGCATGTTAAGCCGCGTTCATACTTTGCGGAGTCGGTTGCAGAGTGTGGCTGCGTGTCTCTGCGTCTCTGCTTGTGGCACCCTGTATCGTTGTGTCCCGTGCCACTCTGCCTCACTGCCTGTGATCGCAGCCACGCCCTGTAGGCGCCAAGTGTGAATGCGGTCTTGCAATTTCACACCATGGTGTGAATACTTCTGGCAGCACTATCGAATGTTAACTTATCCACTCAAAAATTCAACATACGACGTGAAGGCAAATTAGCGATTGTCCCAGTCATTAATGGTTTTCTACCACTATTGACTAGGATAGGTCATTAATGGTAGAAAACCCGAAATGGTAATGGAAAGGATAGGTTTCTAGGTTTTCATGTGTAATGGTCTTTTGGAAACACATATTATTTTTACGGAGGTTTTCGACAGAAAATTTAGTTACTGTCACAACCAGCATACCTCAGCAGGGTAGTTTCACACAAACTGTTGCAAATGGGGTATATCTTACATCCACTGCCACGTTGAACTGTTCTCACTCACGGCGTGTGCGTTGCAGGGGGAAAGTAGCACACTCAAGTGAGAGTGCGCACGACGACACATGCGAGCGCATGATCATGGGAATCGGGGCTTCACAGAGGATAACCGTAGCCTTCTAACACCGATGATATAATCGTGGTAACTGTAACAGTGACAATCACATAGTTTCTGCAGTCAGTACCGTTTACAATTTCTGTAGAAAGAGTCAATTTCAATTATTCCTCAATGAATTTACAACCTACAAGATTTACAACTAAGTAAAGATGTTACTTCTCTCTAAACGTAGAGGTGGTGTCTTTCGTCTCAAGGGCAACTATTAAAAATATTAATCTCGCAGATCCCGCATTTTATTTCACGCTTCATAAAACTGTTTGAAGGAAGTTATGACCGTCCAAATTATGGCCACTTGGATTTCAACAAGATTTGCTCAAATTTTCCTCCATTGAAAAATTAATTGACATGAAACAACCTTAGTCGTTATTATGGTGAGGCTAGAGCAACCATAAATGCAATCCAATGTTTTGGAAAATGTTGTGTCAGAGCGTTAACTGAGTATTTGAAAACGGGTCCACATTTGCTTCGTGCAAGATAACGCGCTCCAGCTTCGAAATCCACCGCTATAGCGTGTCAATACGCGTCCATGCGCGATAGAACAAATTTTGGATCCTTTCTTCTATTTTTTATTGTGTCATGAGTACGCTTTTAATTTTCCTCTGCAGGCTCGTAGCTTCGTTCGTGAAGCGTGTTCTTTCAAGTACAAAATTTTTTAAATACCGGAAATGAGCGTCTGGCGCGAACTTTCACAGGAATGTATGCACGTTTTGCACGAAAGTCTTATCAATTGTTTAATTTCATAAAAATGGTGTTGGGTTTCATAAACCAAAGTATCCGATTCAAGACGGTGCACGCTGGTGATGGAAGTGGAAATTGCGGGTGTTTACACAGGAACAAAGTTCGGTATGTACAAGAGGGTCACATCCAAAATAGGTAGCCAAAGGAATGGAAATTTTTGACCATTTTCAGGGAGTATGATGGAGAGAGGAATGTGCGCCATCACTAGAGGAATCCTAGAAGCTTTTTACTTTGACTGCCCCAAAAAATGCAAACCCCTACGGAGCTTCTTCACCCATAAACTTTAGCTAAATGCACGTTTGTGACTACACCTTGCTACTAATCCACGTGATTGTTTCAAAGCCACTCTATTGCTCATGAAAACATCACATGAAAATGACACACAGGAAAACATGAAGCAATTGTTTTCATAGTAAGTAGTTTGTCTAGACTTCATTCATGAATGACGTCATTATATTTCTCACTCAGTTCCTTTGTAAAGTTACTTTAATCTTCTTTACTAGTATTGTATTACATGTACTGATAGCTACCAATAAACAAAAAAGTTTTCGGTTGGATCTGTTAACGTGTTGGAATTCGTCGTATCAGCCAAGTATGCAGTGCTATGAAGCTACGATGTTGCATGATTTCTTTCCTACCCCACATTTTGGGCCAATTAAAGTCAGGGGAGACACAACATTTCCAGCGACGTCAAAGCACTTCCCTTCCTAGGCCTAGGGGGTCTAATAAAATCGGGCCGCGGGACGCAAAGTTTTCACCGACGTCGAAGCCCCTTTCCCACCCTAGGCTCTAGGGCTAGGCTGAAGCAGATGAGACAGATGCTTTTTTATGTAGGAGGAGAAGATATGGACTTCAGCCAAAGCCGAGTGAGGGAAAAAACTTCGACGTCGAAAATTTGCGTCCCCCCCCCCCCCCCCGACTCTATTTGACCCGGCTTAGGTCAAAGCAGATTAGACAAATACAGATGCTCTTGTTGTTGGAGGAGAGGATATGTATTTTAGCCTGAGCCTAGGGAGGGAAAAACCTTCGACATCGGTGAAGAGTTGCGTCTCCCCCCCCCCCCCCCGATAACTGACCCCAAATTTTTCAAAAATAATACAGCATCTGACTTTGGACGTTAGTTCTGTGGAATTTTTTTTTTCAAATTAGCGTATGCTGAGAGGGTGTAGTGTGGGTGGAAATTTATTCTGGTACATGAGTACTTGTATTCATTCACCTTGGAAATCGCTGAACAAATATGTCCAATAAGGCATGTGAAATTACATTTTCAAAGTCATTGGATTGGGTCAAGGATGTTGGATCTGATATCTACTGTAGTTTGAATGCCTTTTTAGGTGCGACGTCATCGCACATGAACGTCCACAGGTTCAATTATCGCTGCGTTTCAGACAAATCCTAGTGCTGTAAAGAAAACGCGGTCGGTGGCAAAAATAATGGCGGGATATCGATCGAATCTTCGATTTGTCCGTAGGCGATGCCATGCTAAGTGATTTTCTATTACGTAATCTGATCATAGAAATCCTCTAATGAGTCGTAATCTCGCAAGAATCGAATTTTTTCACACATTTTTTCGCATTGTGGATTGTTCGTGGCTTCCATTGTAACTCTTGAATGTTTCCTTTATTTAGTCATGTAATTTGTTTCTAAGTTTTGGGTCACTTCGTTCACTTCTGTCGTTAGCAGGGCGATTTTGATTGATTTCCGCCAAGCTCATTTATCGATTCATTGGATCACCAAGTGAACTGGTTGTTACACACTCTGGGAACATGCGTGTGTCTCTTTCTCTTCGTTTCTTCAGGGGAGACCCCGACCTCAGCACCGTAGTGTGTTCCTCGTACTTTCAGTGCATATCATGTAGTATTAATTTTCGATGTCTCAGGTTATCCTACTTGTTCTGGGTCGCGTGCTACTAGTTGGGGAGACAAGGCGGATTTGGGAGGCCGGTGAACTACTGCTACCGTAAAATTGTTTGAAGGACGCAACACGTCCTTTAAAGTCATGGGGAAATTTGGGATTATCGAGGATCCAAGGTAATCTATACAACGGCAAATCCGGGAAAAGGGTATTTGCGCGAACCTCTTTTGGGTGTGGAAAAGGCACACATCGCAAATAAACACAGATGTGGATACCGGCGCCATTTGGCGCCGTAACTTTTTTCTTCAGGTTCTTTGTGTTGGAGAGGGGGAGAACATTCACGGTCGCGCTGTTGTCCCTCCCTCATACGAAACCGTTCCCCTACTTGAATGGAGCCATATATTTTTACCTAACCTTTACTTTATGGGAGTAGGGGCTTTCCCATGAACTAAGGTTTGGGCTAAAAACTTGGGCAAAAGTAGCGCCGGACGCCAAGCTCAGTGAAAAAATGCCCCCCCCCCCCCCCAAACTACATTAGCACCTCATGATTTATTTTATGTATCATTTTCGCGACGAACGTCTTTTTACTTTGATGTACGCAATCACGTGTTTATTCTCTTCACAGAACTCATCTGTTCTCAGTTCATCCGCACTTGCTGGTCGTGTCGAAACCTGTCCTTTGATAATTTCGTTTCACATTTGAAGTCGTTCGAGCCTTCATTCCATCTCTGTGTCTAGTCAAAAGCACTGATCTAGAGATGTTAATCGCAGTTCCACCCCAAACGGTTTCGAAATTATGATATTTGTACACTAACAACTGCTTCACGTGCTGTTGTCATCCGATATCAATACCGCTTCCCTCTAATCGCCTTGGGTAGTGGCTCCGTCGATCCATTAGAAAACGATATTTTCAGAATTTTCGCTTTTCATGGTTGTGTTTCGGGCTAATTATGTATCTGTTAAATGCTTGTTTAAATCCGACCATGCAATTCATGATCGTTTCCTAAGAGTGATGTTGAGGATTTTTTCGTGTCACGTGACCCACTTTTTAAATTGAGTGGCAATGCGACCTGTGCTGCAACAGCACTTACGGCCGCCGTCAAACTTTGCGATTCTGCGATTGCAGCGCCGCATTTCCGCACGCTAGGTTGCGGCGTTGCACAATTTCAAGGTCGTAGTATCGCGTGCGAAAATGCGACATCGCAAAATCTGACGGCATCCATAGCTACAGAGGCCGTTGGCTTCATTCAGCTACACATCTGTTTTTTTCACACGTGTGATTTTTCTATTTTTTCATGTGCAAGGGGTTTCACAACGGTTGGGATTCTCTTCAGCGTTGTTAACCGAGTAAGCCTTTTTAGGAACTGTTCTCACTTATTCGTACATTAAAAATCTAAGGTATACGTCATGGGTGCGTTAGTCATGTAAAAGCGTGGTACTGTTCGACGTTCGACAAGTCTCCCACGTTCGTCATGTTGCTATTCGCATACTTTCACAAAATGCCCCCCCCCCCCTTCCGTTAGGATGGCACCGAGTGGTATCCTATACATATACCTGTTACGGTGCCATGCACATCGGGCGAGACAGTGGGCGAGCAGCCTGGGTTCCTTTGTTTTGCTTGTATATGTTCTTCAAAAATTTCGCCCTGGTTGCGTCGCATTGAGTTCAAAATTCACAGGAATCCAGTCGCTTTGTTAGACAGTGTTATTGTTGCTTTTGATGAGGTATTAGATTTTCTGTGATTAGGCATACTCATGTAGATGAATATGGTACACTGTGATTAGGTGATGTGTCAGTAAGAAAAAAGAAATTTTTAGTATAGAGTCTAAGGAAAACAGCTACAAAGAACAAACCCAACGAAGCCGTCAGGAAACTAAGAAGCCCTTCGCTGCAGAAAGTTCTGATAGCTCTACGGCGGGAATTCGAAAGGGTTGCAGTTATTCAATTTTGAATCATGTGTTAAAGCGGAAGCCTATTCTTCAATCTTTTTGTATTTTCTGTTGCGTTCTTGTGTAATATTTTGCTTGATTTACTTATTTCAAAATAAGTCGGGGATCCGAATTTTCCAAGAATAAACCTCTCTCGTCTCCCACGTCGTCATGAATATAGCCCATTTTGCATATTTCTGTCGTGTTTTGTGGTGGTGCCCAGCAGGGTTAAGCCTAACATCGAGGAAAATTGTTTAAATTTCAAGGAAATACGACTCTGGTTGACTCTATCGATGCTTCCTGTTGATAATTCATGGTTGGTGTCACCTTCAAATTATGGCAGTAATCACAGCAATCTTACCTAGTAGCAAACATGATTATCGACCGATGACCTTTTTAGGCGGTCACCAACTCCTCTAATTCTACGAAAGTGGTTGTCGTCGAGGATTACTCGGTTAACTTCTAAAAGTACCAACTCCCCATTTCCGACCCAAAATACTATTAGCCGTCCGATAGTGGTGAAGACACGAATGCTTAGGTTTCCAGGTAGTGGTCAAGACACGACAGGTCTCCACTCTGGTCCTCCGATGGTTTGACGCACCTTGTGTGCAAATATACATACACAAGTATATGTACATAAATATCGAAAGGACGAAAATAAAGCGTCAAATGAGATCCTTATCCTGCAGAACAAAATACGACCCTTCCCCGAGGATCCCTCGACTAAGCTTACTCTGCATTATTTGGTATGAATGGATTCATTCATAGATGTGTTAGCAAGTGTACAGATTTCCTACATGACGTCCGCTACCTTATCCCCCACCCTCACATTGGTTGGTCGTTTGAATTCGTTTCATCTTTTAATCTCTTCTCATCTCTTGTCTCTACGAGCGTATCACTTGTGTTTTTTTACCCTGTATCTTGAGGAGTAATACTCGTTTTGATATAGGGAACGTCAGTCGCAAATCAATGTCCAGCGGTCTTTTTTTTCCAATTTTCGTTGACGTTTGATGTTGCAGAATCAGGCACAACCGCTGTTCTACTCGGAATGGGCAATGGGCACGGAGCTTCGTCTTGTGAGTGGTTTAGTTCGCGTCTCTTAAAGTTGTAATGAGCAACATGTTTTTTACCTGGTAGAAAAAGATGCGGGTAATCGTGGTAGTTTTCGAAATAAAATAATGATGTGCAGTAACTTGCGCTGACAAGATGCTTGATTTCTTTTAGTTGAAACTGCAAAATATGTAATGTTTGTGGTAGTCCCTGAAAAAAAAAATTGTGATAGTCCCTAAAAAAAACCAAGGCTGTAGTCTGCGCTGTCAAGATGGCTGACATTTTCAATACAACATTCCCTGTTTCAAAGGTCATCGAAAACGGCGGTGGACACGGCTATTGCCCTCTTTCGTACCTATGTTCACAGCTAATATTCGTTCGTAGATTCTCTTCACGGCAAAGCTGTTATTCATGAGGGGCCCCTTGCTCTATTTTCATTATAGCAGGAGGGGGAGCCTTTCTAGTGTGGACAGTGATTCTGGTGTAGTGATTTTTATTAGTCGAATAGTGTAGAATCGAGTCGAATAGAGTAGAATCTGCATCAGAAGTGATTTACCGAGCCCTGAATTTCTTCCTCCTCTCTAGGCATCAGCTAAAATTCATACCCTCTTTTCCAAAAATAGCGTTTTTTTGCGTTTGAAAAAACGAAACGATTTTTTTTCTCATGGGTACTATCATTCGCAAACCTTCTATGTAAGCGAATGCTATGTTTGCCGTGTACCAGGCGTGACTGGTGCAATGGATCTCAAACACGATGCCCTACGCACTGGTCCCATTCTTTAACATTGACCTTTTTCTCTATCATGAGCAAAGCATGTTCCCATCTCGATACAGGTGCTTAGTGCACTTCGCGAACTATGTCTCCACCTTTAGTTCAGATAATGAAAGGAAGTTCATTCTACATGCCGAAGTAGGGGTGTCTACAATAGATCGTGTTTCCCTTGCTTTTTTAATATCCGAAATTATGAAGTAGACGTGTCCACTTTTGTTTTGGGAGTGTCGCACAGTATGTTACCGTGTTCTATTCTATGCCACTAATTTCGTCAGCCAGTTGAATTCGAAAGAGGCTGCGAATGAAGCTGTTAGGTCGCCGTCAGGCTTCGCGATTCTGTGATTTTGCAGTGCCCACTTTCACACGCGATATTACGACCTTGAGATTGTGCAATGCCGCTACTTCGCGTGCGGAGCCGCGACACCGCAAAACCACAGAATCGTGAAACCGCAAAATTGCAAAGTCTGACGGCGGCCTCAGGCTTCGCGATTTTGTGGTGTGCCGGCTCCGCACATGAAGTTACGGCACAGCGAAATTTCGAGGTCGCAGAATCGCGTGCGCGCGAAAGTGCGACTACGTCAAGTCGCAGACACAAAATCGTGTTGTCTGACGGTAGCCCTAGAGCAGTTCTTTGGTACTTTTGGTAAGAATGTATTTTTATATATAAATAATGTCTTCCATGACTGCGCGGAAGCATTGTTACCCTGCGACATCTTATGTGAAACTGTCCGGATCACTGGATATTTGTTCGATTCGTTACTCGGAGCCTTCGTCTTTGGCGAAATCCATCTCTTAAGAACTCCTTTGTCGCTGGAATTGGCATATAACTGATTCAGGTAAAGCGAAAAATCGCTGAGTCACGATATAACAAATTCACTCGCTATATTCCTGAATATCAGTCCCGTGTCGATTTCGAACTGCCTTTCTACATCATAAGGGACAAAGCGTAGTGTTTTGATGGAGATTTGTGTGAACAAACCTTTGGTCGGAAGGTGTTTTTGCTTGACCGCTGGCCTCACATAGTGATCGATCGCTTTACGCTAGCGATCGGGTCGCGGAGGTACTGCAAGCAATTGAGTTTGCATCTCATTACTTCATTTTCAGCTATGGTGGACTCATTTTCAGATCTGGGTGGAATTGCAATAAATCAAGGTCTGTACTGAATAAATAGTTCATCAATGCTCTCATCTACTTCATCGTTATGACTTTAGGTACTGCAGACGCTAGACTTCCGCAACTGGGATTTCATGCAGTGCATGGACAAAACGTAGTTTTGCAAAAAGGTATCTCCCCCTTCCTAACGATGTGTCTTAAATAATAATGTTAGATGGAAGTTCAGGTGGCAGAGTGGCGAGAAGAAAAGAGAGTTTCTGTAAAGGACTTGCGTTTTCTAATAGGTATGACTAACTTTCAACTGATTTGATTGCGTACTAGCTTGCTTTCTTTCTTCTGCAGGCCGGTGTCTGTCAATGAAAACGTGTGCATTCGTCTCACTGAAGTTTCAACAAGTTGGTCGGGTGTGCTGCGATTCGGAGTCACGAATGTGGATCCTGAGACCTACAGAACTATCCAGGTTCCTAAGTGAGTCCTTTTCTAATTGAGCTAGTGTTTTGGAACACTTCAGGTCAGTGTCGTGACTTAGTAAAGGCCAGGGTAATATCGAAATGAAGCGATTCGATTGAGAAATTATTGGTTTTGCGCGTCTTCGACCCTCCTTTTCATTGAGAGAATAACTTCATATCAGATAGATGGTTCGCACGGGAGATATGAGAACAAACCTTTACCACATACTGTGGTTACTTTGTTGTATCATGATGTTTCTCACCCGCGCTGGTCATTTTACTCAATTTTTCCCCTGTTCAGTGCCTTGTCATGACAGGAGCAATAGAGGTTGTTAGATCGAAGCGTTCTTTGGTCCACTTCACATTCAATGGTTTGAGTTGCGCCCTTTCGGAGATACCGAGCGCAAGTAAAAAAGTTTTCGTTCATCATTGCCATAATTCAAAGAATTTCCCCTAAATGATTGTGAGATTCAAAGCAACGGCATAGTTTCGATGAGCTTTTTGTTTTTGTGATTATTTGGCAGCGTTCTTTGCCCGTCTGACCGGTCTCTTTTGGTGGAAGTTTTATCGGTTTAGCAGCTCTATACCGTTTTCCATTTTTTGGTATTTATTGTAAATACCTGCAAGTATTGTACTGGGTCATTCCATAAGTAGTGTCGTTTTTTTCAAGCAAAAATTTTTGCCATAAAACCACAACTTTTACAGCATGTCATATATCATTCGGAAGAGAATCTTCTGCTCTACAAAATGACCAGTTCAGTATTGAGTATGGTAGAATAGCGCCGACATTCAGGCTGGCGAAGAGGTAGGTCCAGCAGTCAGAAATTGGCCAAACCGGCAATCAACTGAAACACTATATTTTACTTGAGGGAAACTAACCAATCATGTATCCCGTTTTTGGCCCCGACCTCTTCTGCAAGCTTCACCAGTCGGTTGTTTAAAAAGTCTCGACGCTTTTTCCACATTTAGTTTTCTCGCCGTAACTCGGTGATTTTAGACAATTTCTACGAACCAAGGCAAGAATAATTTCTCAACCAATCAGCTGAAAGAGTGGTGAAATGTTAAGAATAGGTGGTGGGTAGGAACAGGGAAATACTACTGACCGGCTTTCTTAACTTACTCATGGAAAAAATGAATTGTGAAAAATGTCAACTCGACCCCTATCCCATGGTATAAAACTCAATCTGAATCGCAGCTCAAACAAACTAGAAAGATTTTTCGATATAGCAGAAAAAGTTCTTCGAAGCGGTTTATGGAACAACTCTAAGCAAGAAGTCTGAAAAATTTCATTTTGAATAAGTGTGGGTGCTTTCGAAAAAAGATTTTAGAAAAAGAACGACACGACTTCTCGATCAACTAAATATTGCAAATTGTAGAAGATGTCAGTGCCAAGGTCGCGATACATGAATGGTTGATTTTTCCAAAGTGAAACATAGTGTTTCAATTGATTGCCGGTTTGGCCAATTTTTGTCGGCTGGACCTACCTCTTCGCCAGCCTAAATGTCGGCCCCATTCTAACAAACTTAGAAACTGAACATGTCATACTGTAGAGCAGGAAAATCCCTTTCAAATGATTCATAACATGCTGCAAAAACTTATAATTTCATAGGAAAAATTCATGCTTGAAAAAAACGACATTAATTATGGAATGACCCAATATTATCTTCGAAGCAGACTGCATACTTACCTGCATACTGATGTTTTGATCTTTACTTTGCTTATGTTTCTCTCGAATCAGATGCTGAGTTATCATTTTTGCAACGATCACCTTGGCTATCGAATGTCATACCTTCAAATCCTTGACAAAAGTTGGTGTTTTGACTGTGCTATTATATTTGATTTCATCGTTGGAACTAGCAGGAGGGTATCCGTTTCTCGATCTGAATCAACATATTACTAACGAGATCTAAACGAACTTGACGCGAGATCTGATGGTGCCTGGGAAATCTGTAAAATTGCAACCCTTAGAAGTATGCTCTGTTCATAAACTTGAATTTTTGAACATTAAAACTGTGTTTCTGAAATATGTCGCAGAGACGATGTGTTGTAACTCAAAGAGCGACATTCAGGTTCGCTTGTCCTGATCTCACTTCCAAAGAAGGATTCTGGGCGAAAGCTCTCCCCGAACGGTACTCTGTGGAGGGTAACATTCTACACTTTTCTATCACTCACACGGGTGACCTATATTACGGCGTCAATGGTGTTCATAAGGTGAGTCTCTTTTCCTTTTTATTCCCTTTGTCTTGTTGAAGATATCGTAGATTAGTTTCTGTTGTTCTGCAGGGGCACCCCTTTTGTGATGATCTCGGTGGCACATTTTGGAAACGTTTTCTCGGGTGCATTTTGAGCAAAATTTTCCCAACCCAACTGATATTGGATAGTCTATAAAGTCTTTTCGTATTTTTAAATACCGCTTTTTCCCTCCAAACTGCTTTCCAGCAATCCCTTCTGTACATACACATGTAGTACAAGTCCACACGCATCTGTAGGTATTATCGTCTTCCATCTCCCGGATAACCTTTTTCGGCAAAATAAACATATCAAAGGTCAACCGCATTTTCAATACAAAAATTTTTCTTTGAATGGCGTTAGACAGGGAAAGGAAAAGGTGATAGTCCGATGAAGCAAGATCAGGGCTATAGGGTGGATGGGGCAGCAATTTTTATCCAAGCTCGAGAATTTTTCGGCGAGTCACTTCAGTAGTGGGAGGACTTGCCAAAAAATTGCCTCGCCAAAAAATTCTCGAGCTTGGATGAAAATTGCTGCCCCATCCACCCTATAGCCCTGATCTTGCTTCATCGGACTATCACCTTTTCCTTTCCCTGTCTGCGCCATTCAAAGAAAAATTTTTGTATTGAAAATGAGGTTGACCTTTGATATGTTTATTTTGCCGAAAAAGGTTATCCGGGAGATGGAAGACAATAATACCTATAGATGCGTGTGGACTTGTACTACATGTGTATGTACAGAAGAGATTGCTGGAAAGCAGTTTGGAGGGAAAAAGCGGTATTTAAAAATACGAAAAGACATTTTGGACTACCCAATATAATTTCCTTCCTGGCCCTCATGCTGAATGACTACTCAGCCCGAGCGAAAAGCTGCTTTGATTCCTGACCAACAAGGGAAGGTCAACAGGTCAGCCCAGCCATTCGCCATGGGGTATGTATCACTGTATTCGTCTTGGGACGAGAAACTCAAATCTGCTTTCTAATTTTGCGAAACGACCCTAGTAGAGGAAAATTGGTTAAATAAAATGAAATGTTTTGAGATGGCCATTATAGGCAGTTTGAAGACAATTTCATACCAAACTTTTCTTTATCATTATTGTTCCTTCCACACCGTTACTTTTTAGGGTGTATTTCTGGTAGGCATCAACGTTTCTCTCCCAATCTGGATAATCGTTGATATCTACGGTAACAGCGTTGCCGTCGAATTCATAGGTGAGTTATACCGCTCGATTTGTGCTTTTGTGAAAAATATGGGTAGAATTAAGTGCCTCGACTAAGTTAATGTGCTCACCGCGATGCTCTAGCACCTGCTTTCTCTTGAGTGTTAGTGTCACAAAATAAATAAGACTTTGAGGGAATAGTATTAGCAAAAAAAACCTGGCAACTGCTTTGCACTTAAAGTTCTTCTTGGCGGTGATGATTTTGAGAAGGTGGCTTGTTTGCAGGCAGTTTATTAAGTTGTTTGGGTTAACGAGAGTAGGAATTATGAAGATTCGCGTATGGCGCACCATGGCACCACTCACACCTAAAAGCACGAAAAGAACGCTGTTATGACTCCATTCCTTTAGCACGTAACAGCAACTGAGATTTTTCATATAGTGGTAGGAAGAATGTGAATTTAAGCGTTGAAGTAGAGGAAGCTTTGAGGTGGGTGAAACAGTTTCCATGTGCATTAAGGGGTGTTTCACCCACCTCAAGCTCCTTTCCTCTCCTCAATCCAGGGTTAAAATTCACTCTCTGTGGTTTACATTAATGTTTTCCTGTATCTCAAAAAAGGGTGACGAATTCTTGTTCAAAATGCATGGAACTTTTCTCTGTAAACATAGTGTGTGACTGAAGAACATGTTTGCCGTGCACTCTGGTGTGTGGTGCAATTGTGCGTATTGCGCGATATTTGCGTCCCAATACGCGTACACCCCTTTTTCAACATTGAGCCCCTTTTGCAATTTTCTGGTTTTTAATGATGAGGGAAGAACCATGCGAAACCTCACTGTCAAACCGGCGCACTTAATTCGTATTGTTTCAGATCCATCAGATTTCCGCGTGCCTCGTACCACTGCAGTAACTCCTCGTGTAACCAGTGCCAGCAATTCAAATCACGAGACAACTGCTGCCGATCCGCCAGCTTCATCTTTGCAGCATGTACACTCCGGGACTAGTAGAAGTAAATTCTCCTGGTTTTATGCATTTCCAGACCACGCTATTCTCACAAATGAATGGTTTCCATTCATTTGTGAAAATAGCGTGATCTTGGAGCCCCTGTTTTAGCACTAAATTCTCGCTCCGAAAACTTAAGTTCTCACTCGAAGAGTTGTAACAAGTATCTCACACATTCCATTTCAGCAAACTTCGATACTTTGCGATTTCACCAGATGACGGGTCGACATGTTTCTCTTAATTCTATGCGAAACATTGCTACTCGATGTGGGAGCGAGTACACACAAGGTTATGTATTCTCGGAGAGGCCTATTCGTAATAACGAGAAGGTTGTCATTGAGGTGCGACAAAATCTGATTCTATTACCCATGATGTTCGCTTTCGCAAATTGGCGTTGTAGGTTATCGGCGTTCAACAACTATACAAAGGTGGTTTGGCGTTTGGTGTGACATGTTGCGATCCTTCCACTCTGCGCGTGACCGATCTTCCGGACGATTCGTCAGATCTGATTGAAATGCCACAATACTGGGTTGGCATCAAAGATATCGCCCTACAACCTCGAGTGAACACTGTGCTTAGTTTTTGGATCACTGATTCAGGTACGCTTATGGCTCCGAGTTTTATTAGTTCGCTGAACTATCTGCGGGAAGTTTTTTTCGATGATGTTATTCACCCCTCTAAGGGTATACCTGCAAGAATTATGCTATGGAGGTAGGGTATTATGAGGGTAGATGCAGACGCAAGTGGGGTTGACCCAGCCGGCCGCGAAGGTTGCCGCGCTCGTAACAACTCGCCCAGCAGATGAAAGGCAGCGTGACTGGTAGCACTGCGGGAGACGATAAAGTTACCGAGGTGTGTACTTTCAGTGGGAGTTTCACCGCACATCTTCTCTCCTTAACTGGAATGTTCGTCCACAAGAATATGTCCTTTCGTCCCCATTTCCTCTCACACCTGGCGATGCTTTTAAGCTCATCGTAATGTTTGGTATTTCTTTGAATTCAGAGGATGCATCGGATTACCTTTTTATGCCTTCCTTGGAGTTTATCAATACCTTTTGAGGCTTTCCTCAAAGTTTCTCATTCGTCCACATATTTTTTGTAGGGCTTGATATGTAATACTATATTATGCAGCGCTGGTTTAGATGCTTCATATTTTACATTTGAAAAACGAAAATCACGTTGAGATGTAGTCCCAAGGCTTAGCGCGATAGCGTTCATTCCTATTATGATAATCCGCTTTTTGCCGGTTAACTTGGGAGCTGATCCGAGGTAGTGGCACCCGAAGCGGTACTCTAAGGCCTTCCCAATGATAGTTTGGATGATACCATACTTTACGCGAAGTCACTTCGAAGTTAACAAAGAAAATTTATTTCAAAATCGGTAAACCCTGAATGGCAGGAAAGGTCACGTTGACTCTTTTTTGCTTAACATTTTATAGGGATCAGTGCGTTGTTGTCTACTGCATAGGTCACGCGAATCAGTGAAGTGATTGAAATGTAATAGCTACCGGTGATACAGAAATATGAATGGATTTTTCTTTTTTTTATCAATGATCGAGCAAAATAATTGATGGTTTTTTTTTTCTTAGGCGAAGTGAAATTTGAAAAGGATCAAGGACTAGCTCGTACAGTTCTTCATGTGGACAATTCGCTCCCTCTTTACATGTATTTTGACCTTTATGGCTCGACGCAAGCAATCAAATTGCGCGGTACGAAATTTTAATGTTCGATTTCTCCATACTTGCTTCGGATAACGTTCACATGAGGTGGTACGTTTTTAAGGAACACTGCCGGTATCTCGATCTCATTCACCACTGCCTAGAGCTACATCTTCATCCACCTCTGCACCGACACGGGTTGCTCTTCCACCTCTGCCTACGATTATTCGAAGGTAAATATGATAAGTTTGCCCTCTACATCGTATTTTTTCCCTTTTGTCTTCGGTTGCATTGATGCTCACCACCCAAGGGGTTCATAAATTTTTGTTGGCGACGTGGATAATGAAGAAGCGCGTCATGCGCACCTTGATAAAGTAGCATTACGCGTCTGTTGTTTGTTGGCCAAGTATAGTTTTCTACTGAAATGGCATTTTTAGGGATAATTCAGCATTGCCCTCTTCGCGTCAATCTCAACCATACGAGTTTTCATCCAATATTATGCGTGTACTATGTGAGTTTTCTTGCTTCTTTCACAGTTCGTCTTTGCTCGACTTTAAGGCTATCATAATGTTGAATAAATAGTAGTGGAGATCAAAAAGTAGAATATGTTTCAAAGTTAATTTAGTAGAGGTGCCCTTGTTATACTTTGATGCTATGAATCTTTATCACTCTTGGGTTTGTTGATATACTACATGTACCGATGTCGCGTTGTCCTGCACTGGATCTGCCTACAAGCAGAAGCGCCTAAAAGCCTCCGGTTGAATTTTTGTTGTATACTTTCTTCTGCTGGATCGAACCATGCAAAGTATCGAGACCAATAGGTCCACAGTTTTAGACGTAGTGTTGGTGGACGTTAGGTGATGTACTGCGAGCACTAGCTGCCAAAAGCTGGTACCTCCGTTGTCTGCGACATTAACTGTAGAAATTGTGAAGATTTGTTTTGGGAAAGATCGGCAGTATCAGCCATTTCAAGTAAGATTGTTCTGCTGCGTCATAAAATTTGTCCTGATATTGCAGAACCTGTCTTGGGAACATTTACATTTCTGCAAGGGTTAAGATGCTAGGCCACGAAATGATGCGAAAGAACTAAAAGATTCTTCAAAATCTCAATCATTGAAATTGCCATAAAAATCCAATTTCTTCTCTTCCAAATCCACACGTTCATTGTTGCGCTTGTCGTTCAGCGTTTGGTCACAGTAATGCTCGAAAGTCTGACTTAGAAGTTTTTAGTACGCGACGATGCTAATGGAACAAATACAGTGCCTGACCTTTTCGACGATGATTACGAAGAAGACACAGGTGATTGTTTTTCGTGCTTTATGTTTTTTGAAATGCCACCTCCCCCCCCCCCCCCACTTTTGCGTGCTTTATATAGTTGGCAAGGAGCGATCATTTTATGAAGTGCCCTTTATCACGCAGATTTGGGTAACAGCTGTGTAATTGTCGTCTGGTACGCTATTTGGGGAATCCATGCTCAAGCTGCCGTCATCTTCGCGATTTTGCGGTTTTTCGATTCTGCGATTTGTGGGGTCGCGGCTCCGCACGTGAAGTTGCCATTGCATAATTTCAAGGTCGTAGTATCGCGTGTGAAAGTGCGACGCCGAAAAATCGCAAAGACCCTAAGTCGCGAAGTATGACGGTGGCCTTAACGCGGATACTCACCCGTTACATCATTAAGCAGTCGACATCTCACTTGGCAGTGGTTTCTTACGGTTCACATTTTTTATCCCTCCATTCAGGTGCTACAAATTATTGTTTCGGAATTGGAAGTTATCTGTTTATGTTGCACATACTCGCTTAATACTTGTATGTATTTGCACGTCAACCTGACACTTCGTTTCAGCTCATACTCGTCGTCCCGCTCTTCCACCAAGAAGGGGCGCCGAGGAATCGGTACTGCGGCGCACAGTTGACGATCTGCTGGCGGATAATTCCTCTAATCCTCCTCGTGCTCCTCCTCTGGCTCCAAGACTGGTATTTGCAACATTTTTTATTGCGTTTACGTTTTGCTCAATCTTGGTGAACGATCGTTAATGCCTCATATTTTCGACGACACTTGGACCGCTTCCGGCACCACCCTCTCGCCCTCCTCCACCGACTCCAACGGCTGTCTCAAGCACTCCGGCGACTGCGTCGACTTTTTCGCCTTTTCACAACGCCAACACTGCTTTGGTGCGTAACATAAAATACAATGGGGTCTTATTATTATTATTCCACTGTTTCACTTTTCACGGAATCGTGCCGTGGGATTCGCGCAGTACTGTGCGGTGACTCAATTGTTTGGTTACGTAACTCGTTATCTTTGTAGGAATCGCTGCTTAGTAGACCATCTGGTGCCACGCAGGATTTGCCGACATCGTCTCGCTCTTCACTGCCAAACCTTCAAGTATTGAACCCCACCTTTACTCGTGCTCGAAGTGCACAGTTAAGTGTGGAACGTGATTCAAGTGAGGGTGATGATACACCTAAGGGAGATGAGCTTGATGAATGCACGGTAAGTCTTTTAGGCTGTTTATTTTCAAGATCGGGATCAGCTGATTTTTCACAGGTGTGTATGTCGGCCAGAGTGAACAGCGCTCTATATAAGTGTGGCCACTCATGCATGTGCTACGACTGCGCAATGCAGACTTACCGCTCATCGGGTCTTTGCCCACTTTGCCGTGCCTCAATTCTCGATGTCATCAAAATTTTCAAGGCGTGAGCTTTTGAAATTCATCGTCTTTATGAATATTTTTTCCATGAATTTTGCACAGTTGTGGAATCGTGTGCGATGAAGTGTTTTGGCTTCGACATTGTTTTTTTTCTGAAATGCATGGAAAGGGTCTCAGCCGAAGTGGTTATTTTTCTAGAATAATATCACTCAATGCGTTAGTGGATGTTCGTCTCAAATCTACTTTTGAAATGGTGGTTTTTGATGAACAATACTGTATGTTTATTGTAGGCTCGTAGCGCGCGGATGTGTGCCATTTGGACACAAAATCTGCGTCGCGACGTGCGCCGTGGGCGCGACGAGTGTGAGCTAGGGGTGCTGTTTTCCAAGCGATGGCGTGTCCCACGCCTTACTTTATGGGTAATCGCTTTGGGACCCATCCAGTACGGCGCCCCTAGCTGGCAACTATCGCGTCGCGCGCCACGAGCGACCACGCATATTTCCTGTCCTGGTGCCACATAACCGTAGGGCGCGAGCTGAACATTACGCAGAGCCTGCGATATGTATTGGGAGGTACGGTCTTCTCCTTGAACGAGGTTCTTTTTTTTTTTTTGCAAATCGAGATTCCCGACTGGCTTGGAAAGTGGGGTAATGGGTAACACATCCAAAAAAGAGAAAGTCGCTGACCCATGCCGTGACTGTTCTTTGCTGTTGCTTCCACGTTATGAACTATACATTTCTCAAAGCGAAGCTCAAACTTGAACATGTTATACGCGTGCATTTGGAAGAGAAGCATGACTTTCCCTCGGGATCGATGGGCGGTTTCAAAGCAAATTGATCAAGCTCTGAAATTGCTTTGAATGCGCAGTGTCGATCTATGCATATGGCCACTTCCGCAAATCCTTTCCTTGTATTATCCATCATTGGTTCGAATATACATCGAGCAGAAGTTGTAGCCGTGTGCCTACAATTGAATAGGGCTCACACCTAATCCCCTCAGTAATTGCTAAATGTTGCCGCCAGTCTGTCAATCAAATTCCTTATTGGTTAATCCTTATGATTGTGTATGGAATATTCTTCTTCATGAACACTTTCATGTCTGTTTGCCGGTGTTCCCTGAATTCAAAGTCTACTCATATGTTTGAATAACACTGTTGTGGGTGTGTCATGTCATTGTTAGTTTTTTTTCAAATTCCTCTGCCCAAAGTTATTCCTCATTACAACCTGTTTCAGCATCATTATTATTTAAATTGTTTTTCAAATATGCAGCTTTTTTTCTGTCGTAATCGTGTACAAGACGATGGTATGCTATCAAATTTAATGTCTCGCATGTTATCAGTTTTTTCCTCTTTCTCTACTTACGAACGAGTTATGTTTTGGATGGCGTGGTTAAGTGCTATTTGAAATGCATCATTTAACGTTTTTCAGTAGAAAAATAGGCGTTATGCCAAATTACGTGTACTGTTTCCTGAAGTAAATCTGTATCATTATTATTAAAAAAGTGACTGTGCTGTTGTGTACTATGTTTGTATTGAATGATTGAAAACAATGTAATTCGCTCAACCAAACCGTTTGAATAATATTGTTTGAAACTACTGGAATGCTCGAATCTATTGATCGATTTTTACTTATGGTCCTTCGACGCATAGCGCAACCCTTCTAGCGTCGCATATCGGTCGCCGCGGCGGGAATTTTTTGTCCTGGCGGTACGCACCCCAAATAAGTGTAAATTTGATGGTCGCGCCTTGCTACAGTACGATGAGCTGATGCTTTCCCTCAGCTGTTCTCGGCGTAGAAGATAACTAACTCTGCCGCCTCCACACCAGGATCTCTCAGTGGCCATTGTGCATATTAGTTGACATAAGTGATGACGGTTTTGCAGCGCGATACCCAAAATCTGTAGATTACTTGGTAGCTGTCTTTTTACAGAGCAATGATTACTTTACAACTGTTCACAGTCTTTTCGCAAGTGAGTGGATACTTATGACCTGGAGTTGTACTGCTGCTCCGATCTCAGAGAACGAGGTATAGGAATTTAGAAGCATTTTCAAGTGCTTTCAGATAAGCAACAGTTTGGAAGTTCTTAATGGATTTTTCAGTAGTGTTTCATAATAATAGGATATCATAAAATATTAGGTTGTCCAAAAGTCTTGTGGGATTTTTTTCGATCATCACTTTTTGTTATTTTTTCTTCCAACAAACAGCAGTTAGGCAAGAACAACACTCTGCCACCTCATAGGTAAATTGTTGGTAGCTGTCTTTTTACAGAGCAATGATTACTTTACAACTGTTCACAGTCTTTCCCTCCTCCCAGAACTCTGGGTTCTGATATTTGAAGAAGTCAGTGATCGCCTTTGCAAGCAAGTCATAATCTACGAATTTTCTCTTGGCCAAGAGGAATTTCAGAGGATGAGAAGGGTGATAGTCAGAAGGGGAAATGTCTGGAGAGTATGGCGGATGCTGGAGGACATCCCAGCCGAGCTCCTGCAGCTTGACCTGGGGATGGCGAGCTGCTGGAGCTGGCAGGTGTATACGGCAGACTGTCTCGCCTTGTACCAGTACCTCGTGGAAAAGCATTCCTTCCGCGTCCCAGAGGTACACAGTCCTGAGCGTGGTTCGTCTTCCATGTCAATCTCGCCGTTGCTGAAGCTGATGAACCAGCGGCGCACGGTCTCGTAGCTCACACATCCCCTGCCCAACGCAGCGTTGATGGAGTGGCAAGCTTTCGTCGCTTTGGTGCCGCAAGACCACTCAAAGTAGATGACACCTCGTGTTGGGTGGGTATCGACTACGGGCATTGTAGCTCGCTCCACGGAACCTGGTGGGTCAATACATATTTTGTTAGAAAACTTAAAAAATCTTCTACCATATCCCTGAACCGCCTAGACCTACCTCGAAGTAAACAAGAGTTATTGATTTTTTTGGAAAAATCCTGCAAGACTTTTGGGACAACCTAATATATAGTAGTGAAGTCCCGGAATGTCTCACGGAGTCAACTACCCCTTAAGTTCTCAGGAAACTGGTGTTTCGATAATTTTTCTTACCCATGAGATAGTCAGCCGATGTTAAAAGTATTACCAATAGCCGTTAAGGCAGTCTCAGCAGACGTTAAAAGGATCATGAACGGAAAAATGAGTTTTTCCGTCATCCATTTATTTATGTTGCCTTCCCCAATAAGGTTCGCATGCCAAGTTCCACGCGAAAAAGTGAGAATCTGGCGAGATACAGATCCTCGAAGTGCCGGACGACGAGCCCCGTCGTCCGCCGCGATCGAAGATGTATAGTGGGGACAAAAGGGAAAGTGGGGATTTTTTCATAGCGGGGATTTTTCTATAGCCCTATATCCTGAATGTTACCACTGACATTCAGCCCCGTAAGAAAGTGAAAAACTACAGTATACGATTACTTACCATAGAAAGAACTCCTGGGCCAGTATGGCGCTCTTGAAATTCTCATCGAAGAACTTCTCGCCATAGGTCGACTCGCCTCCAGTTCCGCCGCCACGGGTAAAGTCGCCTCCTTGGATCATAGAGTTCAGGATGATACGATGGAACTTGCACCATGTGAAGTGCACGGGGTTTGCCAGATTTGCCCATTCCCTTCTCGCCGGTGCACAACACAGCTTTCGGCAATGAAATGAAGAAAGGTGAAGGGTGTTGGATAGAGTGACATCACTGTGATACAGTAATTTTTACTTACTTAGATACTTAGATGGCCCGTCTTCACTGGTTGTGCGGGCCCCAACACGATTTCCATTCGGTTCGTTCTTTCGCGATCGTCATCCAGCTCGTTCGTTGACTTCGTTGGTGGCGACCACGAGAATCAGCCGTTCTGGAATTTCTCATTAGTTTAACGTGTTCAACGAAAACATCTCCCCATCTTTTGGGAGGTCTTCCGCGGGGACGTGGACAATCCCATGGGATCCACTCCACTGTTCTTCTTGTCCACCTATCGTCTTCTCTCCGCATTATATGACCGGCCCATCGGTGTTTGGCCTGCGATGCGTATTCCGCAGGGTCTCGTAGACGAGACATCTGCCTCAAATCGGAGCTGCGAAGCCCGGCACGATATTGAGATAGCCGGGTGTACTTCAGAAGACATCTCTCGAGTGCTCTGTGAGTCACCTGCAAGGACTTCGCCGTGGCTGACGTATCAGGCCACGTCTCGGCAGCGTAACACAGAGCAGGAAGGACTGTCGAGTCGAATAGACGGGCGCGTTGGTCAGGATCCTTTAGCTGGTCGGTGGCCTCTTTAATAGACCCGTAGGCTGACCATGCAGCTCTCCTTCTTCTGTCGAGTTCTCCTTCATGTCGTTGTCCATGTTCATGGAACGCCCAAGATAGACGTACGACTTCGTTTCGGCGATGGGAGAGCCGTCGATTTTGACATTTCCTCCATCGCACCAGGCGTTCTTCATGAACTGTGTCTTCATCCGATTGATCCGCAGTCCGATCTTACTTCCGGCTTCGTTCAGCTCTCGGAGCATCGCCTCTGCTTCATTGGTACTACGCGAAAAGATGACGATGTCGTCTGCGAAACGAAGGTTCGAGAGGAATTTTCCGTCCACACATATGCCCTTGTCGTCCCAGTCGAGCGACTTCATCACCCACTGCAATGTGGCAGTGAACAGCTTCGGCGAGATGGTGTCGCCTTGCCTAACTCCCTTTCCGATGGAGATGTTGATTGGGCGTTGGAAGAGCTGTATTGTCGTAGAACAGCGGTGGTAGCAGTCAGCCAGTGTTCGAATATAGGACGCGTCCACTCCTTGGTCGACCAACGCAGACAGGATAGCATTCGTTTCGACGCTGTCAAAAGCCTTTTCGTAATCGACGAAGGTTAGGACGAGGGGAAGATGGTATTCCCTGCAGACTTCAATGACCATCGCAACGGTTTGAATGTGGTCCATGCAGCTGAATCCCTGACGGAATCCAGCTTGTTCGTACGGCTGGGCCTCATCCAATGTGCGCGATATTCGCGTTAGGATGATCTTCGTGAAAAGCTTGTAGAGCACGTTCAGCAAGCTAATCGGTCGGTAGTTGCGAAGATCATCCCTGTCATCTTCTTGTGCAAGATGACAGTGCGCGAACTCCTCCACTGATCCGGGATCCGCTCTTTCTGAAGGTAGCTCCTTCTGATCCGGGATCCGCTCCTTCTGAAGGTATGTGCCGCGAGTAGTGAGTGCAGGACGTGGTTTCCTGCTCGGAGAAGATCGGCAGAAATCTTGTCTGGCCCTGGAGCCGTGCCGCTCTTCATACTCCTAATTGCGACTCGCACTTCAGACGGCAGAATCCTTAATGGTGTTCCACCAGCGGGGATGTCTGGATCTGGCAGGGGTAGTGTGCAACGGAACAGATTGGTGTAGAACCTCTCCGTGATTGATTCCATCTCGTAACGAGAAGTAGTGACAGTTACGTCTTCAGTTTTCAATGATGATAGCGGAATACTGAACTCGTTGAGGTCCCGACGGCACTTCTTCAGACTTCGTCTTTCCTGCGCCGCCTCTAGAATTTTTCTCTTCCTGTACTGCGCAAGATCCTCCTGTAACGCATTTCTGCAACTGACATTGATAACCAGTCGCTCGAGATGAGTTGCATTTGGATCCAGCCTCAAACTTCTCCTCCTTTCAAGCAGCATCTTGGTGTTCGATGAAACCCGATCGCTTCTGCTTGATTGTTGAAGACATGCAAGATCAGCACAGGTTTGCAATCCTTTGAGAAGCAGCTCGTAGTCTTCGGTCGGGTCCTCCACGACTCGCCAGTCATAACGGGATAGTGCCTCGCTCAGAAGGTTCTCGTCATACACGACTTGCTTCCTCCCCTTCGGCCGGTGACAGGTGTTCTTCTCCAGTCGAGTGTCGAACCTGATTTTGGCCCGAAGGAGGCGATAATCGGATCCACAACAGAAAGATGGCACCACGGAGGTGTCGTAGAGGCACCATCTTCTGTTTGTTAGAATGTGGTCGATCTCAGCATGAGTCGTGCCATTGGGTGACTCCCATGTCCAGCGGCGGTGTTCCTTCTTCTCAAACAGCGAATTACCATGGAAGGGACGTGCTGCAGACATGAGGTCAACGAGACGACTTCCGTTGTCGTTCCGAGACGACTTCCGTTGTCGTTCCTATCGCCGATACAGTAATTCTAGAAATCATTTTACTACTACACGAGAGGTTTACAGCTCGAGCCATTATGTTACCGGCGAGTGATGTTTGATATTGAGTTCTTCAGGATACTGAAAGAACTTGAATTGAAGTGAGTTCAAATCCAATGGTCTCATCTTCTCATCATTGTAACAATGTTTTGAAATTGGCGCATCGAGCAGGGTCCTATGGCCAACTCAACTTTTCATGGTTGATTTGAAAGGGGCGTCAAATAACTTTGCATTGGAAGAATTTGAACGTCGACTCACTCGGCATTCAAGATTTCCGACAAGTATGGACTGTTTTTTACGTACATGCACAGTTTTGCTTGATTTTTGTTTTACACCATCGGTATTTTCAGTTAAAAATGACCTGGTTTACTTGGTGCTTCGACACACCATGTGTGCAGAGTAAGTGATTTACTAAATTGGGACTAGTTTAATTCATATAAATATTCAAAAGTCACTGTCTGAATGCTGGACGAGCGCGTGCCGTGGTCCAGCAAATAGTAGCTACCTCGAGTCGGCACGAGTTTTCAAGCATACGATTGAATATGATTGAGAGAATATGAAATGATTTAAAAGGTTTTCAAACATTATGGAAATAATGAAAAATGTTTCGTTTTCTTCATACCGTGAGTACATACTAGTCGCGATCCTTGCTGCTGCATTGTACGCCTTCCCGCGCACGCCCGGCTTGTCATCCATGGTGTGTGGGTGAGGAAGTGGCAGCGATAGCAAACCCGCCGCTTGTACGACGCATGATTCCAGAATATCCATTGCTCAGGGGTGTAAGGCACATGGAGAGCGTTGCAGATACTGCTCGAACGTGCTTTCATAGAAAAGAGTGATGATGGGATGTGACGTAAGTGGGGTGGGGTTGTTACCGGGGAAACGAGCGAAATAATCTTGACTCTCGAGTTGGATCTTATGTTGGGTCAAGCGAGGGGACGTGTGTAAAAGTCTGTGGATTTAGGAAACCAAGTTTTCAGAAGTCACAAAATCTCGGGTGAAATATGCCGAGTCTGTCTTAGGAAAAGAAAAGAAAAGAAAAGCACCGATGAGTCTACTTTTAAATCGTAGCGAGAGCCTTCTCCTGGGGCAGCATAGACGACACATCACATAATCGATCCCGTCTAACTGGCCACTTCACTCACTGCTCTGGACCTACACATATAGCTCATGAGCTGGCCAAAGCACCTCGGAATGGACGTGCTCTGAGAAAACTCGCTGTTTTGTGAAACCTGGTTACACTAACTCAATTGGTTCATTGGAATCCATTGTTTATTAACCACATTACTGTGTCTGTAATAGCAAATTTTCGAACAAAACTGTTCAGCTGCTGCTTATGGCATTATCAGGACATCCTACTTTCATTGAACCCTAGCAGCCTGTTGAACTATAATTTTCCTACCTCCACTGTGTAACTGAAGGCACCTCAGGCGTGGAGAGGGGGGGGGGGGAGGGGGGTACGCTGAAGGAAAGCAGATCTCTACAAACATCCATCACTTTTCGAAATTTCACGTGGTTTAGCGATCGAAACATCCTCGTACAGATACCGGAATACGAAATTTGCTCTCGTGCTGAGCATTTAGTACATAACTCTCATTGGTGGAAGATAATTCAGTCGTTTGCCGCTGCAAATCACATCTACCAGGTTTAGATGATTTGGCGGTCGATATCCCTCATAATATCGGATTACGAAAGAAATTTGACCTGTGAGTGTCAACGCTCTGGATCAATGCGAAAAGGGAGACTGATTTCGCGAAATCGCCTTCTAACGCTCCTTGTCAGCCGCTATCAGCTGTTATCAGTACCGGTCACCCACTGCTGGCGTCCCCAATCGCGACTTACATATGGTAGGATATTCTGAACAATCTACAAAAAGACCCCAATGTACTATTACGTGATACACACCGAAGCAATGATGGCGTTGCGAAAAGGCGAGAAAGTAGACGCAGTCGCCGGAGTACTTGAGACAGCAGTTGGAGTCGGTGGAGGAGGGCGTGAGGGTGGTGCCGGAAGCGGTCCAAGTGTTGTCGAAAAAATGAGGGATCGACGATCGGTTACCAAGATTGAGCAAAACGTAAACGCAATAAAAAATGTTGCAAGTACTAGTCTTGGAGCCAGAGGAGGAGCACGAGGAGGAGTAGAGGAATTAGCCGCCAGCAGATCGTCAACTGTGCGCCGCAGTACCGATTCCTCGGCACCCTTTCTTGGTGGAAGACGGGACGGCGAGTATGAGCTGAAAAGGTGTGTCAGGGTGACGTGCAAATACATACAAAGGTTAGGAACGAAGATGGCACATCCCTAACTCACGATAGTACTTGAAGCGATTGTCGAAATTGTTGTGAGTAAGCAAGGAAGGTCTGATATGACAATGAAGACCACAACAACTCGATGAAAAAGAGAAGGTGGTTCGCAGAGAATGAGAAGGCAGTAAAAATCCCATCGAGTAAACGCACTGGGTTCAGAACACTATCCGTAAGAAGATATCACCTCGATGCGGACTACTGGGTAGATGGACGAGCTCAAAAAGCCCTGTACGGAGTTGAGAAAGATTCAAGTAAGCATCCGTTCAACGTCATCGTCATAAACTGCGGTGCCTAGGATGGATCCAGAAAAGGGCAAACTCCATTATACTTGTTCAAACTAACCCCAACTGTAATTTTTGGTCTCACACTTCAGTTATAATAAACCCTCCGTGAACAACTCCCTGAAACAATTTATTCCATCTAGTGCTTCCTCAGCCGACGTTAGTGCTACTCCAAAGATCAACACTGAACTACTTGCGCAAGGGTTTTATTCTCCACGAATGCAGAACTGCCGAGCACAAGCAGCAGAATGTGTTCGAAAACACAAATTTCGACTACTATGAGAACGCAAATTCTTAGGAAAAGTATGTGATAGAAGCTCAAAGAAAGAGCGCGGCGCAGCGCCTCGGTAGCGATGGCAAAAGGAAGGATTCAATACATATTAAGGTCTGCGTTAAGAAATGAGGGCGCTATCGTAATAAAAAGGAAGTAAAAGCATACACTTGAGTATACAAACTATGATAGCACAGTGGTTGCGAGTGACGTACGACAGCGCAACAATGGATGGTCCCCCCCCCCCTCAACTACAGTAGCACCGAATAGCTCACCTCCCCCCTCCCGATTAAGATAGCACCTAAATGACAGTTATATTACACTGCTCATATCAATTACGATGCTTTAGCGTGCCGCGCTGAGTTTCTCCTCAAGTCTGATCTAATCGAGTAGGTCAGATCGATTTTTCCGATCGCGCCTTTCTCAGACAGGGTAGCGTCACTAGCCAACCCCATTCGCTCGCTTGAGTGCCGGGGACGATTGTCCCCTCTCCTCGCATCGCTGAGTTTTCTTCTTATTTTAATGCTTTGTGAAGTGGTTTAGTTTCAATTTGGAACCTCTTTAAAGTTTTTTTTAATTGTTGAACGTTATAGTTATTTGAATTCGTTTAAAAAGGGTCCCACTGAAGGAGTCACTGGAGGACACTGGGTACAGCGCTTGGTTGTTCTTTAACACCATTTTACCCCTGGTTTCATTTACCATAGAAAAGTCTCGTTGATGTGCTTAAAGCAGAGGTATTTTATTCATATTAGCCTATCTTAAGTGAATTGTGACAGATTCAGAGATTGAAACCGCCTACCAACTTTTTTAGTTGACTGCAGAATATTATAATTCAGCAGGCAGCGGAAAAGAATCGGAATAGGCAGCTTGAGATGATGTTGGTCGATCAACAAAAACTACAGAAGGAACTTGTGCAAACACAAAATCGATTGCGAGCGTGCGAAGAGTTAGTGTTAGTGTGAATGTGTGTTTTACAACTGTATATGTATCTGAGAATTATAGCTATGCCATAAAAGACAGCAGTCTGGCAAGAGTTCAGAGGAATCGTCCACTGGACCAGATTATCTTGAAGGGTCTTCCTCATGCATTAAAATGATATTTGATTATATTGATATGATACGGATGGAATTTCTGCTTGAAAGACTTTAATCGTTTTTAGGCAGTGATTACAGTGGTTTTTGCGGAATTGTGGATGTGATGGAAAACGCTAAGATACGTATTAATTAGGAGAATGGTGGAGATTGCGTTTTTGTGGAAATGGGAATTGAGGGATGTGCGGAGAGGGATTAGATACTTATCGATTCCAACGCTCCGCTAAGTCCCACAAAAAGAACTTTATTTCCACAGTTCTTTCCATCCATATACGCACAACTCGAGCAAGCTCTGAAAAGGCCTTCTGTGCAATCGCAGAAGCAGTTGGCAAGCTCGAAAACCCACTAGAAGAAAGCAAAAACCAAAGCGTCTCCGAACAATTAGAAAGAGGCCAAATCTTACTGTCAGAATCTGAAGCTTTGCAAGTCCGACTTGAAATGCAAAAACAATCGCTTACGCGAAGCCATGTGGCAAAACACAACGGCACGAGCAGAATTACCGAGAATTCCCATTCTAGAGTTCAATGGAAAACGCTGGGAATGGGATAATTTCTGGGAACTATTCTGTGCCAGAGTGCATTCACTCCCATTGTCAAATTTGCAGAAGTTCAACTACCTTTTCAAAGCTTTGACGGGAGAAGCACGACAATCTGCTGAACGTTACCAAGCAACGTCGGAAAACTACCCGTCGGTGGTGAAGCACTTGCAAGAAAATTATGGGAATGCATCTGCGATAATCACCAATCTGCATGAATAAATGGAAGTCTGCACAGCTAGTAGCTCAGACTTGAAAGAACAATGCAAACTTCTTGACAGTCTCTCTTCACTTACGAAACAATTGGGAAGTAAAGGAGAGAACCTCACTAGTCATGACTCATGTCAAAAATCCTTGCCAAATTCAGAAATGACATGCGCAGACGAGTTCTTGAAAGGAAAAGCGGAAAAGCGGAAAAGAAGTACTGTGGGATCATCGTATCCTGAATTAATTTTCATGAGTTTTTTTTTGTCGCTGAGAATATATTCCATATCTTCTTGACGCATGATCCTATCTTGTAATGGGCGCTGGTAATTCGGCCTATGGCCATATGTCAGTTCCTTGGGAAGGCAGCTCCCATGCCATACTTTTTTGATCTTTTGATGTTCCTTGCTGGTGTATGTAGTTCATATCTCATGAGGCACCGTTCGTAGTGGTGGAATCTGCGTTTTTGTGGAATTATGAAAGAAGACTAGATATGTATCACTTCCTAGTGATCACAAATGATGAACAAGCAAGTGGAAGCCTTAGATACAATTTTGAAACAAGGAGAAGAGATCGAATGTCACGTGAAAAGAAACTTCTAACTACGAGATACACAAGGAAACATAGGAGGAAACCTACTGCCTACAAATCTCTAATTCACAGGAACACTGGTCAATTTCATGTGAAAAACCCAAGCATCCAGAGGAGAGAATTGACGTATAGATGCCTCGGATGCAGCTCACCGAATCATACACTCAGTGAGTGCAAAGAAAAAGGATGCACACAGTGCGGAATACGACACCATACTTCATTATGCTTAAAAAATTCGGAAGTAAACTCATCTGCTATACGCCGGACGAGATGATTTATTACAAATCTTCGAAATATGTAATATTAGTGTGTCCGGTTATCTTTAGGATGTTCTTGAAATGTTGGAAGTAAATAAACAAACGAAATCCTGCCTGCGATTGATGATCGTCCATCTGTGAAGTGTTTCCTCCCGTTAGCTTAGGCCCACGTCCTACTTCGCACGCGTTTCTTCGTACCGCCAAGAATCATCATGCAACATTATAAAGGAAAATGAAGGTGTGAGGCGGAAGTGAAAAATGTTCTAGGACCTGTTAGTAAGCGTTAATATGAAATGGATCGCGTCATCCCACGTTTCGAGGGCGCACCTTCTATTAACACGGCTTCACCTGTATATGAAGCTACACCATACTTATTTCATTGACCCTCCATTTTTTATTTGGGTTTTTTATTGCCTGTCTGTTCTACTAATAGGTATGTAATGTGTTAGAAGGTATTACGATATTGATGCAAACCGCGGAATGTGATTTTTGCCTAAGCCTTGAGGGGGAAGAAGCTCCGGAATGAGTGATTAATTTTAAGGGTGGAAATTACCCTGGCATTCTTCTTGTGAAGGAGGACACTTCTCGAAGCTCCTTCTCACCCTCTTAGGATGAGCAAAAATTTTCTGCTTCCTAGGTATCGTTTTTCAGTGCCACCTCCATAGTACATCAGCGCCCAAAAACATCCTAATGACAATAGGATACGTTAATGTAACATGTTCCGAAGACTTGTAATGGAATAAAGTTCATACTGTAATTTTAAATGCGTTTTTGAGTGCTTTCCCCATAGTATACATAAGCACCGAGCACTATTCAATGTTGACGTTCAGGCGTTTGGGCGATTCCGGCGTTCAGGCGATCAGTTGAAAGAAAAACATGCACATCGATTGGGCGATGGCGAGTAAGGGGAGTCTCTGAAATCGATTATCTTTTCATTCTCGCCTATGCGCGCAATCGCCTGAATCATGTACTCCGAACAATGCCAACATATTTCTTGTTTCATTTATTTTTCTAGCTTTTAATCCTATTTTCTTTTTAGAGCATCGTTCTTGCAGATAATACTTCCCCCTTTGTTAAGGCATGTCGTTTGACAAATAATATTGAATAAACAAATAAATAAATATTCGAAATTTGCGATAGGCTTTAAATCAGCCTGTAACAAATCATTCATGCTTTTGTCGTTTATTTTCCTGTTGAGTGAATAGTGAGAAAGTGGGGTGCAGCCCCATGTCGAGTTTTTGCGCGGCCGCGTGCGGCATTCGGCGCGGCGGATTTCATTGCCTGTGATTACGCATATTGCGTACACTCCCTTTAATATTTTACGTCCGAAGAAACTATTTTTTGATGAGGATTATTATCATGTGATGTTATCGCTTCTTTTGCTTTTTATGTTACTTTTTTTAAGGTACAAAAGCTATTGTTTTCAAATAATGATGAGATGAGCAGCATTTTTCTTTCAAAGAACCTTCATGTTACTAGCCCCTTGCGTCCTGAGCGGAATTCCAACCGAGCGCGACAAATCATGCCGATGATGCCGCGAGTGCGACGCCGCAAAGCGAAAATTCGACATAAGGCTTCACATCTGGGAAGGTGCAACGCTTGCTTTAAGTCTTCTACGGTAACTTTCATCATGCCATGATGTGTTTGGGACATATGCTGCGTAGTAGGTCACGTTATTATGGTCTATCCTGTGATGAGAATCAGATCAAATCAATAATAAGTAGTGGCACATATGGAAGCGACCATCTTGCTGTTTTCTTCATATTCACATTACCTGAAAGTATGGCTTAAAGAATTCGCGATTTAAAGTCGGTTTATGGTTTTCTAGTAGCACTGTTACATTTGCATATCACCTATTTTCATATTGATGTTTTTATGTGCGTACTTGTGCTGATTCTTTTCTTCGACATCCAAAAACTAAAAGATTCTATCAGACAATATTTCAGTTTCCATCCGATTTCGTTGATAGCACTAATTTTTGTAGGTTCATTTCTCAGCCGTAATTTACCGAGGAATATATATTGGTTCCGTGCACAGAAGAGTCACCAGTTGTGACTGGTTTCCTAGTACCTGCCATTACCAATCGATGTTCAATGTATTTTTAATCACTCGTTCCTTTTGCCATCAAGACTCTTTCATGTGTGGCATGTTGCATCATAAGTGCAATAACCGGAGTTGGTCCTGCGAAAATTCACCCTCGGATTGAAAGTGGTGCTGACACAGCACTCATCATACTTACGATGGATTTTCATAATAATACAGCTTATTTTAGTGACGAAAGCCTTGAGGTGAACATATTCATAGGGTAATGGTACAGCACTACTACCCTTCTTTTTCTATTCATTTGTATATTTTTGTTACAAATCATCATCTTTCTTTGGGATATATTTCAAATTGAAAGATTATGTCTCTGTGTGAATGAAAGAGGCTGTTTTTGTATTTTTAGCCAAAACTGACCGACAAACGTACTCTATAAGTTTTCTCTACACACTGTTTTGACTTGCCGGCGTGCTCCAGTAGTCGCTGTAGTTCATGAGATTTTCCCGGTCACTACACCACGCTGTCAACCTGGATAATGCCCTGTTTCGTGAGCGGTGAAATTCCTTATCAACTCTAATCTATCATTATCACTTTTATTCACCCTCTTGATTCCACGTCTCACCATTATAATGCTTGAAAAATTCAGTGTTGCATCATTACGCGCTGTGAACGTGAATATTGTGACCGATGAACGGACACACAACACACACGAACACGGACACAGACAAACAGACAGACAGACAGACAAACAGACAAGCAGAAGGCAGACAGAGGGACAGACAGGCAAACAGACAGACTCAGTGAATCATAAGGCTGGGGCTTCCAATGCAAAGTATCCCTCTATCCGTGCTGACTCAAGGACAGCTGTCTATTTTCTTGAGTTGATTTTTCTCTATGCCTTTCTTAGATTTGCATGCATCTGCGTGAGCACTTTGCAGCCTTGTGGTGAGCTTTGTTGGTTCCCCATCTTCTTTTCTTGGAAGCGAAAGGGTGCACTGTGGCACGTATGCATGAGAAAAATAAGAGTGATTAGGACATGCTCCAATTGATTGGCGACTGAATAAGCGGCAGTGGTGCTGCCAGAAAGGCACGATGGTCTGACAAAGTGCTGGTTGTTTCATTCGGGGCGTCCAGCATATCGCTGCCATGAAAATGATAACGCACACCAGACTGTCAGGAGCAATGCATTGCATGAATCGACGGGTTTCGAGAAAGTCCCATCGATGATGCCCACCACAGCAGCTATGCAATGCGCCCCTCGTTGCATGTGCGTTGAAATGGGGCGTAGCATGAAAGGCACGTTCGCTCAACTTTGAGTGACGGGTCGATAAGAGAAATGCTGGATTGACATGGTTCTATGTCTAGTACAAAAGAAGTTGCACTTGAATTGTTCAGAGGACTCAGCCACCACTTTTGGCGCGATCGATATGAGCACCACATGGTCAGTGGTACAATTATTAGCTTTCGAAGAGAGTAATTAGATTTGAGGCGAAGATTGGCAGAGGTATGAATTCAGAAACAGTTCATTGCTCCGTGAAGCACCATGTCAAGGTGCTTAACCTGTAGGTACAGTCCATTTGGGAGCGCTTGATAGGGCGTGGACTACGGACTTGGGTGAGAGTGTATCTAACTCTCTCGTCCAGCCACACACTCTCACTATCGCCACTCAGACCACGCCCTGTCAAGCGCTCCGAAATGGATTGTACAACGCCCTTCTCTTCTGGTGATAGATTAGATATGGAGGAGTGAGATTAGCATTTCATAGAAGATTTGCTGTGCAAATTGCTTCCATTCTTTTCCGACGATTCCAACTGCTCAGCGAAACCCGCGATACATTTACTCCCCAGGTTCGAAAACTATTTAGGTTTGAAAGATACAAGCCTTCTGTAAGGCGCGAGATACCCCCTCTCTGCTTCCGCTAGGATTCCTCGGCTAACGCTGACCCTGGTGGCAAAAGGTGGTAGTGCCATCCACATAATTTTTGTGTATCACTTCCTATCATAGAAGCTACTTGGTGATCACCATTGGCACACTGAACTTTACAACCACTGGGTTCATTATTTGCGTATTTATAATCCGGCTTACTCATTTTGGTGCCGATAAACTACTGGGTTGGTGCCGGCTTTTTCCAACAATTTTATTTAGCAAAAACTCATTTAAATATTTTTTTGAGAGCGTTTCCGCCATTGCACTCAAGGAGTGCTTCCCATTTGTTAGCCGACAAAAAGCGACAATAAAAAGCAATAATAACATAATGAATATAACAATAACATAATACATAATTTATTGTAAACATAATACATAATAAGTATAACAATAAAAAGCCGCATTAATCACGCGCCAACCTAATATGAAGACAAAAGCGTGTTGTGATTGAGGCACTAAGATATTAGTGCAGACAGGAAAAGGTGTTTTTGCCTAAGCCTCAAAGGGGAAGGAGCTCTGGAATAGGTGAATAATTTTCAGTGCAGAAAATATTTTTGGTTTCCTTCTTGTGAAGGACTCTCTATTGAACAGGGCCCTGTGATATGATAAATTCTTCAGTGACTTTGAGATGGTCATTGATGCACTTATTTGCCATTTCATTCATGCAAATACCAGTTCTTCTTAGATGAGTGGAATTTTTGTTTTTTCATGCTGCACTCGAAATTCGCGCCTCACGTTCCTCTCTCGTCTCGCCTCCTTCCTCACACGCACACAGTCCATGGCACACATGCACATGCATGTCGGCGTCCGTATGTTGCATCGAGCTCGTAGCCCTTCTTCGACGACTTGAACATGGCGCTACACATAGTTCGCTTTATGTTGTACTTGTAATCGAGATATTACTTTACTTGTATTCGCAGTATTTATCAGTAATCCACGCACACGTAAACCAGCTTCCGCATCATATTCTTTCCTACTGTTGTCACTACATCCTATGGCATAAAATGTACTTGCAGTACTCAAATTGTTCGCAACTACAGTTACAGTATGTAAATAGTTACAGTAAGATCGCTCGTATCAAGTTAGCCGTGCAGAAATTGTCGACACGCTCTCTCGAAACTTGTCATGCTCATGTTCGTGGGAGAAACTTTAAATTGTAATTTTCTGCACGGATGTTATAGTTTTTGTTGTTGCTGTGAGTGTTAGGGTGTTCACCGTGAACATTACATTCAGTAGGTATCAAATTCTATAAATTATCTCAATATGGTTTTTGATAGCAGCTGGGTTCAGCACATGTTCACGGCGTGGTACGTCATCATAGAAAAGCGATAAGCGCACAACTGTTCTGTTACTTATGAAAACGTACAGGACCAATTTTCAGCTGAACGTTATCTTAGCGTCGTTATTGGTAGACTAATTTTGCTCTAAGAAAGATAATTTTTTTTTAATTTGCCTTCGACCGTAGGCGTTCGATTGCGCACGCAATTTTTGTCCTCTTACTTCCTGGTACATCTATCACCATGTTGTAGTTATTGGACGAGTTCACGCATCACTGATTCGTTCGATATGCCGAAAATTCCTGATTTTCTTCATTGCATTGGGACATTCATACAGCTATCCCTCGTGTCAAAATGCATCTGAAAATGTGTTCGAGCCAATGTACAAGTAAACTTTGCCGCCCTTTAATTACGTTCTGTCTTCTTCCATTCTTCATTGAAGCAGAATTCTTGTGATTCAGCAGTCTTACCCCTCATCTTATTTAATCAAATGAATCAAGGCCTATTGTGCCAAGATTGTTTTCTATATCGACATTGGATTATTCATTTCCATTATTCTGTCATTGTGACCAGTCAGTAGCCGTGCCTTACGAAAATGCCAGGTTATGTTCTTCCGAAAGTGAAAAATTTCCTTAATTTCCTCCGCTACGTAGGACACAGTTGTGGGTTCGTACTGGTTTCCTTGAGAGACGGTGTTGCTCGGGAACACTGCAGTATTGATTGTTTTGTATTTGATTTTGGCTAAGTATCAGGAACACTGCAGTATTGATTGTTTTGTATTTAATTTCCGCTAGGTATAGGGAACACTGCAGTAGTGATTGTTTGGTATTCAATTTTCACTAAATATCGTTCAATTAAAAAGTCAAGCACATAGGTTTGAATTTTATGTCGGATCAGTCCAAAGTAGGAGTAAATTAGGGCTATATTCCGATCTATTCGATTTACTTTTATTCGATAATGACATCACTGCTTTCCATTTTGTGTGTTCTCACGGAGGCACATCGCACTTACGTATTGGACCTTTTATTGATGCTATCTTGATGTTCCTGATTTTTGGCTTCATTTTATCGAAAATTTGGGTTCGTTTTGCGTGCAACAACTGTCTCGGGGAAGTTGTCCTAGGCCGCTGTCACGCGGTGTCGCGGCTCCGCCCGCGAAGTTGCGGCAATGTACAATCTCACGGTCGTAGTATCGCGTGCGAAAGTGCGACGTCGCAAAACCGCAGTCTGACGGCGACCTTGGTTATATTTAATCAGTTATCCTACAAAACTGACATGAGATCCTGGGGTGTGTCATACGTCCATCATGTCTGAAAAGGTTCGAGCGATGAGATTCAGTAAAGTATTCCTCGTATGCAGACGAGTTAGAAGTCGTCTGCTGCTTGACGTCATCGTCGTGTGGTTGTTCGACAACCACGACGTCATCATCGATTGTTCGATTGCATGTGTGTTCCTTCCTTCCGCATAGTCGCAGCACTGCACTTTGTGTACACACCCAAAAAAAGGCCGGGTGCTTAGACGCGACACGCCTGGAACATGACGCGTATGAGACGCGGCCTGCCGCATTGGTGGTAACCAGGGTACACCGGGACTCAAGGATTCCTCGATAAGGAGGGGGGTCGTATTCGACGGGGATGGGGTCGTAATTGTGCAGAGGTCAGCAATGGTCCATGGCTAGATGCGTCAGCTGACCTGGTTATGTATGAAAATATGATTGAGTTTGAGTGATGAACGCAAAAATTAAAGTACTTACTATACAACAGGCAATAGTTACTGATCCCGTAGAGCTTATATAGTAGATGTTGAAGGGGGTCGTACTTGGGTCCAGTTCAGGGGGGGAGGAGGGCTGGACTGAACCGACCGCTTTCCTCGACACCTGGGTGTGCCGTGTAGGGTAACATGTATGGCAGCCAGGTAGCAATAGTGGGACTACTCCAGGCGAAGATACGGACAAGAAACTCATATAACACCCACAACATATACAGAAAACGGGGGCACGTGCCAATAGCAGGAAATTGCCATTTGGAACGGTTTGAGAATCGTTTGAATGTGAAATTCGTCTCCCCCGTCTGCTTTCACTCTGGTTCTATCTCATTCTGCAGCCCTTTCACGGCCATTTCACTCACTCATCAACATAATTATATAGGTGTGTCTTTCTTCCCATTGAGGCGCCGACGCTGATCCCACCCCTTGTGTATTGTTTATTGGTGTTATGTTTTCTTCTGTATTTGAAAGCCTTACTATTGCTCGAAATTGTTAATATATGTGCTCGCATTTCCCATCACCGATGAGAAAAGTTTTACGCCATGAATTGGCGTCGTTGTTCTTGTTTTTCGAAATGCATACAAGCACGATGATTTAGAATGCTTTACCAAGATGTTAGTGAGGTCTTTTATCGCATTTCTGTGACCTGTGTATTCTTAAGTATACCGTCCATATCCGTATCAAATTTTGCCTTGGAATATAAGTTTGAAGCGGCGCGAAAGCAAGTTCAAGTTCCCGTCGAGGATTCCTCTGCGAAAGGGTCATATTTTGAGTTGGAAGTGGGGGTTGTACTTTGAAAATTTTTCCTTCTTTGGCAAAAAATTCTCGATACTCAACATCCACACACAGGGTCAAGCGTGGCGTCGAGGATAATTTCCGAAAATGCGTTTCCCTTAAATGCAGGCATTTATACTATCCCTCCTCCTACGTAATGCACTCTACTGCGATTGCCGCGTCGCTATTGCGGTAGCAACGCGGCGATCACGATGGGGTGCGGTATATTCCCAGTAGTACATTTGAGAATTTTTGAATATCTGTAGCTTTGCTAAAACTGAATATTTCAAAGTACTGTGCACTGTTTTCTTAGTAAATTCCCTAGACCGATTCGTTGGCCTCTTGGTTTCCCCAATGGTTCCCCCATTTCCAATTTTCCAATCCAGTCGAGGAAAACTTAAAATAACTTCGAAGTGTTTTTCACTTCAAATGGTCGAAACTTCCTTCAAACTCAACCTTATGAGGTCAAACTTGTTCTGCGGGTCCTGTGAGGTTGCCGCTTTCCAAACACTGCCTGAACTATCTCCTGAAATAACCAGTCGAGGAATATGTTTTTCATCGAAGTGGCGAGATCTTCTCACGAATCTTCGAAAATGTTCCATTGTGTTTATTGTGCATCGAGTACGCATCTTTTGCTCCCAAGAAACCATCGAGAGGATGGCTGGCCTCGGCTGGCTTTGCTGAGGATGCACCATGCATGGGGATCTCCTTCCCATTCTTAATGAATGAAATGCTTTCCCGGTCCGCATAGTGGCTCGCAAGTCTAGATCACGTATTCGCAATAGTAGTAAAATATGAGAGACATCCAAATCAGCTAATTTTTTCGTGTTCATCCCATAATGTCTTGAGTATTCATCCATGCTGTAACCCGTGGATAGATTCAGCTCCCCACGGCGGCGGTGAATTCCAGAAGTCTTTTTGTAGGTCATTTCGGTGCCAGCCGACCAACAAAAGGGCTACTGGCGTTGGCCGGCTTCGTTCTGGATCGCGCCATGCATGCGGTTTCCATCGAGGATTCATAAGGTCAGAGGATACACTATTCTCATGGTCGTCTTGGAATTGTGGACTGTGAACAAAGCATCATGTATCGACCTTGCACCACAGCATAAGTTATGCGCGTTTGGTTGCAGAAGCTTGACACCTTGTTCACAGCCTTGTTCACAAAGCCAAGAGGACCAAGGGAACAGCGTGCCCTTTGACCTGCTTATCTTTTGCGTTGTCAGTGCGCTCTCCTCTCTACAAAATCGTCTTAGACACTTATATTAAAAAATTTGTGTCTTCCCTTGTTTCCTATTTGTGAGGTGTCGCTCCCTGTTCCTTCGAGTTCAAGTGAAGATTAAATTAAATATTAATTTTGAATTTGATCCCAGGCAATCGGTTCTGTCACAACTCCCATCTCCCCTTTTTTTCACTTTGGACCCTCAGCTTGAGAAATTCCGTTGATCACTGTCTACCTCAACGATTACGATCCTTCCCCCCCCTCCCAGCGGACCAAATACGACCCTCCCTCCCCCCGTCGAGGATTACCCGACCACTTGACCCTTCCACGCAACCGTTTTTTTTTGGGTGGGAGAGCCTATCTTTAAAAAGGGTCCGGAATCAATAACCATATCTAATATTACGTGGCAGTAGTAGACGACCTTTTTTGGGGAGAAGTGTGGAATTCAAAAATTTTCGACGTCGCATGGCTCGACCCTGAACGGAAGTGGAATCCGTCCGACTGGTTCAATTTTTATGCACATGCCAAGTCGCAGCTTGCTACATTTTATCGCTCACTTTATCTACAACGTATACGGCTTGAATGATAGGTCACGGCCATTCCTGAGCTCCTCCTTCCTCGTTAATGAGCTCGAACGAACGACTGAACAATGAATGAGGTGGTACAAACTTCCAGTGACCGTTTCATTTTTATCAGGCGTCATCAGCTATTCTGGTTTTCATTCTTATCCCTTCGCTTCTCTGTGTAATTTGTAGTGATAGGAGCATGGGATGGGCAAAGCATAGGACAATAAGTAAGGAGCACACGTGAAGCAAGCTAAGCTCTGTGTTACGTGGACGGGGTGTGCATTAAAATTTCGCTCTTGCGACCGGTTTTCATTCTTATCCCTTCGGCATTGGTTTCGATGGTACCCAGACGTGGGAAGGTCAGCATTAAGTTTTTCGGAGAGATGAAAGGGACCTGCTGGCAGTGGGCGGGACGTACCTTAGATGGGTAGTGCTTGCAACAATAATTCGTAACTCGGCTCCAGCGCGGCGTAGAGACCAGGAAAAAATGCGGTTGAAATCCAATATGACCAATATATGTCGAGCCTGACACCTGTAGACACGCCCACAACGGGCTGAGCGTTCGATTAGTCATGCGGTGCGTGCGCTCTCCTCGCTACAAAAAAATGCTGTCTAGTTCTGGGACGGTTTGCTGGTTAGGTAGAAATAGGGTTTTTCAGTAGCAGCCAGAGCCATGAAAGTCGGCAAAACTTTACATATATAAACTCTTCAACAGAATTTTGTATATAGATTTTTTATATATTTTTTACATTTTTTATTTTTATATATTTTTAATGTTTTTATATTTTTTATTTTTTATATTTTTATATTTATTTTTTGTATATACACTTTTTTATATATTTTTTATTCGTGTTTTGTTGAAAAATAAAATCAATTACTTAATTTTATTTCACTGGTAAGTAAAATGAGTCATAGTTCACTTACTTACTTATAGTTTACTTACTTCATGTGTGTATCGTCTTGTCTGTTCGTTCCTCCTCGTTTCTACGAAATTCGGCATTACACGGAAAACATTTTATGGAGATGGGTAGAAGTTTGGAACGGGTGGAGAATGGGAAAGGAGGTGAAGAGTACACACGAACCAGCCAAACCCCGCCCACGGTGGGCGGGGCATGCGTTGAAATGTTTACTACTCAGGTCAGAAAATGTTTACATTCGGTCTCAAAACGACCACGAATTGAGGAAAGATGAGTTTCGGTTCCCATAATAGGTGAAAAAGGCTCATGCGCAGTAAGCGGAGCGTATTCTGAAAAGGTGGTGCCTACAATGAAAATTCAGAACTCGCTTTCAACGCAGCTCAGAATCTAGGTAGAATTCGGTGAAGATGAGTTACGTCCAAACCATTTGAACATACGAGTGACCGGAGGTCCGCTCACAATGGGCAGAGCGTGAAGCTATTAAATGGCGCTCGCTACAAAAATTGCAGTTCGGTTTTGAATTGGACTGGAAACAGGGGAAAAGTTGGAATGACCAGTATTGGCTAGGGCTGTGAAAGAGAAACAGAATTCCGCAGTGAACGGAGCTTCTGCGGCCATGCGGGCGGAGCGTGAACCAGAAGTTATGTGACCCTAAAAAGTGTCCGAAGGCGGGGAAAGATATCAGCAAAAGTGAGAGGCAATTATTGCTTACGAGGATTGGGCTGACGCCAGAGTGAGTAGTAAAGAATGAAGAGGAAAGCGGATAGGGCGATAATGGAGAAATCCTACCACATACAAGAAGAGGGACGAAAGCGGTGGGCTAAATCAATAGATGAACACAGTTGCACAGGGGAAATGTTCCCATGTGCAACTGTGTTCATGTTGCACAGGGGAAGTTATACCGCAGCATGTTACAAATGTATGTAGGTTTCCTACGCTCAAGGACAGCATGAATGACCCATTTAGTCACAGAGCTATGGTCAGGGAGCTTGAACATCAGTGCTTGAAAAATGCTAGTTGAGATTACTCCAATCGACACTCAAGAAATCATTAACTGGGACAGAGGAATCGTCCTTGGACTATCCCAGAACAGTAAGGCGATTGGGAACAGGCGCATAGTTCACCCGTGATGGAGAGAGCGAGCATCGTATAGGCTGGAGAAGGTGGAGAGGTACTGAATTAAAAATTTCGCTGCCATGCGTCGGAATAACGTGATGTCAAAAATCTCCCTCGTGGGCCGCGAGGTTGCATTTGATACCTGCAAGTCCTTCCAGTCGATTAGTTACTTTGAATGAAATTATACATATGACATTGACACATGGCATTGAGCTATATCGATATCATGAAGCGCATCAATCGGTTCCTCATCTGCTATAATGGGGCTCTTTATACCACAATGAAGCCAATTCATAATGCGTGTAGTAGACAAAAAAGCCACAAAGTATGAACGCGGCCTTTGTTGGTGTATGTTTGACCGTGTTGCGTGTATGCGTGTGTGCGTGTTTGTGTTTATGTGTTTATGCATTTCATTTTTTTATGAAGTGGTTTTCCGCAGATATGTGTATGCAATGCGTGTATGTGGGCGCTTTTTGTATCTGCGTTGTTCTTGTCATCGCCGTCGCTGACGGAGAATGTTGTTCTTATCCTCACTCCCGCCTATCATTATCGTCTCTCCATCGAGTTGGCTTTAAGCATTTTTTTCTCATTAAACATCCATGCCAACCTATCTCGGATCTCTTGCTATAAATATTAGGTAGTCTAAAAAGTCTTTTCGTATTTTCAAATACCGCTTTTTCCCTCCAAACTGCTTTCCAGCAATCTCTTCTGTACATACACATGTAGTACAAGTCCACACGCATCTACAGGTATTGTTGTCTTCCATCTCCCGGATAACCCTTTTCGGCAAAATAAAAATATTAAAAGACACTTCATTTTCAATTTCAATTTTTTTTCTTTGAATGGCGTTAGACAGGGAAAGGAAAAGGTGATAATCCGGTGGAGCAAGATCAGGGCTATAAGGTAGCAATTTTTATCTAAGCTCGAGAATTTTTCAAAAGAAAAAATTTAAAAATTTTTTACTACTAGTGAAAAAATGACTCGCCAAAAAATTCTCGAGCTTGGATAAAAATTGCTGCCCCATCCACCTTATAGCCCTCATCTTGCTCCATCGGATTATCACCTTTTCCTTTCCCTGTCTAACGCCATTCAGAGAAAAAATTTTTTATAATTTTTGTATTGAAAATGAGGTTGACCTTTGATATGTTTATTTTGCCGAAATGAGTTATCCGGGAGATGGAAGACAATAATACCTATAGATGCGTGTGGACTTGTACTACATGTATATGTACAGAAGAGATTGCTGGAAAGCAGTTTGGAGGGAAAAAGCGGTATTTGAAAATACGAAAAAACTTTTGAGACTACCCAATAATTAAATGCCAGAACACAGATCAAGTATTCAATGCGTAAGAAGTCTTGTTTTTAGACTGGCGTCTCGGTCAGGGCCACGCTCCCGTGGAGGAATCCTCGACATGGTGTCGTATTTTGGAATGGAAAGTGGGGAGGGTCGTATTTTGTGGAAAATCTCCTCGACGCGTGAACCGATCTCTGAAAAAAGTCGCCTATCGATAATCACAGCTAGTATTAAGTGGCAGTGGTCCTTTTCTGGGGACCGAGGCGGGGATTTAGCCACACCATACCTCGTATGCGAAGGAGGGGAGAGGGCAAGAGCAGGTCGTATTTTTCATAGACCTCTGAGAGGGGTCATACGTAGACCCCTTTCTGGGATGAGGTCGTGTTTTGGAATCCTCGACTCCCGGTGTGCCCTGCTTCCAAGAGTCCAGAGACAAAACTTTTATCAATGCAGTTCGTGCTTGTATGAATGAAAAATACCGAAAAATACGCTTCATGTGATGTGAATTTTCGGCTCGTACCTGAATGCGTTTCTCATAGAGAGAAGTGAGTGAATCTCTACGCCATGCCTGGGGTGTATGACTTTATGTCAGGATTTCGCAGCGCGGCGTTTCACAAGCGAAGCTATGCGGGCGAGCTAAAGGCGCCGTGTTGTTGGATCCCGAAGCAATTACAAGTCAACTGTGTGTGGCCCCTATAGCCATGTAATCGCTCTAGGACCCATCTTCAGCGGCGGGCATAGCTCACACACACCGCGTCGCACGCCGCTCGTCGTGGTGCAAATTCCGGGCATAAGGGTATACCCCTCAGCCTGAATGGGTCGTACGTAAAAGCGCGAGGGTCGCCACTGTCATTATGGCGATGATCGCATGATAGCACATTTCCCGAGTTCGTGTTGCTTTGTCGGCCTCAGCTGTGGAGGTTTTTCTGAAGAGTTTCTTTGAGGTGCCTTGTTAAAGGAATTGTGCACAGGAAAATGAGTTTTTCTGTCACCCATATGTTTATATTGTATTTGCTGAATGAGAGCGTAGGCAAAGTTTCACGCGAAAAGGTGAAAATCCGGCTAAGATACAGCTCCCCGAAGTAGTGGCCGAGGGGGCGGGGCCTCGGAGTAAATGCCTGATCCGCCATCTGCTGTGATCGGAGACTTTGAGAAGCTGTATCTTAGCCGTATTTTCACATTTTTGCGTCATGCGGCTTCTATCAAGCAAATACAACGTGAATATATGGGTAGCAAAGAAACGCATTTTTCCGTGCACGATTCCTCTGAGATGTTCGACAATAGTATGTGGTTGCAGAAAAGGCTTTTTGGTTTCCTGATTAGTCACTGGAAACTGAGTCATTCCGTCGTTCTGCTGCTCCGATTCTGTGTGTATTTCTCGGCGAAAAACATTTTGCACTCCCCACCCGTAGTCCTGTTGGAAATGATGCTTTTGCAATTTGCCACGTATCGTGACCTTTTTCATGAGTGTTTAATTTTCAATTTAGGCTCATGTTCGCTGATTAACTCAATGTAAGCTGCACACGTATAATTTCCTCTTCTCATTCATCGAAGTGCTGCCGTTGCTTTCGTCACTATTATTGTTATCTCTTATCAATTACTTTTTATTATACATTACCGTACTCGATAATACACACAACCTAGATAATCACTAGTGTTACATAGCATTATGCAGATATGATACCGCTCAATTAGGCTACTGCCTTTAATGCTGCAAAAGCCTTCGTATATTGAGCCCTATAGCAAATAGATCCTAGATTACATATTATTATTTATTTAATAATTTATTTCTATTGAATACATATGTCAGAAAAGATTTGTATGCTTGGTCAAGGGCACTTTCTCGATCTACTCCGAGGACTTACTTTTTCCTCTTTCTTTTTGTTGATTTGTAGCCATTGTTTGGCTCGAAGGCGTATATTCCTACCAAACACCAGACACTTTAAAATTTTGTATGTGAATTTTGATAAACCTAACAGCGATCGTACTTCATACTTTGCGGTGCCGGCGGCAGGGCGTAGCTGCGTGTCTGTGAGTCTCCTCCTGTGCCACCCTAACTCGTTGCATGCGTCATCACTGCCAGCACTTCCCCCGTTCCACTCTGCCTCGCTGCCTGTGAACGCAGCCACGCCCTGCCGACGCAAAGTATGAACGTGGCCCGACGCGCTCAACCTTTTGGTGAGTGTGTGATACCGCACCATCAGTCTTGTGTTCACGGATATGCGTACATACTTGTGTATGGTACACTATGATATTTGGATGTATATGTATCATTTCATCTTATAGATAATCCTTTACCAATCATCTCGAACGCGCTTTCTAACCTGTTCGATTTGAAGATTTGACCATATAACATTAGATGATTCTGCAGGTCCCGTTTAGGGGGACGATGATGATGATTCGCTAGTGCTGCCCGATCTGATGCAGCAGCAAGGTTTGCATGTGCAGGTACGACCAAAGAAATAATGCTTTTATCCACTTATGTAGCTAAAAGAGCAGATAAACCCACGAAACAACACACAAAAGGCGCTGCTAACGTTTCAGCACTCTTTTGTCGCCGCCATTTTGCACTCCTAACCTAACTGTTTCCACACGTACTTTTCCCTGTCACCATATTTGCTACTGTGCTATTTAGGAGGTCTGCAAAGTGATCAGCATCCGTAAATGGAACATCGAGAAGGGTCGCCCACGCAGGTAAATGTGGCTTTGCTAATTTTTTCCATTTGCAAACAGTATGCGTACCATGAGAGGTGTTTGTCTCAGAACACACATGTATCAACCTTATCTTCTTTTTATGATCAGCAATCCATATTAATTTTTTTCCTGAGCGCAATAATCATTCGGAGGTGAGGCAACAATAAGTAAGGTTCGTCCCACGGAACATGCTTTTCTAGGAAAGGTGCCTTTAAGGTAGAAACTTTGCGTGCAGCGTTGCGCGCGTGACACGACGAGTGCGAGCTAGGGGCGCCGCATTGCTTGGGTCCTAGAGCGATGGTGCAATGCCTTATTTTAGGCCTAATCGCTTTGGGACTAATGAATACAGCACCCATGATTTGCACCCATCACGCTCTGCGCCGCATGCTACGATGTGAATTTTCTGTCCCATTGACACACAGCTGCTTTCCTATCGATTGCTTCGCGCGACGTCTATGTGAGATGAGAGACATCGCGGATTTTTCAAGTCACAGTCATTCAAAAAGAGTAGTGTGGATAATAAGGGACTACATTTTCATATTCTTGCTCGATGAAGACACTGTCGTATTTCAGGCAACGGGTATTACTCTTCCGACGAGTCAACGAACTACCGTAGACGATTTATCAAGCAGCAGTCGTGAGTTACTTCAAGACATATTACTTAGTTAGGTTACTTAGGCGACCCGTTCCTCAGCAAGCGATTGGCTTTGCGCGGGTCCCAACTTCTATTCCATTTGTAACGATCTTGCGCCACAGTCGTCCAATGGGCGATCAGCTGTAATGAGGCTGGATCAACGACATTGTTTCTGAGTGCGATCGAGTCGAACCATCGCATAGCGGTCGGCCGCCTGGGCGCGTGAGCTCTCTTGGGTACCAACGGATAGTGGCTGCACTCCATCGGCCATCAGTGCGCCGCATCAGATGCCCTGCGTATCGATGTTTCGATTCGTCGGCGTGTGCGAGCGCATCCTTTACTCTAGACATTGCTCTGATGTCGGAGTTGTGCAGGCCAAGTTCCTGTTGCCGTTTAAGCGTGAATCCCAGCAGCCGCCGTTCGAGAGAAGCCTGTATCGTTTTCAACTGTTTTTCCATCGACGCCGTCAGTGTCCAGGTCTCGTATATGTATATGTCTTGAAGTGCACTACGCTCCACCAGGCGTAGTGCACTTCAAGACATATACAAATAAAAACTCTTCTGCTTAGCAGCTCTTTGTCCAGTAGTGGTTGTTGCTGACATTATCTCACATTGTTGCTATTTCTTTACCCTTTTTCGAGCGAAGCGCATGGTAAATACTAGACTCAGAAAATCAGTTCCTACAAAATGATTCCTCTAAGCTGGGAATTTGAGCTTTCTTCCCAAACATGTACCAAAACTTCAGAAATTCGCATTGCTGCGCGGCCTTACTTAGACCGCGTCCATACTTTACCCCGGCAGGGCGTGGATGGCAGCAAGGCAGAGTGGCACGAGGGATGTGGAAGGTCGACGCAAGCGGCGAGACAGGGTGGCACAGGCGGAGACGCAGAAAAACGCAGTCACGCTCTGCCGCCGACATCGCAAAGGATGAACACGGCCCAAGGGGGTGGGACGCGGTGGTTCTAATACCCATTTACTTGCGGCTCCCTAACTCGCACGCATCGCGTTGCATGCCGCAGGCCGCGGTGGGAATTCCGGAAGATACATACACCTTTCCCTCGCGTGTCATGAAAGACTCGTTACCGCGTTACCCTCTCTGTGATTGTAATTAGAGAACAACCCGTAGACGGATATTTTTCCTCTTCTCAGCCCCGAAAAGACGGAAGCAATTCACAGTGTTCTCCATAGAATACCGTCCTTTCTCTTTCGTTTTCTCTAAATACGGCCTAAATACCAGCGTCCGCTTTTTCTGCCTGGTAGGCTAAAATTACTTCTTGCATGGAAAAAAATTCGGCACTATTAACCCCGAGCTACTCCACTACCTCTCCGACCAATGTGGTCGAGGAGGTGATTTTTTGGAAAACTTTTCGATTTGGCTGCAAACTTCTGCCCAGGGGTAATTCGACCCGTAGAACACGAATATTGCATTTGTTTGGCGCGAGGTTGCTTGGCGCCTGCGCCATAGGCCACTCCATTTTGGCGCAGACGCACGCCTATGGCGCAGACGCCAAGCAGTTTCTCGCTAAACGAATGTCATATTCGTGTTCTACGGGTCGAAGTACCCCTTGAAACAAATTTTGAGCGAGTTTGGTGATCCACCCCATTTCGGCGCCGGCGCCTATGGTGCAGGCGCCAAGCAGTTTTTCGCTAAACGAATGTCATTTTCGTGTTCTACGGGTCGAAATACCCCTGGGTAGGAGTTTGCAGCTGAATCGAAAGATTTTCCAAAAACCACCTCTTCGACCGCATCGGTTGAAGAGGTAATGGGGTAGCTCTGGGTAAATAGTGCCAAAAATTCGAAGAATGTCACATTATCAAGTCCCTGTCAAAAATTCTGTCCCCCTCTTCAAAAAGTAAACCTTTTCAGTATTTTTTAGGCTTTGTGCAGATCTATCTTATCTTTCTTCTCGTGCGTAAACGTCGCGCGGAGCACGTCGCAACGTCAAATCCTGGCATAAGCGAACACGCCCCATTTCCTCCAGGATTACTGACATAACGTGTCAAAAGAATCTGATATGGTTCACCCCTATTTTCAGATGTCGATGAATCTCCTCCCCAAGTGAATCTTCTCGAGTGGCTCGGAACGCGGGTATTGGCACGGGTCTCTGGTGGCGGTTACCAACCAGGTTCCATCAAGAATGTTCATGATAACAAAGACGTGGTTGTTCAGGTTAGATGTTGCGCGAAGTTGGATTTGTAATTTCTAGCCGATGTGTCGCACAGGAATTGTAATCGAGGGGGTCTTATTTTTGCGTTCAATATTTTACGTTTTTTTCTCACTAGTATTCACTCAACATCTCTACTTCATGAAGCGGTAACCCTTACGAAGTTGTCGCCAAATGTACTTTCAAAGGATATCTTTTCAGTTCGACGATGGGCAGGAGCAACGATTCGATGACGTGATGAACGAAACCAACTCAAATCTGATTATCGCTGATCAGGCTCCAACTCCTTCAATGGTATGTTTGCACGTCAATTCTGAAGATCGCTTCAACCGCAGTTCACAGTTTCCTTACGCAGCTTTGTGACCAGGTAGTAAAGCTTGGGAAAAGTTCTGGTTTTTTTTTCGACATAGCTAACTATCTGAAAAAGACATTCTGTTCGTATTAGCTTTTCTAGGCATTTATGAAATTGCATGAAGTGCCACTTTGGAAGGGAAGGTGCGTGGTATTCTGTTCGTGAACTAGTGAATTGATACTTTTCATCAGGTCGAGCACAAATGACACTTGCGACCTTTTCCTTGAAGGGTCTTGCACGGAAAAATGAGTTTTTCTGTTACTCATATAGTTACGTTGTGTTTGCTTAATAAAAGCCGCATACAGAGTTCCACGCGGAAAAGTGAGAATGAGACAAAGATACAGCTCCTTAAGTGGCGACCAGGGGGGCAGGGACTTCAAGTAAGTACCCTTCCCCATCGTGCCGCAGTTGCAGACGGAGAATGTGACTGTTTACGTAACCCCGTGTCTCCACTATGCGTCTCCGATCGCGGCGGACGACGGGGCGTGCACTTACTATGGGGCCCCGCCCCCTGGCTGCCACTTTGGGGAGCCGTATCTTAGCCGGGTTCTCACTTTTTCGCGTCAAACTTAGCATTACTGAGCAAATACTACCTAAATATATAGGTAGCTGAGAAACTCATTTTTTCCAAGCACGATTTCTTTTAATGTTAGCCCACATGTATCAACGAGCAGTGAACGAAGTGATAACACTTCGGAGAGAAGTCGCACTATCGCAAAATTTGTGCATCAACACAGTATATTAGTGTTGCACAGTAGTGCAACACAGTATATAGTGTGATGATGTGCGTAAGTTACCTCATTTGTGAACATTTCAACCCAGTATTTCCGGAAAGAGGTGGTCAAGACGGTCGTTGGTCACTGGCCGCTCTGTCGTACATATGATTGTGCATATGCCGCATGCACCATGTGAATCTTTAGCGGGGTGTATGCGTGAATATATACATGTAATATTATTTTTACCTATTCTGCAGCGGCAATCGACAATCCATCAGTAATTTCTTCTATAGAATATAGTGTGTATACATGTTCAAAACCTAGAGAAAAGACGGATAGATTGCATAACATATTGGAAATTATGAACAATGCTTTGCGATGGATGGAGTGACAACGCCTACAAGGCACAGACGGTCGAATGCGCAAGAGTGTAGGCCCATGTCTTCAATCCCTGCGCAAGCACAGACCATGTCCGGCGTAAAATTGCAAAAATGGTGACGTTACCAGCGTCAGACCCAGGCCGGACATGACCGGAAGTGGCGGCAGAATCTCCACCCGAGTTCTGGTCAGTACGCGAGGCTAAACACGTTAATACGAATAAGGACTCTGAACAAAAGGTGGCTGACCGGTGATCCCGAAAGACTGCTGATGTTTGAGACGTCGAAATATCGAAGTCTTTTGTGTCCAGGAGAGACGCTGGAAAGGCGTAAAGGCACTGAACAAATGTAGTAGCCATCGCTGTAGCAAATACCCTCAAAGATTGCGACTCTGTCAAGAACAGGATTAGTGACCGAATCAAGGCGGTGATGATGGACATGGGGGAAAGTACTAAACAAAAATAACTGTGTGCGCATCACAAGCCGTTGTCCCAAACGAGTCAAGGACGAGTTCAGTCTTAGCGTCGTCGAAGCCACGAGTCCATTGAGTACCTTGTCGTGGCAGGTGACTTAAAGGTCACGTCGTTAGAGCTAGAAGTGGCTTAGAAAAGGTGCACAGGGGCAAAAGAATGTGCATAAGGAATATTAAGAAGAAAAGGGTGGTAGACCTAGCCACAGCCCACGGCCCAGCTACTACGTTCTTATGAAAATACCAGCCTTAATACTGTACAGGATGTCAAAGTACCGCTAAGAAAGGAACTTGTCACTCAGCAGAGACCTTTCCTAGCAGACATACCGCGGAGCTCTCCAAGAAAGCAAGGGCAAGAACCGGACGGAGAATCAGATGGTGGAATCGCTTAGGGGCGGAAGGGACGATCTAAAGAGGAGAACTAAAGGTCGACTTCCAAGCTCTGACGGTGCGATCCGGGAGACGTGAGACAGAGCAGCTGGCAAATCCAAGATGCGTGAAGAAAAAGCCAGGGAGACTTGAGGTGGCCTCACAGAAAACAAAACGGCGTGGTGTGGAACGAAGAGGCTCAGAAGGTGTGAAATAAACAGAAGACGAAGCATACAAGCGCTGCAGGAAACAGATGGCTCGGAAGACTTTGCCTCTTTTAAGGTGGAGAGGGGTTGCCAAGCAGCTGTAGTCTAATCAAAGAACACGTAAATGGATGTCTCGTACAAGAAGTTGGATGGTAAAAAGGCATAGGAGCCACCCAAAGGGTGGCAAAGACGGTGATGAATAACGAGAGTGCTATACTGAGGAAACCAACCGAGGTCAAAGAGAGGTGGTAGGAGTACGTACGTTGGTTTCTGGATAAAGGCTGACGACATAAAGAAAGCACACAGGAAAAGCTGCGGCTAGTCCCATCCTTGGACACTGAAAAAATTTTCCAGTGTCAGATTTATGAAGATTGAAAAGGTATCCCATCTTCAATCAGAAGAGGACTCGATTTAGTGTTCCGACTTCCGCGGAATAAAATTGACAGCTCATATCATGATACTGCACGGAAGGCTGTTTGACTCGAGGCCAAGTGAGCTTGTCATCGTCCCTCAGGAGCGGTTCCATTCATGCCTGAGCCTTCCGCCATGCCATCTTCATTCTTAGACAAGTGATCAAGAAGTGTCGTGAAAAGTGTCGGCCTTGCTACCTAGCATTGCTCGACCTTGGAAAGCTGTTCGACCTTTATCCCGGTCTTATCCGTATGAGAGCACTGGTCTCCCTCATACAAGATATGTACGATGTAGCTGAGGCAGCACAAGCAGTCTACAGGGTCTGACAACTGAGGTCAAGGTCTCGGTAGGGGCACGCCAATGGTCAGCTTACTGAGCACCTCCACCATCGCCTTCATAGTCGCCAAGTTTCATCCTCATGAAGCTTTTATGACTAACAATTGCTTTTCTTTCTGCCATAAATATAACACTACAAGATAGAGCAACATCCTAGAAGGAGAACCAAGCTGAAACTTTGATCAAAACATCATTTATAACCGGCTCAATTCAGGTCAAAAACAAAACCATGGTTTGTGTACGATTACCTGCTGATCAAAGCATCTATCGAACAGGAGAGCTGATTTCTATTTCGAGCACACCAACAAAATATCAGGTATATTACTATTTTGGGCGTTTTGCACTACTTGTCAACATAGATCCGTCATCTGATTTTGTTTTGTGATAGAAAGTAATCTATGGCTCGTTTCCTCCACCTTATTCTTCACGAGTGCGACACTGCAAGGTGTTAAAAGACGCTCTTATATATCCTTCCGGTTTTCTTCTCCTTCTTGCTTTGTTTTTTTCCACGTAGTCTTAAGTTCTGCAGATTTTCTGAAAGCGTCTCGTCATATACATACGAGTTATCATTTCTCGGCTTTGAGCAAGTACACGATAACACTGCTGTTCACCACAATCTCGATCCCAGATCACAACCAGGCTAAGGCCGTCGGGAAATCCTCGTCAGGACGGGTCCTATCTGGTTCGCTGGAATGAGGGGGTCATACGCGTCCATGTAGCAGCAGTGATCAACGGAGTTTCTCAGGTCCAAAGCGTAAAGGGGAGATATGACGAGATTGACTAACAGGGTTCAAACCCGTAACTAAGGTTTGATTCAATCTTCACGAAAGCCATATAGAAAGCGGTCCTCCACTAGCAGGAAACAAAGTAAAACACAAATTTTCAGATAAATACCTAAGACGATAATGTAGAACGAAGAGCGCATGGACAACGCTAAAGATAAACAGAGAATGAGGGCATGCTGTTTTCTTGGTCCTCTTGGAATTGAGGGGCAATCAAGTTGTCAAGCTTCTGCAATCGAACGCGCATAACTTATGATGTGGTGCGATGTCGATACTAAATACCTTGTTCACAGTCCACGATTCCAAGACGATCACGGTAATAGTGTACCCTTTGACGTCATCTCATGCATGGCGCGACTCACAACGATGCCGGCCAACGGCAATAGCCCTTTCGTTGGTTCGCTGGCACCAAAAACACGTACAAAGGAACCTCTCAAGTTCACCATAGTCGTGGGGAGCGGTATCCATCTATGGGTTATACCATAGATGAATACTCAGAGAACTATTGGGTTAACACGAAAAACTAGCTGATATGGGTTTCCTTCATATCTTACTACAATTACAAGAACGTAAGGTCGCGGTTATAATTTGCGCACCGACGCCGGTGTCGGCGTCAAATTGACGCAGGTCTCGGTATCAATCTGGTAATGCGCTCCGTGTGCAAAACGCTTTACCCAACCGCACTACAGCATGGTGAACGTGGCGAGAGCCCAGGAATTCCAGTTTGAATATGGCATAGTATGCCTTTATGCCAAGATTCAAATTCGACACCGGCATCATTTAGTGCCGACACCGGAGTCATTTGACGCAGACACCGGCGTCATTTGACGCTGGCGTCGGCGTCAAATGACGTGTGCGCATACTATGACCGCGGTACAAACTGGTACTAGCGAGCCACTATACGGACCGGACAAAGGTTTGTATTACCAATAATGTAGATGAGATCCTCATGCATAGCTCATCCCGCAGCGAGCTGCGGCCAACGCTAGTCGCCATTCCATTGAACCTTTGAGAGCAAAGACTGAGTACTGGAAAAATTCCGCATCCGGACACAATGAATTATTTTTCTGAAGATGAGTGGGAAGATTTCGCCACTTTGACAAAAAAACAGTTATTCGACTGGCTTCCAAGATACAAGACAAGATAAGTCTTCCTCTTTATAGTGATATGGTATAGTTCAAGTAGCCGTTAGCAAAGCGACAACCTCGCTGACTTCCCCCCCCCCCCCACCGCAAATTTGTACTCAGAAGATTGAGTTTGAAGGGGGTTACGACCATTCGAAGTGAAGCACTTCGGAATGTTTCGAAATTTCCCTCGACTAGATTTGTGTATAGAGAACTACGCAACCATTAGAGAAACCAAGCGGCCAATAGATTGGTCTAAAAAAGCTGTTAAGAAAACAATTTACAGTACTCCGAAAGATGGAGTTTTGGTAAACATACAAGTATTCAAAAAATGCTCCAATTTATTAGGTTGTTCCAAAAGTCTTGTAGTATTTTTTTCGATCATCACTTTTTTTTCGTCCAACAAATAACAATTAGGCAACAACGTATTGACCATTGTTATCGGCAACCCTTGATTTTCTGAGAGTCGAAGAAGTCAGCGATCGCCTTCGCAAGCAAGTCATAATCAACAATTTTCTCTTGGCCAGGAAGGATTCGAGAGGACGGATAAGGTTATAGCCAGAAGGGGCAATGTCTGGAGAGTATGGCGGGTGGGGCAGCACATCCCAGCCGACATCCTACTACTTGGCCTGGGAACTTTTCGCGAAATGGGAGCGGGCGTCGTCATGAAGAAAGGTGACCGCGGACCTTCTCCGGCACTTTTCTCGAACAGCGACGGCGAGCTACTGGAGCTGGTGAGTGCATACGGCAGCGGTGACTGTCTTGCCTTGTATCAGCACCTCGCGGAAAAGCACCTTCCGCGTCCCAGAACCAGCACAGTCCCAAGCGTGGTTTGTCTTTCATGTCAATCTCGCCGTTGCTGAAGCTGATGAACCAGCGGCGCACGGTCACGTAGCTCACACATCCCTTGCCCAATGCAGCGCTGATGGAGTGGCAAGTTTCCGTCGTTTTGGTGCCGCAAGACCGCTCATAATAGATGACACCGCGAGTGGGTGGGTATCGACAACGAGCATTGTAGCTCTCTCCACGGGATCTGGTGGGTCAATATATATTTTCCTAGAAAGCATAGGGAACGTTTCACCATAGTCCTGAACCGCCTGGACCTGCCTCGAAGTGAACAAGAGAACAAGAGTTACTGATTTTTTTTTGGAGAAATACTACAAGACTTTTGGAACAACCTAATACTACTGGTATGACACCGCGCACCATCGCGATCGCCGCGTCGTTGTTGCATTGCGACGCGACACTCGCAGTGGAACGCATTCATGACTTCGTTTTGGTTTCTAACTTTCTTTTTTCATTCTTTATTCCTGCCGCATAACTTGCATTTCTTTTAACCCTTTTCCTCCGTCATCAGAGGAATAGTCCCCACGTCGACAACGCATCCGTTTGAGAATATAACTACTGAATTTCGTTAGGTTCTTATTCTTCTTGTTTTGTCACTTTTCGGCCTTAGTTTTTTAACGTAAATCCTGAATCCCTTCCTTGATGAATCGCGTTGACTGAGTAGGAATCACCGTATTTGCGAAACCTGAAGAAGGGGTGTGGTGTCGTATGGAGGCTCCCTTTTTAACAGAGGGGTCGTAAAACCTTGTTGGGGCTTCTAGTTGTATTTTGGCTTTACTCTAAGACTCTTTCCAAGGTCCAAGGAATCTGCGTTTACTGTTGCCCTGCTCTCGAGAAAGCGGTTCATCTGCTGCTCAACTTGCTTGATGTTATCCAATAAAGTGTCTTGTTGGTTCCGGGCGTGGCTAGGGCATATGGTGGAATGTTGCGAATCATTAGATGATAATAGATCAGTATTGATCAGTTCCGAAGTGACTACACCTTCATGGAAATCCAATCAAATGGACATCCATTTTCGTGGATCTTCAATCGGGACTGCTTTTTTTTTGGAGCAGTTGCTACTTTGCCTTCATTATTTCGTCGTTGTAAAATATCATATCATTATCCATTATCATTTCCATTGTTCACCTTACTCGTTTACCTGTGTCCGCGAAAATTTAATGAGATTTGGAAGCGAGCCAGCGTCTACATTTATCGACAGGATGCTTTTCCAGGAGGGAAAACGCCACATTCCCACCATCCATTCTAGAGAATGTTTGTTTGACAGAATCTTTTCTTTTGAATAACAGGAAATTGATCGCTTATCAAAAAATACTGGCTTCTATGAACTCAGCTGAAATGATCAGTTTGAACTTCAAAAGAAAATGATGAAATGCTCACTCTAAGATTCATCAAAATCAACAGGACCAGTCTGACTCGTCTACTATTTATGGTGCTTTGTGCGTACTCGCTGCTTTTTACCAGAAGTAGGCATGCAGTTGCTCCGCAGAAGAAAGAAAGAATGGTTCGCATGAGGTCGAGAGTTCAGGTGCGAGTGGCGTCATCGGATTGCAATTCCAGCGTATCAAGAGCAAATCTTCGTCTTCTCCGGCCACCATGGTATGAAGAATTGATGGCTGCACTTGAATCACGACACAGCGATGCCGGGTAACTGTGAATTACTCATTCCAAAACGAAGAGCCTGTATATTGGTTTTACTTTAGTTTTACTATTCGATTACAGATCAAACTCTACTACCACGTCACAGTCACTGCTTGCTTCACCCTTGACAACCCCATCGGCAAATGGTCTGATTCCGAATATTCCTCTGTCACCAGAAAGCTTCATCACTTTCCTCGCTCTTCGACAACAACACGTCCAGCAACATCTTCAGGCTCAACAAAGCAGGTACATGTGTAGCGTACACCATCCAAGGTTCCGAGCTATCGTAGCCACAGTGAGAGGATGAGGATAGTTTCTTAGACGGAACAACAAACAGCTCTATAATAAAAAAAGAAAAGATTTATAGAAATGTAAATGTCATAAGTTAGTATGTGGTTTCGTTTTTTCTGTTCTTATACGAACACTGTTATCTATCGACCCCCGAGGCTCATCGGTGAGTTAGGGTGGATAGAAAACCAGAAAAGAATTATAGAAGTGTAAGTATTTGCCACGGGCCATGCAAGGCCACGTTCATACAATGCGCCGTCAAAACGTGGTTGTGTTCATAGTCAGCGCGGCAGAGTGGCACCAGGGAGTTGCAAAGAAGTCGCAAGCAACGAGAGAGGGTGGCACAGACGGAAACGCAGAGACATGCGGTTACGCCCCGCCACCTTCACCGCAAAGTATGAACGCGGCCTGATAGTAGGCCAGTGGGCCACTCGTTTTGAAGTATGACAAGCAACAGAAGTCCAACGAACTACGCGTAAGGCATTCACGCATATCCATGGTTTTGTTTAGAATGAATATTAGTACAAAGATCAAACTTATGGCAACGATAGGCCATGTGAATTCTATCTAATTTTAGCGAGCAACCGTCTGCATCGAAAAAAACATTGGTGGTTAGCAGCGTGGACTCCGATGACGACCAGGGCACCTCACAACAGGCGAGTTTATCCTTTGTATGAGTCATTTATTCTAGTACATTGCATACTGATACAGTGAATACCTGTTTTAAATGGAGTAAAGAATTCAACAGTATCGCAAGCGCTTCTTAGTTAGCCTTGAAAACTCGGTCCGCTATTATAGTGTGAAGGCCTTGTACCGTATTTTTCTCTTGAACTTACTACAATACAAAGCATCCTCGTAGCTGATGAATCCCGTACTCGAGACGAGGCCCTGCGTTCCAGGGATAGCTGCTCCTGGTTAGATTTCTTATCTGGACGGCTTCATTCCTCAATTTCATTCTTGAACTTTCAAACAGCCGAAGTGTAGTGAGTCCACCTTAAACCAATCCATCGTGCGATTTGCGCAGTAGTGTGCGCTAGCCAAGCTGGTTCCGCATCATCCGTTCACTGCATTCACCTCAGAAGCCAGTAAATCGATATGTTATGAGTCTATAGAAATCCCATCTTTGTACCGTAGTCACCAATTGTTGTGATATCTCACTCGCTTACGGCACTCTTCATAAAAAGCGATAATTCCGATCGATTTCGAGCAGTGGTCTGAGCTCTAATAGTTCATTTTCTTTGACCACATTCATCGATTTGTGTGACTCAATAATAAGTTTCGTCCCTTTCATAAACATGGCGGATTAAGTAAGTCCTGATTATCTCTGGTTGTGTCAAGTATTAAGTGTTATTATTTTTTCTTCCAACAAACAGCAACTAGGCAACAATGTATTCACCATTGTTACCGACAACACTCCGCCACCTCATAGGTAGATCATTGATTCCCTCCTCCCAGAACTCCGGGTTCTGAGAGACGAAGAAGTCAGTGATCGCCTTCGCAAGCAAGTCATAATCAACGAATTTTCTCTTGGCCAGGAAGGATTCAAGAGGATGGGTAAGGTGATAGTCAGAAGGGGCAATGTCTGGAGGGTATGGCGGTTGGGGTAGCACATTCCAGCCGGGCTCCTGTAGCTTGGCCTGGGTACACTTTGCGACGTATGGGCGGGCGTTGTCATAAAGGAGGGTGACCGCGGACCTTCTCAGGCGCTTTTCTCGAATAGCGACGGCGATTTGCTGGACATGGTGGATGTATACGAAAGCTGGGACTGTCTCGCCTTGTGCCAGAACCTCGTGAAAGAGCATCCCTTCCGCGTTCAGTTACAGCAGAGTAGAATCTTCTTCGGATGGAGGTCGGACGGACATGGGCTGCGTTGGCGGCTCGGCGTCACGTAGCAGTCAAAAGGCGCGGGGTGCGTTGGTATCGTACATGTCCCAGCTTTAATCGCCCGTAGCCAGATAGACGAGAAAGTCGTTGCGATGCGGGCGGAGCAGCAGCGATTGACAGATGCTCACACGGGCACTTTCGCGAGCATCCGTCAGGGCATGAGGTCTATCGCGACAGCACCTTCCGATGACCGGGCTCGTGGAGGCGACGATTTACGATTGTGGGTGCTTGTCCATTCCTCTCCGCCAGCTCGCGCATGTTGGTTGTAGGATCGTTGTGAATGGCGGAGAGCAGCGTCTCGTCGTCGAGTGTGTGTGTGGGCGTCCCATGCGTGGCTTGCCTTTCATGTTAATTTCGCCGTTGCTGAAGTTGATGAGCCAGCGGCGCACGGTCTCGTAGCTCATACATCCCTTGCCCAATGCAGCGTTGATGGAGTCGCAAGCTTCCATCGCTTTGCTGCTCCAAGGCCACTCATAGTAGATGACATCGCGTGTTGGGTGTGTATCGACTACAGCAATGTAGCTCTCTCCACGGAATCTGGCGGGTCAATATGTATTTTACTAGAAAGCCTAGAGAACGTTCTACCATATTCCCGAGCCGTCTAGACCTTGCTCGTAGTAAACAAGAGTTATTAATTTTTTTGGAAACATCCTACAAGACTTTTGGGACAACCTAATATTTTCGGTTCTGCTTCGCTCAAATCGATGTGGGCGTGATTACCTTCACCCCCTTCACATCCATCCATATTTTCCGCTTCCAGATTTTCGAGAATACATGAAGAGTTTTTGACTTGTCCTACTTTTACACATGCATTCCACAATGCGTAACAGCCAGAGAAGCGGAAGGGAGGTAACTTTTCTACGGTAGGCGAAGTTTCCGCTTGCCTCGGAAACTTTGCCCACTAAAAAAAAGTTACCTCTCTTCAGCTCCTGTGGCTGTTACGCACTGTGGAATGCATGCGTACCAACTAGATACTCCCGTCGAGGCGGTAAGGATAGTGATCCCATGGCAGCAAGCAAATCACAAGTGCGGTTGAGCGACCCCTACGTAGTCTCTCAATAAGAACTAATTTGTACTGTTTCAGGCTTGATAAGGCTTCTAGGCTCCGAAAATTGCCCGTAAGGCTCAAAATCCTTTTGCAATCATCTTTCACATCCATTTTTTGTAAAAGCTTCTCTGGAATCAAAAATTTCACTGTCTCACACGGTTGTATACACATTTAGATCAACATGAGGCCTCGGGACATATCAGTGCTCAAAAAAGTTGTATTGTGATAGCTCTTAGCACATATCCTTCAACCTTTTGTGAACCCCATTCAGTGGAAGTTTCATTACACCATACTGGCACTAGTTGGAGAATAACGTCGGCACAGAATTTGTTTTCACAAATTTTTGCGGAAGCACTGTAGGGAAGCAATTGACGACGTAGATTGACCTTAAATCTTGAAATGCGGTCAGCTCTTTCGAAAAATGATATACATAGTCCAGCGTCAGGCTGCTAAGGAACATTTTCATCTATCAATCTCTTAGGCATAACACAAACACCCATTTTCTCGACTGAGTAGGAAAAGGTTTACTGCAAGAACTCCATTATCTGCAAGCGACTTCACTCACTTTCGTATCACTTTTTTTAGTGAACGTTGTTACTCTGCTCACAGAATCGTTTTATATATTCAAAAAACAGATTCGAAATCAGAGTTTCATGTGCATTTCATAATAATAGGTCTCTTCGACTTCGGTTACTTTAGATCGCGTTCATACTTTGTGGTGCCGGCGGCAGGGCGTGGCTGCGCGTCTCTGTGTCTCCGCCTGTGCCACTCTGCCTCGCTGCCTGTGACAGCAGTCACGCCCTGCCGGCGCAATGTATGAACGTGGCCGTACTTGTGCTAAAAGAGCGCGCATAAGCACTGACCAGAGGGGAATGTATTTGTTGTTTCTATTCAACAACATATTCTGTGGATGTTCACACACCTTCATGCTTTGATACATATCGTTTTCGGAACCTCAATTTCCAAGCCCCCCACTGCTTTTGCTTCCAGAAATGGGAATTTCAGAAATTAATCACAATAACAAGTGAAATGCCATTAGGCAGTTAGGATTGAGGTTGGCTCGGGTATAAATTTCGCAGTCTCTTGCCATTAACTTTAGCCATGATAGTGAATTGCAGCACGATTCGTCAGGAGCATCCGAATTAACGGGATTCCATAAGCGACACGCTGCGTTTCCACCACGTCTCTTCGTGTCGCATGAAGCGGTTGCCTTCGAAGACGATCCATCATCAAGTGCCCAAGCGGTCCATATGTTTTCACCGATGACTCCTGTAAGGTTGAAGTAGAATTCTTGAATAGGTAAAAAGAAAGATCTGCAGAAGATGGAGCAGAAAGTATACATTGATGTTGTGACTCTATCTAATGTTATAACCATTTATAAAGTACGTGTCCTTCATTTTTTGTAGCCTTCAACCTCCAACTAATTTGTTGATGCTGTTTCAGTACGTGAAGAATATTAAAATGTTCGGTGTTTGCTAAGAACCCCGCGCAAGTGACAATTCAGTTTGGAGAAGGCTGCGTTTCAAGAACTGTTTAGCCCCCCTGCCTACATCTCCTTCAAAGGCACACGTTGCGATAATCAGATATGTCGAGTTACCTCCTTGGGACGGTAGTTCCTTAGGTAACTATCCATTTTGCACCCTGCGCCACGACGGTGTGCCATAACGAGCTACATCTGCTCGAACACACTTCCACTTCGACCACACCCATTTTGTTCAGTTGACCAATAAAAGAGCTCAAGTGGGAGTGGTCGGAGAAGGTTCGAGCAGGTGTAGCGCCGTGAACTCGCATCACGGAGCAAAAGAGGTGAAGCGTGGATATTTAGCCGAAGAACTACTGCTCCAAGGAGGTATGTCGACTTGGTTATCGTAAAGTATGCCTTTGAAGGTAGTCAGGGATGTCCCACACATTTGTCCGCTCTTTCAACACGATATATCATTAACCAGTTTGGCAATGGCACACTACTGCGCGCTTACACGTCGCTGCTGAGGAAGGCTGTACTGCTCATGTTATCAGTCTTCGTTATCCAAAATTCAACAAGAATCTAGGCATAGCGCGAAACTGTGGCACGATTTGCGAGGGCTCTCGCCGCGATTATCATACTGTAGTATTCTTCAGTCGAGCGTTATATATAAAGTCAAAATATTGCCGGCCTTACCGATGGCGGATATCCTATTGTCGCCGGTGTCGCTGTCGATTGACGCCGTTGACGCCGGTGCCGCAAAGTATGGAAGCGGCCTTACTAATGATCATTAATATGGTTGATAGCATATGTCCTCAAAGCATTTTCACCTACTCACTGTTGAGAGTTAGCGATTTTAGTTTGCCTGTGCCGTGTCCAAAAATCGATTATTTAATATGTGTAGAATTGACGGACTCCGAGAGGAGGTAGAGTTAGAGTCACGGAATTTCGGGGCAACTTTTGAGCAGATGGAGCTAGGAAAATTAGGTCAGTATCGCTGCTATCGCGGACATGATAAGATCACGGTTCCAAGCGAGCGAGAGTTTCGGCAGTTTCAGAAGTGCTTTAACTTTAATTATGAGTATCAAACATCATTTTTTTTTTCTTTTGCGCGACGGATCGTCAAGAGCGCCGTCGGTCCTCCGATGACAACTGCTCATCAGCAGATTTCAGAAGTAGTCGCGGAAATGCAACTTGAAATACTAGCAACTTCGTGAAGTTTTCAGCGAACTTCAAGAAATGCGAATTTTACCTTTTTTTTTGTCCGTAGATTGCACTGCCGTCAAGCAACAGTTTAGAGAAGACGCGTTCTTCGTTTTTGACAAAGCTTACGCAAGTGAGGGTTGAAACTCATCTATCGCGTAACACGGCGGGGGCCGTCATGGGCCGACGCTGGGCCGCTTTCATACTTTGCGCACCTGCGCCGGCGCGTTCATGCTTTGCGCGCCGTCACCGACGGTGCGCAAAGTATGAACGCGGTCTTAGGGACCCTTAGTCTGCTGGCACGAGCAGCCCCCGGTCTGCTAATGTCTTACATTTGAAGATTTTTGTTTTGTTGTCTGAAGGTCTTTGGTTGTTCTATTCAGAGCATGCTCCTCCTTCTCCAGGTCGATAATTCATTTTTATCTGTAATTTTTTTCTGCTTTTAAACGACTTCTTGGCTTCTTTGTATAAGCCTGGAGCACTATACTTTTTGACTCAATAGATGAATGAAGTTCGAAATTGCAGCAGCGATACAAAAAAGGAGAGATCGTTACAAATCCGGGAGGTATTCGAAAGAAATTCAACGGTAAACAATGGCGTCGGCTTTGCTCTAAGGAGGGCTGTAATAAGGTAATTCATCAATAGTTGAGTAGGTAATGGTAATGCGATTCCTAATGAATTCATACAAAGAAATCCGCTACACAGAAATCACCTCTCAGAGAGATACAAACGCTAAATTCAGGGCAAACTTAGCGCTTCTCAGAGAGCAAGAACCTTCGGGTTGTGAGGCGCGTTCATATTTTGTGCCGGCAGGGCGTGGCTGCGTTCACAGGCAGCGAGGCAGTGTGGCACGAGTGAGGTGCAAAGACGACGCAGGCAACAATAAAGGGTGGAGAGAAAGAGAGAGAAACGCAGAGACACGCGGCCAAGCCCTGCCGCCGGCACGCGAAGTATGAACGCGGCTTAACATCAAAACTTCCACTTCAGTGGTAATTGTCAGGTTGTGGCGTAGGGCTTGCAACACACGCAACTTTCCTTTAGCTCGTTGCTACCTTTGGTTTTCTGTTGTTCATCTGTTCATCTGAGGGAAATAGTCAGTAGCCGCTCTTCTCCAACGATCATCGCGATGTCGACTGACATGTGCGGTCCATCTAATCTTGATATCCCTGGCAGTCGTGGCGCATACTTGGATCTTCGGTGGGGATGTTTCACGAAATCAGGGACCCTGGCTTTCGAGCCTTTGTGTATCGCGAAACCTTGGACGTCTTTCCATCGGTGCTGGATAGCGCTAACTGCATGCTCTTTCTACCTGCGCAACTCTGCAGTTCTGGAGCATGTCATAGGGCAACAGGGCAGCAAAATCCAGAAGGTAAACCTGTCAGAAAAGACCCGTGTCGAGGATTTCTCTACAGTGGGGCGGGGGGGGGGGTGGGCTATATTGTACAGGCAGCATGGAGAGACGGTTCGCAATTGTAGAAGCCAGCACTGGTCTCAGTCGAGATGATAAGCGGAACGTGCCGTCAGTAGACCCGGTTATGTAAAAAAAAATACAAAAATCACAGTAATGAAATACTTAGTAATACTTACTATGCCATCAGCAATTGGTACTGATACTGCAGAGATTACGTAGATGTTGAAATGGGGCGGGGATCGTTCTGAAGCAGTCACTTTCCTCGACACCTGGGTTGCTCTGAAACCTATTCCTTTATGATATCAAGTTTTCCCAAGTCACTAACTTCCATCTGCTCAATTTTGATCCTGAGTCCTTCATCATGGTAGCTACCCTACTTACAGTTTGTATGCATAAATTGATAAGGCATTCCATGATGTTCATTCCGATGGCGTCAATAATCGGAAAAGATGTAGTTTCTAACATTCACTTCATCGATTTCCCATCCAAGTTGAAGCACGAAGTTTTGGAAAGTAGGGTCCAGAAGGTGTTGCCTCGTCGAATCACTTGCTTCACCACGGGGATGATCTATTAGGTCGTGCGTATATTTTTCCCCCCGACTTTTTTGTAAATAGCTCTGTCACCCTGCCGAGCTTTTCCAGACAATCATCGGTTGATTACAGCCGAGTATGGTTGCCATTTCTCTGGAGGTTAGGTACGTGTCCCCCTCTACGGTGCAAGGTAGTACTTCCAAATTCATTTCCATCGGCCGACCCGACTTCGGAGCATCTTCGAGCGAGAAATCTCCTTTCTTAAACTTGGCGAACCAAGTCTTGCATGTGCCGTAAGAAATGACGTCCTAGCCGTATGCCCACTGGCTTGGTATGGGCTTCCTTTGTATTCTAGCCGGAATGGGAAGCAAAGCCAGGCTATGGCACAAGTACATTCTGTCACAGTGGTAATTGAGCGGCATTGTTGCCTGCAAATGCTGGTGGGTGAGTGATAGTTAGTGTGATAAGAGTGTATCATGTACACGTCACGCAAATCTAAAGACGAAATACCAACATCCATGCAAACGAAATACGGAAGGACCAAACATGGGGAACAATATACGCATTGACCCAATACATAGTCGATGATGATGTTCCACGTGAAGTGATAGATCCTGAGTGCTCCTGTGTATGTTGCTATGGGCAAAAGCGCCTCAATAGTCCAGCACTCCGATAACTGTTTCTGCCTCTGTTCTAATGAATTTGAAAGATTCTAAAAACTTAATAGACTAATTTGGAATATCCTCGATAAGCAAGGTTGAAGCGTGCAGATCAGCACCCTTTCACATATCAGCTACTTCTTCGCGCACGAAATTCATTTAGTCTATGCTGTTATCACTGAGGCCGTACCCCCATTCATACTTAGCACCGGGAGAGCGTGCGTTCACATGCAGCGAGGTAGAGTGCCACGGGGGAGGTCCAGAGACGACGCAGGCAACGAGACAGACACAGGAGGAGACGCAGAGACACCCAGCCACGCCCTGCCGCTATCACCGGGAAGTATGAACGTGGCCTAATGTTGCGCGGTCGAAAAATCATCAGATTTTTCAGGAATCTCAACGGCGTGGTTATTGTTCGCGTCACCTGTCGCTGAAGAGTAAACCTGGACAGGTCGAGCACACTTCGCCAGGCAACAGTGGTGGTAAGCACAGTTCATCATCATCTTTCTTCTTGTGACACCTGTCATATTCGATGATCTGTGCGATTGGACACATTGAAGTCTCTCGAAGAGTTTTTCTGCTCGCATGCTAACTAGGTGGCTTGGGTGAAGAACTTTTGTCAAAAGATACGGTAGGCATACTGACGGATAACTGTAGGTCTCTACGCACCTCATTTCGCACTTTCTGGCAGGGCCTGTGAGGCCACCCCTATTAATTGTTTTCGCCAACTGCGGACAGCCAAAAATCAAGAGAGCCTAGACCTGATGTAGAATGTAGATTCAATATGAGAAAAGAAGGCGGTGGAAATTTTTGAACAAAAAATGCTCTAGTATTCTGTCGTACTACCTCATGCATACAAACATAGCTATATTTAGCTTCAAAATTCGTGCTAATGAATCGTGGAGTTAGCTTTGTAAGCCCAATAAAAGCATTCTCTTCATCAGGAGGAGTTCGCAGCAGACATCTTGAGCGCAATCCTTCTTTTTGACCTCGCACAAATATAAAAAGGACATATAAGAAGGTATTCGATCAAATTGGATGAGAACAGAGACAGCGGGAGGGGTTATCTCGGCATATTGTGGTACATGAAAGTAGGGGTGCTCAACAGTGTAAGAATGAAGAAAGAACCAAATAAAATGGCTAAAAAAATCGCGAAATAGGAACCCGAGAACTCCTTCTCTATCGCCTCCCTCTGCGTGACTTGCCAGGGGTAGGCTGTAGACGTTCTAAAGGCTAAATCAGCCGGCTGCAAACGATGTTCTGCCCCGCTGGCAACTCGTCCGGCGGATGAACTGCGGAAAGACGCCGTGATGCGGGATCGTGATAAAATCCCAATCTGCGTTTTTTCAGTGCAAGTTTCGCTACACATCACCTGTTCACGAGTGAAAGGTTTGTTTTCAGAGAACGTGTATCCCCAGCTCTCACTTCCTCTTTACCCCTCCCCCTCCGGTACCTTCAAGGCACGGCTCGCGTTCGCACTTGTTTCACTGGATTCCCGTCTTCCATGGCGGAAGGGTGTTTCGTTTGGATACTTTTTGCTAAAAACATTCACAGCTCTGCTCCAGAAACAGCCTTGAGACTGAGAAAAACGGGGAGATGAGCAATGTTAAAGGTGTATTGATCACATCTGAAGGAAGTGGAAGTCCGTAATCTAAGGCGAAGCGTGTAAATGATCAGATGGTGCGATCAGAATGATCAAACCTGTAAACCGGAAAAGCTCGAAGAAGCTAGTAGGCCAGAACTACCGGAATGAGGTTCCATACCTACGTTTGGCCAGTTTCGCTACGATGGATAAAATCATGATCAAGGATTCATAAGACAAGAGACAATGTGGAAGCGTAGGAATCCATCAACGTGTAAGAGGGAAAGCGAGTGGGTTTCCATATTTTCAGAAGTAGGAATCTAGACGAAAAGTAGGTATACAGAAATGGAAACCTCAGAGAGTCACGGGCATCGATCGATAGCTGCCAATGTCAGGTTTTTTGAGAGGATCCAGGTTAGGAGCATCACCGTTAACACATTGCGGACCGAGGCCTATTTCGCGCGGTTGCCGCCTGTGCCCGCGGCGTTTTTTCAAATGTGCGCGGCATGACACCCATGCGCAGTCAAGCGGCCACACAGGGCGGCTTTTGGTCAACATTTGTGTTTATCCGTATTTTAGCGAGACTTTTTCATTTCCGACTAATAGGTAACATTTAGTGGCCATGAGTGATCTAGACGAAAGCTTTGAACGATTGCTTCTGGATAGCGATGAAGAAGTAGAGGAAGCCGGTGAAGCTGATATTCCCGTTTTGCCGATGGTAGACATTGAAGAGGAGGATGTCGAAGACGAAGAGGAAAGCGATAAAGAAGAAGAGGAGGATGATGTTTGGAGCAGCATGATTATTCCCCACGACCACATTCCATTTACTGGCGATCATGGCGTGAAAGATGAGTTGTTATTTCGATTGAAGGAGCCTGCAGAATTTTTCCGCTATTTCCTCAATGAAAATCTTATTGATTTGATTCTGACCGAGACCAACAGATATGGAAAGGCTAAGAAAGATACGTTTGAACCTCTCGATGAAACAGAGTTCTGGAAGTTTTTTGCCATTTGTCTGCACATGGGTATCGAACGCAGAGCACACCTGAAGGAGTACTGGTCAACTAGGGCAGTCTATAGCAAATCATTCTGTGCTCAATACATTTCAAGAGCAAGATTCGTCGAGATTCTCAATTCACTGCATTTTGCCGATAATGAAGCTGCAGATAGAACAAACAGGCTCTACAAAGTTGCCAGGATTGTCGAGCTCTTGAACCAATCCTTCTATGATGCTTACACCCCTGGCAGAGACGTTTGTGTTGATGAAAGCATTGTTCCGTTCAGAGGTCGAGTACTGTTCAGACAATATGTGAAGGGAAAAAGACACAAGTACGGCATCAAGCTTTTCAAACTCTGCATGCAAGGTGGATACACATGCCGATTCATCGTGTATGCTGGTAAGGACGTCAGCCGGCAAGGATCACTTGCAGAAGACATTGTGCTGAAGCTGATGAGTGGACTGCTGGACAGTGGACGGAGCCTTTATACAGACAATTTTTACACTTCAATTCCTTTGGCTGAAAAACTGGTTGCTCAGAATACTCACCTCATTGGCACACTTCGGAAGAACAGAGCCGGCCTACCAAGGGAGGTTGTCTGCAAAAGATTGAAAAGAGGCGAACAAATTGGTCGGCAAAACGGAACAGGCGTCACTATCTTGAAATGGAAAGACAAAAGGGACGTATTGATGCTGTCGACCAAGCATGATGATACTCACACGGCCAACAACAAACTACGTGTTATCGAGGACTACAACCAAGTGAAGGGTTATGTCGACTTGTCGGATCAGATGGCGGCCTATACGCCTTTCATTCGTAAAACTACAAAGTGGTATCTGAGATTGATGTTTCATTTGATCACTCAGACAACTCTGATCAATGCATGGAAGCTCTTCAACATCCTCAAGACCAAGATTTCCCTGCACGAGTTCAAATGCCAGCTGATCGAATCTTTTTTGACGGAAACACACCATCGTGGACTTCCTGTTCGACAACACGTACTGGTACAAGTACAAGGTCCAAAACGACAAACCAAAAGAAGATGCACAGGTTGTTACCGAAGTGTTTCGGACCAGTATGATTCGAAGTATGCGGCAGGGCGATGTAAGCGTACGGACACATATTGCAGCAAATGTCTCAAGTTCTTCTGTCTGGGATGCTTTCAAGAAAATCACAAGTCATGTCCTTGATCTTCAAGCGAAGACTAGTTATTTTTGTTATTATTATTAGTTAGTCTTATTGTCTTTTATTGTTTGTATTATTCGGAGTTATTTTAGATAGTTGCTTTACGATCATCATCTCAACTCAATGATGAGTCTGGTATGGCCCAGATATATATCTAAATTCAGACCCTCAAAGAGATATATAACAGCAGAAAAAGCATGTCAAAAAATCAAAACCCTGAAAAAAATTAGCCCAAGAAAATCATGACACCCCATGGGTGTCACGCGGCCACAGAGAGCAAAAAGTGTATGACTGCGCATGGGTGTCATGCGGTCCGGAATGTGTTAAAGGATCGTTTACGAAAACTCCATGAATGTAACTCTTCTCAAAATCATTTTGGTAGTGTACATGAACAGAAACACGGAAGAACCGAGAATTTTCCTTCATTCCAACCGCCACATTTCCCACTACAACATTTGTGCAGCCATCACCGGCCAAGGCGCTATTCGAATTTTTGCGCCCACTGTTGACTTGCTCTCGCTTTGCGTCTCTGTCCACGTGATTGTCGTCTCTTTGCACGTCTGCTCTCTAGCGTCTAAACCTACTCAGACGCCCCACCCCGTTGTCCACCACTTCGAGGAGCTCCATCTCAATTGGATTCTTGTATGTGCGCGTGAAATTTTGCATGCGGCCTTCAGTAAGCAAATATTACTATACCATACATATGTATTTACTAGAGAAAAAAGTTGAATTTTCATGAACGATTCTTTTAAGTAAGTAGAGTCGTGAATCCTATAGCTACACGCGCCATTAAACAAGATCGATCGGTATTATCCTGCTTCGAGCAGTGGACAAAACGTTCACGACCACACCGTTGAGTAGACCGAGTTGAAGAAAGGAACCCTCATAAAGTCATAGGTTTTCGAACCATTTCCTTCAAATCTATTGGTCTTGAGCAGGAGACGGTAACTGAGTATTGGGTCATATCAGTGGATGAGTCAGTCACGGAAGAGTAAATTTGATACATTTATAATGTACTGTTGCAAGATCATCTTTCGCGTAATCCTCCCTTCACCGGTCCCGTGTGTGGTAATCCTCAGCACGACTAGAATCTCAATAGGGATTTTTCCAATTTTGCCATGTACACACTGGGTGAATTTTTTCAAAATTCAATACGTGTGTTCTGATTATACACAAGGCGCAAAATCGGCGTTTCGTGCATAGATGGTTCCAGGAGGCGCAAACATGGACTGGTTTCCACATGAGGGAGAAGAGCGACACGAAGAGAACGCCGAGGTGACGTCGGCCATTCTTCGAACGTCATTAGGTATCTATTGCTTTTTACTCTATCAGTTTTCATTACGGATTTTTGAGCCATTCCACTAAATGCGTTACTAGCAGTTTAAAGTGTTTGTCAACGGCACACCACGCGATAATCAGATTAGTGATTTGCTTTCTAGGGGGACATAGGTCCTTGCATAACTGCTCAGCCTGCACTTTTGCTGCGGCTGCACGGTGCATCATCACGAAAAGGGGGGCCCGCTGGAATATAACCGAGTCACGCCCCCCAAAATCACACCTGGCCTCCAAAGAACGGATTCCCAACGTGGCGCTCACGTGGACAAGAGAACCCGCGATAAGAGAATGTAATGCGAAAAGACAGCCATTCCGATGATGAAGGCGCTTTCACGTTGGGAATCCGTTCGTCTAAGGCCAGGCGTTTGGTTGGGTGGGCGTGGCTTGGTTGTCGTCAGGCAGGCACAACACCGTAATGGTGCATCGTGGAGCGTCAACAGAGGTGGTACATGAGCAGTTTTCTCTGAGGACCTTCCCGCCCCAAGAAAGTGAGCAACTGGTCTGATTACCGCGTGGTGTGCCTCTGAGGACCATTCAGTTTTGATTTCCATTTGTAGAACTTTATTATTTACCATTATTTACATTTGGTGGTGAACACTGTAAATTATTTCAGTTAATATAGGAGCATATTGCAAGAAAAGATACGATTTCCTGTATATGAAAAACGTGAGACCAGAGGCGCATTTGCTAGCCTCATCCATCCTTAAAATTGCCAGATTTCGTAAAAGGCAAAGAGAAAGCCAGAAGAACAACGAGGCAAACGTTTCAAATTCGGTAGAGATTGTCTGCAACACGTGCCAATTTTAAAGGAATCGTCCACGGAAAACTGAGTTTTTCTGTTACTCATATATTTGTGTTGTATTTGCCTTATGTGGGCTGCATGCAAATTTTCACGCGAAAAATCTGAGTTCGGCTAAGGTACAGCAGCACAAAGACTCGTCCGGGTTGGCGGGGTCTCCGAGCAAGCGTCCACCCCGTCGTTCGTCGCGGTCGGAGACGCACTGTAGCAACAGAAAGTCACGTAGACAGTCCCGTTCTTCGTTCCTAACCGCGTCGGATGACGGCACGAGGCTTTCACCCAGAGGCCCTGCCCACCCGGCCGAAAATTTAGGGAGCTGTATCTGAGCCGAAGTCTCACTTTTTCCCATGAAACTTTGCATACAACCATCAGTAGGCAAATACAACATAAATATATGGGTGACAAAAAAACTCATTTTCCCGTCGACGATCCCTCTGAGAACCTATAGGTTTCTGCCCAGGAAAAATTGGCAGTCGCTTTTGAGATTTTCACGTTTCCATGAATTTCTTTTGGAGAAGGTAAGCTACAGAAAGGAGCGGCGGATAATCCGCTGACGCGACGATAGGGTAATGGAGTGGATGGGGTAGAACGAACTGTTTGAAAATCTTCATTAATTCCTGAAGTCAGGAGGATCATGGCGATGCGATGCCATGAGTTTACGAGCTTTTTGGCGTTTGTTGGAGACCAGCTCCTCGTTTCCAAATTTTTCAGAAATCCTGCAGGTGCATGTAGTGTGTCAGTAAAATTCGAGTAGAAACGCCATTATCGTATCATTGCACTAGCACCGTTTTTTGAGTTATGGGATCAACTTACGGTTCAGCCTACTCCTTGCACATTGGGCATTCAATAGATTTCAGGGTCCGTAAAAAATTAGGGCTAGAGGAGCTCCCACAATGGAGACGAACCGTGCAAATGAGTGGTCACTTAGTCGCGTCATACAAGTATGTGCCTGTTTATCAATTGAGCATTGGATCTTCGCAAATATTGAAGGAAATTCTCACATCTGTTCCTAAACTGGGATTTGTACGGAAGGGTGAAAGTCCAGGCTCCGGGGCTGTATATGCTATAATGCAGATTGTTAGGTTTTTCAGACAGCTTACAAAGTTCTCAATGGCCTGGGCTAGGTTTAATGCCAAGTTCTCCGATAGGGAGAGACGACTAGGCTGCATTCATGCTCAGCGCCGGAAGGGCATGGCTGCGTTCGCAGGCAGCGAGGCAGAGTGGCACGGGGGAGGTGCAGAGACGACGCAGGCAGCGAGGCAAAATGGCATAGGCGGAGACGCAGAAATACGACAGCCACACCCTGCCGCCGGCACCGCAGAGTATGAACGTGGCCGTAGGGAGTGTGTAAATGGCACCACTGTCACCTTCTTATGCCCGTCAAATTTCACTGTGTCTAGCCACTCGCGTGTGCAGTTCATATGTATCTAATTTTCATTTTCAGGGTCGCTACCACGCGATACGCAATTCTCTGGCTCCAGTCCCTCTCGCTTTTCCACTGAAAGCACATCTCAACCCTTACTCTGTTCGAAAATGAGTGTGGTATCATCGACAGCCCCAACAAGTCTGGCACCGAATATTGTAGATCAGTTAGCAGAGGTGAGGACAGAATTCCGTCGCTGTTCGAATTGAGAATCTTCCTCAACATGAGGTTTACTAGAAGTGAACAATGTTTTTTTTGTAGATTCCTTGCCACTGAATATCTAATCTACGAATCACTCATTCTGTTGCTGATATGCGCGCACTGAACCAATTGCAGGGAAAGAGTAGCAACAAAAAAATGAGCATTTCGTTTTTATTATTACTATTTATTATTTATTAAATGCACGCGAGCGCCATAAACACACACGAAGCAAAAGGTAGAGGAAAGCCTGCTGATATTCGTAGCAAATTTTCTTTTACCTGTTGCTTCATGTGTGTTTTTGGCGCATCTTCGTGGGCATATAATAAATACTAATAATAAGTAGTCATGCCAAAATATACTGTTACATGTGAATTGATCATAGAATTGCGGAAAACTGAAGCAGCTGCGCCTCTGACTTAATCATTTCTGTTTCTTATTGCAAAAGATGAACCTCTATCACACTTTCTGACGTGGGGGGGGGGGGGTATGTCCATGTTTCATTTATGGCACTTCTGTTCCTTTAGAATTTTATCCAGAAAACCTTTGAATATCTGCTACAGACGCGGAAATAGAGACAAGCGGTTTGGGAGTTTGATGAAATAGCCCACGGAAAGCGCGTGACCCTGCCTCCTCTCAAAATTATTAATCTAAGTAAAGTATTCTATGAAAGCACAGGAAAAAGGAAGGTTTTTCAGACTGCACCCGCATGAATTCCTGCCCCACACAGTTCCTGCACATTTCGTGCAAAAACCAATTTTTGGGTGTCTTTTCTTGAAAGCTTCGTTTGTTTTGCTTTATACGGTCTTTTTGGGTCCTTGTTTGCTCCAGACTGTACAACTGTAATGCGTCATAGTGTCACCGCTTATAACTTTGGAAAAATTTACGGATCAGTTTGTCACAAACCGCCGCGCTTCTATATTACACACTCCGCCCAAAACGAGTGAGTTGAAGAAACTTGGACAGCTCAAATCCGTCTTTGCACGAGTTCAGTGATGTATGTGAAGTCTAAATATGATGACTAGTTCACCAACTTCTTCCTGAAAAAAAGTCGTAATCCGGCTTTTGGGTAAATGCATTCCTTCTGTATTCAAAATTAACGCTGTCCAGAACTTGTTGTGCAACATCACCTATTCCTCATGCATTTCCATCGAAATTTGAGAATTCGTGTCAAAACGAGCATCTCGAACTTCTTTCGAAAGTTTGAATACATATTTCGATGAGGGAACCAACTGAAACGCCGGCGTTTGTGTAGTGTTTACAGTAGATCGTGAAACTTTGCTGTGTTGGATCACAGCGACGCTTTTTTTTTTTAATGATGAAGTCCTAAATTCCGGTGGGCTGTGTATCCTGCTGGAAGCATTAGCCTTTCTAGTGCTATCGCAATGAGGGGGGGGGGGGGGGGGGGCGGGCATTTCACTAAGGAAATTATTTACTTAAGCATAGAGAGGGATCTGAACCTCCTCTTTCCTCCACTAAGGCTTAGGCATAAATCTACGCCTAAATGTACAGGTTGACCCCTCGAAGATCCCTCCAAGATGCTTAGAAGTGCGGCGTTTTATAAGGCTTTGGGTCTTACCTAGCTTCAGGTCACATTGCAATTATACAATCCGGCAACAATTACTGGTATCGTAAAAGCCAAGAAAAGAGGGTGGAGTCGTACGTGACACCCGTAGAGGGGGAGGGTTGTACTGAAGCGATTATCCTCTTCGACACCTGGGAGTGCCCTGATGTCGATACAACGCCATAGCGAGGTGAGAATCGTATAAGAGTATTCGAAAAACCCCTTCTACGTTTCCAGGTCTGGAAAAGGCTGTGTTCATCGGATTCTACAAGAACGGTGTTTAAGAAAAGCGTAAGCATTTGGCTGAAAAGCAGTGGCCCAAACAGAAAACGAAGACGCAACTTCCAATAGTTACACATAGATTGAAAGCTTTCAGGTAGATATCGCAAACCACAACTGCAGTTGGGCTCACCTCATGTCTCTAGTTTGTTTCGGAAGTTTGAAATTTTTTAGAGATCAGATCGCAGACAGTCTTTGTGATATGGGTCTGGAAATGAACTAAGTTATACCTGTCTTTGGATACATGATGATGTCGATCGGAAACTCCTTTGAACCCGCAATTCCCACTAGGACTTTCCCCGAAACCTATAATAATTATTGGGAAACGGATATAGAATGAGATTGAATCTAAATTTCCGATGAGATTCGATCGAACTATGTGCTGTAGAACTTGATCATGTAGGGTGTGTGCAGATATGACAGCGAATCGCGTGGCCGCCCGCGGCGGGCAAGCCTTCAAGCGAGGCAGTGTGGCATGAGTGGAAGCGCAGACGTGACGCAGTCAAGCTTGGCCGGCTCCCAGGGGCAATCGATACGGCGGGTCGTACTGGTGGCGCCGCGAGTGAAACGCCGCGAAGCGATTCGCTGTCATATCTGCACACACCCGATCACGTAGGTATATGATTGGATGAGAAGGCGAATGTGCACATCTGTTAGAGGAAAAATTTAGAATTTAGAATACGTATTTTATTCGAAATTGAGCACAAGGTAATGCCTACTTTTCGACAGATTGATCGCACTTCGCAAGCACAGGCTCTGTTGAATCTGAGCCAAATACGTTTCGAGTCCTTCCCGCAAGTACACCAACTATTGCCACTGATGCCCACCGCCGCGGATCATGGGGGACATGGTGAACTTTCCACGTTCCCGTTCGATGCTGCTCTTCTGCACAATTTCGCCTCTCCGCTGCTGCATGAACAGGTATGGATAATCTATTCCAAGACTAGAAAAAAGCACTTTCATCACAACTAGATCATCGAAACATTCATATGTGTCCTCTTCAGTATTGCTCTGAAAGTTTTGACTTCTTTAGCAATCGAACGATACGCAGCAAACAAATCTGAACAACAATAGTATCAAGCAGGAGGAGGAAGAAGAAGAGGACGACGACGATGACAGTGCGTTCAAGTTTGTTTACTGCAGCATCGGTAATATCAGTGCCTTCGTCAGGCGCTAAGCGCACACGATGGGTGTGTCCCCTAATGTCAGGATTTTGCACCACGACGAGTGGCGTGCGACGCGATGTATGCGAGCTATGCGCGCACTTATAGTTGCGTCTTGGAACGATTACACTGTAGGGGCACCATACACTGTTGACTTATAGTCGCTTTAGTACCCAACAACACCGCCCCTTCAGCTCGTTCACATCGCTTCACTTGCGATACGTCGCGGTGCGAAATCCTGACATTAAGCCGCGTATACTTCGCAGTGCCGCCGACAGGGCGTGGCTGCGTGTCTGTGCGTCTCCGCTGCGCCACCGTGTCCCGTTGCATGCGTCGTCTCTGTACCTCTCCGAGTCACTCTGCCTTGCCGCCTTGAACGCAACCACGCCCGGCTGACGCAATGTATGAACACTGCCTCAGGGTACACATCCGCACACAATCATGGCATCACGAATGTTTAACGACGCATGAGTATCAGGTGCTGTCGGTTATCCCTCGTGTCCCATGAGTATCGATGCTGTCAGTTATCCTTCGTGAGGGCCACTTTTCTCATCAATATCTTAAATGTGAGCTTTAGTCTTCCACAGACCTCGACCATTCAAATTACAACGTAGAAATTGATAATCAAAAGCAAAATAAAATCAGCAGAAGTCTCTAACGCAGCAGTAAAGATAAAAACGAGATGAAATGGCTAGAATGTGTGAAATTTTTAATACAGTCTCTTCTTCATCTTTCGCCGCGTACATGTCTTAAAGGTCCGGTTACACTTTGATGCGGAAGGAAGAAGTGATTAGAACGTGAACCGTGTCGTGCTCACTGAATTAGTCTGTATGCTGTTTTGGGTGACATGATCTGATCTGAGGACCTGGCCGCCATCCCTTTTTAAGCCCTTATGATCCAGCGTGGCTAATGACCATGAATGTTAGCGAAGCAGATCTGTGTCACATCAGCCCTTGGTATGCATTACGGATATGCCGTGGGGTGGAAACATGGACCCCTTCTTCAGCACCTGTAATATCAGGGACCCTACGTTTTATTGCTGTGATGAAATCATTCTGCATCTGTTAATTAGCTCCGGTATTCTGTAGGTAGTTGTCAGGATGTTGCTCGCTGTTCAAGTTTTGATAGCTTTATCGATGAGGAAGTCTCAACACACAGATGTCAGCGTGTGCCAAAGGAGTGATGCCTCTGATGATGATGCAGACCGTGACGGTGGTCCAAATGGTAATGCGGGATCAACAGCCACAAGAAGGTCGCGCAACGAGTCCAGTGGTAGTGAGTCATATTTATATAATGAAAGTTAAAGGCCAAGCAGAGTTATTACTTAGACTGGATGAGTTGGAACGGTTGACAGGAAAAGTCATGGTTAATTTTCGCCTGGCAGTCTAGTTCATTGAAATATATGTATATGAATAGCAAAGTATGAAATGATAATGAGCGCAAACAACTTCTGCAAAAAGCATGCTTTGAAATTTAGCGGCGGCACACTTTTCATTCAAAAAGTAGCTGATTATTTGAAGTAGATTTCCATGAATGATGCCGTGGGAATGAACCGTCCCCTTTGCACTTTAGCTGAAAGAATGGCGTACCAGGTTCCTTTTTGTTCAAATTTTCTCCACCTTACAAAATTAGGGCGACTCTGCATATGTATAAAGGGTTCGTTTTTCTCCATCGATCGTCTCCATTTTCGACAAAGCTGAAAATAGACTTCGAAAGGCACGAGAGAGTACCTGCAGGCATGACCTCATCATAAAATCTTCATTTCGGCTGGGAATTTCGGTTTAGGCGTTTTACACTTTCAAATAGAACGTACTCGACAAGCGCATTATTTTGTGATTGTTCTGGTCCCATTCGTCGATGATTTAATTGAATTTCAACTACACGTTCAGATTCCCTTAACCTTTTTCATTTTGGAAGTTCACGCCTCTCAGAGGCTCATTTTTAGTAATATTCAAACCACCACGAACCATTCAGTGGCGCTGTCGTTCTATTGTGCAAAAAATTTGTAAATTTTTCAAAGGTGTGCAGAGCGAATCTGACTCGAACCTCGGGAATGCACTCTATTTCAGCTGTCATTTCGTTATAAATGTCGGAGACTGAAGTGTTGGTCAAAGATGACCTGACTATGAAAAATAGCTGAAAATATACTGTTAATTGGAGGAATTCTTTTGCAGCTTCATAAGAAGCAGTCTTAGAACTGCTGGCTCTTCAACTAAAAGCTCAGATTTTCCTAATCTATTTCTTCGGAATTTCTTCTCCCTCAGTGGGACATTTTTTATGTTGAATACAAACAACCACTTATCAGTCAGTACTGTTGTTGTTCAACTGCGCATGAAGTTTGTCAGCATTCTCACCAACTATTGCCACTGACACGAGACACGTTGACCAAGTGTAATTTGGCTCAAATCTGTGGGATGCTCTTCATTTAGCGGTTATTTTTCAGGAAATGTTGGAGACTCCAATAAAAAATACCCGACTTCGGAGAATAACCGAAACTATGCAACTGTACCCCAAATTCAAATATTCTATGGGCAAGCTGAACGATGATTTCTTCAGCTCCGCTTTGCTGGGAAATCTTGCCTACGATCTAATAGCGCAGTTGGAGTACGGATATTTCGCCGTGTTTTTCATTTGCAAACGCTCAAGGCCGCGTTCATACTCAACATCGTTCACAAGCAGCGAGGCAGAGTGGCACGTGGGAGATGCAGAGAAGATGCAGGCAACGAGGCAGCGTCGCAGGGGCGGAGGCGCAGAGACACGCAGGCACGCCATGTCGCCGGCACCGTGGAGTATGAGCGCGGCCTAACTCATCTCTATGGGCGAACTCGGAGCTGCAGAGTGCACTCCTAGTTGATATGGCTCGCTTACGATGATATTGATCCCCATATCCTTTGGTAAGGGGATCTGGGGGGGTGAGGGTGGGGGGAGGGGGGGGTCACTCAGCACTGCAATTCACTTGGGGTTCCAAAAGTTAAACATGTACGTTAGGTAGGGAAGAATGTGCCAGCAAAAGCAAGATGAAAAATTTTTTGTCCAGTTGGTCCACTGCTATCCAAATGTCATATCAATGTTGTCGTGCATCTCAAAAGGGATGTGGTCATAGCCAAAGCAATTGGCCAGCAGAGATCGATATGGTCAACGGTGATTGACCGCCGAAGGAATCGTGATCGGAAAAATGGGTTTCTTTGTTACTCAAATATTTATCTTGCCTTTGCTTAATTAGAACCACATGCAAAGTTCCACGCGAAAAAAAGTGAAAATCCGGCTAAGATGCAGCTTCTAAAAGTGGTGGCCGGGGGGGGGGGGAGGGAATGGGGGAAGGGGTGGAGCCTCAGAGTTAGTGCCCGCCCCGTCGTCCGTCGCTGTCGCAGGCGAAGAGTGGAACTATTTACGTAACTTTCTGTTCCCATTATGCGTCTCCAACCGCGACGGACGATGGGGCGAGCAATTACTTTGGGCCCTAACCCTCGGCTACCACTTGGAGCAGCTGTACCTCGGCCGGATTCTTTCTTTTCCGCGTGAAACTTTGCATGATGCCCTTACTCGGCCACATGCAAAGTTTCACGCGCAAATACAAAATAAATATAGGACTAATAGAAAAACTAAATTTTTGGTGCACGGTTCCTCTAACACAGTGAAAAGAAAACAGAACTGGAGATGAATCTATCGTTCATCGAAGCAGAACAGAGTTCGGAATAAGTTAATAACAATCAGTTGTTTTTATATTACGTCTCTTCCAATTAGAAACCATACAAAACTTAAAATCCAGTCGAAATCATTCATAAACGGGATAAAAACGGTTACGAAATCATCTTCTTCTTCTTTTTGTTCAGCGTTTGTCCCACTCAATTGCGGGGTCCGCTTTCCTTGAACGTTGACGTCACTCTTCTCGATTGAATGCTTGTGCCGGGGTTATGCCAGCTAGTCCACAGTCTGCACGTAATGTGTCGAGCCAGCGCTGCTTGGGCCGTCCTATCGGCCGCACTCCGTTCAGGTTGAGAGAAAGGCCCGATTTGCACACGGTGTTTTCACGAGCTCGCAGGACGTGGCCATACCACCGCAGCCGAGCTTCGCGTATTTGTCAGTTATTGGAGCCACGTCAAACTTTTGCCTTATGGTGTCATTCCGAACATGCTCCAAACGCGTTTTTCCGTCCGTCCAACGCAGCATTTTCGTCTCCATCACGCTTAGACGTGCTTCAACTTCTTTAGTAACTGGCCACGTGTCAGCTCCTTGGGACGCTACTGGGCGAACGACGCTTCTATAGATCTTCGACTAGAGTCGTTCTGTATATTCTTGTCGCAGAGAACGCCCGTCACCGAGCGCCATTTCGTCCAGGTGGAACAAAGGCATGAATTGACTTCGTGCTTCAGGCTGCCGTCGATGTAATAGTCGAGCCAAGATATTTAAAGCTGGTTGTACGCGAAAGTACAGTGCTATTGATCCTAATGGAGCTTGAGTAGTTCATGTCTGTCGCCATATATTCAGTCTTCAAGACATTCAACCTAAGTCCGAACGCCGTCAAGCGATCGCATCATGGTTGCACTTCCTTTTGGAGTTCCTTTTTATCTCCACAAGCAAGCATGAAGTCATCAGCGTGCAGAAGTGTCCAGGGGTCTTCTTGTGGTCTCGTGAGATGGTATCCATGACAGTAATGGAAAGGAGTGGCGAAAGGGCTGAACCTTAGTGTACTCCAACTAAGATAGGAAATTCCATCGAGATATCTGCTGGGGTTCGCACTCGGCTCTTTGGACGCGAATAGAGTATAGCACCTGTTCAATAAGCTCTTCCGGAACGTTGTGCTGCCGCAAGGCGTACCATATCACTTCTTGTTGCACTCTATCAAAAGCCTTTTCCATGTCTAAAAAGGCAAGGCGCACAGATTTTTGTTTTTTGCGATGTTTTTCCAGCAGAATACGTACAGCGTGAATGGCACCTACAGTACCACATCCGGCTACAAATCCGCACTGGTTGGAAGAAAGTTGGATGTCACTTCAAAGTGTTTCAACCTTCGAGGTGTTATTTTCAGTATGCAGATCAGCAGTCGACGTTGTGTGGCGACTGTTTCGTAGGGTATTACCTTCGCGTCTGTGACAAGCCCTTGGTCTCTCTGTCTGACAAGAATGAAGTCGATAAGTCGATCGGTGTTCTGGTTTTCCCGCTGTGGATGTTATGAGATGAGATTACGCTTCCGAAATTTCGTGTTCACGATTGTAAGACTGTGCGAGTTTGCGTACTCGAGAATTTGCTCGCCGTCTTCGTCACGCGACCCGTAGCCGAAGCCACCGTGACATCTATAGCCATCCTTCGTGGCACCAATGTGCCCATCAAGATCTACCGCGACAATAATAGCGTCCTCTGATGGTACTTCGGCTGTCTTCTCGTCGAGCCGATTCCAAATTCATTTTTAAGTCAGAGCAGTCAGTTTGTGGGGCGTATGCAGAGAAGAAGTGATAAGGCTCCTGTTCAACAACGAAGATAATTTTCATCAAACGGCCATCGTATCGTTTAACGCCTGCGACTGTTCACGAAAACGGTAATACCGACATAGTTAAGTGGCTTAGGGCCACCACAGAGAATGGCTCTGAATCCACGGCCAAGTTCTCTTGACTTGTTACTCGACCATCTCGTTTCTTGCACGGCGCATATGTCGACACGTCTTCATTCTAAAGCCTCCGCCAGCTCGCACGAACGGCCTGTCAGTGATCCGACATTCAACGTTGCGATGCGCGTCTTTCAAGCGTTATCAAACATTTGGACTAGCTCAGTTGCCCTCCGATGCCGTCCTTGCACCGGTGACCCTCGCATATTTTTCACACTTGCCGGGCTTTGCAAGTGCGCGTCGAATTCCGCGAACGCCGTAGCATTTCTACGAATTCCATTGGGTGGCATCAAACCATTTGATGTGACGGGGTGTTCGTAGACCGACCTGTCACGAAGGCTTGTCGTCTGCATCGAGTGTCCCCGTTCAGCTCGGCCCGCTGCGAAGCGAGCAGTGTCCAGTGACACCACTTGGAGGCGCGGACGTCACCACAAAATCACGTTCTTGTTAAATATGTTGGCACTTGTCAGTTTGAAGTGCCTTAGCCAAAACTCCCAGCTGAAGTGCTGATTTCAAGATGTCGTCATGCCTGCAGGTACTTTTTTGCGTCTCTCAGAGTCCATTTTCCAGCTTTTTAAAATGAAGATGATCCAATATAGCAAAAAATGACCGTTCCATGCGTATGTAAAGTCGGGGAGCTCTGTCATCTGGACTGACTACCGAAACAATTGGACAACCTCTGCTAAAGTTATTTCGAAACGACAATCGCAGCATTTTTTCCGTCGATTTTGCAGAAGTTTTGGGCGGCATTGATAGGTGGACACTTGCAAATTTTTTCTATCGAGGTGGTTATACTAGCTGAACAAAACCAAAAATCGGGTTTTTTTAAAATGAAATATTCTACGAATTCATCAGGTCATCAAATAAATGGGAATGGTGATGGGTGCTATCCGAATGAAACCACATCGCAGCAACAGAATCAGCAGCAGCAGCAACAACAACAACAAGAGCTACAATCACAGCAGGAACAACAACAACAAGAACACATAAGTACCTGTTGCAGCAGTGAACAAGGTGCGATCCTCCACGAATTGCCGATTAGGATGTGTGCTTTGAAAGTATAGATTAAGTATATATCCCCGATATCTCCTATGTAGAGGGACGATTTCGCCTAAATTTTCTTCGCTGTGCCTCATAGTTGTTAGGATCGAGTGTTTTGGTACTTTTTAAAAACACACACGTTCATTCGCTTTATTTCAAAAATTTCGTGTCCCAGATTTGTTGCTCCCACTGAAAGAGTTCTCCCCTTTATCCTTTTAAAGGAGTAAGTGCCGAGTAATTTTATCGCTGCTTTGCTTTTTTTGCTTGTCCTACAGTGCCATGCCACGTGGAACTCAATTACCAGAGCGAGGTACATTGTACAGTACACAATGTACATACAACAGTAAGCCCGCAGTGTGGGCCCTGTCTAAGGCGTACCACGTGCCACCACGTAAGCTGCGTTCATACTTTGCGCCGGTAGGGCGTGGCTGCGTCCACAGGCAGCAGGGCAGCGTGGCACGGGGGAGATGCAGGCAGCGAGACAGGTTGGCACAGGGGGAGACGGAGAGACACGCAGCCACTCCCTGCCGCCGGCACCGTAAAGTATGAGCGTGGCCTCAAGCTAAAAGTCGCTTGCGTTCACGTTCATGTTGGGCTGCCGTTAATTTGTGCAGTAAGTGAGTAAAGCATCCTACGCCTATGCTCACTGGTGATGTGGTGGAATGCGGTACTCCCAAATTCGCAATTATTCTGCGATTCTTGAAAGCTGGTTTCTTCGTAATGGTGCTTTTGCTTATATGATAAGCGCACTTTCCTATCTGACCCGTGTCTAAATCCAAGAATCGCCAGAAAATCGAGCGCAGTTTTTTTGTAAAGTTGTCCCTACTTCTTCCAAGCTGTGAAACTTTTGCTGCTCTGATTATCTTAGGAATTGGTTGGAATTTTCAGTTGTTTACTATCCATTTGCTCACAGTTTCATAGCTAGTGCCACGAAAAATTGAAAGCAACAATTCAGTGTGAACGTTAGGTGCAGTTCACTAGAAATACTACTTTAGCTTCCGCCCTGAATCTTCCGCTACTGAACAGAGCGCAGAGGTGGAGATAGTCTGTAACCTTCAGCATGAGCTCGTCCCTTCTTCCACCTTAGCAGTTCAGACCCGACATCCCCTCCAGCTTTCTTCGACCGCCCTTGATACTGCCGCCGCTATGAATTTGAACAGGCAGCCACACACTGCAACTTCATATGGAAACGTACTTTTAAAAATGTTGTGTTGAATTCTCTCGAGTTTTCATGCGTGGATGATATGGCAGACTTTGTAAAATGTGTTCTGACCACAGGTGCGGTTTGTCTCTCGCGGTCACCTTGCAATTCTCCACAACGTCTAGTGGTCAACGTCATCGAACACAGAGTGGGTTTTGGTTCCATTCATTCCAGTAACTGTGACATAACAATATCTGAATGGTCTGAAAATCGCAGATATTGCTGAAAGCGCGCGAAGAAATACCGCATGTGCAAGACGGCGACAACCTTGCTTCCATCCAATATTTGTTAGACGGCGTTCACACTTAGTGACGGCAGGGCGTTGCTACGTTCACAGGCAGCGACGCAGAGTAACACAAAGGAGGTGCAGAGATCACGTAGGCAACGAGACAGGGCTGCATAGGCTGACGGAGACGCAGAGACACGCAACCACGCTCTGCAGCAGTCATCGCGGAGTATGAACGCGGCCTTGCACGATGGGGCATCCAATTCCGGAAATAAATAGGTCAGCATAGTACCAATCCTGTATTCGTTAGCGTTAAAAATACGATGTTTCCTTTTAGTTTTGAGAGTCGTTCGCAGTACTGTGATAAACGAAAGATGGCGGTCACTCATTGAATAACAAAGGAAGGTGATCAAGGCGCTATGGCCATAGAGCCAGAGCTCAGATCTGTGGAATCACTCTCGAGGAAGTTACAGGAAAACTTCTTCCTAGCCGTTCTCCGTGTGCTTCAAATTAGTTGGAGGAGCACGCAATTATGACATGTGGTAGTCAGGCATTCCTAGGTGTTGAGGGAAATAGCCGCTTCAATATGACCTCCTCGCTCTACGGCGACCGAATGGGACCCCTTTCCCCTTTTTGACGTCTACATGCTATTAACTGTTGCCAGATTCTATAGATGCAGTGTGTTATGTTGCCATGTATACTTACCTGAAGCAAAAAGATATTTTTTCCACATTTCCTCACATGGGATCGCTGTGAGATACCCTTCGCTTCTTATCTGCCTACTGGAAGTTTAGATTCTAATGCTTATCGATGACCACTGCGGGTACGACCCCTCTCTTTCGTGTCCGGTAAAACACGAACCCCTCCCCCCCCCCCCCCCCCCTCCCTGTCGAGGAATCTTCGAGCATACTCACATGGCACCGCAATAGAATTTGGAAACCTTCTCATTTACGCCCTCTTTCGATGGTTTTTTAAAGACTATGTGGTAACAGAGAACGAATGAATGGACGAATTTTTACTTATTCGTGAGTATTTCCCCTCTGCACGAACACCATGGCACATTCTTTTTCGAACGATACCTTCTATTTCATATGTTCGGAGTGATCTAGTAACTTTACTTGTAAGATGTCTATCCGAACGGTTTCCAATTTTTCCTCCTTTTGCGAGGGGTGATTCATAGCGAGCTTTCGAGCATCATTTGGTCCATATTTATTTATCCAATCCATATTGCAGTGTCTAGCAACAGAAAATCTGAACAACGCCTTTGTCAAGAACGCTGCAGTGCTCAATTATGGAAGCTTGCTCGGTAATAGAATCTTTACAGATTTGAAGAATTCTCACAAATCCAAGCGGGGGCGGTTCATAATTTATTCTGCACATGTTGTTAAGAGTGCCAGACTGAAAGGGTAATACGAAAAAATGATGTACTATAGCTGTCTTCAGCGCTGGCCATGTGCAATCCAGCATCATCGTGGCAGAAGATTGCATTCCCGATAGTTGCTGGAATATTAAGAACCAAAGTTTTGTAACTTCTTCGAGACCAAGCGCCATTCTGCTGGCTCAGTCAGGATGCGCAATGATTCGATACTATGACTCACTGTCTTGTACCACCTTCAAGGTTTCCCATTCCTGCGAAATGTGTTATGATAGCAGGCTTCTCGGAGTCTCGGTGCAAAGTATTACTCCTTAAACGTTGAGATTGACGGAGGAAGCCGTGATGGTATCGCTAAAGGAAACGTGCACGAAAAAATTAGTTTCTCTGTTACCCACATATTTATATTGCATTTGCTTAATAAAGGCCGTTTGCTAGGTTTCACGCGAAAAATGAGAATCTGACTCGAATACAGCTTCTCAACGTGACGGCCGAAGGGGCGAGGCCTCTCAGCAAATGTCCACTCCGTCGTCCGCCGCGGTCGGGAGCGGTGAGTGGCACTTTACGTTGCTTTCTGTTCCAACTATGCGTCTCCGACTGCGGCGAACGACGGGGTGGGCATTTACCCTGAAGCCCCGCACCCTCGGCCACCACTTTGAGGAGTTGTATCTGGCCGAATTCCCAAAGGGATTCTTCATTAGGCAAATACAGCATAAATAATGGGTAACAGAAAAACTCGTTTTTCCATGCGCGATTCCTTCAATTATCGATCGTAATGATTGAAGGCGTTTCTTCTCAGAGTACTGTGTGCTCGTGATTCATGCACTTTTGTGACTGAAGTTATGATTTGAGGACGAGGTCCATCGGGGTTGGCCTCATGGTATGGACTGCAGGACGGTATTCGAAGAGAAGAGAAGGATAACGCTGGATCTGTACGCCTTTTGTCAACCGTGAATGGATGGTTACTGATCACCGTCCACCATTCCATCGAAGAGAAAGGGCACCAATCTAGGAAAAGTTGATTGTGAAACAGAAAAGTGAGCCGGTTGTCACCTATGCATCGGAATCCCTTTTCCATCGGATGAGAGCAGGATCTATTTGTCGTTTGCAGCGATGATAAGTAGATCACGTAACATGGACTGAATTTCTTATAACGACAAAATTCAAAACTTTCCGGGTACCGGCTGAGAATCATGACTGAACATGTTTTGGGGAGACTGTGTATTTCCTCGCAATTGCTTTCAGAGAATGGTAATCAAGCTGAAGAACACAACGAAGAAGTGACTTGCATTGAATGTGCGAAGGAGCCGAACAACAACAAGTTGAAGTTTGACAGAGTATGTATAGAAAGTCATATTCTTTGTTGGATTCTCTTTGTATCTGGACAGTGCTTTTCCGTCAGTTACATTTTGGAACACGGAGAAGCTATTTTCAGATCTTGGACTAGCCTTTTAACTGTTGTCAAGAACACAACTTTCGCACCCAATAGAGCTCTCTAAATCGCATCGAAAAAGATGATATCGACCTGCGAATTTCAGCCTTAGCGTTGAAGCCATTTTAGTTTGCTGGTTGAACCGGCATGATAGGGTCTCTCCATCAAGCTCATTCTCATGAATAAACCCACTTTCATAGGCTACGGATGCAAAACTTGACGAAACTGATAAATTGCCGTGTCAAAGGCAAAAGGTTTGATGAAGTTCTCGAAAACTGAAAAACCCAACCTTTTCCTTTGCATAGACAGATGGTTCACCACCCTCCGAGGATAGTCTCCATGTTTCCCCACTTATAGCCTCGGCATGATGCGTCGATTTTCTTTTTTTTTTTCATGCCAGTACGAGGTTAACAGAGGAATCTTTATCAACCACTAGGGAAACCAACGATTGTGAAAAGGAACACAACGAAGAATTGGCTTGCATCGAATGTGCGAAGGAGCCAAACAACAACAAGTTTTTATGAGCTCAAGTGAAAGGGTGGCTGGATTGGTGCATAATCAGTGCGGTTTCTTTCAACAATTTTATCTAGCAAACACAAAAAATTCAGGGAAACGTGTTTGAATGACTATTTGAAAGCGTTTTCGCCATCCCAATGAAGGAGCACTTCCTATTTATTAGTCGTCAAAACGTCAATTTCCTCTACAGAAAACGTAAAATCAAAAATCCGCATTAATTATGCTCCAACCTAATACCACGTGCATTGGAGAAACAGGGAGGGTACTGGTCATCCGTATCAAGGAACATCTAGCTGGGAAGAGGCGTGGTATTATAGTCACCCCACTTGGCAAGCATAAAATTGAGGAGCATAACGAGAATGACTTGAATGTTATGCACTCTATCCTTGCGTACGAGAGGGAAATTTTGTCGAGGAAAGTGCTGGGATCATACTGGATTTCTGCAAGGAAGGCACGAATGAATAACCAAAACGAGTGTATTTTGAGTAGCAATGTTCTCCTACCATTTGTATCACAATGCGAGCTACGTGCCCAGCAGCATTTTTGCCGTATACGGAATATCGAGCAAAGTTTGACTCATTCGCCCGTACTGACACTTATAGCTGGGGCGTGAGCTACGGCTCCGCTGGTGGAATCTTGGGTGAGCTTGTTGTCCCATTATCGGGTTGTCCTAGAGCGATCTTGAAACGACGCAGGAACGCTAGAAAAGAGGGCAGGACACTACCACGTGTCGAGGAAAATAGCCGCTTCAGTACGACCACCCCCCCCCCTCTACGGCGACCAAATACGACCCTCCTTTTGATCTGAATCCGGCACAGTTAGTGGTATTGTAGCAATACCACTAACTGTTGCCGGATTGCATAGTTGCAATGTGTTTTATTTCTATTAGGTTGGCAACTAAGTAATTGCGGATTTTTAAATACTGCTTTTTCCCTCCAAACTGCTTTCCAGCAATCTCTTCTGTACATACACATGTAGTACAAGTCCACACGCATCTATAGGTATTATCGTCTTCCATCTCCCGGATAACCCTTTTCGGCAAAATAAACATATCAACGGTCAACCTCATTTTCAATACAAAAATTATAAAAAGATTTTTCTTTGAATGGTGTTAGACAGGGAAAGGAAAACGTGATAATCCGATGGAGCAAGATCAGGGCTATAAGGTGGATGGGGCAGCAATTTTTATCAAAGCTCGAGAATTTTTTGGCGAGTCATTTTTTCAATAGTGGTAAAAAATTTTTTAAATTTTTTTTTCAAAAAATTCTCGAGCTCGGATAAAAATTGCTGCCTTATAATTCTGATCTTTCTCCATCGGATTATCACCTTTTCCTTTCCCTGTCTAACGCCATTCAAAGAAAAAAAATTGGAATTGAAAATGAGGTGACTTTGGATATTTTTATTTTGCCGAAAAGGGTTATCCGAGAGATGGAAGACAACAATACCTATAGATGCGTGTGGACTTGTACTACATATATATGTACAGAAGAAATTTTGTGGAAAGCAGTTTTGAGGGAAAAAGCAGTATTTAGAAATCCGCAATTACTTAGTTGCCAACCTAATATATATCCTTTCCTGAGGCAAATTATTTTTTTTTACATTTTATCACATCACACGGATTTGCGGTGAAGTACCCTTTGCTTCTCATTTGCTTATTGAAATTTAAATTTTAGTGCTTCTCGCTGACCTCTTAAAGTACGGTCGCCCACCTCCTATCTGGTCAAATACGATCCCCCGTTGAGGAATCCTCGATTCTCGGTGTACCCTGGGTGACGAGGTGTTTGTTGGTTGCCAAAAGCTTCGAGTAATTTACAGGCCTCTGAAAAAGACGAGAAGGTCGTAACATAAGGCCGGTAAAGAATCCGCTACGAACCTCGTACTGGCTCGTAAAAATTAAAGACAACTTTGCATGATAGTATTTCACATCTTCCATAATCTGGAATGGGTGGGGGTCGATTGGTCGAATTTTCTCCTCGCGGCGCCGTCAGTACGAGCCGTTTGAAATTCCGCTCAAGACGCAATGGGCTGGAACCTAAGGAACCTTCGAAAGTGCACCTATTTTTGGCAATACGTTGTGAATTAGAATTTCCTAAGACTCCAATGTGAGCTCTCCATCGTCCTTCAAAGCTAATGTAGGTTTCGTCAACTGTTAATGCTCCTGAAGAAACGTTTATGGATCACTCGCTGCAGAATGAGAGAGAACAATAACAATTGAATTACCTTGAATATTGCAGTTCTCACAGAAAGCATAAGAACAGAAGCAAAAAGCCGCCCGCGCTGAAAATAGGTGCAATCTTAAAAAGTTCCTTACGGTACCAGCCCATTGTGTCTTTAGCGGGATCAAACGACTCGCACACGTCGCCCCGTCCGTGTGGGCGGTCGCGCGAAAATTCGACCAATCGACCCCCACCCATCTGGAATAGTCAAGGTCACGGTTTTGTTGCAGAGGCATCAGCATATTCGTCGACCGATGAACGCATTCATGATATTTTCAAAGCGGCATCGACCAATGGTGCATAGCAAGTATCCAAATCGTGACAATCGCACTGTCTCTAAAATTCTTGGCGAATGGTGGTATGCCTTAGGTTCGGACGAGAAACAGCTGTATCATAAGCTGGCTACACAGGTATTCCCAAACCATCGATGCTTGGTTTGTAGTTTTTTTTTGAAACTATCCTATGTACAGGTGAAGGAAGCACATTTCAAAGCATATCCAAATTGGAAATGGTGCACAAGAGATCGGAAGACCCGATCAGAGAAAACTCATTCGGATAGTCCGCGATCTCAAAAGGTTCTGTAGGGCTGAAACTTCGCTTATCCTGTAAAGGCTAAAACTTCGCTAATTTTTTATTATGAATGAGTCAATGACGTGATTTCAGCTATTTGAATTCGTTATGCATGACGTGGCAGATGAGATGACAAGGCATTGCATAGAAGGCAGTGAAAACGACGTCGTCGGTCCTACTTCCCCTGTAGGATTCTTACTATATCTAAACGCTTCGCCTATTTGTCTCTTTGCTGCTTCTCTTTCTGTCACGGAACTCGCTATCGACAGTATCTGAAGAATAACGTGGCGAGGTGTGATGGGTAGGGGCTAACAAGCTTGGAGCACATACGATGGATCAAGCTAAGCTCCACCCATTTTGGGTGGGGATCGCTCTTGAAAGTTCGGTGCATAGATCGGAAATTCTTAATCCCCTTTCAAAATGATCCAGACATCGGATGCAGAGGGCCTAATAAGGGGAGCCTACGGCCGCATTAATGGAAGCTGCACGGTACGGATATCTTGGTCTTAACGACACCGGGAGGGGACAAATTGGGCCTACGATACTCGCTTGCAGTTCGCCAATTACACACACGACACCTTATCAAGTTGTACCGCGTGTGAAATCACTGGATATTTTCTATCATAACTGCATTTTTTCGTATTTCTCCGCTTCCTTCCCATTCATTGTTTCACTTGTTTGTTTCTGTTTGTTGTTTCGTTTGTTGAACATCATCATGAATGGAATTCCCCCTTCTCTGCTCTGCGCCAGTAAGTGTATCAGCCACTGAAGCGTGCAGTTCAAGGTGAAGCGCGCTAGGATCGCAATAGCACCCCAAAGGCGCGTTTGGACGCGAGTTTTGCTACACATCTCTTTTGAGGTCCAATATTTGTTTGTGGGAGACAGTGTTTCCGAATGAGCGTTCCCTCCTTGCCCTCCTCCGGGTGCCTTTAAAGGCACCGGGAGGGGGCAAAGGCGGAATAACGTTAACAAAAACAATGGCGTCTGAAAACAAACATATGGGTTCGGTAGATACAATGTGTAACGAAACCGGCGTTGAAAAACGCGCCATAGGGCGCTATTTGCCCCCAGGGAGCGCTTCCGTCCGAACTGCAAGCTTCCATGGCCGAGCCACGCTTCGTTCACTTTAGAGCTTGTCTTCGGCCTGAGGTAACCTTATTTTTGCATTATTTCCTCTTTAGACTGTTCTCTAGTGACATATTTTACTTGTTTACTTATGGATCTTCTTAATTGTGCTTTTCTACAGGGGGTGCCAAAAAAAAAAAGTAATTTTGTCTCCTCCACTTTCGACTCCATTTAGCCAAACTACAGTAAATTCTATTGAGGTATTCTCATCCCCAGAATCAAGAGCAGACCTAACTCTATCACTATACTCCGTGGCAGCCTCCTGCACGAGCAGGAACGGGAGCAAGGAAAGACTGAACAAGATGTATCACCTCAACTGGGCAAAATCCGAAATTTCTTCGCCCTCTTTCACAACCTTGCTGACGTCCGTTCAATCTGGGTACCTAAGGGGATTCATAACGGATGGTGTTCTTTAACATTGCGTTTTTCCCGGGTTCCCAGCGCCCTTCGTTTCCAAGAGCCAAAACGTTCCCCTACCACCGAAACCCCTCCGGAGGCGGATTTGAGGCATGAAAATGATACTTTGGATCATAGCAGCCTTGTCCAAGCAGCAGGGGCTCTGTGACTTCCAAGAACCGAAGGGCCAACCCTCAGGAAGCTTCCCACAAAAGACCTACCACGGAGCTTGGCTCCACTGTTTTTAGCGAATTTTTAAATGTAGGTACTCCGAAGCCCGACTGCGCCGAATGAAACCTCCATATTTTTATGAACATGAACGTGAGGAGCCACAGCTTGTTCCTGCTTTTAGAGGAACATTTCGGGAATGTTTTTCCCCAATACCTTTATCTCTTTCGTTTCCCTACGTTTTGTAAAATTGGCAGATGTGAGCAGTGTGCAAAATTACTTTTTTTTTTTTGGCACCCCCTGTATACCTGAAAATCTCAGAAGGGTCAAATAAAGTCGGGGGGGGGGGGGGGGAGGGGAGGGGAGACGCAACTTTGCGTCGACGTCAAAGCTCCTTTCCCTTACTAGGCTTAGGCTAAAACTGATATCCCCTCCTCCCACATTAAAAAGCATCTGTCAAAGCATAGGTCTAATCTGCTTTAGCCTAACCCGAGGAAGGGAAAGAAGCTTTGACGTGGGTGAAAATTTTGCGTTCCCCCCTCCCCCCTGACTTTATTTGACCCGTAAGTACATCTAGAAACAATATAAGAAAGAACAAAGTAAAAACTAAAAGGAAAAAACAGCAATGGCGGCCACTCAAACTCGTCCACACTACGTCTGTTCTACAGCAAGCCAAAATTACCCCCTCCTGGTGTCTTTAATGCCAAATGCAGGTAACGAGCTATACACCACACCGTTTGGCAAGTCCACGTTACTACGCGAGTCATACAATGAAGTTTTACAAGATGGGTGAGATCTACACCTCCCTAACGTTAGAATGGTACAGAGTTAAGGACTTACCGAAAACCTGTTTGATGACGTCGGTTAAGCAAAGTGTACATAAAGGAGAATGGAATTTTGGGGCTAGAATGCGATCATATATGACCCCTTTCTGAGAATTCCAAAAGGGGGTCGTATTTGACTCGCTGGAAGAACGTCATAGCCGTTGAGTGACCTGCGGTAGTTGGACATTGTAGGAAAAAAGAACTGGAACTTGCGCATAACCGTGATGCTCATTATCTGTCGACAGATCACATTTTGACGTATAGAAGTATTATGTTCAGGAAGGTGGTGGCCATTTCAAAGTGGTCACATTTACTTTAGAGAAGATAACGCGCTCCATTTCGGAAACTCGACGCTACCTCGTCTCAAATTTTGCCCAGTGCGAGTTGGGATGAATTCTGTACTGTTGTGCTCTTTTCTTTCTTGGACTATCATGAGGTTGTGCTGGTTTTTTTCTCTAGGCTAGTGGAAACCTTGGTGAACAATACTTTCCGAGTACAAAGTTATAGAAATAAGGGAAATGACTGGTACTGGTAATAATGGCGGCCTTGTAAAAACCCTTTTGGGCATGGAGTCATTCTTGTCGTTGTGTCGCAGTTGTGTGCACTTGGAATAATACATTAAAGACAGTGTTAGGGGTAATGTGAGTGATAGGGAATCACTAAAAGAAGTCATTCACTTGATATTAGTGGTCTGAGAAGCCTCTCCGCGGCGAAATCCACCGCGAAAGGCGCACTTTTGAGTTGTGACAGAGACGGCCTTCTCAGCTCTAGCCGCCTTTCTTGGCTTGCCCCGCCTACTAGCGATGAGCATCCCTGATTGGCTGGGATGGGAGTTGAATGTATCGCGGCACGTTTTCTCAGTTTTAGCTTGAAGCTCACTCCAGAAACGATGTTTTCTTATTTCCAAACATCCCTTCGTGTCTATGACTTGGCAACACGCCAATGGAAATTTCGTCCGGACTACCCTCCTTTTCACGGAAAGGCCGTCCACGTGAGAATTAACGGTGGGAAGGGGTCCTATTTCTCCGGATTCTGGCCATTTCCTTCCGTTTTTGCTTCACTCTCCTATTCCTAGGTATCTCAACTTTCATATTCAACGCTTTTTTCACTTTTCGTTTGAATTTCCCCTATTGCTGCCCTCAAACGAACAGTAAGTGAAATGTTTAGAGTCAGCCTCTACCTATACTGGCGCCATTGCGACGTCGAATCGTGGATAGTGATCTTGATTCGCCGTTGACAGAATCAACAGACGCCAACCTGCAGTCGTTCCTACTACCAAAGTTCGTTATGGTATTAGCTTGAGAGCTAAGTTTCTGCCGTTTTTTATTTGACCATTTTTTGACCGGATCTTTCATTGTATTTATTTGACCATTTTTAGACCGGATCTTTCATTGTAAGACCAACTGTAATATGTCATTGGCGAAAGCTTTTCTCACTAAATAACAATATGCTACGATTCTTTCTGCTACTTTATCTTTATCAATTAAACCTTTCTGCTACTAAATTTTCTTCTTGATACGAGCATTTGAAATGCAGATTTTGGGCGGCATAAAACAACGCTAATGACACTCGGCCTTTCGTCGGCAGCAGAAGTCTCCAAACTGCTTGAGAATCTGCGCCGTGAAGGAATTAGGTAGTGTAGATGTGCTGACAGCTGTAGAGCTCGATGTCAAGGATGAAGCAGGATATTCATCCCAAGAAGTCTATGACTACACTCGGTGGGAGGGGTCTAAGACTTGCGAAGTGCTTCAAAAATCAGTACTATGGAAAAAGCCTTTTTGTAACCCCATTTCGTTGAGAATGACCTAAAATAGCATCATACTGTGGTCAGGTAGGCTGTGGATTATTACAATTAATGCACAGTTAATTAATTTTCCGAAATGATTGCGAAGTTTCGGTTTTCTTCATCAAAGAAAAAACGGTGGGTATTTAATCTCCAACGTAAGACCGTGCTTATACTCTGCGATGCCAGGGCGTGGCTGCGTACACAGGAAGCGAGGCGGAGTGGCGGGGGAGGTGCAGAGACGACGCAGGCAACCAGACAGGGTGGAACAGGCGCAGACGCAGAGACAGGCCGCCACGCCCTGCCGCCGGCACCGCAAAGTATGAACGCGGCCTAATGGAATTATAGTAGCACGCTTTCTAGCACCTGTAAGTGTGAGTGTAGTCGAATATATTTGGTATTATTTAGTATGAGCATCCAATCTTCGCCAGAAATAAACACGGCGTTTGACTTCGGCGTACTGCGAAAGGTAGTGGAGGCTGAGGTATGTCACTGTTTCAACATTCGAGAGTATCTGGTGCAACTACATCATGCCTCTGGCTGAATAATAGTATCCTGAGACTTTAAGACGGAATTTGGTGAAATCGAATATTTTCAGCTGGCTTCACCCCCACGACACTGCCTCACACCACCAACGCTCAGGGCCAAATCACCGATGCCAGTAGCTACCCTGTCTCCAGTGTGTCCGAAACCTTGCAATATCTACGAGGTTTGTGATCACTTCATTCCCTTCCATAACATCTGTTCTTAAAAGTTTTCTTGTGTACTCATACTGTACACATACTAAATTGGTGTGGCCGCGTTCATACTTCGAGGTGTCGGCGGCACGGTGCTGCGTGTTTTTGCATCTCTGCTACTGCCGCCTTGTCTCATTGCCTGCGTCGTCTCTGCACCTCCCCCAGGCCACTCTGCCTCGCTGCCTGTGAAGGCAACCATGCCCTGCCAGCGCAAAGTGTGAACGCGGCCAATGGCGTGGAAGAAGGAGGAGGCTCACTGCATGATATTGTTTTTTCCAACTTATTCAGCAGCCCTGCAAAAGCAGCGCTCGGTGAAACTTTGACTTCACCAAAAAATGTGTCGTGCGAGCCTTGCTCTCTCGGCTCAACACAATGAAATTCGACAGCTCAAAGACTTCATGGTTACCAGATTGAATCCCGTAAGCCACGCTACACCTTTTTAACTTGAGCTCCTAAAAATGATCCCGCTTTAGCTTCCTATTCATCCCTGAAAATTCACCCTTGAGAACACATTTCCAGCCAAATCCAAATTTTGACCCTAACAAGGGACAGTATTTTGAGGTGTGGGTACAAGGTGCTCTTTTTATTTGTATAAGTAAATAACTAACAAAATCGCTGAAAATCAATGGAATATGCTAAGCATGAATGCCTGTCGCTATAACTTCGCTTACAAGCATCAAACACGGCAAGCAGTCGGGATTTCTTAACATGTAATAACGTCGTCTCCTCGGTCAGAGGTGCAGTCGAAGGTGCACCAGTGCCCAGCTGAAATTTTCGACTTTGAGCGAAAATCTCGATTGGGTTGGAAACTCATCATTGGGAGTAGTTCGACCTCCTGAGTAAGGATATCGAATCGTTTTCGCCGGAAAACGTCTCGCTCGTGCTCTATGAGCACTGGCAGGTTTAAATAATTGAACCGTTAAAATCACTAAAAATAAAAACGAAGAGTAGTCTGATGCTCTCAAAGTGAGTATTGAACATGTTTATATCCAAATGTTTACAAACCCAGAAACTGAAAATCCAAATTTTGCAAAAATTGTGTTCAGTGGGGATCGAACCATCGATCCCTTTTTCGGCATTTGTAGGGCCGCTCAGGGGAAATGAAGGATAGTTATATGTTTTATGTATGTACCCCCACATGATGCAAAAAACCGTTTTCAAAAACCGCTTCATTTCCCGAAAGATCTTCTTCGTGAGTCGTTGTGAATTTCGACCTCTTTTCCAAAACACAATGTTAGAGGGTGTGCTGACAGTAATTGCGTGTATTGAACGCTCTGTTCAAACCCGCCCTATGTACGTTACACCGCGCCAGACGAGGGCGAGAAAAGTTCAAGGGAACCTGATCGTGCCTAGTCCGTTACGCCACTTTTGCATCACACAATCGTAGATTGTGTGTTCATGTTGGGTAGCCATTGGGCTTTATAAGAGCCGTCTTCTTCAACAGCTCCCATTGTTTTATGCAAGCCCGCCCCTTTTTTTCGGGCCAACCCACTCCTTAAGAATAAACGACGGGAAGGCTCCTATTCCTCGGGGTTTCCACCGTTTCATTCCGCTTTTTTCCATTTTCGTACTATTAAGTACCTCGACCATCATATTTGATGATGTTTCCATGTTCGGCCCTACCACTGCCTTTAAGGAGGAATGCCTTGACTCGAATTTTGGGCTATTTCGTTTTGATTCTTCTTCATGGCTGCTCTACTAAGCACCTCTATTTTATTTTATAGTGGTCAACAAAACTATCGCTTCTGCTCCCTACTAGAGATCTAGAAGTAAAACCTGGATATTTCTTCATGTGTCGATTCACCTCATACTCAATGCCCTGCCACATCTTCGCGTCTTCGAGAAATCATTCCCGCTTCTTGTGAAGATTATCACTATGTACTATTAGGTTGGACGGGAAGTTCTGGGACACTTTTTGTTTTTTCCTGTAGAAACCTGTAAAGAATTGTGGGACAGTCCATGGTAAGGGTATATATGATGGAGTGTGAAGGACTCTTCACTAGTCTGGTTATCACCACTATGGCTTCGACAAGCGGCGAATCTGAGCCTATTTCGCGAGAAGGTCTTCGACTGCTGATTCTTCATGAGTACCGCCTTGGTAGTTCTGCGCGCCTGGCGGCCGACAGAATCAACCACTCGATGGGTGCGAACACCACTTCGAAGTCTACGGTGATTCGGTGGTATCAGCGTTTCGGTGAAGGACAGACAACGCTAGAAGATGAACCACGCTCAGGACGTCCTCCGGTCTTCGATGTCGACGCCCTGACAGCTGCCGTTGAAGAAGATCCCCGTCAGTCGAGCTGGTGCCTCGCGGAGCGACTCGGATCCTCCCACTCCACGGTGCTACACTACCTACATGCGCTCGGGTTCGCTTGGAAAATGCCCGTCTGGATCCCACACCAACTCTCCGCTGCACAGCTCCGATTGAGGTCTGATATCGCGGCTTCTCTTCTCTCGTTCAAACGGACGACTGCGTGGCTCGACAACCTGGTGACTTGCGATGAAAAGTGGACGCTCTACGTTAACTACCACCACGGTCGTCAGTGGCTGAAGCCGAGCGACTCTGGAATTCCGACGCCGAAGAGCGGCCTTCACCCGAGGAAAGTACTTCTGTGCGTCTGGTGGTGCACGATGGGTGCGATACATTGGGAGCTCCTTCCGTCGAACACAACGGTCACAGCGGATCTCTACTGCAAGCAGCTTGACACGGTGGCGTCGAAACTTCGAGGAAAAATGGACCGAGTCTTCTTTCTCCACGACAATGCACGTCCACATGTGGCAACGTTGACGCGCCAGAAGATTCTGGACCTCGGCTGGACGACGCTTCCCCACCCACCATATTCCCCGGACATGTCCCCAACTGACTACCACCTATTCCGGTCGTTGAGCCACTTCCTTGACGGGCGACAGTTCAAAGATGACGACGATCTCAAGAGCGGGCTCCAGAACTTCTTTGACCAGAAGTCTCCCGAATTCTACCGGAAGGGTATCTACGATCTTCCTGAGCGTTGGCAGTACATTGTAGATCACGATGGTGCATACTTTGGTGACTGAAGTTACATGTGAATAAAATTAAAATAAATTGAATTTTTCTCACAAGGTGTCCCAGAACTTCCCGTCCAACCTAATACTATCTGTCTGTAGGTGTCTGTCGTGATATTCAACATCACCTGGAAATTCATCTGTAATTGCTTGTAAAGAAAGAGAGGGCAATGAGTCACGATGTAAGAAGCACGCACGAAATGAGAAGAACATCTCGACGAGGCGCGTGGTATGCAGAAAGGGTTGGGCTCAAAAAAAAAACGTGGTAAGTCAGGAGCACAGTCCAGAAGTCGAGGAATTTGGCCGAAGAGTGTCAAGGCTTTCTGGATGAACTTAGTTTCAACGTGGTTTTCGTGGGAACGATCGAAGTAGGATAATACATGTCACTACTTCTACATCATGCGGGTCCTTTAAAAAACTGCACGTGAGGAATATATCCCCCAGATTAGTGCAATTACTCGTAGAAATTTCGTAGTAACATACCAAATTTGATTACATAATACATAAATAGATGTGATTTCAAGGAGTCTAGCAACCATCTTGTCTATTTTACTTATCGATTTATTGAATTGCCTTATCTACCTATTCAATTAGTCATATTATTTAAAACAAATTCTTCAGAGTGCACATGTGAGTCCACAGTCTGACAACGCTGCAACTGCATCACAAACGATGTTTCTCCCCGAGTACACTGCTATTCTAAATGAAGATGAAAAGCGCGACATGGCCGTCTCAAAGTGGGTTAATAGCTCATAATTCCCAGTTCGACATTTCGGTAGAGCAGTTCTCTCTTGTTTCGGTGAACTATTCATTAATGCACCAAACTCTCCCACGAAGTGGAAACTGGCACAAGGAGAAGAGAGAAATTTGGAAATACCAACATTAAAGCTCACATGAAAGCTGGTCCAAACCGCTTATATGATAGATTGCGTGAATCCCTATCTGCATCGTTTGCCCGTTTTACAAAAGAGATGACTGCATGAAACTGTGGGCAGTCAATTTGGTTCTCTCTCAAGGCTGCGCAAGCGAATCTTTTGGCAGAACGGGCGTCCCCTCTTCACGTAGGTTAGAAGCAGCGTGATTGTTAAAGGAATCGTCCACGGAAAATGAGTTTTTGTGTCACCCATATGTTTATGTTGTATTTGCTTAATGTTGGCCTCATGCAAAATTTCACGCGAGAAAATGTGAATCTGGCTGAGATACAGCACCACAAAGTGCGTCCCAGTGGGCGGGGCCTCCGTGTAAAAGCCTCGTCCCGTCTTCCGCCGCCGTTGGGAACGGAGAGTAGGACTGTTTACGTAACTTCTGTTCCTACAATGCGTCTCCGACCACGGCGGACGCGGTACGAGGCTTTTACACGGAGGCCCCGCCCACTGGGACCGCACTTTGTGGTGCTGTATCTCAGCCAGATTCGCATTTTTTCGCGTGAAATTTTGCATGAGGCCAACATTAGGCAAACACAACGTAAATACATGGGTAACACAAAAACTCATTTTCCGTGGACGATTCCTTTAAGGAGAAAGTGAGAAATGGAACTTGTTCTCTGAATACCGAACATTCGACTTCAGAAGAGGTGATGTGCGATGTGCGGCAAAACTGGCATTAAATAAACGCGGCTCGGGGTCTTATCATGATCCCGCAGTACTGCGAGCCGTCTGCCGTCCATGCGCCGGGGAGTTGCCGGCAAGGGCGGGACATCGTCCGCGGCGGCTGATTCAACCTCTCGTCCGTCTGCAGTCTACCCCACCGGCTGGTGTCGCAGAGGGGCGCGAAAGACAAGAGTGAAAAAGGGGGTTTTCGAGTTTCTATTCCGGGAATTTTGCCGATTTATTTTGTTCTTTCTCTACTGTTGCACTACTATGCAAACTCCACCATCTCTCACCCCTTCTGTTATCTTGGAACACTTGTAGGGTCTTGAGAAGTCAAGAACCGGAACTCCCTGGATCAGTGTAAAGGAGGGTTGGCAGCGCGTGTCATGACGCGCTATCTTGTATGCATTCCACTACACCAGTTAGCCTCCCAATAGCACTTAAAGGACGCCACAATTTTTTCATTAGCACAGCACGCAATAGCAGTAAAGTTTTCTTCATGTGTCCTGGGTTTTGGGAGGGAAGGGGCTTAAGGCTGATAAATCATTTTTAGGTGCAATAAGGGGTTACGCAGGTGAGAATTAGTTCGTCCATCGGAGTTGTCTCCCCCTCTAGGCCTGGGCAAAAAATTCACATGCCCTATATTGTGTACACGTTTAATAGATTTCAAGAAAGCGAAGCGATATCATGGTGGAACTACATGCATATCATCCACTGCAAACATTGAAGCGTTGCAGGCCGCGTTCATACTTTACGGTTCAGGCGGCAGGGCATGGCTGCGTGTCTCTGCGTTCCGCCTGTGCCACCTTGTCTCTTGGTCTGCGTATCTTCACCTCCCCCTGCCACGCTGCTTCGCTGCCTATGAACGCAGCCACGCCCTGGCGGCGCAAAGTAAACGCTGCCTAATAGAAGTTGCATGTACCGTACTGTTAGGCATAACTTGTGCAGTGAATTGTAATGAGCGCTATGGCGTAAAATACACGCCAAGACCCTTAGTTCGCATTGACCCACATTCCCTCTGCACAAATTCGTCTTCGAAGGCTCATAACTTGTTTAAAAATCACAACCCATGAATCATACTGGCTTCGAGGAGTGCTGTTCTTAGAGGCTGGATTTTGCGCTCACTAATCAACAGCTACTGGGCCATCTGCAATAAGGGTGACATGTACTGCTTCCAAGAAATGTTTCCAGGGTAGAGAAAATGTAGTTAAGGCACCTGTTAGTGAAATGTATAGAGAGGAAGTGATCGATTGTTTCGAAACCCGTTGCTGAGATTGCTGAGAAGTACAATAGATTCACGCGTTCAGGTCTATTGAGCGACAATTTCGCAGTGTCCATAAGCCATTCGTGCTTATGCCAACTCCTGCTCAGCGAGGTATAGTTGAAAGTGGAACATATTACATCTAAGAGCATAACAGTATTTCGTCTTTGAAATTTTAGGGATGAAGCGCGCCAATACCATGGCGGAGCTTGACAGTGTGGACCACACGCTAGAGGCGCCAGTGCAAGGCGACGATCCGCTAGTGAACAGTACTGGAAGGGATATCGGACGGACGAAAGAGGCCGGGGATCGGTAAGATTGGTGCGGGCGTTGCTTGTCATACAGAAATATGTTCTCATTTAAGGGTACTTGATCAAGTGGACTTTCAAAGTAAGTCTGCTCAACTTCCAGAATTTGCGAATGATCACATGAAGGTGAAAGTAATCATACAGATACTGTGAAAAAGATTTTCTTCACACCAGACAGCAAGATATGGAAAAATCGTTTTTCAGAATGCAAACGTCAGAAGTTTGCTCTCTACACCTTCACAACTAGTTCGCAGTATTACGAAAAGGGTTTCCGACGTGCCTGGGACCACGCATTTAATTTCCGGAGGCAGTGTCTTTCTTGGACCGGCACTGAATAACTCAGATAGGGTGGGTGTTTGAGGTAATGACTCAAAGTTTGAAAGGATCGAAAGATTCAGGAATCTGGTGATGACATCATGCCGTGCAGTTCGTCAGACGAGAAAAGTGACACCAAGCGACTTTTGGAAAGACGCCGACTTCTTGTGTGTCAGCTGCTGCAAAGTGCAGGGCTGTTTCCATCATGTTCGTCTTAAAACATTATTCGCCATATTAACTGCTGATAAGCAACATTTTATTGAAAAGATCTGTACTGGACTACAACAGGCGTAAATTTTCGTGGGATTTTGTCTGAACGAACTCGATATCAGGGACATGCACGAAGACCAGGGTACTTCCAGGTGTCGAGGAAAATAGCCGCTTCATTGCGAACCATCCTCTACAGGGATCAAATGCGATCCTCTCCCTTTTTTGACTTCTACATTACCAATCGATTACACCTAGAATGAGGCGTGGGGTACCGTCACCGCTTCAGGGCCCTTCCAATACGGCGCGCATAACTCGCACTATTGTGTCGCACACCGAACCCCACAAAGCGAATTCTCTGTGCTAATGGCATACACCCGCCCAGTCAGTAGACAAAGCATTCTTGATACGTGGATCAAGGCACACTCGGGCGTCGAGAAAAATGGCCGCTTTAGTACGACCCCCCCCCCTTCCCTCAAAGGGGACCCAAATAAGAACCCCCTTTCAACACCTACACAACCTCTACAGTACCAGAAACCATCGCCGATTACATAGTACCACTAAGAGTTTAATTACTGTGATTTTTGTGTTGATCACTCGAATTCGATCATATTTTCTTACATCAACCGGGTCAGCTGACGCGTTCCTCTTATTATCTTGCCTGGAACCATTGCTTACCTTTGCAATTACGACACCAACCTCCTGCCCATCAAGTACGGCCGCTCCTGTCAAGGAATTCCCGACTCCAGGTGTACCCTGATGTGGATACATGATTTACAACTGATTGATTTTAGCTACTAGATGAGGTTGAATAAGGTTCTCTTGACGAAAGTCGTCGCGGAACAGTTTTTATAACTAATATCAAATCCATCAATTTTTATCAAGATTGATGATCTCACTTCGCGACAAGGGGGTAAAAGCTGTCGAAAATATTTTATTCAGCTCGAGCCACAACTGCTTTCCAACTGTTGCACAGCAGGTTCTTTCCCAGCAAACAGAGCCTAATTCTGAAAATTCGTGAAGTTCGTCAAAAAATGATGAATGCAGTGAAGACCGTTCCCTACTCAGGTATTTGGTTTTTTGTATTCTAATGTTAGAAAAAAACTTGTGTTTTGGATAGCATTGGTGTGATTTATAACACGTTTTACGCTCTTTGTGTAGAACCGCGATTTGATCAGTACAGGTCGTTGGCCTACAGAATTTGGACTTTGCGACTTCACCTTCGTAATGGTTTGGTTCACTAACCTCCCCTCCCCCGGGCTCACTGCATAAAGCCAATGGTTGCGACGTTTTACATGGTGTATGAAGCGCAGCAAAGCGGAATCGCAATTTTCTGTTGTGTGCACTGTCCATCGTAAATACGCTCCATCCACTGCGGGTAGATCCTTCAACTACATACTTCAGTAACTCTGGACTCACCTTACCCATCACTTCCCGTCGCATGAGCTATTTTAGGACTAAGTCAAGGATTTGGACCTGAGCGCCGAACATCTGGGCGCAGGCCATGCCCACGATCAGCGAAGCTCCGCCTAAAGGAATCGTGCACGGAAAAATGAGTTTCTCCGTTACCCACATATTTTTGTTGCTTTTGCCCAATTAGGGCCGCATGCAAAGTTTCCGTGAAAAAGTGAGAATCCGGTCCCAGATAGATACAGTTCCTCAAAGTGGTAGCCGAGGAGGCAGGGCTCAGAGTAGGTGCTCGCCCCGTTGTCCCCGCGGTCGTAGACGCATAGTGGAAACAGAAAGTTGCGTAAGCAGTCCAACTCTACGTATCCGACTGCGACGGACGACGGGGCGGACATTCACTCTGAAGCCTCGCTCCCTCGACCAGCACTTTGAGGAGCTGTATCTTGGCCGGATCCTCACTTTTCGCGTAGAACTTTGCATGTGTCCCTCATCAAGCAAATACAACAAATACAATAATATATAGGTAACAGAGAAACTCACATTCCGTGCACGATTTTTTTTATCCTTATGTGCCGTTTATATCTTGGTACCATGCTTCTACTTTATATAAAAGGCATTCCTAACTCAAATGAAAGCAAGCAAACAAGTGATTTTTGAGAAGCATGAAGCGTTTGGGATAGAAATTTACGGAAAACACAAAAAAATCAAACTTCACTATTACAAGTATGCTAGGGGCAGAAGCTTCGGTATCCGACGGGATCGGAGCCAGAATTCCATGCTTTCTTGGCATATATACCAATCCAACCCACTACCGAGATCCCTTTCACCTTAAGTCAGCTTCTAAATGCTGTGTTTACCGCAACTTATCATCACTCACACGTATATGGTAGCCTATGGTAGGTAAGCCCTCCAATAGCTAAGTCTAAAGGAGTCGTCCACGGACGCCCGGTCCAGGGCTGAGGGGGCGGAGCGCTCGGGTGTGTGCACCCCGTCGTCCGCAGCGGTCGGAGACGCATGGGTACAGAAAATTATGTGAACAATCCCTTCCTTTCTCTCCGACCACGGCGGACGACGAGGGGACCCACTCGGAGGCCCCGCCCTCTCGGCCATGGACCCTTGGGCGCCGTGGACTATTTCTTCAAAGATAGCAATAGGGGTAATGTGGTTACTGAGAAGTCCCTGAAAGAAGTCATGTACATGGAAACTATAGTGGTAAGAAGGCTATCTGAGGCGAAATCCCGGCGAGAAAGCGCGCCTCCAAGCTGTAGAAACGACGCAACGGATAGGAGCTGCCGCCTTTCGATAATCGACCCCGCCTCCAAGCGACGTGATTCGTGGTCGGCTATTATGAGAGCGGCCAAGCATATGCGGAGAGATTGAAGGTATTCCGGAGCGCTTTCTCAGTTTTGGCATGAAGCCACTACAGAAAATAGATGCTGTCGTGTGTTCAATCATTTCCTTGTGTTTATTGGCGACATGCCGATGAGAATCTCTTTCGCACTACCCGTCTCTTGATGGAAAGGTCGTCCACGCCTAGAACCAACGATGGGAGGGGGTCCTACGTTTTTTCTTCACTCTCTTGTTACTAAGCATCTCGACTTTCCCATCCACTACTTCTTTTACTATTCGTCGGAATTTCCCCTAATGCTGCCTTTAATTTGAAAGGGGTCTCGGTAGTGTATTGGATTAGCTGGGAAGCGTGAAGTGCGGGCTCAAGTCCCATCCGAGACCGAAGCTTTCGCCCATACCTCAGCATGCTTGTAACAGCTTTGCATTGAGGGCTACTGCGAAAATCAGTAGCTATCGAAAAACGAAAACGCCAAAATCAAACTCCACTACTGTGCTAGGAAGTCCTCAACCGCGGCTCGGAGAATCGAAACACTTTAGTTCATAAAGATCGCGTTCATACTCTGCAGTGCGGCGGCAGGGTGTGTCTCTGCGTCTCCGCCTATGCCACCCGGCCTCGTTGCCTGAGTTGTCTCTGCACCTGCCCCGTCCAACTCTGTCTCGCTGCCCATAAACGCAGCCATGCCCTGCGAGCGCTGGGTATGAACGCGGTCTGAAAAAACAAGATCAGCACTTTTTCAGGTGCGATGGCGGATGTTTGCCTTCGAACTCCAGTTAATGCATTCGCGCGTACATGCAATGTGAACGGATCATGAGCGTGATCTCTCTACTTTACCATTTCGAATGTTCCTTCAAAAGGATTTTTCTAAGCATACAGCACAAAAATTTATTTACTCAGCATTCTTAGCCCTAATCTCTGCATTTTTCGTATGCGAAACGTACTACGCCATTTATGGGATGTAACATCCGATGTAATTCACTAGTACTTCGATAGCATTCTTTTCTTTTTCACCCCATCTCGTCATTATTGTATGACTCTTCCTTTTGCTTTTCACTACAGTAATAATCACGTTTTTTTTATTTCACCAGCCATGCGTCCTAGTGGAAGTAATATTCGGTAGATCGTAATCAGTTTGATCACCTTCCACTTTATTGGGTTTTCTTCTCAATCGTTCATGATACTATTGATTTGTGTTTAGAACATGTCCCAGCGCCTATGAGAGCACGTCATGATTATGTTATTCTGTTATCTTTTTCGCCTTTAAAGGCAATATGTTGGGCCGATGCGATTCGATCGTTTTGTGGCCTCGTGTAATAAGTCTAGATATCCGGTACCACGTATTATTACGCTTACACTTCAGGATTTCTACTCCACGGTATTTTTCCTACGGGATTTCTATTCTTTGGTATTTTCCCTGCTAATCGAGATGCAGAGCGTGCTTTTGCACGCCTTCATGATGTAAATTTTGTATTCTCACACCTACGGAAATTCACAGTTTTCATTCTGTATTCATCTTCCTTAGGTCCCGTACCAAGGAAAGGTAGTCATTTTCTCAAATATTTCACATCTGCACAATGCTTAGGTCGCTTAGGTTTTTTGGATACGCTTTCGAGTGTAGTTTTGCTTGTGGCAGCGTCAAATTACATCTGCACCCTATGTAGCTTATGAACTCTAAGCGATAGGAGGCGTTCATACTCATCGCCGAGGAGGCGTGGTTGCGTTCCCAGGCAGTGAGGCAGAGTGGCACGGGGGAAGTGTAGAGACTACGCTGGAAACGAGACAGGGTAGCACAGGCGGAGACGCGGAGACATGCGAACATGCCCCCGCCGGCATCGCAAAGTATGAACGCGGCCTTAATGACTTTATGTGGTCGAGTCTCGTTGCTTTCACACATTGACGAGATATTGTATTTACCGCAAATGTACAGTCTCCCATCTATTTATTTGGAACATAAGAGCTCTTCCCTTTTCGTTGTCCCTTTTTCCTGCTCTCAGTCATCAGTCTACTTCAGCATCGGCAATATTTTACCACTACTCTACCTTTTTCACGCGCTAGCGATTTCCTTGTTGCAGAATACTGTGACCGTTTCCTGTGCATGTACAATTCATGAGATCGTGAAAAGTGGTACTTTTTGGTTACTCTGAAACATTGATATGTATGTACAGCGCAGTCCTATTCTAATGAAATACATTAATTTTTGTGAAATGTGCACGCTGTATGGCAGGAGTTCTCCGAAGTCATGGTCCACATTGTGGAGCTGGCGTAGTATGTCTGTCTGAAGCCATAGTTTTTTTTTTACTTAAAAGCATGTTTCCTTGTCTATATGCCTTTCTGTCTTGTTTGTATGCTAAGTTTCTCTTCGCTGAGTGGCTTACAGTCCTAATGTATTTTGTCAGCACTTGCTGCCATATTTTATCGTTCATTTTTTATATAATACATTCGCTGCTAGAGCTACTCCTTGATTCCGGTACCTGCAATTCTGTTTAATAATAAATGAATGTGATATACTCTGGTACATAGTTTTCATAAGGTGAATAATCCCAGAATTATTAGTTCCACATCATTCTCTTCATCTTACGACAGAGCTTATATGGATCCGATAGAGTTTCTTCCGCTCTACTTGACGGTATTATCCGTTTTTTTCAAATACATTGATTCTTCAATATTTACGAGGCCTAGAAGTGGCGAAATTAAGAAACGATAATTCGCACTTTCGGCACCTCCTCGCCTAATATCGAGTTTTAAAAAATGCATATGTGTTTTCGATAAAACTTTTTCAGGTTCACATCACGGTACTATTTGTTATTTTGATTCAATTAATTATTTCTTATTATCAAGGTTTGGGGATGGATTGCCAATCAATCTGCACTTTATATCCATACATGCATTCGATGGAGCTTTTTCTGCTCTAGAAAGGCGTTTCATTCGTTTCTCGAATCCTAGCATAGTTTAATATTTCCGAGGTTTAAAAATTAAATGCTTTCCAAAAATCTGCACACTCTGCACTTACCCTTTCCGCTAAAAATCGAGGCTTTGACAAACTTCTTAATTGGACCAAAAACCCCTAACTGTAAAAATGAATTGATCAACGATGTATGTATTATTTCCTTCATGTTCTCCTATCAAGCGCGGAGAAGCGCAGTTTTTTGAACCTCGATATACTGAATGCAGGTTTTTACCTACAAAGTGCTCTAAGTCTTCAGAGCAGCAAAACAGTTGAATGATCAAAAACAAACAGCGTCATTTTGTAGAGCTGAAAAGGCTCTAACGAGTATATATGCTCTACTTTTTGACATCTATGGTAGACGAAGAGGAAAAGATGCCGAAGGTGCGACTCTTTGCTTCCAGATTACTTCATTAGGCCGCCGTAGACTTTGCGATTTTGCGATCCTGCGGTGTCGCGGCTCCGCACGCAAAGTTGCGGCATTGCACAATCTCAAAGTCGTAGTATCGCGTGCGACGTCGCAAAATCGCAGTCTGATGGCGGGCTTACTATGCCTCATGCTTATTTAATCGGAGGATTCAAAAAGAAATCGCATTATTCACAGGAGAGAAAATACTCTATTGAGTACATATATGTATAAGCTTTGTCGAAAATGAAAAAAAAAATGTCGTGAAACACAAGAAATAAAAAGCGGCACAAACTCATTGCACGACCTAATAGTATATTACCCTTGGTGCTGCCTAGTAGTTAACGTGAGAGTGTAAGCAATACTAATCGCTGTGATTTCAATGTCGCGTCTGTTTTTGGATCTTGAAGTCCTTATTTCCGTTCGACATGCAAATGGGGTGCCTCTCCGAAACGAGTTCTACGCTCTTGACTTCTGCGGTTGCATCTCACCGTCAATAATATGAAACGAGCTTTAGACATTGCATTCCGTAAAATTTTCAGAAGTACGACCCATCTCAAATAGGAGCTCTCCATAATATCCTCTCTTCATTCTTTCCGAATTGCCGGCATAGCATACATAATCGGAGAAGGTGGGAACGGAGGCTTTCTCGACAACCGGACTCGAAGGAAGCGGTCATACATCCAAAAATGGGTCGACTCCTAAAGCAGATGAAATGAATTCGCATCCGTTTACTGGTAAAAGCAATCAGTCTTCCATTGAACCCGCCGAAACTTTTGTCACGTGTGTCAACACACTAGTTGGAGAAATGCGGGTCCGTACAGTGGCTTCAAAGAATTGCTGGTCAGCTTGAATATGAGTTGTTGACCTACGAATTTCCCTTTAGAAGCACATTCCAGGATGAATGGGGTATTACAGCTCCCGCCGTGGTCAGATAGTTCGATCCGCAGCCAGTAGGCTCTACCTTTACCGAGGCATGGGTATCAATTCCTGGAGAGTGCACAGCCAAGGAAGTAAGCGCGACACCACCAAGCAGCCCAGGCCCGCCAACCCAGACGTGATTGTTGGCAATGACGGTGGCAGCGGTGGCAACAGCGTGGCTAATGAAGCCTACTTGTGTGATAGTATAAGAAAAGGAAGAGATGTAATGATAAAGGACACGTTGACATGAGGAAACAGGTGATATCCCAGAATTCCTTAGGATACCATCCAGCGGAAACTGATTCGAAGGCTCGTTTTCTCGCGGTAATCTCGTCCAAGGCCAGATGTCAGGAGGCCTTATTTTTGCCGGGGACTTCTTTCGGATTTTCTTCGTCTACGTAGTCCTCAGCACCACTGATTTCATAATTCAGCGCTTTAACCCACTCAAGATGATCCCGGAATGTGCCTTTAAATGAGTCAAACACACCTAGTTTAAGCACATTAACTATACATCTTTAAAATTAAAACGCTGGTACAGAGAGCTACTTTTGGTAGAGGGTGCTCTAGACAAGCACTATCTTCCTTTTGTCTTTCCTGCACTACAGCTCGATCCGGCCGAAAGTATGCGTGTTTTTGCAGGCTCTTGCAAGCTAGCAGAAATTCTAAAGTCAGGTATTTTGAAGGAACGAAGTTTACGCTTCTTATTAGATGCCTCATTCATCGCAATTTCGCTGTTTGACAAGGATCGCCGTTGCAAGTTCTATATGGATTTCTTCACACATATTGGAGTCTGCAAGAAAACTTCCCAAAGATCACAGATTTCCCTTCAATTTGATTTGAATTTGACACCTTTATGAACCTTCGATTGCCTGGGTGGTACATTAACTTCCGTGCGGCAGAAGTCATGATCTCAGCCCGTCGTATGTCGCACTTCACAGGCATGTCTCTAGGCGATCGATGCTTCCCATCCTCCTGTTTACTATGACCGCTTTCATACTTTGCGGCATTGGCGCCGACAACGGCGGCGGGCACATGATTTTCCTACGCGTTCTGCTTATAATGCATGACCGAACCATACTACAGTATGATTATCGTGGCGAGAGCCTGCGCAATAATGTGACGAGAGTGCACGCGAATTTTGCCACAGTCTGTTCTCGCCAAGATTCAGATCTTGCCACAATTATGCGCGGGCTCTCTCCACAATGATCATGCTGTAGTATGAATCGATTGAGCGTTATATACAGAGCGCAACCGAGTGCCGCCGGCGTCGATTGTCGCTCATCGACGCCGGTGCTGCAAAGTATGAAGTAGCATAACTCGAAGAGAAATAAGTGTTGTATTCGGAGGCAATGAGCGGATTGAAGCCTCTCAAATCATGAGTTTTGGAGCATAAAAGTTTATGTGCCGTCCAGGCAATGGAGGGTTGATACAACGGCCAATATATTGTTGCAACTAAATAAATTGGAGGGAAAGCTGTTATCGCGACTGTCTCGCGAGCGATTGGTAGTTTTTCTTCTTGCGCATTCTCACAAGCCTAGCCAAAACATAAAGCGCATCCTCACAAGCCCAGTCAAAACATAAAGCGCATTCTCACAAGCCTAACCAAAACATAAACCATAAGCCAAACAATATATATATACTTGTTGATTGGGCCCTTTTCTGCTTTTTGCACTGTGTTCTAGGCGTGATATCGCCTCGTCGGTTTGATTGTGGTTTACTTATTCTGTAGTCACCTGAGGCGCTAGTATTGCCTGTTTGTTCGATTGTCGCAATCTGTATTCTGGAGGTAAAGGATTTGCTTCATCGAAACACTGAATTACCAGTGTGACGAAGAAGAAGCTTCGTCGTTAAATGGTGCATCCGCCGGGGAGAGTACCGCTTGATGCTTTGAAAACAGCGTCAAAACATGACCGATGAAGAAAATCGCGAGACAAAACCTTTCCATGAGACGCTCAACGATTCTCTTTCGCATATCCAGACGCTGATCAAGGAACAGCTCGATAAAGTTGCTCTTTCCTCCCAAGCACGAGAAATTGACGAACTAAAAAAGCTACTTCAGACAGAAGCATTCAAATTGAATGGCACTTTTGGGGCTCTGATTAAAGTAGTTCAGAACGCAATTGCAGAAGCGGTATCAAAGATTACGCGTTTCACGCTGGGTGTGACTCATCATCCAACGTTAATGGCGAGGGCGAGGGCATCGAGATGCTCGATCAAACGCTAAGTCGCTCTAGTGATGAGGAACGACGCGAAGCGATGATCGAGGAGGCGAACATCATAGAGCGCAACGCGGAGTTCATGGAAAAGGTCGAGATGGGTGACGATGTTGAGAGAGTGCAAAGAGCACAATGGTAGCAGAGGTGCACGATGGAGAAAGCGATTGGAGAGAAGTACGCAAACGTCGACGATCTGGAAGCCCTAGTGATGAATCTCGAATTTGAACCAAAATGTGATTCTAGGAACTTTTGAGGGATCATTCGCCGCATAGACGAAAAAACCATATGTTGTGTCTTTAGTGAAAAAATCAGTATTCATTATTCCGACTTATGCGCAGAGCTGAAGAAAGTTGAAGAGAGAATACGCATACTTCAACTCAATGAACGCTGCGAGTGTCGAAAGGCTATGTTGCCGTGTTACCTCTGTAAGGAAAGAGGGCACCATAGCGCCATGTGCTTTTTTCAGAAATAGGAGGGAATCTAAGTGCGTTTCAATGAGGCCTCAGAGTATCGCGGATATTCCATTTTTTCTTAACTTTCACTTGCTTATCCATAATTTCACTTTATGAAGCAAAGAAGAATTTCTCTGAGCTGAGGGAGTTTTGTTTTGCTTCACACTTTATGTTTGCATTGCGTTTGTTTGTTTTGTCTCACGTACCATGTTTCAGATATGTTTTCTGAATTCTCTCATAACCAATGCGACTGTACAATCACGGGAGGCAGACCACTCTTCTATAAAAGGCAATGACAACTTCGACTGCTCATTCTCCCGTAAGCGCTGCGCACAGTTTCTATTTTTTCTTTATTCGATTCGAGCTCTTTTAGTTTCGATCTTGTGCGTTGATATTTTCCTCACTCCTTCGTGGTGCTTTAATGCCTTTAATGTTTTACTACCTTTGCAACGTTTAATTACCCAAGTTTGAGGCTGGTCGCAAATAAAACGTGTCGTGTGGTGACAGAAAGGCAAATCACTGGACCACAACGTCTTTTTATGGTGCATCGGCCGGAGCGAGTGAGAGAGAGACCCTACGTCGATCAATCACTTCAACCCCAGGAGACACCCTTGTAAAAAAACGCAGCGCACAAAAACGAACGCACAACACGATTCACCTGTTGATACTGTCTTCTCATCTGACCTTCACATTAAGTCTTTCAGAGGATGTCGGAGACACAACACGAACTAACGAAGAATCTGGCGACCCGCTTAGGGCTGAGTGGGTTGCGCTCCCAGGACGAAGTGAGGGAGGCTGCGGAAGCCTTGACCCTGTTTCGAGGACCATACGCGAAGGCGGCGGGCCTGACGATGGAGAGAGCTCTACCGATAACACCTTTGATAGCGATGGGTTTTCAAGCCGTATAGCATCGGTACATCGGCGAATCGGTGCTTGGGTTGAGAACTCGCTACGCCGCCCTAGACCAAAAGAAACACAGCGCACTGGCTGTCACCATCCATCCGAGACAACATCTTATCAGATCCAGAGGATTATGAGACCTTCCTCGGATACAGGCGAACATACTATTACACCGCTATAGATTTCAGCGGTGCGGGTGATGATAACGCAAACGAGCCGGACTCACCAGCCCGTCGCCACTACGCAATTTGGCGACGTGTACGACGTGGCCTTGAGAACAACAGATTCAAGCCAGGTCTCTGGAGCTATGCTCGACTTGGTAGCAGCTGCCGGCAGAGTGGACAATGCAGCGATCTACAACATCATCAAGATGCGCAGCGCGCGCGGTGACGGGGGTATCCTTCAAGGAAGCCGCCCCAGCCAGGCTCTGATGCAAAAATCTTGGCCCGTTGGGGTCGATCTGCTATCCGACCGACTGTACCAACAATTGCCGGACATGACGATATCGAAATGGAATCGATTCATTCAGCCCACGAAGCCAACGACGTATGTGAGACCGAAAATCGAGATGGTAATCACGACCCTGGACGAGTTTGTCGCAATCAAGACCCAGGACAGGCCCCTCACTGGGTGGTCCGCCGTTACGAGTGCGACATTCAGTGCCCGTGTGAGTGTCATTCCGATCGCTGCGAACGAACTGACGGATCGTGCTCATTGGCTGTACGCTATGAGCTTTCTGGACACACACATATGGCAAGGGCTATCCAAATACATCGTCACTGGCAAATTGATATGGATCTAATCGACCGAGCAAAAGCGACCGAGTTAAAGTACACAGACGAGTCTCAATTTGACGTAGTTCTGAGTCCATATTCCGACAACGTTCATGTGCCAGGGCCAGCCGAAGTACTCTTTGTCATTATCGATGCGTCATCAAAATCGATAGCCGACAGGATTCTTGTGGGACCCCCAGGAAATTCCATCATGGCAAGAGTATTGAAGATGGGAGCCTAAGCCGTGCCTGTCGACATCGCGCCCTACCTGCTGACATCATCTATGGGAGTGAACTGGAACACCTGGCTGTCGTGATGACTCACGATGTCAAAGAGGCGGGGTCCTAAGGGCTCCTTATAAAAGTTTTTTCAAGCCTCCTCACGGGCGCTGACGCTCTTGTGACGACTCCTTTCGCGGCGTCTCGACGCCTAGCACACGCACGAACATGTGAACCTCGAACGTAGAGCTGGCAATCAGCTCGACATATCTTCTCAAACGCATCCTCAATACCCACAGATGAATTTTAGAGACATACGTTAGTGTCACACACGATGAATACGTAGCGAGCAAATGCTCCGTAATCTTGCCACATCGCACACATAGTTACTTGAACCTAGCTGACACTTAAACTTAAACCTACTGTGTGTGCCCGAATGTTATCAATTCACATGCAATATCATTGTTCCTTGTATGTTATATGCAATAAACAATATGGACTGCACAATTAAAGTTTTACAATAAACTTCCGACAAAAAAGTTTAAACACTGGCCTACCGCCGATCAACTTGATGATCCGGGAGAAGACATCTGGTACCAGGCATTCAAGATGCTAGAGCACTATGTTGCTGTCGAGGATGTGATCGACATTGCGGTCGGTGCAGTAACAGCTTTAGCGCACCGTGTGCTCGTTCCCTTCATTGACAACGCAGTGGATTCTGGAGACAGGACACACCTCGGATCATGGCTCTTGGATGTGAAAAACTTTTCGGCTCCTGGTAGTGAGAATTATAATCTGACCTGGTACGGCGCGCAGGACGTAGACACATGCACATCAGGGCTGTGCAATCAGGTGTGCCGTTACTGGACACCGATGGGCATAACCGATTACCATTACATGGTTGCGTGGGAGTGGATCCGTGATGTGGATTATCGATGCCCAATGGGGTAAGGCATTGACCGCGGCTCAACTGTCCGAATTTTCTGATGTAACCAGACTGTGGCGCGCACTGGGTATCTACGATGGACCAAACTACGCTATGGAGCTGAGGATCAGACGTGCATTTGATCTCTTTTTTGCCTCAAACGCCACCATGATGGCTTCAATGGCATCTGTGGCGCAGATGGCTCTTGGGATTCCAATGCCGACCTGGTCGAATTACTCTTCAGTTGACAAGAGGTGGTACACGTGGTTCCGTTCATTTATTGAAATATCTACATTTAACGCTATTGTTGTCCCACCCACGATTCCTGGTGCCCAGATGAGTAAGATGGTCTCGAGCTGGGTAGATCGCACTGTGTGGGTAAAAAACTCGTGTACATCGGATATGGCAACTGCGACGGGGCTATCCATCATCGAGAGGACAAATCTGTGTCTCCTCCCCGCTTGGCTGGTAAAGTGGTGGCAAAAAAAGTGCTCGGTTACTCTTACGGAAGTATTGAAAAATCAATTCATACAAACAGCAAGCGTGTTTACACCTTGTGCGGAACTCAACCCTAGTAGCGAACGTGAAACTACGATGGCGAGGATTGTATTTGCGCTGCGACCAAGAGAGTCCATATTTCACACGCTCTGTAAACCTCAAGGTAATTAGCAGCAAACGTTGCTCAAGCATGGGCTCATGTAAGGGTCGAAAATGCGCAGCAATTAAAAGCACCAGTCTCGTCAAAGAACTGAAGAAAGGGAATAAATACCCAGGACGCACAGGTTGTCTTGAATCCTGCGGTGGCATAGGATGCGAGTGCCTTTCTCCAAGTTCGGGATGTCTGTTTTATCGCGTTTACACCACTAAACGCAGCTCCAAAATCTATGAGATTTTTCGCTGTATGCGCTGGTCAGAACGCGTGAAACTGGAAATAGTCGTGGAGAACGTGGTCTCAACATCAGCCAACCAGCGTTTCGTAATCTACTCTATCCCGAATGTCCCTGTGACCATTCCCTCTCTCCAGATTACTCTAAATTCCCTCTTACTACCACCCACTCCAACGCTTGCAAGCGAATTTATCACTGACGGGACGGATACAGCTATCTGGAGAGGAAATATTAATCCATCATTTCGCAGCTCAACCTGGAAAGAAGCCCATCCCTTCAACTGCACGGTATATCACAGCTGCAAATGTACGGCCGCAGAGTTTACAGTAATTTGCGATTGCCTATCCAACGATATTGACAAGGAATTTCGAAAACTTGCGATCAAAGTCCCCGTCAAAACGGCTTCTTGGGAATTAAGGCGCAACAAAAACTCTACTCTTTTTGCGAAAATTCCTCATAGCGTGTCAGCTGAGTTCGTCATTAATTTCAATCAAACAATAGATACCGCTGTTGAAGTTACTCGAAGCGGTGTTTGTACAATAGATTATGCCTCATTGCAAGGTTATTACCACTGTACGAAGGGCGCACGTGCAACAGTTCGCTGCTCCTCAACAACTGACATTTTCGGAGAGGTTCTGTGTGGTCGCCACGCCTTCGTAATTCCAGCAGCAAAAGGACCTGAATCCGTGCTACGATTTTACCTCGATTCTGCACGGCAATCCCTCCAGTGTACTATCTTTTGTGGTGCAAGAGGTAACACCTTTGAACTCGCTGGAATTTTGAAATATGTTAATGCTATTCATCCCGCCCTTTCGTTAAAAGTAGAGGACCATGACCAAAACTCCTAGGAATTTGAATGGGACTTCGGACACATTTTTGACGTCATTTTTACATGGCACAAAACGTTACTCATAATGCTGGTAGCTGTAGTATTAGCCCTATTAATGTCATACTTATGCATAAATACACTTGGACTACGCCTCCTCTCCCTCGCAATGCGCACAGCGGGAAAAGTCAGTTGTTGGCCATTACGCGTTCTCATTATAGTAGTACGCGTCCTCAAAGAACGATTCACGAATCGACAATCACATATCAAGAAGAACGCACAATCACTCAGTAATCAATACCACCTAGAACATTGATTAGCATACAATTTCTATATCGTCATAATCAAAAAAAATGCGCTTACGCTGTAATTAGTTCAGGCCCAATACTTTACCAAAAATAATCCTTTTCATTTTTTCCACTTCTTATTTTTTAGAAAATGAAGAAATCACGCCGCGATTCACGTCAAATCGAAGAAGAACTCGCGTATATCCGTGGTGAAATGGACAAACGAACTCGAGGACTATGGGAACTGCGCCGTGCCCTCCCTCCCCCCCCCCCCCCCTCCCAGAACGACTTTATCAAAATATCATCGACCTTTGCCACAATTTTCATTCCTGCATAACGAGAACGACGGAGCTAGAAAATCACATCAAAGCGCTGCGCCAGTCCACGGACACTCTTCATAACCGTCTTCACGATGTTGCGTATACAGAACTATCAATGGAAAAACTACACATTGAGATAATCTTCATTAGATCTCAACTTCGCACTCTCTTCACTGTTCCTGCGCTCTTATTTGCCACGAAAGTTATTACGATGGAAATCTGGCAACATGGATCGACCGCCCACATCGCACGGAAAAAGGGGAGCCCCTTCTCACTCGACTAAACGACATCTAAAGAGTGGCTACCGATAAGCTCCAACAACTTGATCGCCAACGTCGCGCACTCATTGAAATTCGGTCAACAATCACAGGAGAAAACCAACAAGCTTCTCTCGAATTCCAAGATCAACTGCGCATAGCCGTCTCGAAAGTACAGTCCACCCTGGAATCGATTTTCCTGGCCATTAACCGGCACAGAGGTAACGAACCGACCATCAACATGCAAAAAGATGAAGCAATGGGAAAAGATCTTCACAAGATTCCAACGATTCGACGAGACTCAGTCTCCCAACAAGCTTCGCCTGCGCCGGAGGGCATGCCTATGCAAGACCAAGAAAGAGAAACGACCAAGGAAAACGTCGTTTTTCTCGAAGAAGTCGAAGATCTAGGGGAAGAAAACATAGAAGAAGAAGAAGAAGATCTACCACAGGAAAATCCACAAGAACGCGTGCGACATGAAAACGCTAGTATCCGGCGACAGATTGAAGAAGAGATCCAACAGTTGCGACAATCGTGTACCAACTTTCAACTCATCATAGAAGAGCTACGCAAGGAGCCTACTTACTCGCCGAGAAGGTATGGTAGAGGAACAATCAGAAATGTAGAAGAGGCCCATATGCGTTGCGCCTTCTGCAACGCTGTAGGCAAACACTATTCAGACTCTTGTGGCGAAATAAAGTCCGTCTTTGTGCGCCAACGAATGATTGAAGATAGAGGAAGATGCGAGGAAGCCTCGAGCTCTGCTATGGAGGAAAACAATGTCCGAAATATTATACTATACGCGCTGTCATCACTGCCACAAATGGAATCATCAATCTGCCCTTTGTCCTCTACCCGATAAAAGTGAAGAAACCGCAGAGAAGATGGCGAGAGAAGATGGCGTTGAAAGAGGCGAGAGAAAGAATCAGCAAGCTGGAGCACGACTTGACATTTTTCCAAGATTAGACACAGGTGGGGCGGGCTGAATCGCGCATATACCGCGATTTTTTCTTAACTTTCTCACGCTTATGCATAATTTCAGTTTATGAAGCTAAGAAGAATTTCTCTGAGCTGAGGGAGTTTTGTTTTGCTTCACACTTTATGTTTGCATTGCGAAGAAGAATTTGTTTTGTCTCACGTACCATGTTTCAGATATGTTTTCTGAATTCTCTCATAACCAATGCGACTGTACAATCACGGGAGGCAGACCACTCTTCTATAAAAGGCAATGACAACTTCGACTGCTCATTCTCCCGTAAGCGCTGCGCACAGTTTCTATTTTTTCTTTATTCGATTCGAGCTCTTTTAGTTTCGATCATGTGCGTTGATATTTTCCTTACTCCTTTGAGGTGCTTTAAAGCCTTTATGTTTTACTACCTTTGCAACGTTTAATTACCCAAGTTCGAGGCTGGTCGCAAATAAAACGTGTCGTGTGGGAACGTGTCGTGTGGTGACAGAAAGGCAAATCACTGGACCACAACGTCTTTTTACAGAGGAAAGAAACACTCTACATATAATCGCCGAGCTGGAAGAGCAACTACAGCAGTTAATGTGATTGGCCTTAAGCACCTTTTCAGTTGATTTGAAAACGATTTCTCTTAGGACCCGGAGTATCGAGAGATTTTTCTCAAGCCCCGGAGTATCGCGACTATCTCGCGATTGGTAAGTATTCCTTCTTGCGTATTTTCACAAGCAGCCTAACCAAAACATAAAGCGCATTCTCACAAGTCTAGCCAAAACATAAACCATAAGCCAAACTATATATACACTGGTTGATTGGGATTCTTTTCTGCTTTTTGCACTGTGTTCTAAGGCGTGATACGCCTCGTCGGATCGATTGTGGCCTGCTTATTCTGTAGTCGCCTGAGGCACTAGTATTGCCTACCTGTTCGATTGTCGCAATCTGTATTCTGGAAATAAAGGATTTGCTTAATCGAAACACTGAACCAGTGTGACGAAAAGGCTCGTCGTTAAAGTTGTGATATCTGGGAAGATTTCTCGCATAGTGCAATATGTGTGAGGAAGTCCTTGTTGGCGTTGCAACGGCAATGGTTTTTAGGTGAAACCGCCCTCATACTCCGCTGTGCCGGCGGCCGGGCGTGGCTGCGTATCAGTCCTTGCCACTCTGCCTCGTTTCCTGTGAATGCAGCCACGCCCTGCCGTCGGCGCCATTGCAAAGTATGAAGGCGACCTTACGGACTGGCGATGAATGTGGCATCTGATAGAGAGCGTAAATTTCGTTCCTCTTAAACATGCTAACCTCTTGTAGAAGGTATCTGTGGAGGAAAGGACCTATAAAAATGGCAAGGGTGGGATTGAAGTAAACTTGCGCATGCAAAAGTTGTTAGCATTTTGCCCACGCGTTTCTGAAAAAGTCATGGTCACTGAAAATGTGGCATTTTGCGCCTCATATGAGGTATACTCGTTAATTTCAATGGTGAAGATTCTACTATGCTTGCAGGATGTGTGCGAAGCTTAAGGTAGACCTCGTTTTCGATTCTCCTGGATTCCTTCAGTGATGTCAGATATTGGAAACCCTACAATCAAGCAAACTCAAGCTGTTCTTTGGTCAATGGAATTGTGGAAAATGGACTTCCTGTAAGATGGAACGACATACGGAAACGCTCAAAGGTAGTTATACCGTTGATAGTAATGCGGTAACATCAATGGTGGCTTCTGATACTAAGTACTAACCAGTCCTGCGTACCGCTTCGTGTGCAACTTGTTTAGAAAGCATAGGCAGTCCGCACTGCATACTGGACTGTGTTCACACATTTTTACTGCCTGTACTTCCAAGGCTTGATTAGTACTTGTCAACCATTAACATTCAGAATGGCATGCATTAAAATCGAAACAATTCCTAAGAAATTCAGGATGTGCACCTCGACTTTTCAGTGCTTTTTTTCACAATGGACCGTCGCTTTCGTCACTTGTCAGCACACACAAGGACGTCGCGATTTTGCCAACATGATAGCATTGATAAGATATCGTGATGGATTCTTTATTGTCTATTTCCTTTAGCGTATTCGTTTCATTACTCATAGTTTGGAACATCCTTTTACATGAGTTCGTCTATCTCCATCCATTTGCTTTTATTCTTCTGGAAACATCTTTTCTGTAACCTATTTTACATTGAGCATATTGTGGTTTTCATTTCTTTTAAATTTATTATTATATTCATGTTACATATAATTCTTCGGGAGAAGCGTGAATCTAACTCTAGAACATTTGTTGACTTAGTAGCGTCAATTCACCATGTGTTTGTTGAAAAATATGTTGTTTTTTCCGTCACCGTCTGAAATGCGAAAACCGCCTGCGGTCAGCTGTGACGTCACCGTTTCTGCTGGCAAAAAACCGGTCAGTGGAATTTTATAACACTTTTCGCCATCTTAAATGTGGCACGAATTGTTTGAATAAGTAGCGGTAGTGAATTCCTACCATTACGTGGGTCGACAGGTCACGCGCGGAGGGGCCTTATCAGCTATTTGCGAGTTCAGTGAGTTCATGAAAAAAGAGTCATGCATTCCATCCTCTATGATAAGATTCCCTATTGATCGTTGACTTCGATCGATTGATTTCAGATATTCTCAGTTCGCATTGACTCGGGTCCTCTTATTCGGAAAAGGATACGCGACTATGAAAAATTATACCTCGAGGTGATTCATCTGTGCTACATCAAATTACCAAATGAAGCTGTTCATCTGTTTTATTTCAGTTCAAAAACGTACTCCCGTCAACGATAGTTCCACCTCCAAAGAAAAAGCTTCTTCAAGCAGATACAAAATTACAAGAGAAACGGCGCCAGTGGATAGTGGCTTTGACGCAGTCGTTAGTCGCCAATCACAACGAGAAGTACGAGTTTCGAGAATTTACTATGATTTCGGAACATTTTAGATTCAAATTTTGGCACCATTCGACTACTGCAGCCTCAGAAAATGCTAGTTAGTCACAAAATTAGTCTTCGCTAAAACTAAGCCCGCAGAGGTTATAGAGGGCACCGACTAGGAATATGATTTCCGCGTTTTTTTTGCGCTGACTCCAATTTGACGCCAGTTGCACCTAATTGGCTTAGAAACTTACTTCACCAAAGCAGTTTGAAAAATCCATATGGGGTGCAGCTAAAATTCAAACTCGTGGCTCAGCTGCCTGAAAACTCTGTAGCCACATCGTCACTCGAGTTTACTTCAGTATGGCATCTCATAACGCGCCTATCCTTCATGAATGCTTTTAAAGGGACGAAATATGTATTTTAGAGGCTCACAGGGGCCTCAGTGTCCCAGTCATTAAATCGACGTTCACTTCGAGAGTAAACGTCATTAAAGGATCGTGCACGGGAGAATGAGTTTCTCTATTACTCATATATTTATGTTGTATTTTCATAATAAGGGCCGCATGCGAAGTCACGCAAAAAAGTCGGCTGAGATGCAGCTCCTAAGGTGGTGGCCGAGAGGGCGGGGCCTCAGAGTAAGTGCACGCCCGGTCGTCCGCCGCGGTCGAAGACGCATAGTGGGAACAGAGCTACGTAAATAGTTCATTCTCCGTCTCCAACCTCAACCATCTTTTCTACCCTGGCCCGTCAGCAGCTATGGAGTTTGAGGATCAAAAGTGGAAAGATGATCTTCTTCTACTGGTTTCTGACCATTCATTCGAATTTTTCTTCACTGTTGTACTACTAGACCATCTCGATTTTCCCATTCATCAATTCTCCCATACTTGGAGCGAATCACCCCTATTACTGCCTCTAACAACCACCATAATATTGGCATTATTCGGTTATTACAACCCGCGATAAAACTTGCGTCATGTTCGTGAACACGCCTTGGAGGTCCCCAGCTAACGAAGTTTAAGCAAAAATTCTTTTTGCTCCATTGGCGCTTTCTAGGGTTGTAACATTAGACGTGTGGTGCATAATATGAATTGTGCTGTAGCTCGTGGTTTTTTCAGAACTCTTAAAAAACATTTGAAAAGGCTGGCCCATAGCGTTCACATGCTGGCTTGATGGAATGTTAGTAGCTATTTTAAATGAATGTACGTTCCCGTCTAGATTGAGAGAGGTTGTATCAAATCCGTTCTCCAAATTGCGGAGCGGCTCCCTGAAAGAAATTACAGGGCTGGTCTTTCAGAATAGCTCGCAATCTCCCTTGGCTGCACTCGTGGACAAAATGGTACGTAGGGCAAGATGGTGGGAATTTGAGCACGAGTTCGATTCCTCGATGGCAGGACCTTTTGGTTTTCCCATCGACCTTTATCCCTACATTACGGTAGCGCAAAATTTGAACAATGAAGTTCAGGTACTCATATGTATGGTGTTAGATACTTTCAAAAATTTTCTGGGACAAAAGCCTGGCGCAGGGCTTATAAACGGTACAATCCGACAAGATCGTGTGAGTTCATTAGCGTCTCTACACATATCCTTCTTGCTCGTAGTCAGTGTAGTCCTGCAGCAGAAAAAATGTCAGGCGTTTTCGTGATCACATTTGACCTTTCGAAATTTCATTGATTTTTGCCTCCCCCATCACGTCTTCGCCCAATTTCCCTTTTCTACTCTCTTATGCCCGGATTTTTGTTTTTGGCCCTCCCTTAATGATAGTTTCACCAATCTTGAAAATTTACCTATAGCTGCTACCGAAAACTTACAACTTTTCTCCGGTCTTTAGACGTTACATGATCAAAATGTGTTCTTGAACCCAGTTCGTTGTACGCTTAGACGATTGAGGACAGGCCTCCAATACTTGCATAGCTTTAAAAACCTTTACCGTCGCCCTTTTTCACCTCCCTTCTTCATCTATTTTTCCAATATCCTTGCTTTGCTTACTTGTGACCCATTTACATTTTGTAGTCACCACTCCACTTGACACGGGCTCCACCCAATGCTAGCGAAATTTTCGGCTTTTTCAGAATTTCGTTACTCATCCATCATCCAATCCCATTTTACCCGTGTGTACTGTTTTGGAAATGAATTGTGAAATTTGACATGTGCCATAAACATTTTCGCGAACGTCCTTGCTTGCCGTGGGTGGACCATAGTTTAGCCCATTTTTGTTCATTGTTTCTTGTCCCATGCTGTACTCCTACCATACTTGCCCGACCTCTTCAGATTGTCTTTCATGCACAATTAGTGTCGTAAAAGTGTTAAAAATCGCGCAAAAACTCGTTTTCGCGTTTTTATCGTTTCTTTCCGCTATAAATCGATTAATTATTGTTTTTTCATCGAACTTGTATATTTTCCGGAATCATCATCGAGCTCTACAAGAAAGCACTGTATGTTTTTTGTTTCATCAAACACGGTGCTAGGTCGTTTTTCATATTCTGAAAAGTTCAAGGGAAAATTTCCAAATCTGATAAGCGCAACGAAATTTCTTCACAGTCCTCGTCCAAAAACACAACTGTGTAGGAATTCTGGAGCTCTATTCATTTCAGGTCCCCTGTATCTTGGTGCAACTCTAAATAGTGCCTCCGTGTACACTCTGTTGAAAAAACCATCTTCCAACTCATTTTCAGACGCAGATTCCCCATTGAAGTGGGACACCAATCGATTCTCCAGGGAAAGTGCTATCGATTGATGTATAAAACTCTTCGTGATGATAAATCCCTTATTTTCTGTTTCATGTCCCTCTCGAGTACCTAGCGGTCCCCTAGGGCCGTGCTCGTGACTGGCGCGTGCCGTCGTGAGCGTGGGAACGTAGAAATCTAAATCACGTGAAAGACATGAGCTTGATACATCGATCGAATGCAATGAAAGGAGTGAAAAGACGAAAATAACGAATTTATCACCTGGAAAAGTTTTATACATCATTCGATAGCACTTTTTTTGATGAATTGAGTGAAGAAAAACCAAAAACTACCTCTCAACTGAAAAGATCCTATTTTCAGCAGATTCCGCGAGAAAACGTACATCCGATTTTTAGGAAAATGCTATCGAACGATGTAAAGAACTTCTCGAGGTGATAAGTTCCTTATTCTCCTCATTTTCATTGCTTTCGATCGACGTCTCAAGCTCTTGTCGGTCGCGCACGATTCACGTGCTCGGCCATAGGAGATAGATTTATCACCCTCTGAAGAGCTTTTTTGTGTGGAATTGAGTAGTGTTCATTTCACTGGGGAATCTGCGTCTGAGAAGAGCTCTGAAAAATGTCTGAAAGAATGAGTTGAGAGATGGTTTTTTTTCAAGGGAGTATACAAGTATGCAGTATACATTTAAGGTCACACCAGGGAAGACGGGCTCATCTTAAATGACGACGACTTGAAAATTCATACACGTCTGTGAAGCTTAGCCTCGGACTGGAAAAGCATTTATTTGACAGCTTGTCGGATCTCGTACAAATTCCCCCGAACTTTTTAGAATGTAGAAAAATGGCTCATTACCGGATTGAAGAAAACCAAAAATGTGTAGCACCAACTAATATAGCTCTATGAGCCGATATTCACAACCTCGATGAAAAATCAATAACAGTCGCTACAAGGATGCTGAGTTATGGGCAAAAGCTTCGGTGCCGGACGGGCCAATCTTAACTCAGCTTTTGGTGAAGGTGGTGTCGGTAGTGTAATGGATTAGCACATATCCCCGGAAAGGATGAAGTGCGGGTTCGAGTCCCGTCCGGCACCGAAGCTTTTGCCCATAACTCAGCATCCTTGTAGTAACTTCATCGCGAGCTGCGGCGATAAACAGCAGTTATCAAAAATTAAAAATATCAATAACAGTCGATTTATAGCGAAAAAACGACACAATGCGCTTTTTGCGCGATCTCTAACACTCGTACGGCGTTAACTGTCATTGTGGATAATCGCTGGGACGGTTTTGCCACGCACCACTCTTGCAAGGGGCGGATGAGACACTCCTTTCAGCATTCGGCTACGGATGGCGTCAAACTGGGCTTCCCCTTACGGCGAGAGCGGAATGTGCCTTGAGAACTGCTCAGAATTTTTCAATTTTTGCTATTATAACGCTATTGCAGTGCCGTACTTAACATTTAATTTTTACTTACAGTGAAGCCGTTCGTGAGTTTTTCTCCTTGGGAGAACCACAAGAAATAGATGAAACACATGTTGATCTTGGACCAAAGGAAATTACAACGTAAAATTTCTCACTCTGTATTTTAAAAATTTATTATAACTAGGAAATGCTGTGTCATGTAAACAATTTCAGAGCATGCCCAGCCGATTTCGATTTTCTAACAACTATTGGAAAAGGAAGCTTTGGACGAGTCTTTCAAGTTATGCATAAGGAAACTGGCAGAATCTATGCAATGAAAGTTCTCTCCAAAGAGCATATTAGAAAAAAGAACGAGGTCAGTCAAGAGATTAACGCCTCGTGAAGGAAGATGATTTTCACTTTGGGACGTGAGGGCGATTCTTGATTAAGAGCGGCTCTCGTTCTCTCACAAAGGGTTAGTCGTCGACGGGTGTGTTGCGATTGGTCGGATTTTCGCGCGGCGGGCCTCGGCGAGTGCGAGTCGTTTGCAGCTTTCTCTATTGAACGGCAACAACAGCAACATAGGCGAAATTCCGAAGCTTCCAACCTGCAGTCTCTAAACATCCTTCACGGTACCAGTCCACTGCGACTTGAGCGGAGTTCGAAACGACTGCGGCAAGTCGTACTGACGGCGCCGCGAGTGCGACGCCACGAAGCGAAAGTTCGACCAATCGCCAAACACCCGTCATAGACACCCGCGGGTTCCTTTTCATAGGGACATGCAGTGATACCTCAACCATGTAGGTCTGAGTGTGTACCATTAGGACAGAAAATTATCATGGCCTCGTCTGGCTGGCGACGCGGTAACTGCAAAATAGGGGCGTTGTTTTAGTTAGGTCCCAATGCGATTACTCTCAAGATAATGCGTAGACACTGTCTCGCATGAGGACGCTACGAGCGCCATAGCTCGCATCCAACGCGTCGCATGGCGAACACCGCGACGCAAGTTTTCTGTCTTACTGGGACACTACCAGCAGATCCTTGTTATCCGATTATTTCTAGGTGAAACACGTCATGGCCGAGCTGAGTGTGCTGAAGGCAAACTTCCACCATCCATTCCTCGTCTCTCTACATTTTTCCTTCCAGAACAAAGAGAAATTGTATTTCGTGCTGGATCACCTTAACGGTGGCGAGGTTCGGTGTCACTTCCGACTGTAAGTTCGCTATTACATCATTTTTCTTTTAGCTTTTTTCACACCTGCAACGTGAAAAACACTTCTCTGAATCACGTACTCGATTCTACGCTGCTCAGGTCGCATCTGCTCTTGGATATCTACATAAGAACAACATAATATACAGGTGACTAGCTTTGTGACGTTTTCGACCTCTCGAAGAACTAGGCTACTGTTTCAAACACCTGGGATATCACTATTTAATAGGAATCGTGCCCCAAAAAATGGGTTTGTCTATTACTCATATATTTCTGTTATACTTGCCTAGTAAGGGCCGCATGCAAAGTGTCACTTGAGAACGAGGGAATCCGGCTGAGGTACAGTCCCTTAAAGGAACCGGAAGGGGTCCGAAACAAAAAAACACAAAGAAATGAGCATTTTGTAACGAACGCAGAAGGTTAGAAGCGATAATCGGTGAAAAAACCCGAATTCAAAAGTGCATCGCTGCGGTGTGTATTCGCGCCTCATTCGCACCATCGCACTGACTTTCCGAGTTGCCCGCTGTAGGAGACTGGCCGCGGTCCAACATTAGTTGCAGCCACCTGAATCCCAGCGCAGTGGAGTGGCCATTCCCAACTACATTAGCATTCATGTAAGTACATCTAGAAACACTGTAAGAAAGAATAAAGGAAAAAGTAAAAGGAAAAAGAAAATTTATAAAAGAAACATCTTCTCTTAGCACTATGCCACTCAAATTGGGGAGTTTGTGCAATGGCGGCCGCTTGAACTCGTCCACACTACGTCTGCTCTACCGTAGGCCAAAATTGCCCCCCTTTTGGTGTCTTTAAGGCAAAGAGGGCGGGGCCTCAGAATAAATCCCCTCTCCGTCGTCCGCCGCGGTCGAGAGGAAAAGTGAGACTGTTTGTAACCTTTTGTTCCAACTATGTGTCTCCGATCGAGGCGGACGGCAGGTCGGGCTTTTGCTCTCGGCCTCCGCCCCTTAGGCCCCCACTTTAAAGAGCAGTATCTCTGCAGCATTTTTGCCTTTTGGCGTGAAAGTTTGCATGTGACCCTTATTGAGCAAATACAACATAAATATATGAGTAATAGGGGAACTCATCTTCCGTGCACGATTCCTTTAATGCTTGATGTCGTATCAGCGCCGCAAGCGAACTCCTTCCCCTGCCAACATAACATGTTGCCATATCATAACGACCCAAATGACAAAGCAGTGAACATCACTACCTCGTTGTGGATAAATTTGGCGAATGAGTTTGGATATACTCCCAAGTCTTGCGGAGCTATCATGTTGAAGAAGTTGACAAGAAGCCTCTCTTTGAGTATTCCTTGGCAAGAATGATCTGAAATTTTAAGCAGCTATTAAATGCAGTGGTAGGGGTAATGTGGGTAATGAGAATTCTTGATGTAAATCACTAACTGAAAGCTACGTGTAGGGGGAAACTATATATGGCAGAATTCCATGTAGCGCTTCTGAGCTTTGGAGGCGCTTTTTCAACGATTGCCGACATTTTTATCCCAGCCCTCTCCTTTTGTGAAGAAATGGGAAAGGGTCTTATTTCTTGAGTTCTGTACTGTTTTTTTCAGTTTTTTTCATCACATTCATACTACTGAGCACCTCAGCTTCCATATTTAGTAATCAATTCACATTCGGCCCGAATCATCCCTATCACTGCTTTTAAGTTAGCCCATATCAAATTTCATCGCAAGAGCCGAAAATCGATAGCACAAGTGTTTCAACCCTCGTCTTTCTTATTCCTGCTAAGCTACAAACGACTTCACCGGATGTTCATCTGACTCTCTTCTTGGGGTGTGTGGCGATTGGTCAAATTTGCGCGGCCGTCCGCGGCGAGTGCCAGTGGTTTGCAGCTTTATCTGTGCAAACAGCAGCAACAACAACAACATGGGCGATTTTGCGAGGCTTCCCACATGCAGTCTTCGAAGATCCTTCATGATACCAGCTCACAGCATCTTGAGCAGAGTTCCAAACGACTGCGGAAATTCGTGCTGACGGCGCCGCGAGCTGCGAAACGAAAATTTTACCAGTAACCACAAACCCCTCTCCTTGAAGACACGCCTCGCGGTGATCGAAATAGTCGACTTACTTTCATTAGACAGTACATTCTTGGGTGATTACCCAGGTTGCTCCTTTTTTGCTCCGTCGCGATGCGTCAGCATGGCGGGTGCTCCCGTCGAAACTCGGGCTAGCCGAGCCCACTTGAGCTCTTTGATGATCAGCTGGGCTAAAAAGGCGGGGCCAGCTTGAATTTGAGCTTGTGTGGCGCGATGGCGCATCGTGGCGACCCAGAAAGGGCGCAGTCGGGATACTCAAGGATCCACTGCTCCAAAAAGGTAAGTCAGCTAATCAATCTTTGCGAGATAGCCTTCACACGCCTAGTCTGAATGCACACCGCGCAGAATTCTGCCCTTGTACGGGTGCAGTGAAAGTGCCCTGTTACAAATAATTTGTTGAATTTTATTTTTGACTAACTGTTCGTTTATTGTTCCTATTTGCAGAAGTCGTTTCTTATTTGCAGAGATCTTAAACCTGAGAATTTACTGCTGGACAAATATGGTTATCTAGTCCTCACCGACTTCGGGCTGTGTAAGGAAGGCATGACACCAACTTCAGTCACCAGCACATTCTGCGGCACACCTGAGTTGGTTGAATAAGTTGATCATTTTAAGAGTACAATGTTCAACAGTCATTGCTCATTGGCTTTGCACATTAAGAAAATGGTGCAGTGGCCACCTTGAGCTAATTCATATGATGATAAGGGAGTGATGCTAAGGGAGTCATTCATAGGACTTTTCTGGCCCTCGCATGTCGAGTAACTATATGTGATACAACGCCCGAGTCAAACATGTCCAAGGTTCGCCTGTAGAGATTGTTCTGTGTTTCGTGATTACAGAAACTCGCACTCATACGTGGAAGCTATGGGCTTCGTGCATAAATGGTTTGTAGGCAGGGTACACCGAGAGTTGGGTATCCCTCGACAAAGTGCGTATTTGACCGTATAGAAGGGTGTGAGTCTTACCTTCAAAGGTCAGCGATAAGCCCTAAAGTCTAAACGCTCAATAAGCAGATGAGAAGCAAAGGGTATTTCACCGCAGATCCGTGTGACAAAATGTAAAATAAATATTTTTTGCCTCTGGAAAGAGTATATAGCAATACAACACATTGCAGCTATGCAATTCGTAACAGGTGCTGGTATTGTAGAGGTCAAAAAAGGGGATAGTATTCGGCCGCCGTAGAAGGGAGGGGGGGGGGTCGTACTGAAGCGGCTATTTACTTCGACATCGAGTGCCCTGGTTGTAGGGCGCCGGGCATTGCTATCGCTTCAAGACCTAGCTACATACATACGGCGCCACACACATGCCGTGCCGCTGTGCGAAATTCTGTCCTATCAATGTAACACGTTCGTTCCTTAGCTGTCTGCTATCAACACACTCTCGCCATTTAGTACGGTATTGGTACCGAATATTCGGTAAAACGTATTGTGAAGGTAAAAAAGGGACAAACACTGCGCTCAGTGCGATTTACGACCATTCTAATCCCCAGCAGTTCCCTTGTTGGGGATTGTTTGACATACTCTACCCATACACAGACCAAAGGTTTGTAGTGATTAATGTGCTATAGCAAGAAAATCCATGTGATGAAACTCACACAGTAGCGCAATGGCCACGTCCGTTGCTTCAAAAAATAGCGAATTAGCCCTCTTTTTTATTCTTTTTTATTCTTGCTATTATTCCAGTTCCATAGGCATTCATTGTAGAAGCGAATATTCATTCATAATCAACTCATACAATTCTACAATCTAATGACAACTTAGTGGGATTTAATCACCAAATTCCAAATTATGAAAAAAACATTATTCGATCTAAAAATACATTACGAAATCTGCATGATCTTTCAAGCTCCATCTCGGTGAACTACCTTTTGTCCGAATGCTCCATCACCCTGCTCCTAGCCGGCTCTCTCAAGTGGTGGAAAATGTATGTTATACATGAATCGGGTGTGTACACTTATGACAAATTTTCGCGCGGCGAACGGCGCCGCTGGTTTTTTCGCGTGTGATTTTGAGTTTTACGCTCGAATCGATTATTTCTTAAATAGGATTATTATCATGTCACGCTATCGTTCCTTTTACTTTTTATGTCACTATTTTGTCATTTCAAGGCACAAGAGTTATTGCTTTTAGATAATGATGAGATAGACAGTCATTTTTCCTAGAACTTCCATTGTACCAGACCCTTGCGTCCTGAGCGGAATCCCACCAGACCACGGCAAGTTGTGCTGACGGCGCCGCGAGTTGACGTTGCAAAGCGATAATTTGTCATAAGTGACCCACTCACATGAGTCTGTTTGTCCCAGCAAACTCTCCATTTTCGCCTGATCTTACTTCTTGCACATTGCCGAAGTTTTTGTTTCCATGTTCTAGGTCGGTAAATTTTACGACAGCTCAGTACCACTTGAACATTTTCACAGATGATCTATTAGGTTGTAAGGAAAGTTTTGACCGGTTTTTTGTAATTACATCTTCGGAAGATCATAACTCGGTCCAGGCTGCATCTTTTCTCACAGAATAGGCACCATTCGATTTGCTAAACTTTTGGCAACTCTATGCATGATTGCATATCTGATTTTGATGAAGGACTGACGATTTATTTTGCAAGCAATCAAAAAAAGCCGACTTCAAATCAACGTTCTTTCTGAACACACTGCCATTGAAGGAACTGTCTAGATATTCGGGAAAGTGGGGCTCAGTTAGCGCTAGATCTGGTGAATGTGATTAACGAGTACGGGCTTGAACCTGTAACTGCTCCAATTACTGGGAGAGGATTTGTGAAAAATGCGCTTGCGCATAGCTGCTCTGAGGGGACCCACGGCAACCTTTTATTGGGTTTTTTCAAACCAGATCTACCAGTCAACCGCATTTGTATGCGGAAGACCATTACTTTTGGATGTCCCCTGCGAGTATGGGCGCTCATCGCTTTCTGCTGTTTTAGTGAAAGCGATTTGATTTTTGAAAATTCAAGCAACTCATTCTCATTTCTGCACTTTTGAAACCAGAGATCAAGTGTTCTATGCAGTGCTTAACCCCCTCCCTTGCAGTACTCACATTTGTGGGTGCCTTTACTGGGACCCGACTGAACAAGAACTCGTGAAGTGAAGTCATCTAAAAAATGCAATTTTTGCGATGCTTTGAAATTCCCCTGGTAATTCAAAAACCTGGCATCCCAAGGAAAGCATATATTCAGAAAGAGCAACTTTTCATCTATTCAAGGAGCATAGTATGTAAGTTGATTCACGTTGACGCTTTTTCAGATTTGAATTTATTTTGTGAACGGGCGAAACAGGCCAGAACTTTCCTTACAACCTAATGTTTCCATCCCACAACGTCACTGCCGGAATGTGAGTTGTGAGGTTTGCGCATTATATCGATAACAATGCTTCATTGATAACGATGGCTGTGTTAAGCTGACATTATTGGGTATCACAGGTGTTTAAGACATTAAAATTTTTTCTCCGATCTCCTGGCCAATAAAGGATTTTTTCCAGCTTTTGTGACCATCTCTAAAATTATGCACAGCTTTTCTGAAAGGTCGAACACGGAGAAATCAAGAGTTGCAGGGATGGCGCGGAATACTGATCCACATAGAAGCTCCAACCCGTTATTTATGGCATTACTGTACTCCAAAAACTGAAATAAGCATCCAGAAGATATTGAATAACCAGTGAAAAATAGCTTCTAATATTGTGAGCTTGTGTGTACGACTGAAAGTCTCCAACTGGACACAAACAAGTGAAAATGGTCCTATCATTGTGAGGAGATCCATATATCTTCTTAGCTACCCTGACTAATTAGCAGCAACTATTTGATAGTTCGAGATGTTTGGCAACGCAGATTACCAGTACGAAGTTGGGAAACAATTTAAACTTTACGCTGCTCTCATATGGATGGATGTCTTTTCACATAGAAACTTGGATGAGCAGTCTGATTTTAGTGAAATAGTAGATCCAGATCTCAGTTAAATTTAATAGCTGTGTTAGTAGGAGAACCAGTTCAAAATGATTACCACCTCTTGGATGACATAATGATCTCTATTAATCATGAAATAAGCAGTTCAGAGAGTGTGTGTGGGAAACTTCCGGAAACTTCAACCTGCCTTCTTATTATATTTGAAGTCCGCGTCACTTATAGTGTGTCGCGGCTATATATCGTCAGGGTTGGATCCGTCAGGGTGGGTGGCAATCACAAAATAAATTCACCCAGTAATGTCAGCACAACTCAGCCAACGTTATCAATAGTGCCTTGTTATCGATATAATGCGCAAACCTCACAACTCACATTCCGGTAGTGACGTTGTGGGATGATGTATCAAGTTGTAAGGAAAGCTGTGGCCGGTTTTGCGCAATCACAGAATAAATTCAAATCTGAAAACGCGTCAACATGAATCAAGTTACATAATGTGATCCTTGAATGGCATGCGACGCGACGTGTGTGTGCCAGACGAGCCGTATGTAGCTGAGTTTGAAGCGATTACGCTTGAAATGAGGCGCAGGGCATGGCGGCACGACCTACTAAATACGACGCCCTTAGCACCGCAACACACGCCACGTATCACACACCACGGTACGAAATCCCGTCCTGATGACATATCCCCCAAACGCTCATTGAGATGTGTGCCGTTATGACAGAAGATCCGCGTAGTCGCGTTCGGCGCGCGACGATGGTGCGGATAGGGGCCCCGTTCTAGTTGGGTCCTAAAGCGACTACGTCTAGATTAAGGCGTAGTGCAACGTCATCACTTAAGGATCCATCAATACGGCGCGCATAGCTCGCACCATCGCTTCGCATACCGGACGCCGCAACGCGAATTTTATGTCCTTGTGACACACTCCCGTGCTCATTGGATACTTTGCAATGAAGGCATAAATTTCTATGTCTACTTTTGTAAAGGGAATATGAGCGGAAGTCGATCTATAAAGAGGACGATCACAATAACGCTATCTTCCTTTTTTGGAATGATCAGCATGCGTACTGTGTTACATTAAAATTCGACCCATGCCTAATCCGTTACCTTTCTACCAGTTGAAAAATCTGGAGAATTGTGACCCTACTCTTATCCTACCAACAGCAAAGCATACGGTCTCGTTTTCTTCTTGTATTCAGTGTCAATCAATGGTTTGAGTAATTACGATTTCTTTGAGGTATCTTGCTCCTGAAATCATCCTCAAAAAGCCGTACGATGTAAGCGTTGACTGGTGGTGTCTCGGGTCAGTCATGTATGAGATGCTCTATGGCCTGGTGAGAGCCGCGTTGTTTCTTACTAGATCAAGTACTAATTGAAAGTTTCAGCCCCCGTTCTACTCCAGGGATCACAACGACATGTATAACCGCATAGTGAATGAACCTTTGAAAATCAAAAGAAGCATTTCCGCAGTATCAACGGATATCATCACCGCGGTGAGATCTAGTCTTTCCTACAACTTCGATTGATAATACCTAAGTTGGGACGTTTGTGTCCCAGACTATTAGCAAAGCTGCGAATGGTTTCGAACTCGAGTCTTACCTACCAGAAATAGGTAGGAAGGCCTAAAAAGTCATTCCGCTCATGGCGCGCGTATCACTAAGGCCGCGTTCATACTTTGCCGTGCCGGCGTAAGGGCGTGGCTGCGTGTTTTTGCGTCTGCGAGGCGGCTTGGAGGTATGAAAAGTGACACTTCGGATCAGCGGCATTATACTAGCAGCGGGAGCTAACATAGCTTGTTCGAATTTCGCTCATGCTTCACCGACCAAGGGAATCCGCTTCCAAAAATTGATTCTGCAAGTTAAATGATTGGATTCTTTCTCGTGTGTTCCCAAAAAGCAGCCCCCAGCCCAGTATGTATGGAAGGTGCTCCAATCAGGCAAATAGAGTAGGCTTGAGATAATGGCTGGACGAAGCATTCTCTCTGCCACTGCTGCTCATTCTTAATTGACGTGCACATCGCGAAAAAACAAGGCTTGTAAAAATGTGTATGTGCTCCAAATTGTTTTGGGTTAGTGACCTAAAACAACTTTCTCCAAGAGCATACTGCTGGAGTGAGGTAGATGCGTTGGGCCACTAACCCAATACACTCAAAACAAACCTTCCACGGAAAAATGAGTTTCTTTGTTACCCATATATTTATGTCGTGTTTGCCCAATGAGGACCGCATGCAAAGTTTACGCGAAAAAGTGAGGATTCGTCTATGATACAGCTCCCCCAATTTTCGGTTGGGTGGGCCGGCCTCCGAGTAAAAGCCCTGTCCCGTCGTCTGCCTCGGTTGGAAACGGAGAGTGGTACTGTTTACGCTACTTTCTGTTCCTACAATGCGTCTCCGACCGCGGCGGACGACGGGGTGGGCACTTACACGGAGGCTCCGCCCACCCGGCTGAAACTGGTGTTGCATCTACAACAAATTCACATTTTTTCGCGTGAAACTTTGCATGCGGCCCACATTAGGCAAATACAACATCAATATGTGGGTAACAAAGGAACTCATTTTTCCGTAAACGACCCCTTTAACTAGCTTTGACAGTATGCCCCTGGAGAAATTTTGTGGGTTCTCACGAGGCTACAGAAGCCAGAACAATTGGATTGTCTTGTTGTCTTGTCTTCAGCTGCTGAGAAACTTATATAAAAATTGGGATATACCCTAAGTTATCCAAACCAAACAGACTTACTAAGATGTCTACATTGGGTCAGAAAATCTCGTCTGGTCGCTTGACGATAGGTCGATGTTCGTAAGATGTTCTGCGATTTCCCGATTAAGCGGTTGTGGCATAACCACGACACCACTTTCATCACTTACAGAGACATGAATGTCCGTTTGATGTTAGCTGACGTACTGTCTTGAAACTTCATCGCTTAGCTGATGCCAAATCACTGCTTCGAATTCGTTTGTTTAGAATTAAAGTAGTTAGCATTCCAACTAACGACATTCTTGATTTGACACTCACTTCTGCTGTGAGATCAGTTTTTTTGTAAAGGATACATGGAAACGCTACAGTGGAGAAGGCCACTGGTTTGTCTCAGCGGTGTACGTATTATTGTCGCGACCTTTTTTTTATACAGTTTCTTTCGGAATTTCTTGACTTCCTTCAAAAACGCTAGTGGAGAGGTATCTGACGATAACTCTCAAAGTGAACAACTCTCAAATCTTGTGCCACGTTCAAGCTTTTGTGCGAGACGGTCTGGTCAACACGTCGGACCATTGATGGAAGTCCCATCTGCGTTGCATAAAAAAATTCTAGGAAATGAGTTTTAACTCGTCGAAGATGACTGATAAACTCCTTTAAGTACGGTCGTGGTTGTCTGTGAACGAGTGATCCTGCTGATTGAAAAACATTACTCTTCAAAAAATTTATTCCGTCTCTGGCCCTTATTATCCCCTCACTATCGCCACTCTGTGCGCAGTGAACACAAGTGATATGCAGAAAATCTTTCTACTTTGCTTGTGCTTTCTTTGTGGGTTTGTAACATAATGTCATGCACGAATATTTCTTGTAGGCGAAAGAACTAAGTGAATGAAGGTTGCATTAATTTCAGGGATTGAGGGCTGTTTGAGAGCAGTAGCTGTTTTCAAAATTACCCATTCCATTGCAACAAATACTATAACACTTTCAGTTGCTCCAAAAAGACAAGAATAAGCGCCTGGGCTCTAAAAGTGATTTCAACGAAGTGGAAGAGCATGATTTCTTCAAGCCTATCGACTGGGAAAAACTATTACGACGAGAACTCAAAGCTCCATTCGTTCCCCGCATAGAAAGTGAAACCGATGTCAGGAACATCGCTGAGGATTTCGTGAAAATAAAGATTAATCCTGGTTTGCGAATAGATACAATATTTGATAGTTTCGAGTACGTCGACACGTTTATTCAGCCTATCATTTCAGCGTCTCTTGCTCCTCAAAACCTCGCTTCTACTCATCGAGATCACGACTTCATGAACTTTACATATGTTCAAAAAAATGTGATGCCATGAAGATCGTAAAGTTGTACACATGTGTGCGTGTGAAATATGAACGAACTAATAAATATGGGCTTCAAATGGAACCTTTCTACGAACTGTTTTTTAGCATATTCTTGAACACGTGGAGTCTGAAAGAGACATCTGTGCTTCTTGAAAATTCGCGCCCCTACAACGAGCATGTGATACTGTGTCCTTAGTACTTTCGCACACTCCTCATAAACAGATTGAGATTTTTTTGAAAAGACATGTGATACCAGAAATGCATAATCAGATAAGATTGTAACAATACAATCCGCATGAGTGACTGAGAGAGGCTAAAGAAGGGGGATCGTATCAGGTTCTCGTAGAGGGGGTTGTACTGAAGCGGCTATTTTCCTCGACACCCGGGAGTGTCCTGGTGCCGCGGCTTTCATGGGTTAACGAAGGCTTGCGTCATACTCAAATGGAGTGGTTGACAGTGAGTGCTTAGGTGTTTTTCATTCATTCAATTGGACACCAAATACAAATAAGGCAATACCCTTTCTTAGGTAGGACGCTTATGCTACAGGTATGCAGATGGACACCAAATAAGGCAGTTATCGGGTTGAATATGACCCAGTATGATACATGTATATACAGTAGTGCTCAAAAGTCTTCGGCGAAATGGTCTTTCACTTGGGGTTTTTCACTTGTAACCTTTTTGCAACTGCACCGATCAGAGAGAAATTTTAGTATGTTGTACATGGATACATTGCATATTTAATATATTATTTTGGCCCTCAACGGTATAAGTTACGCGGTAATATGAAGTTTTTTGTTTTTGGAGTGCCATCGCTATGCCGTCCCGCTGTGCCGTTGTCACCAAAAGTCGTGGTCTTTCTGTTCTCTGAGGCTTGCTCGTTTTGTTTTTGTAAAGAAAGCCGTTCCCCTTGACCAAGCCTTTTACTTTTTATTGGGTGGTCTTGTATTCAATTAGTGTAAAAAGCCATGAAAAGAGTCAAGCGCACTCAAGTAGAAGGAAATGTTGGCAATAGGTTCAGGCATCACATATTAAAATTTTGTCAAATTTGGTCAAGTAGAAAAAAAGTTATGACAAAAGAGTTTTGGCCGAAAACTTTTGAGCGCTACTGTTTAAGGAGGATATGGTCGCCGATGGTCCTAGCTACAGGACAGGTCGGCCAAAAAATTTAGCTAAGCCGTTAAATTGCGCCCTGAAAGTTGTCGACATTTGGGTATTGTTCAAATGATTAAAGCCGAAGAGCCACATGAGAGAGGTCTGAACTTACAACTGATAACAAGAAAATGAGATCAATGTTTGTGATTTTGAACAAAGTTTGACCAACCTTGACCTTCACGAAATATCGATGTGGGGTGGGGGGTGTGAAGGGCCACATTCGATGATCCTGGCCGGTGAATGCTGTTGAGCTGCTTTTTCTTTTACTTCACAACTGTTTTCTTTTTTTATTACCTCTCTTTAGACCATCATTACCGGCTTGTCATCCAATTTTGTATCTATTTCTCATTCATTCGTTTGCCCTTTTCACATCGGACCTTTTGCCGTAAGGATCAAGGCAATCTGTATATATTTGGAAACTTTACTCATTTTTCTTCTCTACAGAAAAATGCTGACAGTTTATTAAACGTATAATTTTTTTTCTCAAATAGAGACCTCTAAGATGTAATTTCCGTGTGACAAGAAGCGCTGTCAGCGCCTCAGTGCAAAAGTGCTTCAGAGAATTGAGATGATTGTAAAAACCTTTTTGTGGCCTAGCTTCACTGATACTGAAGCGAGCTAGCCGAAAAGACCACTAAACAAGGCTTGGTCGTCCAGCTGCACGACAGCGGACCATCTTATACCACAAAGTCGTCGAAACTACTCTCCACTGACGTAACTGGCGAGATTTGGTAGAATCTGTAGTAGTTGTTGAACATCGCGCTTGAATGATATCTTCTTATCCACTCTTTTCCATTAGAAATGAAAGAATTCATTCCCAACAATGGTGCACGCTTTTTAAAGAGCCCCGATAACTTCTTACGTTCGATCCAAGCGATGGTTCTCGAAATGGCATTGCATTGTGATTGAAAAGAAGAGTTCATCACGTGCATTGACGGATAGGACATAGTTGGCTTATTTCCTAACGTAAATTTAATGAAGTGTTAGGCTTCTTTTATTGAAGAGAGCGCAGACCTACCCTTGACCCCCTACCCACTAGAATATTTGGAAGAGCTTGTGCCTTTCCTCCTTCTGAAGCTTGACCAGCTTCTGATCACCTGATTGAAAGTCAATTTATGGCCATTTTTAAAGGAGTCACTTCGAGACTGTCGACTACTTATCGTACTCGGTTATAGTGCCAAAGATGCGTGCCGCGTCGCGTCGCGAATGGGGACGTGCGGCATTTTCGCGTTGAAAGACTGAGGCCCGAAATTGCAGGATGCGACGCCGCACTGGCTCCCCCTGCACCATGCCTATCAATCATAACATGAACTACGATATTAATACTGAAGCTGATGTGAAATATCCCTGATTATTGCAAAGTTTTCTACTTTTGATTCGATTTCAACGAAGCAATTTCCTCAGGAAGATACTGGTGCCGAGGGTCAACAATCGTGTCGGTTCTAATGGATTCGTTGGTGCGCCCTTTTTCAAGAGTGCGATGCTCTATGCCCAGTTGTTACCAAACTGACTAGCATTAGACCACACCGACAGCAAGCCAGGTAGCATTAGATCCCCACTCATTATAGTTTCATCAGAGAATGCTTGATCCTGATACAGCATACTGAGGGAGTCGAAAATTCTTCGACAGGGGGTGGGTTCGTATTTGACCGGACAGGAGGGGGTCTTACCTGCACAGGTCAGCGGTAAGCACTAGAATCTAGTATACTTTCACTAAGCAAATGAGAATGAAGGGTATTTCACAGCGAATCTGTGTGAGAGAATGTGAAATAAATATCTTTTTGCTTTGGGTTAGAATGCACAGCAGGAAAGTCCTTTGCAAGTATACAATCGGCAACAGTTTATGATATAGTAGATATAAAGAACGGGGGGGGGGGTTCGAATTAAGGCGACACCTGGGAGTGCCTTGGTGGGAAGCCCAATTCATTTGGAAGCTCCGGTTTGACGCGCACCACGCAGTTCTACTGAGGCACGAATTCCGCCCACGAACATCGTGGTGTATAGTTCAAAATAGTTCAAAATTTTGAAAAGCTTGATGGTATAATGATAATATTAATGATAAAATGAGGTATGGAGGGGAGACGGTCGTTTGGCGCGGCCCATGTACGTGGTAAGCTATCATACATCGTTCGTTGTGGGAGAGGAGCTATGGGTAGTTATGCGAGTGCTGAATAGTGGCTCAATGCTGGACATCCTCAAAAGGAGGATCAAGGTTATCGGCAAGGAGCAAGCAATGTATGGTGTATTAGATGAAATGACGATCGATACTGTATTACGTGAGGTATTGTAAGGTCTTGATCATTTCCATCCAAGTGGTCAGATTCATCGCGATATAAAGTCGGGAAATGTTGTTATTTTTGATGATGGTACTCTGCAGATAGCTGATTTTGGTGTATCTGGTTGGTTAGCGTCATCTGGTGGTGATCTTTCACGTCAGAAGGTACGTCACACATTCGTCGGCACACCTTGCTGGATGGCACCAGAAGTGATGGAGCAAGTTCAAAGATATGACTTTGAAGCTGTTGTATGGAGTTTGGGAATTCTCGTCATTGAACTTGCTACTGGAACAGCTCCGTATCACAAGTTCCCGCCTAGGAAGGTACTGATGCTTACGCTGCAAAATGATGCATTAGAGACAAATGCTGAGAGGAAAGATCAGTATGAAACCTATGGAAAGTCGTTCCGTGCGCTCATCAAAGACTGCCTCCAGAAAGATCCGACGATACGTCCCACTGCCTCTGAACTTCTCAAATACTCGTTCTTCAAAAAAGCGAAAGATCGCAAATATCTTGTCCATTCGTTAATAGAAAATCTCGCAGCTGTACCACTTATCAGTCACAATAATGCGACGAAGGTTGCATAAGGAAAACTACGGTAAGATAAAAATGGCAATTGAGAGTTTGAATATGACTCACCAGCAGGTACTGAGTGTAGTGACGAGGAGGATGTGCAAACGGCAAAAGGCGGTGTAAGGCCGTGGTCGTACTTCGCGATGCCGGCGGCAGGGCGTGGCTGCGTATATCTGCGTCTCCGCCTATGCCATTCTGCCTCGTTGCCTGCGTCATCTCTGCACCTCCCACGAGCCACTCTCCCTCGCTGCCTATGAACGCAGCCACGCCCTGTCTGCGGTGAGTATGACCGCAGCCTGACCTCTGCGCCAAATGCGGAGAATCCCCAGGCTGAAGAGATCGGTGCTCCAGGTGGAACCTTGAATCTTGTTCTGCGTGTGAGGAAACAGCAGCGTGAGCTAAATGATATGAAGTTCGATTATACTCGAGCTGTGGACCCGATGGATGGTATTGCGCAGGAATTGGTGACCGCTGGACTGATCGATTGCCATGATTTGGTGATTGTTGCCGCGAATCTGCAAAAGCTTACTGACCTCGCCGAACAGAAGAGCGAAAAGCGATCGGAAACATAATTCTGGTGTCGCTCCGCATGAGATTCCCGATGAGCGAACACTGGCGGGCTTTGCGCAGAAATCGTTAGTTGACTGAGTTATATCATTGATCTACCCAGTATTGTCACTCGAAGTTCATTCAAATGCTCTACTAGATTCCAGTACAACAACGTTCACGCTACGTCCACACACAGATACGGGCGCCGAGTGTACCACTTTACTGTTTTTCCAGCTTATGATAATTTTTTTTGTGTCTCAGTAGCTTTACGCTCTTCAACGCCTGGCGCTCTTGCTTACCTTCTGTACCTTCGTTGTCTCCACCACGAATATCTACCCCAAACATTCATTTAGATTTTCTTTTTTTAACTGTGTGTAAGTCTTCACGTCATGAAAGTGCTCTTGTCTAGAAAATAATGTGGTTTCATATGGCCGGTCACTAGTTTTAGTTTAATCCATAGTTATTTATATAAAAAAGGTTCATTTTACCTCAATATTACATTTTATATACATTGATTGACGTGCGGTTATATTTGACATCACAGCTCACGCATGAGCTTGGCTGCGATGCGCATGCTTTGTGACAACTTAGGCGTTTTTGAATAATTTTTTGGTCTTATTATTTGAGTCGTCTTCTTATTTGAGTCGTTTGAATTGCAATTTACATGAACTTTGCCCATGGTATATAGTTGCTGAATTTTTAACAGGTGCTGTGGTTCCTAGTATGTAGACTCGTTCACTTCGAAGGAAACCCCGCTCACGTCAGTTGGCTGGCATGGTTTTCTTCGTGGTTACAATTCATCACGTCTACTCGTTCATTAATTGACAATAGTTCTCAACGACAGCTTCTCAACATATACGTTCTGTATAGGAGTTGTGTAATTGTTGGTTTTCACTTGTTCACCATAGTCAATGCTCGCTCTTCATTTTCTTCCTTCTTTCATAGCAATTCTTCTGGGTTTTTCATAGCGACTAAAGTGGTGAGCGCTTTGGATGCTGTCTGTGAATTTTGCTTTAACGCACTCACACAGTGGCGCGCAAATGGCAATGTAGTAAAGTAACCAGTCGGGTTGGCCGGCTGAAGCCGGCCAATCCTTGTGGGACGGCTTCGCCGCCCCCGCAGGATGGCTCTGCGGTTTTTTAGCTTTGTAGCGGGGAGCGACTTTCTGCTCGCCGCTTGCGCGGCTCCGTGCGCATTGCAGCAGGAATAGGCCTGATATGGATAATGTGCGCTTTGTCTATATTGCAAGCAAACCTCCAACTATCTTTTGTCAGAACTAAGAAACCATTCCCACCTATAACCCCTGCCCACTAAAGGCAGATCCCCTTTAAAGAATGGCAGAATTCGATCCGACCACAAAAAGAAGATTGAAGCATGTAGAAGTGCAAGAGTATGGAAGATGCAGCGGAACGGTCAAAAAAATCCGAGAAATGAGACCCCTCACTTCCTATTGGTAACCGAGGATAAACAGCTACTTAGTGAGTGTGGTACTACTATTGGAATTATGGCGGAGCTAGGTTTAGAACTTATGTGCTCCGTACACATGGGTTGCCTCCCACGCAATTCTAACTTGCCCGAACGCTACAGGCCCATTTTGAATTTACCCGATTTTTGGCCATTTCTGCGCAAGGTCCGCCCACGGTGGGCGGGGCTAGGCTTAGTTCTGATGAGCTTCGTGCACTTTGGTCAACCCCTACTCATTCCTAACTTGCCCGACCTCTCCACGTTGCAGTTCAGCCAAGAGTAGACTGTGTGACAAACAAACGGACACACACGACACACAAGCACACAAAACTTCTGGTTTATATACAGGGGGTGCCGAAAAAGTAATTTTTTTCCTCAATTTTCAACCCTACTTTAATCGAACTCTAGCAATTCTGACAAAGTATTTCCATACCGAATTTCGAGAGCCCTCACACCATCGCTGAACCCCGAAACAGCCTTCTGCACGAACAGGATCGGGAGATTATTCCGAGTGAACATGATGTGTCATCCCAACACGGCAAAATCCGAGATTTCTTCACCCTCGTTCACAACGCTGCCAAGGTCCCTTCACTCTGGGTACCTGAAGGGATTCATATTGGATGGTGCCCTTGAGTATTCCATTTTCCCCGGGTTCTCATCGCCCTTCGTTCCCAAGAACCAGAATGTCCAAGTACCATTGACACTCCTCTGGAGGTATGAGAAATGAAGTTTCGGATCATAGCAGCGATGTCCAAGCAGCGGGAGCCTTGTAACTTCCATGAACCGATGGAAAGTAGTGAACCTCCGCTTGCTTCTGCTTCTAGAGGAACATTATAGAAGTGTTTTGCTCCAACACTTTTATCTCTTTCGTTACCCTCTGTTTTGTATACTTGGCGGATGTGAGCCGTGAGCAAAATTACTTTTTTTGGCATTCCATGTATAGCTAATGGTAATGCATACCCCTGGTTTCATTGCCACTTCCTGAATTTTACTCAGAATCTCTGAATTTTGAAATCTCTGAATGTGTTCTTATAACAGCTTAACGATATTATAAATGTTGGAGGAAATTTGTTTTATCGGAGTAATAGCAGTACGAACACTACATCATACACTACAACAAAAGTTATAATTTCAAACCAGATATTTTTCTGCTTTCTGTGAAATCACCAAATGAGTCAACTGCGTGGAAAATGCGTGATCTGCACTTCTATCCTCACATCAGATGACATCGCAGCACTACGCTGTGGTCACACGTTCCACTTCCCTTGCATCAGTGAATGGATTAAGGTACAGTTTTTTGCTTTTTTTTGGGTTGAAGATCCCTATCCCATTTCAATTTCAGCGTTCAGACACTTGCCCGATCTGTAGAGAATGGACAGCTCAGTGTCTTATGGTGAAGCATTTATACTTTGACTGTGCTGATGACCCTAATGCTTCTCAGGTGGAAGTCCCTAGCGCTGTTCAGGTACTTAAACATCTTCTTCTTAACTTTTTCTTGTAATTCCGATGCTTCGTGGTTTCTTCAGCATCTAAGTTACGATAGTACCATGAATTCAGCTTTGTTTAAACCTTGCTTTTTAAAAACCCAGAGTTTTAGGTGGAATCTCTCTCTATGGCTCTAGCACAGGAGAAAAATAAACATGCTCAAGCTGCAGAAGAAGTGACAAGATTAAAAAGCCTCGTTGATAAGCTTAAAGTAGAGGTATTTCATTCATATTAACCTATCTTAATTTATTTATGACAGAATCAGATATTGAACCATTCTGCCAACTTTTTTTAGTTAACTGCAGAAAGTTATGATTTAGCTGGCAGCGGCCAAGAAGTCTTATGAAAACAAAATCCAAATACTGGAAGCTTGGTTGAATCTACGGAAGTGTCATAAGCAAACACAAGATCGGTTGCGAGCGTGCGAATCGTATGTTTTACTACTGTATACATATGAGAATTATAGCTATACCTTAGAAAATAGCAGTCTGACGAGAGTTCAGAGAAGTCGTCCACTGGACCAGATCATCTTGAAGGGGCTTCCTCGTGCATCAAAATAAAAATTGATTATAGATATGATACAGATGGAATTTCCGCTCGAAACACTAATCGTTTTCAGGCAGTGTTTACAGTGTCTTTTGCGGAATTGTGGATGTGGTGGAAAATGCAAAGGTAGCATTGATTGGGAGAATCGTAGAATGCGTTTTTGGAAATGGTGAAATGAGGGCTGTGCGGAAAGGGATTAGATACTCACCGATTCCACGCTTCGCCAAGTCCCACAAGAAAAAAAACGTTATTTCCACAGTTCTTCTCATCGATATGGCTGTAATTGCGCCAAAACGCAAATTCTACCACTATAACCGTTCCTCTAGCGTGCGCAGTGAATAGATTCAATCGCGAGTCCGTAACTAGTGAGTTGGCATTTTGAGCGTAGGGGAGGAAGCTACGTCGTGACCAGTCTTCTCAATGGAATTCCTGCTGAAGGTTCCCAGTTCAGTGATGTCACAAGGGATAAAAAGAAGTGAAATAAATTCGTCATCCCATACGTATGTCCGAAGGATGACAATTGGAACGGAGACCATGCAGAGCAAGCAAAATTTAGCATTAATAAGAATTTTCCTCTTATCTTACTGGACCTCAAACTTTAAACTCTGATCGTAAAGCGGCGTTCACACTTTGCGCACCGGCATAAGTTTGACGCCGCACCGGCGGCGACGGCGTCAATAGATTATGCGCACCGTTTGCAAAACGCTCGACCCAACCACATTACAGTATTGTGATCGTGGCGAGAGCCTACGATTTCGATTTCGAATCTTGGCATAGTGCCGTACTACGCCATATTCGAATTTGAATTCCTTTGCTCTCGTCACGATCACCACACTGTAGTGTGGTTGGGTCGAGCGTTTTGCACACGGTGCGCATTATCTATTGGCGCCGTCGTCGGCGGCGGGCATATGATTTTGCCGCCGCCGTCGCCGGTGCGCAAAGTATGAACGCGGTCTAAGCATTTTTTTCACTAAGACGAAATTGATTCCAAGATTTATTGGCTTTTTTTAGACAGCTGGATGAGGCGAGGAAGACGGAGCAGAAGCTAAAGGATGAATTGAAAGTTGAACGGGAATCAGTGAGAGCGTTGAAGAAAGAGGAGCACGAGCTCAAAAACAAAGTTGCTGTATGCTTATTGTATTATATAATTCAGGTAGACTACACATTTTGAGAGAGAGTTTGGATCATTTTTAGATCCTAGAAAAAGAGCTTCGAGGTGTTCGCGGCACCGCCATTATCGGCTCCACACCATCCAATCCCAAGCCAAGGAGTTTAGCGCTGGACCAGAGGTTAGGCGTACGAGGTTTTCAGTGCATTTCCTTAATGCAGCTAGCTTGCCTCAGTTTTCCACAAAAATATTCGGCCCATCGAAACGTGTCTCGCTGGAATTCAACGAGTCAGTCGAGCTGAACGCAGACGTCTCAAGGAAAAAGAAAGGGGAGAAAGTTCATTCAGTGCAATTTGAAGTAAAGGAACAAGAAACAAGACCTGGCACAAGTTCGGTGCCCAAACCATTTTTTGTGACTTTGTTGGATGACGAGGATAAAGTCGAAGCTGCCACCAGTAATGTTTCGCTCGAGCATCCTCCTAGTCTACTTTCCATGTAATATCTCTTACTTTCCTTTGTAATGACTATGCTTACCGAATTTTCAGCGAGGTTATTTCATTTAGGCCGAGCCCGCAAAATATTCGCTACCATCTACGTAGTCGTTGTGGTTAGTGACCAATGTTTTCATTTGTAAAACTCACGCTCAAATCATTGCATTTCAGTCTTGAAAAGTGACAGTCCCACGGGATCGGGCGCCGTTCAGGGAGCTGCTCCAAAAGCGCTGACGAGTCTTGAGAAGAGGTAGCATTTAAATCTACTGAAAATTATTAGGTTGATTCATAATAAATCGGACAAATTGACAAATTTTAATCATCGTCGTACAACTTTGTACGACAACTGGGATTCACTTGAAATATGCTCCATCTTTATCGAAGACCTTCTGCCACGGGTTAGGCAGATCATGGATGCCCTTGCTCCAGAAGGCCGAGGGGTGGAGCACGAAGAAGTTGCCGAGTGCCGTCTTGACGTCGTCGCGAGTTTTGCAGTCTTGGCCGTCCAGGTGGCGTTGGCTGTGGGAGAAAAGGTGGAAATCTGAAGGGGCCAGGTCTGGGAAGTACGTTGGGTGTGGGAGCACGGTCCAACTGTGCAACAGCAGCTCGGCCTTGGTCGATCTTGCAATGTGCGGTCTCGCGTTGTCGTGCTGGAAGTAGACATGCGACCGCCGCCGTAGCGAACTTTGGACATTGGCCTTCAATTCTCATAATTGACGAACGTAGACGTCGGCGGATACTGTTGTACCTTCATCGAGCAGCTCCCAGTACTCTACGCCGTGTACGCTCTACCAACCGCGGTTTTTGTTCGAATGCCACAAGTACACTGTACTTCTGGCGTGGGTTGCTCCTTGTGAACTTCTTTCAGACGTCTGCCGATATCCGCGGGTTCCTGGCCAGATAGCGATATAAATAGTATGACGTTGCGGATGTGGTCTTTGGACGGCTTGAAATTGTGCGGCATGGTGGCGGAATGGAACTACTTTGGAGTGACTATTTTGCGGGACTTCGAAGAGCTTTTCATACTCATTCCAACGGTACCTCGCGCGTCCATTTTCGTTAACTCGTTGCTGAGTTATGATCTCTAGAAATCATCACTACCATTTGTCCGATTTATAATGAATCAACCTAATATTTTTACCTTTCTTACACTTTCAATTTGGTTGACTCTGTGAACCGTGGTGCTATAGCCAGCGAGGTATGTTTTCTCGAGTTTGAAAACTTGCCAAATTGTGCTTTCCAGGGATGGTTCTACTGATGTGATCTCGAGGAAACCTGGGTTGAAGCAGAGGCTTAATCAAAATGATCTGGCCAATCAGGCCCCTCACTTTCTTCCGAAAAGAAGTCTTTTTGATACGATTACCTATGACGACAAATCGGTTCTTTTCTAGAATGAAATTTTTGAAATTCTTTCCTTAGTCTCTCACTGATCATTGCCTATCATTGCTCAACGGTTGTGTTTTGGTTTCTCTGTCGATTAAGTCTTCTTTATTATCGTGTACTAATTTGTGAGATCGACGGCATTCGCAGTCTGTTACCAAACTGCCTTATTATGCCAAATGCAATCTACCTTTGCTGGAATATTTTGTAACATTCCTTGACTTCACTTACACCTTATATACCTGGACCTGTAAAATACGTGGTATCGATGATTTGTGCGGGTAATTTTGTGATTGGATTTTTCTCCCTAGTCTCTCACTGATTGCCTATCGTTGCTCAAGGGTTGTGTTTTGGTTTTTCTGTCTATTAAGTTTTTTTTTTGTTACCGTTTACTAATTTGTGAAATCGACGTCATTCGCAATCTGTTACCAAACTGCCTTATTATGCCAAATGCAATCCACCTTTGCTGGAATATTTTATAACATCCCTCAACTTCGCTCACACATTATATACAAACTTGCATCTGTAAAATGCGTGGTATCGATTTTAATTTTAATTTTTAACTTTTATTTTAATTTGAACTGTCATTTTTAATTTAAGTTAATTGAATTTTAATTGAATTGAATAGTCGTCCTGAATTCTGGCTCGTGGCTCGTGAATGGACTTAGATGTATGCGATGTGACCGTCGCAATGCTCGAACGTTTTGTATAAAAGAACCTGTTCAATGTCTCCAATTCCCCACATGTCTTTTGCTTCTCGCATGCTTTTCTTCTACTGTCCGGTGTCCTTGATCTATTTTTTCTGAAGCGTTTCAAGAAATAAATTTCTCCTACGATGAATCGTTTTGTACATTTCAGTAGTGATGGTTACCCTTCCATAGCGCACACTTTACGGTAATAGTAAAGAAACATAGAATCAGGTGACGAGTTACTGGAATGTTCCAGACGAGGTGCACGTCCGCACTCATCATTTGTGCCATTTTGTACATTGGTTGATATAACATTTTGGGGTGAAGAGAAGAAAGTTGCATGAATGGCGTTTTGGCGAGAATCCACGGGAAATAAGTGGACAGTTCTGTTTGTGTGAGTTGGTTGTCGTTATTGATCAGTAAAGAGTGTTTTCGTGGATCTTTTGGAGAAATTTTTTAATTTTATATTTTTGGAGAATTTGCCCCATGAAATTGCGCGAGAGAGGAGGTAGCATCGTTGGCTCGTGCCTCTAGGTACACTCTCTGCAGGAGTCAGTAAATTCAGAGCAAAAAAAATGGAGAAATGGTTGGACGATGTGGGTTTTAGCGTGACCTTCGAAAGATGTTTTTTCACAGATTTTTATCACTGGGATCAACCTCCACAATAGGCCCACCAGTGCAAAAAACAATCGTCTTTCTCTGAATTCCTCCGAAAAAAATCGTGTTTCTGAAAATGGTTCAGCCGATTTGTCTGCGCTTTACACGCTTGCTTCAAAGACGCAGAGCATGTGGAGTGGTTTACCTACCAACCATTTTATTTGTACCTGTGTTACGCGCAAAATGCAGGCCATTCTTTTCTTTTACTACAGCCTCAAACTGTAACACTGAGAGCGGGGGGGGGGGGTGCAGAAGGGATCCACCTGGAAGTTCCTTCCCTTTCTAGGCTCAGGAGGCCCAAGGCCCCCGTTCCACAGTCTATATCATCTAATCGCCTTCACTCTTTTAGTGGCTTGTTCTGATGTTCTGATGGACCTTGTATGTGGTTTCAAATACGAAAGCATCCCAATCGATGGACTGAGAAATGTTGAAGGTTCCCCATTGAAATGGGGAAGGGTATGTTTGTTTGGGAAGAATTTGGATATCTAAATGACTATGTAATCGACCACTCCTGTTTCAAGTTCTGGACAATGATCGGTCCAACCCCATTCTCCTTTTCTCGAGTTTGCTGCATGATCAATGATCACCTGATTTTTTGGACTGCGGTGCCTCTGAACGGTCTCTGCCAACGGCCATCTAGATCGGATATCAATAATCGGCTCGAAAGTCACCCACTCCTCCACAGCCGTTAGCCTGCACGATCATTTTCCCTCTTTCTCGAAATTTTTATTTTATTTACTGCGTTTCTTTTACCCACTTCCTATTCTCGAAATGCTCCCAAACACTATCGTTTAGGACGATCTTCTTAAACCGGATTTCTAAGCTATCCGGGTCTAGTACTCTGGGACCTTTGGCTGTAGGTGTGGTCGGTTTAATGATAGTAGATGACAAAAATGGAACAGGAATAGAAGCCCATTTTAGGTTGCTCGAGGCGAACGGTGAAGATGAAAAGGTGCTGAAAGGTTAGTGCTTCCCGACCCCAGGCCCTTCATACGCTTTTGGTCAAAAGCCTTTCATGGAGAAAATCATTTTGAATCGGAAAGGGCTTCCAAGAGTCAGTTTGGCGGTTGAATCGTCCGATTTATCCTGTCGGAGCTACCTGCCCTTGTTCATAAGTCGTTTTCGAATTCACACTCCATGCACCCAGGACAAGTTCTCTCACATAGAGTGACTTTTTATGCGTGAGCGGGGAGGCTAGAGATATTTTCACGTTCTAAGCCATATGAATTAAAGGCACCGGGAGGGGGGCAAGGGCGGAATAACGTTTACAAAAACAATGTCGTCTGAAAACAAACATATGGGTTCGGTAGATACAATGTGTAACGAAACCGGCGTTGAAAAACGTGCCATAGGGCGCTATTTGCCCCCAGGGCGCGCTCCCGTCCGAACTGCAAGCTTTCATGGCCGAGCCACGCTTCGTTCATTTCAAAGCTTGTCTTCGGCCTGATGTAACCTTATTTTTGCATTATTTCCTCTTCAGACTGTTTTCTAGTGACATATTTTACTTGTTTACTTATGGATCTTCTTAATTGTGCATTTCTATACCTGAAAATCTCAGAAGGGTCAAATAAAGTCGGGGGAGACGCAACTTTGCGTCGACGTCGAAGCTCCTTTCCCTTACTAGGCTTAGGCTAAAATTGATATCCCCTCCTCCCACATTAAAAAGCATCTGTCAAAGCATAGGTTTCATCTGCTTTAGCCTAACCCTAGGAAGGGAAAGAAGCTTTGACGTGGGTGAAAATTTTGCGTCTCCCCCCCCCCCCGACTTTAGTTGACCCGAAAGTACATCTAGAAACAATATAAGAAAGAACAAAGTAAAAACTAAAAGGAAAAAAAACAAATCTATGATAGAACCATCTTCTTTTGGCACCATGCCAAGGCGTCATATTGGCGAGTTTGTGCAATGGCGGCCACTCAAACTCGTCCACACTACGTCTGTTCTACAGTAAGCCAAAATTACCCCCTCCTGGTGTCTTTAAGGCTAGCAACAAATTGCCACGTGACTCAAATTTCAGGAGGTCGGAATGGTATACCGTAATCAATTGTTCTAGTTTTGTACTAGACGTTTTAAATGCATATTACTCTGCACATGACTGTTGAATGGCTGTAGGTTGTATGTCAACATGTGCAGTTGCATGACTACAGCGTACCATCCTGACATCCTGAAATTGTGGTCATTACTGCTTGAAGGATTACTAGTATACATCTTTTTTCTCCGCTGTGAGCGCCGTTTATTAATTTTCGGAGTGGCTGCTTCTCTGTCTTTCGATTATTCAAAGGCCATTGCATGAGCGCTGCTCAAATGCTCTTTAAGGCAGACACGTGATCTGGCTGCTTTGTTCTTTGAATAAGATTAGCTCATTCGAGGATCATATCTCCTTTCAAATGTGTTTCTAGAAAAGACGGCAACAAAATGTATTGAGATTTGGACCTTGGTATTCCTATTTGTTCCATCTTTCCATCCCTGCTTATAAGTTCTCGGTTTACGGTACACCATCCTGCCATCATGAAGATACGGGATGAGGGGTTCCTGTATAAATGGTGAGGAAAAATCATGTAGTGTTCCTTTGATCGTCAAAAAAATGCTAGCACTTCTCCGGGATGGCTTGGAAAGTCATTTCGAAGATGCAAATAAAAAATTTAGTATTATAAGTTATATTAGGTTGTTCCAAAAGTCTTGTATAGTATTTTTTTCGATCATCACTTTTTATTTTTTTTTTCGTCCAACAAATAACAATTAGGCAACATCGTATTGACCATTGTTATCGGCAACCCTCTGCCACTTTATAGGAAAATCGTTGATTCCCTTCTCCCAGAACTCTGGGTTCTGAGAGTCGAAGAAGACAGCGATCGCCTTCGCAAGCAAGTCATAATCAACGAATTTTCTCCTGGCCAGAAAGGATTCGAGAGGATGGGTAAGGTGATAGCTAGAAGGGGCAATGTCTGGAGAGTATGGCTTGAAGGGCAGGACATTCCAGCCAAGCTCGTGTAGCTTGGCCTAGGTACTTTTCGTGAAATGGGAGGGGGCGTCGTCATGGGAGGGTGACGTGGACCTTGACCGCGGACATTTTTTGGAGCTTTTCAGCGACAGCGAGCTGCTGGAGCTGGTGGGTGCATACGGTAGCGGTGACTGTCTCGCCTTGTGCCAGCACCTCGCGGAAAAGCATTCCTTCAGCGTCCCAGAACCAGCACAGTCCCAGGCGTGGTTTGTTCTTCATGTCAATTTCGCCGTTGCTGAAGCTGATGAACCAGCGGCGCACGGTCACGTAGCTCGCACATCCCTTGCCCAATGCAGCGCTGATGGAGTGGCAAGCTTCCGTCGTTTCGGTGCCGCAAGACCACTCATAATAGATGACACCGCGAGTTGGGTGGGTATCGACAACGGGCATTGTAGCTCTCCACGGGATCTGGTGGGTCAATATATATTTTCCTAGAAAGCTTAGGGAACGTTCTACCATATTCCTGAACCGCCTGGACCTGCCTCGAAGTGAACAAGAGTTACTGATTTTTTTTTTTTGGAAAAATACTACAAGACTTTTGGAACAACTACTTTCACAACATAAATTATACAGTAACGGTTACGTTAAAAATAGTACAAGTAAAAATGCACTTGAGGTCGCTTGAACCTTTTCAAAAGATCCAAACTCCTTTATCTGTCCATGGATGTCACGGAGTAAATCGAGTTCGAACCAATCTGAATTTTGTGAAAAGTTCGAATCAAGGGGCTTTGGAATGAGCTCTTTGAGTCTTTCCGTGTATCATTGCGTGGAGTTTAAACGTGACTTCAAAATAGGGGTCGCGCCACGTTGCTTCGTTGCCGGCCAGCCCACAGGATTGGTGAATAGGAAGATTGGCTGAAGAAACGCCCAGTGTCATTACGGTTGACAATTTCCACTGTTTCTAAATTTGCAACCTCACAAGTAACCTTTTTTGCTCCCTCATTTTTATTCACTAATTAAGCCTTGTGTAAATCACAGTTGTTGTAGAGTTTTTCATGTTATGTGCTCGATTCTTCGTTAGCTTTCATTCACAAGTTTTCTAGTTCTATGCATCACATTTGTCTGCAGAAATACGTAAAACATGACTTGGAATATCTGTTTTTTTATTCTGGACTTACTGTATTCAAAAAGTCGAAAAGCGTCTTCTGTCCGTATCACCTCCTTCCGCGATATGATAGAACTTTCTTAGTAACTTGTCTTGTCAATGGAACGCATACGCAGTGATGACATTTTAGATAATAAGAATCCATCCCAAAAACGGGCTGTGTTAATGCCGCGAACTCTCGGGATTTCCTATGAATATAAGCAACAGGTCATGATTGCATTTGGAAATTGAGCAAAACGGGCAGCCCTTGGGAGTCTTCTTGGATGAAAAAGCGTCGTAAGACGGCAGGTGACGAGACTCGAAGATAACGCTAAGGTAGTAGCCGTGGAAAACCAATCCCGACATCTTCAAAGGAGATGGATGTAGGTGGCTTGAAGACAATGGCTGACAGAGTTTAGGCAGAGTTATAAGCTTTGACAGGCATTTCTTGATTACCCAGTTCCAGCCCGATGGGGAATTCAGGGTGCAGTGGAGTTTTGTTCATTTTTTAAATTTAGGCTGTTTAATAGTAGCTCGTACATGGGATAACTCGGATATCCACGGGGAAGCCATGATCACTGTAAGTGAGGAGGTAGGGGTCCAACAAGGCTGCACTCACAACACTGTGCGGTGCAAGGTGCGCCTTGGTTACTCAAAAAAGTTCTACGATTTTTGGTGGACACCTCGTTTGCCTGGATCGCTCTTCGCAATAAGTGTATCAATTGCTGCACGTTGGAACACATCACAGATCCACGCAATCCCGATCAATAAGCCAATGTTCGGATGTGTCGGGATTTACGTCCGCTACTGAAGTCATTGGCAAGGGTAACTTTCCATTTTCTGAGAGGGCTACTTCATTTCATTTTTTCACTGTCGCGTATTTGGTGCTTCTTATTTTATTCGTAGCAATCATGAAATCGCCTCACGTGGTTAGTCTGAAAAACTGAGCCTTTTCTTCGATGCATATTGCCTTGTCTTCCCCTTGGTGACTGATGATGCGGATCCTGTGCTATGGTATTTTCGTTTTTTACAGAGCCGTAAATCCCTGTTACTCCCCCTGAATATCAAGGAAGTGGTAAAAATGATGTCATGGGGCCTTTTTGCAGCTGTTTATTGGCTTGTTTATCAAATTTTCGCAGAAATCCGATGAAATGGGGTTTGATCTAGCAATATAATGAGATAACTAGTCATATTTCAGTCTTATGAGTATCGAAAAACGAGTGATGACTTACCTTGCAATAGGGGCATGTAATGGAACCGGAAAGGCAGGTGTGCCCTTTCCTCCTCAATCATACTTTTTGTAAGATGCTGTACTGCACCGCGTATCCTGGAGGGTATTCATTGAATTTGGATTTCCTATAGAGAAAATTATGTTTCATGAGGAGTAAGTAAGCTGTAGCACCTGAGATCTTCCTTGGACACGAAACACAAAAGCTACATCAACTTTGGATGGGCCGTGCTTTTGTATTGTAGCCTTTTGTATTTTTTGTATTTTGGAAGCGATTGGACGGTTACATGTACGTGTATCTATGGGTCCTATCAGAGGATTTCATAGGAACTTTAATAAATTCATTACGGTGCAATTCTGCGTAGATTCTTCGCAATGGTTGACTAGAATGATGTGCTTTCAAGATCGACCATATTCGTTATTCGATCGATGGTATTTTTTTTGTATGCTCTCATAATGGCTTTGAGCGATCTTGAGGCAGGGACGATGGCCCTCAAAGCTGAATGTAAGCAGAAAAGAGGCCAGTAGCGGGCTGGGGCCATGTGAAATAAGCAAGAGGATCATCTGTTACGCTTCCAGACGAAGACATAAAAGAACATTTTTTTCACCAGAACTTAACATCAGCATCAGCGATGGTCTAGGATGGGAAATGTTTTGATAGAATTGACCTGGCAAGCTTTTCAGGATAGCGGATATGTGATCTGATAATTGGTATTGAGCAAATTCATAAACAAAAAACAATTGCGATCGACCCACTGACGTCCATGATGTTACGCTTGCAGCAGTGTGGGCTAGCCCAACTGGTGAAGAAATAATCTGTGGCAAGACTCCCCTTGGAAAAAGCGTGCACTGAGTATTTATCACGATCCGCAGCGTTGCCAGTAACGCTACCTCGCATCCGCTGGACGAGTTGCTGCGACGTGAAGGGGGCGGGGAGGGGGGGGCAACGTTCGCGACTCGCTGGTCGCTTGTATAGCCTTTCGTCGTCTTGATGCACCTCTTAGAGGCTAGCGAAGTAGAGGAAGTGATGAAAGGAGAGGAGTGAGTAGGCGCTCCTACATATTTCTCGCCTTTTTGGCCGTTTAATCCGTTTTCTCTCTGCTGTTGCACTATTTGCACTACCTAGCGTCTCGGCTTTCATATTCCACAATCGGCAGAATTATCCTTTCCGGCGTTCTTGAGAGGGTTTTCGTCACCGACATTGCAAAGCCGCTTTAATAACAGCGCTCAGATTGGGAGGACGAAATTGCGAGTTTTGCTCAGCGGTTCCATTGCGTTCAGAAAACAAAGCGCGTTTGGTCTTTTTGTAGGTAAGATCGGTGTTTTCAAAAGGACCTCACTCCAGCTATTTCAAACCCCAAATCGATGCGTTCAGGTGTTCTTGGGGAAAGGCTGCTATTTATCGACCACATACGATAGTGACCAACTTGGTCGTACCATCACAGACAGCCTCATCACGGACAGCTATAGGTTGATAGATTTTAGTGCACTTCTGAAACCAATGTGTAGTGTAACTTGATCCTGCTAATGTTCATCGATAAATCCCTGGCTGTTAAATTCTGGGGTGCTCCTGTAGGCAATATGGAGGTGACTGGGTGTCGGTCACAATGCCCACCCACGAAGGCGGAAGTCAGTGTTAGGGATTTCAATGCAGCACCCGGATTCGTATCTCATAGCACAATCAGAACAAGCTAAATGAAGGGGGATGAAACGAAGAAGTCAGTCTGGCCAAAATAATGGTCTGTCCTTTTTGAATTCCCAATATGTCGTGGAAAAAAGAACCTGAGTATGTTGAATAGTCGCCTACTTTCTAAAGAGTTCACAATGAAGGGGCATCCCACTATGGACGCTATTTTTATCTGAGCCCAGAAGGGGAAGAAACCCCTTTTCTTCTGCGCTAGGGCTTAGGCAAACATACACTTTACTGTACAGATTAACCCTTCAGAAGTCCCTTATAGATGCTTAGGTATGCAATTTTTCATAATATGCCCTCTTCGCTGTGATAGTACCCGGTTCGAATTCGATAGGCGGTTGGCTGTCGAACAAAAATAGCTGGTGTGCATTTTCCCGATTTTTCCAATGACCAACTCCAGGTCACTGTCGCTACCAATCACTTCCTAACCTGAGACAAATGCTCGACGTTTTCACCTCGGAGATGCCCTACTTAAAGGAATCGTCCACGGAAAATGAGTTTTTGTGTTACCCATATATTTATGTTGTATTTGCCTAATGTTGGCCTCATGCAAAATTTCACGCGAAAAAATGTGAATCTGGCTGAGATTCAGCACCACAAAGTGCGGTCCCAGTGGGCGGGGCCTCCGTGTAAAAGCCTCGTACCGCGTCCGCCGTGGTCGCAGACGCATTGTAGGAACAGAAGGTTACGTAAACAGTCCCACTCTCCGTTCCCAACGGCGGCGGAAGACGGGACGAGGCTTTTATACGGAGGCCCCGCCCACTGGGACCGCACTTTGTGGAACTGTATCTCAGCCAGATTCACATTTTTTCGCGTAAAATTTTGCATGAGGCCAACATTAGGCAAATACAACGTAAATATATGGGTAACACAAAAACTCATTTTCCGTGGACGATTCCTTTAAGTCTCTCAGGTTCCTACAAACTTGAAGGGAATAGCTGTGATTTCTTACTCGCATCCGTGGAAGTTCCACCATCGCATGATTGTGAAGATGGCGGGAGATCGATCGGCAGAGCCGATGTCAAACCTTCCTCTCCAGAATGCCGATCGTTCCCACTTTACCAAGGCTCGACCAGGTACTGGCCGCACATTTCACCTTATTCTCCTATCTTTTCGTCACTTTCATGGTCATGGAGCATCTCCTCTTTATCACAGTTCTCCCTTGTAAGACCGCGAATTCATTTGAGTTATTCTTTCTAGTCATCCGTTGATTCAAATGATCCAAACACATTGCACGTTGGTTTTGACCCTTGAAAGGGTTACACCCATCTGACTCAATGAGATTTAAGGCTTGACTGCGCTGAAAATACGTCACCTCATTTTTACCGGAAAATCGAACACGGGACCTCTCTCTTCTATAGGTTTTGACATCTCCCATAGGTTGAGACAAAGTCTACTGACCATGTGAAGTGACGGTAGGATACTACGTCGAAGAGAGGGTGCAGAAGAAAACGCGAATGACTGCTTATTCCCTCTTTCATAAGAATAATCCATTAATTTTACTTCATCTACTCGTCATAGAAAGGAAAGTTCATACATAGTGTTTCTCTGTAATTCTTTATCTCGTCTGCCTTCCCTCAATATTTGTTCCGAGTATTTCAGAAGATTTTAGTAAATCTTTCGGTCAGAAGGCGTGTTCTGTTTCTGTACCTCGCGTTCATCACTTGGGTGACGTTGTTTTTAGTTTGAAGATTTCATATATTCAGTCGCTTTTTTTTCAGGTCAGCCATGCCGATCCATCAGCGACGCTGGGCCATTTATATTTATCAGCGACCATTTCCCAGGTGAGACTGCTTACACCATACATTCGCTTCTTTAATAACAAAAATGTTCGGACCGCATCCGGCCTATGGTAGCGGATCCCTTTCACCAGCTACCGAGGCCGTACCGGCGTGTTTCGGTGTAGGCACCGGTCGTGTGGTGACCCCATTGATCAAAGAATTCGAAGGCGGGAAAGGGTGGTAGGAGACCAGGAAAACTGGAACCCAATTGATTAGGCAAGCCGAGAGGGTACGATGTGCCATTCACCCTCGGAGCTCCTTGGACAAGAATATCCCTGGTAATCCAGCAGTACCCATTCTGGAAGTCCGCTGCCGCGAGTTTTCTTGTAATTTATAGCTCGTTCAGTAGGTTTTTGAACATTCTTTTCATGTCATTTGTGTTTCACCACCTGCTCCGCAATTTACGGCTCTCCTTGATTTGCTTTTGGCTAAATTTTCTGCTGTTAGAATAAAGAGGAGTCTTGGCTATGAATAACCTAATTTTGTTTTTCATTATGTAGATGATAGCTCTTAAAATTTTCCTTAAAAAAATTTGAGGGTGACGTGGAATCCCGCTGGATCTGGCCCTTTTGCTTGAGATTCTTCTCCGCACTCCATTCTCGCGCTTGCTTCGCACTCTGCACGAAAGCACAAAAAATAATTCCGTGATTGTTGGCGATTGATATCTTCAGATTGCGCCACGCATCCGAATTCATTCTGATTTTTTGGATCATTCGATATGCAGTGATTTCAACCTTCTACCATCATAAGCCTAGGCATATGTTTTGTATGTAACAGAATGATATATCGTGATCACTGCTAGAAATTTCGCAGTCAATACTAGATGTCCTTTTTAAACTCAGATGAGTGGGCGTAGATCTCTGACTATCGAGAATCTCTTCTATATCATTGCGCTATCCCCACTCCTTCTTCCTGAGGGAATAAGTTTTTGGCTGCTATCATTTGTTTTGGTATGAGCAGTGCACTCGTTTTTTGTAAACAGTACAGCAATTTGCTAACCATGTGACATATTTACATACACATGTAGTATTTCTATCGTTCAGGGTCAGTGTGGACATGTTTGGTGATTGCGTTCGATCGCTTTATAGCTGTTTTCTTACCAGTCCAAAAACGTGTCTGGGCTACTCCACGAACATCAACGATTTTTATTTGTGGAGTCGCTCTATTCGCTATTGTGATCCAGAAGGTACGTTTTAGTAGGAGTTCTCTTTAGTTCTTCTTAGCAGAACTTTGGCTGACGAACTTATACGCGCTGTCGCAAGCGCTTGCGTCGCGACTTCGCATCTAGATAGCGATCGATCTATTTGCTGTAACTACATCGAAATCTCCCACTTATGGCCAGGGGTGTTGATCATCGGGTTATGGTCCCAATACGATTGTGACAGGATCGAGTGAAACGAAATTTTGTAGCGGTTTGTATTCCTAGTGACGTTACGCGACCGCACGTAACAGACATCCTTCAATGGCTTATTTCTGCTAGGCGGTATAACGATATTTGTTTATGAACAAATTTTGTAAAAGTGTTCTCGCAATGTGATGTGCTGGTAAATGGTTCCCTTCCCATTTCTCAATTCGGTAAATGCATCATTTTTCAAACTAATTCTTGCATGTCTCAAACAAGAAGTGGTTCTAAGAATCATTTAGCAGCATCGTGAGACGTAAAGCGCAAAATTATGAATTTTGGGGATGAGTTTCGCAGAGAAACTAACATAACTCTGCGTCTCTGCTGCGTGACTCTGATTTTCTTCGCTCAATGTTGTTTGAGTTCATCTGAAACGGCACTTTTTGGGGCCCAGTGATTTTATATTGTAATCATGCTGATTTAAGGTACGTGAAGCCTACAGAACTCTCAAGCAGCTGATGCAAAGCAACACTCGAACACGACGAGACGTCGATGAGCGGAAAGTGAGTTTCAGGACGTTTTTCTGTATGGGCCATCGGTAGATAATTGGCTATCCACAATCTCCAAGCCACAGCCCCTAGCCCAGAATCAGCTAGATCTGGTTCCGGAGGCTGAAAATACCATCTGATAAATGTTAAACCCGATCCAACTTCAAGAGTGAACGGGTGCTTTTATTTGAGATAATCTCACTTCATTTGGAAATGCCACGGCATCATTTTTTGAGATATATGGGCTTCAAGCGAAGGCGCCATTTCGTTTTCTAGATCTGCTTTCCAGCAGAGATTAAACCGACGAACCATTTTGTTACTTGTTTTTTAACGCCAGGAACGCCGTGTGCAGCTGCACTAGTGTTTTTTAGGACGGTTCGAGAGGGCTTACTGCGTGCGCGGACGACGAAAGAAGTGAAGAACTGGTCAACGACGATTGATCTTTTTGAATGACAATAAATTTTTGTTGTGAACGCGTATCTTAGGGGTTGAATCCGGTTGCACTTGAAGTCTCCTATCGCCCAGAATTCGACGAAATTCGACCGGATTCGGCCTCTAAGAGCGCTATGTTGATGACATTCTTGTGCATGTGCAACGTGCCTTGAGATTTGAGTAAGCAGCTCAAGCGAGTGTTCATGTAAAATCAGAGTCACGCATAAGTCGAGGGAAATTGCGGTCAGTTGCGAAGAATTTGGGTTGGAGTAGCGGCAGTGAATCCTCGAAGAAATTTATCCCTGCACACATTCGGTGACTTCGAAGAGATGAGGAGCTAGTTGAATCCAGCGTGATTGGAGTCAACTGAGGAGAACGTAGGGTTGGGATAGCAGCCGTAAAAAGGAATGGAATCAGCAAAGCTCAATGTGGTCGGAGTCAGTTGTTAAGAATATAGGGAGAGGGGCTAGAATCCCTTTCTGGGGCTCGGAATGTAAGAGGGGAACGGTGGTCATACACGGCGAACTTCCTCGACTTTATGCCTGACCCTGGTTTGAGGTGCAGGTAGGTACGAGTTGTTTGTTTATTGTTTTTTGAACGGCTGTTGTTTATGTGTGAATGAGTGTTTGCAGTGTATTGACACGTATTCGCGCGTGTAAGCGTATGTTCGGGAGCATGACAGAGAAGGGTAGAGGGGCTCGCAGCATGAAAAGAGGGAGGAGTCGGCGCATATGTTCGAGGGGCAGTAGGAGAATAGAATGTGAAGGGTAGAGGTAAGTGGAGCATCTGGGGATGCAACAGAGGGAAGGGGTTCCCAGAGGGTGGGTGGAGTATGTGCAAGGTCAAGCATAAGGGGATGGGACCAAGGGGAGGAGCTAGGGTAAGTAGGGGTGAAAGTGTGTGATGGTGAAAGAGAATGTGTGTGTCTCCAAAGAGAATTGGGAAGTAGGGGAAGAAGTGTGAGGATGTTAGAGACGGGGAAGAATGGGACAGAGTGGAAGATGGAGTGTGTGGAAGGCATAGCATCAGGTAGAGAGTCCTCTAAAGGAAGGGGAGGGTAGGGGCTAGATTCCTTTGGCCGGGAAAAGGGTAATGCACGCCAAGTCAACGGCAGATGAGTTTAGTAGTATGAGTATGAAGGGGACAGGGAGTGTAGGTGTAGGATGAAGGAATGTGGGAGGGCATCAGAGAGCGGTAGGGTTCATGAGTGTGTCAGGTGTAAGGAAGAGAGATAGGTTTGTGTGCTAGGTTAAGCATTTGTCAAGGACTTTCCGAAGGGAGGCGTCGACCCGTTTCTGCCACTTAATCGATCCAAAAGAGGTTATGCTCCTATCTGGTTTGATGGTTACGGAGGTGGGAATGTCGGAATCGAAGGATCCTTTGCTATTTATTTCATTTTTGTCCTTTATTCATGTCATCAGTCCTTTATTTTTGTCCAGTTTCTGCGGGTTTCTCCTCTCTTCGTTCTTTATAGAGGGTGAACGACTGGGTTTTTTTCAAAGAGGACACACCGGGGATATCTTTCGGAAACCCGTCCTCAAGAGGGGAGAGGAAGTAAAGTCTTCGACAGGATGCTTGACCTGAGTGTGTCTGAGTGTTTGTGTTTTGGAATGTACATGGGTGTACCTGAGCGGAATGGTACGAAAAACATTTCATACATCTCGGTGCTAACAATGTTAAGTAGGTTCAAAAACTAAAAGGCGGTGTAAATCGGACTTTTCCATCAATGGAGTCAGTTCAAAAGATCAATATCAGCGAAAAAAATCGTAAGGAGCTCATTTCCGCAAGACCGCAAGAGCTTAGAAACTAGGAGAACTTTTTTTCTACACGAAAATCTTGAAAATCCCTTCCGAGTCTGAAAAGGATTCAGTGATGCAAAAATTTGGGTCGGCTTTTTCAGCTATGCACTGAGTTTATTTCGATCAGTTTTGAGCAGTGTGATGCTCTTCTTTGAGCATGAAAGGAAGATCGTGGTAGCACTTTCGACTTTTGGATGAATGAACATTTTTGAATCCCCCAGGATATCCCTCTGCATTTCCGAAATTTTTTATAGCATAAAAATAAATAACTTCCAATTTTTGACGATTCACTCGATTAATGGAAAAGTTTGGATTGATACCATATCTCGTAGTTTTCGCATCAAGGTGTGCGAAAAAAGACGTTCGTACCATTTTGTTCACACCCATGGGAGTATATGTGTGGGAGACGCGCGAATACGTGTCGTGCCTGTGAATGAGATAGGTGTGGTTGTATGCGTCGGATGTGCGGTGTGCGTTGTAGGCGCTCACCTCTGGAGACGTCTAATGCGCTATGTGATGCCATGCGCTGTGTTGCATCTGTGATGTGTAGCTGTTTGTGATGCGTGTTGGTGTGTGGTGCGATGTGTGTTCATGCACGCATGGTGTGATATATGTGTATCTGTCTGTTTTCTTGTCTGTTCTTGTTCTGATCTTGTTTTCTTTCTCTATGTGTTTCAACAATTGTTTTGTTAATAAAGTTTATTTACAATACAAGTTCTACAATGATAATACAAAGCACAATGTTTACTCACCCTAAGTTTCCATGCCCCGCCCCTTCCCCCCACGGACGCGCACGCGCGTAATCTCCGGTCTCCCACCGATGGGGTCGACTCGCCGAACCCAGCGAGGCCCACAGATCGACGGGCCTTGGTGTGCCAAGAGTTCCCTTTGGCGATGACTGTCCCCAGTGTAGCCAAGACGCCCATCGACGTGGAGCGCTCACGTCAGGTGTGACCCCTGGTCAGGCGTTCAGAGAACAAACACCCAACACGACCTGGAGAGATGGAGTATTGATCCATGAAAGGAGATGGCTAGAGTTCCTGTGTCTGCTGGACTGACCCATTTTCGTTCCGAGTTTTTGTCAATATGCCAAAATCTCTACAAGTCGATATCGATCTCTCAGCCTACTGAGAAAATAGGGATCGAAATTTTTCGCCTTTTATGCAGCATTAGTAACGCTAATATGAACTCTGGCTAACTTTGACAGTGCTCATACAACGGTCAGTGATAAGAAATCAATGGCTATTCTTAGAAATCGTGATCAGCTGTGATTCATGTGCGACAGAAAGTCAAGAAATTTCGAGCAATCAGATGAAAACGAAGATCACTGTTTTGGAAATTCTGCCATCGCAATTCAAACTTCTCCCTCACGTCAAAAACAGTGTTTTACCAAAAATATTGCATGCAGAGAAGTGGAAAATGTCATGGAAAACAGTAACTTCCTTTACTTCTCGTAAAGTTGTGGAAACTGAATTTTCCACCTCGATACAGAAAGCGCAGCGAAAGCAGATGGTTCGACCCTGGGCCAATCATTGGTAGAGGAAATTTTTGAGAAAATACGATCCGCCCCCTTCGAATCCATCCCGCTACAACACAACCCCACCCCTCGCACCCTCCCCGCCCTTAAAAAGGTCATCAGTGAGAAATTATAATATTGACCCCAATTTTTTGGGAGACCACCCGATTGCGGCCCAATACGCTAGAAAAGGTAAATTTTCGAGAAATATTGCGAAATTTTTCTCCCCAAAGACGATACTCTCCTTTTCCCAACCGAAAATAGGACCCCCTTGTTCTTTTGCTTTAGCGTGACTTGAACGCTCTCTATGCAGAATATTTGGCAATCGTGCTCGAGCTGCTTAAGGACGTTGGCACTGAAGATGGAGGGTTCCCAGTTGCAGCTCTGGCCTCGAATCGAATCTCGACATCCGATTTTTCGAGGATACTGCCGAGTTCCTCACGATATCGGGCTCCATCAGTTCTTCAGGCTTTCATATGATTCCACAGCAGCGGATATTTCTGGAATTCAGATGAAACCATAAGAAATAATCACGAGCTCCTAGGAACACATTTTTTGGAAAAAGTTGTCATTAGTCTCTGTCATAGGTAGTTTAGGAATTTATGATTCCTCAGTTAGCCATTACACCCAACCCATCTGAATTTTCACACACTTCGGTTTGTCAGTTACGCAGTTTAGCTTGAGAAAATCCCAAAAAATATTGTGCCAGAAAATCCTTAAAAAAAATACTGTGTGCTTGATTTCGCCGTTCAGTGAAACACAAGATGAGCTGGAGGGAATTTTTGAATCTTCTGCTGCTGCTCAAAATTACTGCCCGTGCGCCGTAAGAAGGCAGCTAAACCTCAAAGGATCCCTTAGCTCGCCACCGTTAACGGCATTCCAGAACCCGCCTCTTGCTCTTTGGAAGTGAGCTAAAGAAGGACGAAGAAGCAGTCGGAAGGTGACAACCGCATCTCGAAAATTGCAAAAAGCGTCGACCCCTTACAATTGATTGGGAAGGAGTGAAGGAAGTGGCGTCGCGCAAGGTTATACCATACTTTACGGACTAAGGGCTTCAGAAAGCACACAGAAGAAGCAGACAGATCAGTTGCAGTTGCAGCGGTGACCGACATATTGGAAAAGCTGTGAAAAGGGCACTAAAGTGTGGCTACACCTCAACCAGCCCTGCAATGAGAGGATCCTTCGGGTGAGAGCGATGGAAAAGTGACCACACAGGAACGACGCTACCGAGAATTCTCGTATGAGCTATCCATTGACTAAAAAATCGATTGGTGGTGCGTAACAGCAGCAGGGGGCTTTTTCTGATTGGAGCTGATGGGACAGAAAGCGGGCATCGAGCAAATGAGTGTTCAGAAAAGACAAAGGGATCATTTATTGTGTGAGACGCCTTAAAACCCTTAAAAACTTAAGAAGGCCGCCACAGGAACGCACGGCAAGGTGGCAAGCATACCCAATCCCCGGTCTCAGTCGGCAACCCTGCTATCTTTGGAATCCGCCGAGGACTTACATACGACTGGCTGCTTTAAAGCTAAAGTACAATGAAAACGTCTATTCACGTAAACGATTGAACGGTAGAAGCAACCTGTTTTTCAACTGTTAGTTTGACTATTTTCTGAGCGGGGAAATACATTTCTTTCAATAGTTCCTAGCGGGCGCCTACGTCCTCACTTGAGAGTGCTGATCATATATAGCTGCAGATCTTGAAAAATTGCCAGAACGTGAACCGGGTACCCACAGTGCTAGAAATCCAGCCCTAGTCAGGCTTAGTATAGTGCGCACGTCAGTTCCCATCAAATGAGGATGAGAGCACATCCTACTGCAAATTGCACTGCAAGACCCCTGGGAAAATGAGTTTTCTGAACGCGTTGGGGGTCTGAGGATCTTACGAGAAGAATTAGAAACAGAGACTCCACAAGCGCGTTTACTAACCACGAGTAGAGGAAAAAAGGAAAGGTGCGAGTGTCTGCGACTTTTGCAAGGAAAGCCCGTATAGCGTGGTTCAAATCTGCAGTCAAAAATCGTCAAAAAATCGATAAAAATTATTGAGACCCTGTTGAAGCAAGAATGCCAAGTGCAGAATGCAAGTTCAACCAGCATTGAGCCTGACTCAGGAAAGAGACGAGTGGGGTACCCATATTGCGACAGTGATGGTGACAGAGAGGTCTCTCAGTAGCCGGGGATGTTGCGAAGACAAAGCGGTTGAAAAGTCTGAGATTCTGCATTTCTGCTCCCCTTCCGATCCCATATTTCCAAAAAGGTGTTGAGAAATAGCAAGTGACTCCATGGCCTATTTCCTCGCAGCAATTCCTTTTAACCTTTAGTGCTGAGTGACAAAAACTGCTCTGAACGTTCTATACCAGCAGCTTGTAGGAAGTTTGAACTGGGTGGCCTCAAATAGATTGCTTCCACCGCTCTGCACTCTTGTGTTCGCTGGACATATTTCCGGAGTATTATGTGGCAGGAAAAATGCTGCGACATTTCTATATCCTTTTCATATCTATCTCTTATGCCAAAAATTAGACCCTGATTTTTGAAAAGTTGTTTTGCTGTTTATGTTTACTCATATTCATACTGAGAATCTTTCAAAAGATGATCCTATCCGAACCCACGCAACGGCACAAACCCTTCCTTTCCATAACCGGTTTTGTTAGTACTATGCAGTATACAAAAGCGGTTCCCTAATAAAAGTAGAAAGCAAAAAAGTAAAACCGATCAATTTTCGTAGCCTTGTCACCTTGGTTATCGATTGACCAAAATTGACAATGACCACCTGACTGCCTAGAAAAAAACCACTGAAAACAGGTGGGGGCTCAGAATTCCCCAAAGAGCTTTCTCTCCATAAACGACTCCCTCCTTTTTCCAGCCATTTGTTCAACCACCCCTGAAGGATTCTTTGACGTTTGCTTACCCAAGAGTTGACTGTTACGCTCCCCCCCCCCCCCCCCCGCCTGAGCGCTGGAGCCCAAGCGGTACTCTTGAAGAAGGGAAACCAAGATTTTTTTTGCAACAAATAGTCATTTTCACCACAGAAGCAAAAGCTGGAATAACCGAAATGTACTGCGTGCTCCCTTTATAAGCCCCACACACGAATTTCTGTAAGTTTCCCAAAAATTGTGGAGAAATGTCGCAGATTTTTTCCTACAACCTAACATGTAGCTTACCACAAAAGAGGAACGAACCCAAGCACAAATTATTGAATCAGAAGTTCCTAAACTTATACCTACGACAAAATGCGTGACAACTTTTTTTTTTCAAAAAAAGTAGGATGTGTTCTAGTCAACTCAGAAGCTCGTGATTATTCCCTATGGTTTCGACTGAATTCAAGAAAAACTTACTGCTATGGAAGCGAATGAACGGCTTAAGAACTGGAGAAGAGCGATGTGGTGAGCAGCTCGGCAACGTCATCGAGAAATCGATGCTGAGGGATCAGTACGGGACCAGATCAGCAACCGAGACCATCCATCCCAAAGTCGATGTCCTGGAGTAACTCGAACCGTTTGCAGAGGATTCTGCCTAAAGAGCGTTCGAACCACTCGCTTTGGCTGATCTTCCTGTACAGAAGGGATCCGCTCAGTTTCCACAGCTCTCGGAATTGACGAGACCCTCACAAAAATTCAAGAAGTAAAGGAAGTGACTGCTTTTCAAGGCGTTTTCCATTGCTTTGCATAAAATATTTCTGGTAGAACATTGTCCTTGAGGCGAATGAGATGTTCAAAGTGTGATAGCGAGAATCCCAAGTCAGCAACCTGCTTCCCATCCAACGTCTCGAAGTGTCTCGAGCTTCTGACGCACATAAACCACAACTTCACCCTTAACTGATTAACAGAACAAATTCGTGGAAAGTTGATAACAGCGTACAGCGTGGTCCCCGAAAAACCCTCGCTCGATGACAGGGGGAGGTTAAATTTCGCGTATTTGAGTGGGAGCCCGAACCTTCATTGACCCAAAGTAGGTTCCTGATAAGATTGGTTTATGGGTGGGCACTTTTCTTAGGAATTAGGTTGACTACAAGAGCACCCACTTTCGAGAGAGAAGAGTCGAAAGAAAAAGAAGAGGGACCCGAGAGATGCGGTAATTTTCCAGGAACAGTAATCCTTCCCAAAAGAGATCACCCTGATGCGCCCAATTTGCTCGACACCACGCTTTACACTGAACATAATCACAATTCCTGAGAGTAGCCACTGATATCTCATCAACAACCGTTGGCTGGAACACTGTCAAGCTCAGTCAAAATTCACATTACCGTCATTCGATGCCTGCATAAAAAGCGATAAATTTCGATCCCTCTCTTCTCAACAAACTGGGAGATCGATAATGTGTGTTTTTAGCAGGGTCAAGCACTGCACCGAAGGGAGTTATCGAAAAATACGAACTCGTCCGCCCCCAAATCTACCCTCACCATAGGACCTTCCCCTCCCCATACCCCTTATGATGAGAGAGTTGTTGGTATACAAAAAGTGGTCCCCAATCGAAATATGACCATATATGGTCATATGAACGACCTTTTTTGAGACCGCCGGACCGCCTTCAAACCCACTAAAAAGGTCTTTAAGGACTTCGAACAAGATCCCTTCCCGAATAAGACCCCGTCTTTCAACACCAGGTACGCCCCCTCCTGCTTGAGGACTCCCCAACCCATGCTTGACCCTGCCAAACTAAAACTCAGCACGAAAATAGATTAGTCCAGCAGCCACAAGAAGTCTGACTACCGCCTTTCACGGCGCAAGACTCCCCCTCTGGGTCCTGTCGCGTGTTTCTTCTCAGAGCGACTGACCAGGGGACACCCCTGACGTGAGCACCATCCGTCGGTGGGACGTCTTAGCTGCACTGAGGACCGTGCAGCCAAAAGAAAACTTCTGGCACATCAAGGCACGCCGAGCTGCGGACCTCGATGGCTTCGACGAGTCGACCCCATCGGTGGGAGACACAATGCATGGGATTCGATTTGGAAGGGTTAAATTCTTAGAAGGTACACGCCCTTCTGCCCTGAGAGGCCTGAAAACTTAGGGTGAGCATTACAACAACAACAACAGTGAACAAAACAACAACAAAATGAAAGAGGGTAGCTGACAAGTGTGGGCGACCGGGACCCATTAACCCCCCTCACCTTTTACACCTTGATGCCCCTGAACATATCAGGAAAAGTTGGAAATTATGGTATCCCCACCCAGAACGAAGAACCCTTATGGACGAAGACGCGAAAAGGATTTTTTAGCTTAGAAACCCCCTTTAGCTTTTTGTGTATGAGCAGAATTAAACATTATACAAATGATAAGCAAGTGTCCCACCCTACTTGTACCTCAATAGGGCCAAGAAAATAAGCAACTTAAGAGGAAGGAAGTTTCGGTGGGAGCTTCCCCAATGTTTTGAAGTATGTACAGGGTGCCCGGGACTGACTGCCAAAAAAGATCTACAATCTTTTTTTACGTTGGGCTGATAACTAGTGTTTTGAATCCAACAGCCGAATCAGGAATAAGAAATACCACAACAAAAGGAAACTCATGGTCAAAAACACCCCGTGCAAAATCGATACCCACTGAAACACCAGATACTCCCTGCCCAAAGACTACAAGGGAGCTTAAAGGGCACAGACAATTTAACCCTTCCCCTTGGGCACCCACACATGAGCAGCACACCCGGAAAAACAAGAAGACATGCGGTGGCGTCGTTGTGCTGGTCGGAAGCGTCCACGACAGCTGCAACGAGCAGGCAGTTAGTTCTGAAACTCAAAAAATGAGAAAATCAAAAGGACATACCTTCGTTTTGGGTGGCTTGCCCATAGTGACTGGGATCGCCGAACAACGTCAGATCTGAAACGATTCTTGGAATGAGACCCGCTTGGAGCGATGGAGATGGAAGAATGGACGGAGTACTGCATGAATTGCGGAAGATACGTGCTTTGAGCCAATTCTTGAAGGTTCCCCCTTTTTCCGGCTGTTACTGGCCCAGGCGGCTTTCCTATACACCGCATCCGTCGCAGCCGTTCAACTATACCACACCATCCCACAGCCAATTGAGGGTTGACTCTTGAACGAGAAGTCTACGTAGTGGACTCCCACTTATGCCCGGAAAGCTCAAAAAGCACCCTCTACGATGAGTTTGGGTCTAATCATGCTCCTCAGGCTCCCCACCAAGTTCCGAAAATGGAAGCAATCGTTACGAATTTTGGAGTTTCCTGTTTGTAAGAAGAATGAATTACTAAAAGTTGCTGACTAATCCGAATGAACATCACCAGTTTACCTTCACACGTTGGTGGCGGTCTTTCCGTTAAGGCCAAGCAAGTTTAAGTGTAACGATGGCCGATGGAAGACGAGACTCGATGAGATGGCCGATTGGTCTGAAGGTGGCAGCCGGTCTGAATCAATTAAACTGAGCATAAGGTAGAGTTACACGATAAAGCATAGACGATCTCTAAACGCACCCTTGCTCCACGGTCGGACCCTCTAGCGAAACATCCGCTGACGACCGCTACCTCCCGACGAGGTGTCACTGAATCGAAGTTCAGGTGTGCCTGCTGGCCAGATGAATGCGGGACACCCAGTTGAAGACGATTGTTCCGTAGGGATCAGCCGTCCTAAATCAGTTAAACTGAACCGAAAAAAATTGCTCAGACTGGAGTACTTGTGATCCTTAGTCGCACCTTAGTCCCCAAATGGACCGTTTTTTGTCTAATCCGCCGATGACGACTGCTGTTCATCCACAGAGGTTTCCGTTCACTCCAAGTTCAAGTTCCTTCTGGCCTGTTCGAGACGGTGCAGAATTCGCGTAGCGACGATTACGCGTCAGAAGAAGTAGCCAATCTTAATCGGCTGAATGGGCACACTCGACCATAGCCTGATGTCCTCCATTAGTTTTTTTGGATACTGAAATGAGTGCGTTCTCGTTCGACCAATTGTCTGTGGAACTATTTCACGTGTATCCACACATGCAATAAATCCAATATAGCTGCTACCTTCTTAGTGAGGCGAGAAATCCCATTTAAGTTATCGTATCGTTTACAGAAAAATATTCGCTTTTTCCGAATTGGCCCTTTTCGAACTCGATATTGCATATACAAAAAATGTTTTTCCCGTTTGCCTTCGTTACCCTAATAACGTCACTAACAGCTTCAAACTGCTATCAAAAGTTCATTCACTTCTGTGGCTCACTCCAATTCACGGGGCCCTTTCTTTAATGAGGGAGATCGCTCACTTGGCACGAATGCAGTGCCAACAGCGATCCCAGCCCAGTGGCGCTCCGCGATCGATACCGTCCCACGATCAGCTGGTCGGTCCATTGCTTGTTGGGCTCGGGTGGCATCTTCCTGAAATGATTCCGGGAAGACAGGTCGCCACAAACTGATTCTAATAACAAAGGCGTGTGAGTCCCTGAAGGGGGGGGGGGAGAGGGGAAAGAGGATCGAAATAAGCAGTTTCCCTCGAGCACGTTGCTTCTTCATAATGTCGGTAGTGCCAACCATATCCACTTTCACACTTCTCGCCGGGGCTTTTCCACATCTTCTGTGATCGATAAAACCGAGCAGCCAGAAGTCGGCCTCTGTTTCATCCAAAAGCGGAAAAGATCCTCAGCTGCTGTCTTAAGAGAGCTCTTTTGAAAAGTGATGTCACAAGCACCTTAACCATTGAAACCGCATAACCAGGTTCCCCTTCCAGTAGCGGGGTTGTCCGCACAATGCATCCAACAAACATGTTCGAAACCTTTCATTCTGCCGAGGTCCACTTTTTACTTCTGAAGTGCTGTTGATGGGGACTATTCCAAGATCGGTGGCAATATTGAATTTGATGACGGAGGCGACGTTGTTGAAGGCTACGGTCATCAAGTGAGTGCTGTGTGGAGAAAACGTTCAGATTCCAACCCGACGCTGTTCTTCGAAGTTGTGCAGAAGAGAAACGTGGAACGCCGTAGTATGACCTGTAGCTTCCCTTATTTCCTCGAATATTTCCAAATCCTCAGTTTTGTCGTACTTGGAGCAGCTAGTTCGGTCCAAATGGAAGGTGTGGATGAAAGATGCAGTGCTGCGCCTCCTGTCGTTGCCATACAGTGGCTTGAGGACATAAGTATCACACGAAAAAGTGGGGTCACTGTGAAGAAAAAAGGACATCATGTTTTGCAGCGCCGCTTTTTGAGTGGGCCCCTTCATCGCAGAAAAGACTTCACGCACCCTGCTATCTCCCTTACACCAGAAAAAAATTTTCATGCCCTGTTTTGGGGCACTACGGCATGCGCCCTGGAATACACACGCCCGTTCCACTTCACATTGATCAAAAAATCATAAAAAAACCAAAAAATTATTAAAAAAAAGCAAAGCTTAGCGCTGAATGTCCGTGGTGTCCATGGTGTTGCCATTCACCTGCCAGAAGTTTTGCGCGCTCAAGCCTGGAATAAAGTAATATCAAATGATCGTTTGTCCAACATGCTCACATGCTGTTTCACGCGGCGTTGTTGTTCACTCGTAGTATCAAATGATCACAGAATTTTGCGACAGCCAATGCGGAAAACATAAAAAGGTTGGCAGAAGATTGACACTGCATCGTAAAAACACCGATCAAGGAATTTGTGAGGAAAAGCTTTGAAAACTTATTTGCAGAACGGAAAAAGTACGTAGCGGAAGGGAGTGAAAAAGGGCTTTGAGGGTGGGCAGAAGTTGAAGGTCTTTGGGACCACTTGAATCAGCCCTAAACGGTGCGAATTGAGAATTCAGATACAGAGAGAGGACACGGTAAGTCCAGCGAGAGCGATTCCCCAATAGATTCATACTCCCAATCGAGATTGGTTGTTGGTGCCCCCGCAGAGATATTCCATTTTTATCTCCAGTGTAACTTCAAATTTCAGTTATTATATGGAGGATATCACGGCCTGGTTGAGATATCTGGTAAAAGGCAAGATAAAGAAGCCAATAAAAGTAGGAAGACGATGTTGTTTCTGCTTGAGTCCAGCTAAGGAAGTAGCACTGAGGTGAAGAACCGGGAACAAACTGAGAAGTCTCAAGGAGCGGGACATCTTTGTAGTTTGGTCGGAGAGCAAGTGAGAGTAGTATTAGTTATGATCTCTAGAAATCATCACTACCATTTGTCCGATTTATTATGAATCAACCTAATACTTCGTGAGCGGACCGTAACAGACTATTGTTATGTTTGGATTTTAAGAGTCAGTGAACCGTTCTCTTCAAAGCAGTGCTTTCACTTCTTCTGCCGATCCCCATACACATAGCATCTGGTCCAGCCCCACTATTCCCATCAGTCACGCCTTCCAAATAACCTCCTTTGATTGAATAACTCTTCAAACAAAAATAAGAGGTGGTGAAGTCGTGACGCTATAGTGGAATCGTAGCTGACAAGACAGCAACAGAAGAAAGAAAATCCATGATCCCGGGAGAATGACTGATAGAATGAAAAACGCGGGGCTCCAATCGATTAGTCCTAAACGCACTTTTCTCATGCCACGGGTGGTCGTTTGGTTGATTATCTGGCGGGATCAATTTCATCGATGACCATAGAAGAACTAGAAGACCTATTGTTTTATGTTTTTTCTGTCAGAGCACAAAAAAAGAGCGTCAGTCCCTTCGACCAGTTTTTTCGTATTCATCACTCTTTTCTTGTCTATTACCTCTGGTGCGTCCACCCGGCGCATACATACATAAAAATAAATACATAAATAGAGCACCAGTGCCTGCCCATCCCAGATCTAACCACGGCTCCGCATTACATTTTCCAGAGATAAACGTGAGAGAAAGGATAAAATTTTGCATTTCTGGAAAATGCTTCTGTAAATGTTTCCCACCCACGACACTTAGTTGTGTTAGTGGACCTGGCTGAGTACCGCTATGAATGATTGGATGGGTTCAGCGCTGCCCGTACCATCTCTAACAGAAATCTAAACTCGATGATGCTACAGATACCTCCAGAGCTCCGGTGCTGCCCCCCCATGACTTCGAAATCTGCCTTAGGCTTTCTTGAAAGATGATGCCGTCGTGCGTTTGAAGCACGCAATTCCATCTACAGAACGGAACGGACATGAAGAAGTTCAACGAGCGGAGTCGGAAAAAATCGCTGGTAGATCTTCCCAATAATAAATTTGTTGAATATACTTCTGAGCGATTCCTTGTTGTTATTTTCCTCGTGAACTGAGGCTCGTTCGCTCAAAAGTTGCACCAGTTTTGCGAGTATGCCAGCAATGTGGAGTTTCTGGTTGCTCTTGACGCCTTTCCGACCAGGGGGAGGATTGTGGAGAAAAATTTGTACCTTACACCTCACTAACCCTTGCACATTACCTTGCGCTAGTCCTCTCCCTACTTTCCTTCCTTTTCTTCGCTTCTAACTCCTACCTTCCACCGAAGGATCCCTCCTTTTAGCTTCAACCTTCCATATTCTATCTTTCCTGCTCAACTATCTCTTCAAAATCAAGGTATTAGGTTGGACGGGAAGTTCTGGGACACCTTGTGAGAAAAACCTTGGTCTTGGTCCATTTTTCCGGTAAGTTTTGGCGCTCCGGTGTCCAATTGCCTGCAGTAGAGATCGGCAGTGGCTGTCGTGTTGGATGGTAACAGTTTCCTATTTTTTTGAAAATTTTCAAAAAAAAAAGTTTTTTTCTCAATGCAATTTTTTGAATATTTTCCTGTTCCAATTTGAGCCGATCGAGCCATCGGGCTGCCGCCATATGAGAGACAGTACCTGGGTCCATCGACTGGTTAATTTTGTTAGTGGCCTCGCATGCTGAGGAACCGAGGCGGTGTTCGTGAATTTCGCACCTTTCGCGAAATTGCCGTAAATTCACTGCTAGTTGAAGCCGTAGAGAATATGAATGTGCTATTCAGAAGCCCTTTTCAGACGCTTCATATACCCCCCACTACCAAATGCTCCCGAAGCTTTACAGGTTTCTACAGGAAAAAACAAAAAGTGTCCCAGAACTTCCCGTCCAACCTAATAGTTGGGGTGGGAAGAAAACACAGAAAACACTATGAGAGAATGGTATAGACACTACGTTTGCATCCAAACTTGAAAAAGTAAGATTAAATTGAAGAGAAAAAATTCGATCGCCATTAGCATGGCGGTGGTATCGGGGCAGGGGAGAGGGTTCCGCGCCAATTATTGATGTCGCGATGGTATAGGCCATCATTATGTTCGAATGATAAGTCGGAGATCGAATAGCTTCTAAAGCAAGACCTACCACGGCATTTTGTGTTGTTTATTTGTAAGCATCTTGATTTACACCGTGAAATTCTCTACTCGGCCGTTCACCTTACAAAAATGTGTGAATGAAGGAAGGTCGCAAAAGGGAAGCCTCCATGATGGGGCGTTCCAACAATTTCCACTATACCTATATATGGCCGCAGCAAAAAAATAAACTTTTTAATTTTGAATCATTTAAATAAATTAACAAATTATCTAAATGAATTAAATGTGAATTACTGAATCCTGGTTAGCAGCTTCCCTACTACTGAGCACTGCGCTGTACCTCGCATGCCAAACGCCACTGACGAAGAGCGGTATGCAAAAAAGATAAAGTTATGTGGACATACTCAACGATGGGGTCAATGAAAGTCGAGGGGGAGGGACGCGAAATTTTCACCTAAAGCTCCTTTTCCTTCCTAGACTTAGGCTAAAGTAGGTAGTAGAGTAGACAAACTTTTTCCAATTAGGAGGAGGGGATATGAATTTTAGCCCGGGCCTAGTGAAGAAAAAGAGCTCAGACGTCGGTGAAAATTTTGCGTCCGCCCCACGACTTTGAGTGAACCCGACTATAAGGGGTGGCAAAGACTGCATATTATTGAATACACACTCATCCACACATCCAGTAGTGCGTCCCATTTTCCGTAGAAATCGGAGTTTGCCACTGTGCCGCCGATGGTGAGGCCCACTATCCGTCTCCGGATCTCTGCACACACTGTCATAGCCGACCATGAATTGTTTAAAAAAGTGCAAATGCAATGCAGTGCGAAATCGTTTTTATTCACCCAATTACCCACCCTTTCATCAATCTAGTCCAAACGGCACTGCTTCTCCGACAACCTAACATACCTGTGTACCATCCCAGTAGAAGGACACACATACCGACAAATCGACCGAGAAACAGAAACTCAAAGTTAGTGGTTCACATGATAGAAGGCTGGAAGGATGAAATATCACTGGCTATTCTCAGAAATCGCGATCAGCTGCGATTCATGTCCGACAGAAGGCCGAGAAACTTCAAGCAATCGGATGAAAATGAAGCTCATTGCCATGGAAATTTCATGGAAATTTCACCATCATAGTTCAAATAACTCCTTCGTCTCAAAAACAATGTTTTTCCAGGAATCCTGCGCGCAAAGCAGTGGAACATGCCATGGAACAGTCACTTTCTTCACTTCTGTTGTGTTGCGAGAACTGAATTTTCCACTTCCATACAGAAATAGCAGCGAAAGCGAGTGGTTCGAATCATTGGATTAATGAAATTTTTCGAGAAATACGCCCCCTTCCTCAATCTGCTCTCGAGATACGACCCACCACCCCCAAATATATCCTGATTAACCACCCCCCCCCCCCCTTCCCACGAACCCATCTTGACGGTACTACATACGTCTTTACACAATTCCCTCCAAAAAATCATCAAAAAGGTGGATTGTCATGAATGTATTGCAAAATTCTCTCCCCAGAAACGACACCCCCTTCTCCTACCCAAAAAGACCCCCTTGAGGTTGTTTCACCCTGGAACGCACTCCATGCAAAATGCTCAGCATTCGTGTTCAAGCTCTCTAGGATATCTGCACCTTTAGTCCACGACTGGACTATGGTCTAACGTTTCAATGTTTGGCTGCCACCTTCCAGTCGAGTCGAGGATGCGGTCACTTGAGCTCCGTTCCATTTACTCCGTAATTTCCACTACAAGCAGTCCCATCGGACTTTTTAGTTCCAGGAAACATCATTTTTCGATTCGCCCTTCATCCATTTCTTTGAAAACGAAATCCACGAAATCAAGCTCCATTTACCCGCACATGATTGAAGATTTTCTGAAACAGTTCAGAACTAGTGAATCCATGATCTGGGGAGTTTGACGACACCCTCAAAAAAATGGGAACCGATAGAGATCACGGGGATTTTTTTGGCCGACTATGGGATTTGAAAATAGAGATGTGGAGGATAAACTATAATAGAGAAAGAACGGAACAATTGTTTAAATACCCAAGAAATAGGACCCTCCTCTCACGTGCTTCACCCCCTGGATTACTCAAAGGGTGATGCAACGAGGACAGAATGTAGGCTAAGCTAGCCAGCCACGACGTTGTCCCGCCCTCCAAATTTACACGGCCATCTACGGCCATGCGACCAAAAATATTCAAATGAGGCTCTTCGATTTGTTCTTTCCCTCAAATCACCGTTTCTTTGAAATTCGCCATTTCAATAACACAAAAATGTTTTTCCATTCTGATTTTCTTCATACCCTAAGCATGACCTTGAGAGCTTCAAAAAGATGTGATAAACTAATTCGTTCTTCCTGTAGCTTGGTCTGATTTACGGAGTCCTTGCTTTATTGAAGGAAATCTGGCTAATCGCTCACCTGGCACGAATCTAGTGCCGACAACGATCCCAGCCCACAGGCGCTCCGTGATCAGAACGGTACCACTATCGATCGATTGCTTCTTGGACTCAGAGAACACTTTTCCTGAAAATAATCCGGAAAGACAGATTGAATGAGATCAGCTGATACCAATCCTCATAATCAAGGCCTGTAGATCCTTGAAGGATTGAGGGCGTCGAGAGACGCTTACACTTTCCTCCAGACTCGTAAAACGTGCTCAATGGAGAGAGAGCCAGCGACTTGCTCACACGGCCTTCGCTGGAGTCGTCCACATCGTACGGAATCGGTGGAACGGGATGACCACAGTTCCGCCTTCAGGTTACTCCACAACCCATGGTTCGTGTCAAGTGACAAGACCAGTTGTTGCGGTTTTCGGGCGGATACAGAGAGTCTGTGAAAGCTCTCGTAGAACGGCGTCGAAGTGGTAACTTTTGACGATGGGACCTTGAAGGCATTTCTTCTAGAGAAGAAATCGGCCTATTCCATCAAGTGCACATTTCCAAAGCCTTCTTGGCTCTTTTCTCGTTACTAGAAGCTCGGTGATGAGGACTGGTGCAGTAAGTCGGTGGCAAGACTGAATCCGTAGGAGAAGACAATAATGTTGAAGGATTCTGTCATCATGCGGCTTTTATGGTAGATCGAAGTGGATGGAGTTTTCCAGCTGACCGTGTCCTTCGGGAGTTCCGAGTGGAAGAAACGCGAAGTGCTCCGAAAACTATAATTTGATGACTTCGTTTCTTTCCTTAAACACTCCTCCTCCTCAAGTTCCTCTGTTCAGAAGCACTAGTCCGGTCCGGGGGAAAGATGTAGAAGGATTCAGGTAGTGCTACGGTTCCGATCTGATTCAAACGTTACACAAATACGGCCACATGGGGTGTGAAAAGTGAATAATTCTAAAAATGAAGTGTCAATGTGAAGAATAGGGGACATCACGTTCTGTGGCGTCACTGTCAATGTAATTTATTCCCTTCTTACACAAAAAAATAACCGCATTCCGGAACTTTTCCCTCTGGGCACAAATAAAATTTTTATTCTGCTTTGGTGCAGTACGGTAATAAGGCCACATTACATGATGCCTTTCCTTTTTCACATTGATTGGAAAAATGTTTAAAAAAAGCAAAGCTTAGCGCCAGATGTCCTCTGTTGTCGCCAGACGATCTTTCCATAGTGTTGCTCTTCGGATGCCAAAGGGTGTGCGACCTCGGGTGAGATACATGCATCTCCAACGCCAGTGGAATCCTCGGCGGTTACTTTTGCTTTTGGATTCTGGCAGTTGGTGAGTCGCTTCCATCTACACAATACCTGACCTTCCTTTTGCATGTACCTGTCCTTACCTATAAACCGTATAGCCTCAACTCCATTTATTTTGCATCACAGGAAATAGTAAGAGGGACAAGATAGTAGTAAGAGCGAGAAAATTCGAGATAGAATTTCTCCAGAGTAACAATTTTGAAAAAAGCGATGTGAACAGTAAAAAAACAACAACAATCGATGAGCCCGAACTTTTCTTTCTCCCACCCAGGTGGAGGGGAGGAGGATAATTGATTATTTATTTATTTATTTATTTATTTAAAAATACACTCACGCAAGTGTGCCCAAGTAAGGGAAAAAAGCATAATCCAATGCAACATAGTAGACAACCAAAAGGAAAACCCAACACAACACAACATCAAAAATAGTAATAAAACATCACTAAGAACACACGATTACCAGCACGCAGGGAGAGAAGAGAAGGCAGGGCAATGATCAATGGCCCCTGCGAAAACCAAACAAAAGAGACAAAATTTGATCCACGGCTACTGGAGGTGAGTTTCTTCTAAAGCCAGGGTAATCAATCAAATAAAAGCAGAATAGTTCACCTATCACATGTACACAGATAACATGCACTGCACTACTGCTTATATACATGGTTATATTTGAAATGACAAGGTGGATGGTGCTAGGGATAACACCACTCGACGAGAGCACTAGGGCATGCAAGTCGAACCACGGAATCAGATTTTCGGTTGTTAGGTATTCCCTACCCCTAACAATCCGATTCCAGGTCCACCAATAAAAATCAAGATGGAAGCAGTGTGCACGCACCAAGCCATAGAAAGAAGAATCAAAACCAAGTGTAATTAGGTCAAGGCTGGAAGGAACCCGAACCTCACAGTATCATGAACCAAACTACAATGAACTAGAATAGCAGCACACAATTGGTAGTAGTAAGCAAAGGCCATGATGGATAAGGAGCAAACCATAATCCAGAACCGAGAAGGGAAGACGGCAGGAAACATGATGTAAGACTATAACGTAGAAGGCAGCAAACCGGGGTGTAAAACCATAGTTGCCTATTTCCAGTCGAAGATCCATAGAAGGTGTTGCATGACGATCGATGCACACATGTCGTACTACCCACGCGAATCGAAAGAACGAAGCTGCAGTTGCATGCTGTCGAAGCCATAGAGAGAGGGTGATAACATCGGCACACACGGTGATAGATCGAAGACGACGATGACGTTCAATGACCTATCAGAAGTTGTTGCGATGATGATGGTAGTACAGCGACCGCACATTGTAACCGAAATCGCCAGATATAGCTGAACCACACACCACCACATCGTTACCTCTACAACAAGTAAGGAAGCACTGCAATAGGATATAATCTTAACAAGCATCATCAAGACTTAAAACATGCAGCAAATCAATTTTCTCCAACCTCTGCTTGAAAATATGACTATTTTTAGCACTCATAACTTCGCTGGGAAGTAGCTGGAACCATCGTGCAACGCGATAAAGAAAGAAATCAAATAGTCGACTAGCGTTCCTATTCTGAATTTTACCATAGTGCAAATTGAACCCATTACCTCGCTCGCTACCTGGTCTGAACACTCAATACTTGCTTGGGGTAAGTTTTAACTCTTTACGAAGTAACTGAAATCCGAAAACAAGATCGGAGACTACTCTTCGATATCGCAAAGATCTCAGTCCAAGCCACTGCAGCCTTTCCTTGTAGGGAGGCAAATGTCGCCTACAGCATCTCTTATGCACCCGAAGGAAAACCAGTCTGGTGAACACCTGTTGAACCTTCTCAAGTTTCAGTATATCCCTTCTAGCAAATGGATTCCAGGCTTGGGAAGCATATTCTACATGTGGAAGAACATAGGCTTTGTAGAGCCGGACAGGAATATCAGTTCTGTTACAACGGAAGTACGGTGAACATTCAACGGTCAACGTTCACTTGTTCAACGAACATAACGGTCAACGTTTGGAGTTGTTATTCATTCGTACTTGCAAAATGAACATAAACTTTCGCGACGGCAATTGCGGAAACGTATGAAGGATAAAGAAGATCGTCAGTGAATCGTAAAAGAACGATTAAGGAATTTGTGAAGAAAAGTACTGAAAATGTAGTTGCAGAATGGATGTGCTATGTAGTGAAAGGAGATGAAAGTGAGTTTTGAGGAAGGGCACCTATGCATCAAAGGTTGAAAGTTGCGCGACCACCTGAGTTAGCCTACGATGCGTAAAGGGAATCCAGATCCAGAAAGAGGATATTTCGGTTGACACCAGCAAGAGCGATTATCCAATAGACTCACACTTCCAATGGAGACTACCGGCGCCGCTGCAGAGATATTCCAACTTTATTTCCAGTGAAACTTTGAAAATCTGGCAATGAGGTAAAAGACATTTCAGTAGTAAAGACATTCGTCAGAAAACAAAGTAAAGAAGCCAATGAAAATGGGAGAACGATGTTGTTTTCCCGTGAGTCTAGCTGAGTAAACAGCACTGAAGTGAAGGAACGGGATCAACGCGAGAAGTCCTCAAGGAGGAGACATCTTTGTATTTCGGTAAGAGAACGAGTGGGGGTAGTACTTCGTGAGTAGACCGTAACAGATACTGTTATGTCTGGATTTTGAGGATCAGTGAACCGTTTTCCTCAACATGATGCTTGACCCTTCTTCTGCCCCACCCCTCCACATACATTGCGCCTGGCCCCATTATTCCCATCAGCCACGGCTTCCCTATGAACTCCTTTGACTGAATAATTCTTCAATCAAAAATAAGTGGCTGTTAAGAAGTGGTGCTCTAGTGGAACTGCAGTTGACAGACAAGACAGTAACAGAAGAAAGAAAATCCACAACAAATCTCGGGAGTTTAATTGAAAGAGAGAAAAACACGGGTCCCCAATCAATGAGTCCTAAACGTTCTTTTCGCATTTCCAAGGTGGCAGTGGCGTGGCTGGTTATCCAATGTTGATCAATTTTATCGATGTCCATACAGCGCCAGACCCTGCCTGTCCTAAATCTAACCACGGCTCTGTATCTCTGTATTACATTTTCCAGAGATTAGATAGATATGAGGGAGAGGATAAAATTTGGCATTTCTGGAAACTGCCCCCATAAGTGTTTTCCACCACGATACTCAGTTGTGTTGGTAGACAGCTGGGTACCAACATGAATGTTTGGATGGATCTGACGCTGCCCGCACTCTAAAAGAAATCTGAACTCGACGGTGCTGAAGATCCTCTAGAACTTCGGGGCTGGCACCCCCTTCGTAAATTGTGGCTCATGCTTCCTTGGAAGATAACGCCGTCGTGCGTTTAGAAGCACGAATTTCCTCAACAAAATCAGCAACATGAAGGAGTTCAACGAGCGCAGTCGTAAAAAATTGCTGGCCGATCTTACCCAATGGTAAGTTTATTGAACATCATTTCCGAGCATTTCCTAATTTCTATTTTACTTGTGAGCTAACGCTCCTTCGCTCGAAAGTCGCAGCACTTTCCATTAGCCCAGAATGCCAGCATTGTCGACTTTCTAGTTGATCTTGACGTCTTTCCGATCAAAGGGAGGGAAGAATGTGGAAGGAAGTTAGCACCTTACTAACACTCCCTTGAACATCACCATGCGCTTGTCCATTCCTTGCTTTCCTTTCTTTTCTTCGCTTAATCCTACCTTCCACCAAGGGTCCTTCCTTTTAGCTCCGATCCTCCACACCCTGTCTCTTCTGCCCAACTATCTCTTCAAAATCAAGGTGGTCGGGGATATGAAGAAGAGACGGTGAGAGAGAATGGTGTGGACTCCACGTACCCATCAAAACTTGAAAAAATGTGGATAAAATAAAAATAAAAAGAATCAATCGCCAATTAGCCTGGCGGTGGCATCGGGGCAGGGAAAAGAGTTTCGCGCCAATTATTGATATCCCGATGGCACAGGCCATAGCCGTCTTTGATTGAATGGCCGGAGATCAATGGCTACTTCAGCAAGGCCTACCACGGTGTTTTGTGTTGTTTATTGTAAACAGCGGAACAGTCACTCTTGATTCATACAACGAGATTCTCTACTCGGCCATTCACCTTACAACTATGGATGGATGGTCGCAAAAAGAAACCTCCGTGATGGGTCGCCTTCAACGATTTTCCTCAATACCCATATATGGCCATGAGAGAGGTTCAAGAAGTCTCCAAAGCCAGAGCTTTCCCAAAGGTTTACTGAACCCTGGTTAGCAGCCTCTCTACTACTGAACACTTTGCTGAGGTCGAGGTTGTTTCATCAAGGTGTTGAGGAATTCACAGAAGATCTGCTGTTTTTCACAAATCAGTTTTGGCTACACGATGTTCCTCGCACGCCACACGGCACTGACGAAAAGCGGTATGCGAAAAGGACGAAGTTAATTGGACATCCAAACGATGGCATCATGTGGAGCGGCAGAAACTCAAAATTTTCATCCAAAGCTTCTTTTCCTTCCCAGGATTAGGCTAAAGCAGATGAGCTAGATACTTTTTCATGTAAGTGGAGGGGACATGAATTTAGCCTACAACTAGGGAGGGAAGGGGCTTAGAGGTCAGTGAAAACTTTGCAATCCCTCTCCCCCCCCCCCCCAAGACTTTGAGTGGCCTCGACTATATAAGGTGTAGCAAAGACTGAGTATAACTTATTGTATACACACTCATCCACACATCCATTGGTGCGTGTTGTCATAGAAATTGGAGCTTTGGAGCTCACCTCGGCGCCTTGGTGTATGTTCGTAGAACACTGCACTCTGCATGAAACCCAGCGCATTCCACATTATCCGCTTTCTCTTCCTTCTTCCGTATATACCACCCACACAGCTCTCTATCTGCTTCGTGATGTTTTGAAAAAGACCAAGTGAGCTTCGCGATCTACATCGCATTACGGGGCATCTGTGAGGACCGGCTGTCGGTAAAATTGGGTGGACAGAAGTTGCTCAACGAAGTGTTTGGCGACAGTAGCCTCTCTATAAAGGGTGTCCCAAAATTATGGGCGCCTGAACTCGTGATTCTTCGGATTCCTCTATACAATTGTATCAAACCTTTTTCTTTCATTTGCTGCTCAGTAGGTGCACAGGATCTTCTTCTACCATGGTGCATGCTTGTCGGGGTGAGGCTCATGGTATTTTAGAGAATTCAGGAGTTTTTCAAATACACTTGGTGGTTATTCGCTTCAACGGTGACACGCATCTCGCCGTACTTTTGTTCGAGCGAAAAAATTTCCACGTCCTGAACCGTTCAGGGCAACCACTGTGGCCAACAACGTCTGGTAGAGTATACCATGCCGATAGTGTTTGGATTCCAGCAATCGGGTCCCAGTAATGATTGAGGGTCCAATGATGACACGCTGTTGGTTTCCGTCGATTTCGGCGTAAAGCTTGTGAATGTGAACATGAAGAACACACTGCTACACATATTGGAGCATTGGCCTCACTAGTATTCCGCAACAACACTTGGTAAATTTAGCGGCATGGCGCTCAAGTTTATAGAATCAAATTGATACAAGAGCTAATGCCGACCCGATTTGTTCGAATTCATCACTTTTCCAAACGTCCGTCAAATCTGCCAAAAAATGATTCCATTGATCTCGTGCCGGGGTTCAACAAGAACAAGGTCTGACGAGTCAGCCACCCTAGTATGGAATTACATAAGGTAGCCCTGAGAAAGATTTGAAAAGGAAGTATGTATGGAAAAAGTTGCGTGTCATGGGTGGTTGAGTGATAGAGGGACTTTGAGCTTGTATCCTTGTCGGGGCAGAGAAACTTATGATATGACTGCTGTGTCTTGTTACACAAGATGTGAGTAAAGTTGTGAATGGGTTGATTTTTCATTCACTCTATTGACGCCAACAAAATATTGCAATACATTGGGGCACATAATTTTGAGACACCCTGTAAATCTATGGATTTTACATTTGTGACGCTGAAGTGCCCATTTACACCCCTCACCACAAATGCCCATCGTAGCAACATGAAACGATCTGCATGCTATGCGCTCTATGCTCCGGAAGCTTTGTCCTCTCACTGGTGTAGTACATCACATTGTCCACTCTTCCGTACGAAAATCGACAAATACGGTCGATGGCACCTGATGCTGCAGAGTTTCAACTTTTACGAATGTAACCATTGAAGGGTATATCACACACTTTCCGGCCCTTTACACTGTGACTGTTGATTTCTCGATGTCAGCCATTATGACTTCATAAAATTTTCAGTACCGCATTTGCACTTACCTACTGGTGGACTCGCTAAACATCTCCTGGTTTATATGCGTATAGGTTCAGGCTAGAAGATTTCGACTTCTTGAGCACTCACTCAACGGTATGGTTGATAAGCCGTTATCAGCCTTAGGCTCAAAAACCAATCTTTTCAACCAGTATACCAGCTTGTTCTCCGTCTACCATTTTAATTTGGTATATTTTTGTCACGGTTAAACATAACTCAGCTTTTACACGGTCCCCAGACGGCTATGTAGAGGAAGTATAATCCCTCATGAGTGAACACGACTCCATCTATTGCATGCTCCGCTCCTGAAGGCGGGTCTCTCTTATATATGTATACATACCCTACCTGCGACAAACACCATAAACTTGCCTTTACTCCTTTACCTTCCTGACGACGGCCGCGCTCTTTTGGAAAGACTTACAGAATTCTCCACATAAACACCGAACATTTAAACGCATGTCCACCCTGAGTGGACGGAGGATTTCCACATGGTCCATGTGCGCTCTTTACATACCCTACTACCATGACCCACCCAACCCAAAGTTAACCCAACCTCTCCCGCTTGTTTCTCAGGTAATGTCGAGTTCCGGGTGGACAGACAAACAAAATAACAGGCAAACCAAACTCCTGGTTTATATATAGGTCATGATGAAAGACAATGGAAGGTTATGATTTCTAGGCTGCTCTGTAACCGAGTTTCGAAGTTAATCGTGGTGAGCACCGCCTACTCGGAGCTTGCTTCGCCCACTAAAGGCGGGCCTGTCTTAACTACACAGATACAAACTCCCTCAACTCGCCTTCATCCAAGTTTTCTCGACGTTCGGAACGGCCTATAAAGGAGTCTGAGGAATCGGTCTTTCTCGGGAAGGAAAACGTGTTGGATCCTTCCATCTTACTCAGTCTAATCAGCACTGCTGTTATGCAAGCGATGATCATCGAATAATTAGCTCAACTTTCGGATAGATAAGAAAGTCGGCTTTCTCTCCGGGGTTCCATCGTATCTAGGTGTGGTTCCTAACGACCCCCATCTCATGCTCAGCGCGTCGGGGGGGGGGGGGAAGGGGAGGGCATTTATATTGCATGAGAACAATTTCTGCACTATGGCTATACGTATCAGCCTTCCCCTTCAGAGCTTGTTAGAACTCTATACCCCTTAACCTTTTTTGTTTTTCTGGATCTTGAAACACTCAGATAATCTCTAACAAGGAAGGCACATCAGGTCATGGTGAGCTTTCTCAAAACGGTTTTTTTGCATTTTATAGGGTCACATACAAGAAGCAAAAAACCGGTCTCAAATTTGGCTAAATGGTTTTGGGGGGACCAGAAAATAGTTGATGGTTCGGTCCCCACTGAGGACAAATTTTTGCATTTTTCTAGTTTTCATCCATTTGTGCTCATGTAAGACCATACGTGCACAATATGTGCAAAATCAATTTTTATTCTACCAGGGAACCGTTATCTCCTGTACTTTTGCGTACTAAGCGAATGATTGGTTTGGACCTGCCAACGCTCATAACAGGAGAACTAGGGGTTTTCCCGCAAAGTACGTGTGATATTCATGCTCAGGGGGTCAAACTACCCTGGATGACAAATTTTTAGCCTAATCGTCGTTTGGACCCAAACTCGGAAAATTGGGCGACGAATAGTACTACTACTGCCATAGTACAGAGCACTCAACGAAAGGAGCTCGTTAGCCGATATAAGGAAATATTTGCTATCTTTTGCCTTCGCATGATGTTGCTATTAGGTTGTAAGGAAAGTTCTGGCCGGTTTTTGAAATTTCAACTTCGAGAGATCATAACTCAGCTCAGAATGCATCTTTTCTCACAGAATGAGCACCATTAGATTCGCTACACTCTTGGCAACACTATGCATACCTACATATCTCAATTTGATAAAGGGCTGATAATTTATATTGCGCGGAACGAAAAAAAGTCGACTCCAAATCGCCACTCTTTCTAAACACACTGCTACTGAAGGAGCTGGCCAGATGTTTTGAGAAGTGGGGCATAGTTAGCGCTAGATCTGATGAACATGATAGACGAGTAAGGGCCTTACCCTGCAACTGCTTCAATTAGTGGAAGAGGATTTGTGAAAAATGCGTTTGCGCGTGACTGCCGTGAGGGGTCCCGCGGCACCCATTTTTTGGATTTTTCCAAATCAAGGCCACTTGAGGTGGTCAACTGATGTTGCTTGTTGAGGGCTAATACTTGTGGATATCCCCTGCAAATATGGACGCTCATCGCCTTCTGCCGTTTTAGTTAAAGCGATTTGATCAATTGAAAATCCAAGCAGCTCGTTCTCATTTCTGCACTTCTGAAACCAGAGACAATGTGTTCCATCCAGTGATTCACCCCTCCTCTTGCAGTATTTACATTTGTGGTCCTCTTCGCCAAGACTCGGCTAAACAAGAACGTGAAGTGAAGTCATCTTAAGAGTGCCATTTTTGCAGCACTTTGAAATTTCTTTAATAACTCGAAAACCTTGTGGCATTCCAAATAAAACATATATTCTGAAAGAGCAACTTTTTGTCTATCTAACGAGCGCAATATGTCAGCTGATACCTGCTGACGCGCCCTGATATTTGAATTTATCTTGTGAACGCGAAAAAGCGGCCAGAACTTTCCTTACAACCTAATAGATGCAGGTCACTTGGAATACCTTGATTGTGCACATGCTCCATTGCATTTAATGGAGGCTGTAAGTTGTTCGTCTGTACAAGTTGAGCAGTGACTGTGTGCCCATGTCCACCACATTGTCTCGGTTTGGGTCAAAATCTCAATTTGGATAGTATTTTGTATCTGGGGCTAGTTGAGCCTCCTGAGCACGAATATCACACTAGTTTCGCAGGGAAACCCTTGGCACGCGTGCTAGGGGCGCCAAAGGGTCCAAACACTTCAACCACAGAAAGCTTGCAAATGAGGTCACTTTCGTGCACCAGCGACAAAAATTGCAGTCATTTTGCATGTGCGCAAATAGTATAGCGCTGGACAAAGAAAATTGATGAAATGCAAAAGCGAAAACGTCTAGGGGACTTGAACCACAAACAGCCCCTCAACCGTGCCAATGCCAGTCCACCTCCCTATCCACTCGGCCATCCAACCACTTCAAGAATCCTTGTCTGTGCGTCCCCTATCAGTTTTCTTTGCTTCCTTTAGCAGTTACGATAAGTGATTCTACATTTCTGAACCAGTTCGCAGTGGTTTTGGCGTAGATTTGAAGACAGTCTTCTGATATGCAGATACTGAACGCCGCAGCTGGAAAGCATTGCAACAAACTGATCAAAACTGCTTCATTCCAAGTAACATTTGTCACCCATTTTTTGACCCCCCCAAAACCATTTAGCCGAATTTGAGACCGGTTTTTTGCTTCATGCATGTGACCCTATAAAATGCAAAAAACCGTTTTGAAAAAGCTCACCATGACCTCATGGGCCTTCCATGTAATTTACTCGCTTTCAAATGTATGCCAGTTTTGTCATTTGAAAATTCCCCCTTTCGTCACGTTCTCATACAAGCATTTTATCGGGTAGCGTGTTCCTTTGCTGAGTAATCACGCAGAAAACGAGACGTTACGCGTTTTGCCCACCAGCCGAGATGCAATTGAAGATGTCTTCGTTTCTGATGCGGTTCCACTATCGCCGCCACTTCTATCTTAGTTTGCATTTGCTTATGATAATGAACTCTTTGTGAGAGGACCAGAAAATGCAGATATCCATCTTCCTCCCGTCTCGCCAACCAAAACAATGAGAAACGCTTGCTATGATAACTGTATTTCTATTTAAAATTTATAACACCTTCGATTGTAAGCTTAATTTTATTGAGTCCTGAACACCGAATAGAAAAAATTTTCCAGTTGCTTCCTGTCAGCTCTCCGGAGTGAAGGTGCACGGGTGAAACACGCGAAAAGGCTGTTCTCCAAACTGAATGGTCTGACGTGGCTTTATGCAAATGCAACGTGTTCCGCCTAGGCGGATGCAAGGGTAGAGAGCCCTGCGGCGACAATGGGACAATGTTACTCAAACGCAATGATTGCCATTGCCCAAGCCCTGTGTGCATGTTTCAGAATTTCACCAATTTTAGACTTCTTCCCACAACCTGATAATAAAATTAGATGAGATTTTCGCACTTACACCTCTGAACATTTTCTTGAGAGAAAAGGTTTTTTTTGAAAATTTTGATGAAGCTACACTCGTCATTGTGCTCAGAGGGGAGTTGCAGAGGTATTACTCGAGCTGTGCCCACAAAGCTATGGAATGGTGCACACGTGTCGTGACGGGAATTGCGCATGTGATGAAAAGACGAGTTCTGAGACCAAAGAAATGCACATAGGATAACAAAAATTTCTGCTCCAGAGCTCCAGAAAAAAGGGATTCCGTTCCACCAACAGGGACTACCATAAAGGACTCATGAATATGGAGCCCCATAGAGGATAAAAAAGTCTACTTCAAAAAAGGACCCATGGATATGTACTCCTATAAAGAATCATGGATATAGCGTCCCATAAAAGTCCCATGGATATTGAGTCCCATTGAAGAAAACAAAAAAATTCTGCTTCAAGGAAGGATTCATGGAAATGCACTTCCATGAAGGACCCACGGACATGGAGTCCCATGGAGTATAACAAAAAATTTTTGCTCCAAAAACAGAATTCTGCTCCATCACTAGGGACTCCCATGGAGACGGTAATGACAGTCATCCCGTGGCAGCAGCAAGCCACTAACAGTACAAGTAACTGAGCGGCTCTCAAAGGGTCCCCCAGTAATATCTGGTTTGTACCATTTCAGGCTTGATAAAGGTGCTAGGCGCCGAAAGCCTGTCTGTAAGGCTCGAAATGCTTTTGCAATCTTTTTGCAACCAATTTTGTGGAAGCTTTTATGAGCCTTTCGGAATAAATTTTTCACACATTGTTTCCACACATTTAAAAAAATCAAAAACGGTCCCTTCCGAGTTACCGACAAGATTAAGAACGCTTTAGATTTAAATTAGATTTTATTCACTATATTTTTCAACATAAAACCGCTTAAATACTGTACAGAAAGCATCACATTTTATTGGAAGCTGGGATATTGTAACGTTAGACCTGTTAGTGTGAACAGCATAAATACTAATCGAGATTACTTTGTTATTCAGCTAGTTAGTGCAGACTGAGAAAAGTATTTCCAACGAAAGTGCAATGGAGGTGACTGAGAAAATTCGAAGGAAATGCAGAAGAGAGGTGACATACTTAGAGGTGGCCTACATTGGACCGCAGAATAAGCAAATTTACGAATCACATTAGGTTATTTACAACGTGAGAAAGCACACAACATTGAGCAATGCTCCTTAAAGAGCTCGACGGAAGACATTTTATCTCAACCGGATGGATCAACACAGTTATGAACTAGACACCACATGAAGTACTGGAATACCTATCGTCAATTACTAGATGTCGTCAAGTCCTGTCAATACTTGAAAAAAGGTTTTCACAAAAACAAAAAACACAAGCATCACAGCATTCTGGCAAGATTTTTTCCTATAAATACTACCAATTGGGCCTGCGAGGCTGCTATCCTCGTCATGGTATATGGATGAAGTTGCTTTGTGCTACAAAAAAACTATTCTTCTACAAAGCATTCGAAGAGGACGTCCTGTAATGCAAGGTGATCAATAAATATGCAACACGGTTCCGGAGGTAGCGTTTCGTGACATTATTCCAAGAAATTCCACACAAACTTTCAAAACTCTCATACCACGATCAATTTCATCTATCTCACGCATATGCTTTCCTTCCGCTGCTTTTTTGAAGCTCTAACTGCTGCTCTTACATGTCTAGAATACGATTCTTTTACAGCCATCGTCTCTAAGGCATCGTATTCGCGACGTTCCAAAGGGCCCATCCTCTAAGTAAACCCATTTTAGCTAAGCGTTAGCTATGTACCTCGAGCATCATATTGCACTGGTGAGCTGTGGACTTCGCATGAGATAATCTGAACTGGGCTAACTCAGCGATGCAGTTTGGCAAAGATAGGACGAACAGTTTTAATGGATCCACACATGCGGGTGAAATCATCCACTAGTGCCACACGCTAGCCCAAGTAAGCGGAGTTCTGCGACTATACCCCATGATCGTACAATCCACCATCCGCTTTTGACTCGCCCGCCATGGCTACAGGTGTACGTGGTAGGTGTTTGTATTATAAGTAGGAAGAGCTATTACAACGATAATGCGGCCTTAGACTGATAGTCTGGTTATGAAAGTTAGTGGTTCATATAATAGAAGGATAACAGACCACGATAGGCGGCCAACACTCCAGCCTGAACCAAGCAGAATTTGGCTACTGTGTGCAGCAAACAATCTATTTTATAGACGTCCTCAAAACCTTATGCGAGCACTTGAACATTGACGATTGCGGCTGTGGTCCTCGGTGAAATTTTTCCGCTAGTTACAGTCGTTAAAGGATCGTGCACGGAAAATGAATTTCTCTGTTGCTCTTATATTTATGTTGTATTTGCTCAATATGGGCCGCATGCAAAATTTCACGCGAAAAAGTGAGAATACGACTGAGATACACATCTCAAAGTGGTGGCCGAGGGAGGGAGGGGGGGGGGGGCCTCAGAGTAAATGCCCGCCCCATCGTTTGCCGCGGACTGAGACGAAGAGTGGGACTGTTTACGTATCTCGCATCCGAATCTTTCTGTTCCCGGCTCGGCTTTTGGCCTGCAACCGGAGGCGCATAATTGTCCTTTCCGCAACTCTGTCGTTCTTCAGGCGAGTTCGCATCTGATAAATGGTATTTTCATGCAGCCACTTCCAAAGTGCTACTCTGTCGTTCTTCCCAGCGCCCTATTCATATGCTCCTTCAGGCATTGCGGCCACTCCCTTCTTCACATTTGAAGCGACAGAATTTCCGACCAGCACCGATAATGTTCTTCGGTGATCACCCTCTTCAGGACACGATCACTGTGTAGCTGTTCAAATACAAAAAACGAACAATATCAATATCAGCTAGAGTACATTCGACCTCGCTAAGCGAGAGAAAAGCACAAGCGTTGGTGTTCGGAGCAACGTGAGCGGAACAGTGATGAGCAACTTTTTGCATTATTTACGGATCACCCCGTATACCATAAGGTGATAAACTTAATTTTGATCACTTGTATGTTGAAGTGATACATTGTTGAGGAAAAATCAAACAAATTAGCGATATTCTCATGATCGAACGATTCCGTTTCGAGATGACAAATATACATACAACACTTCCGCACCTTTTCAAAACTTCGAAATTGTGTAGCAACCATGCCGTGCTACGTCGATCTGAAACGCGGTAATCAGAAAACGCCGTGCTCAGTGAGTTCACTGTTAACTTCCCTTCCAAACTGTAAGGTGTTCCCAACATGATATGTTTGAAAATTATGTTTTTTCTATTGCAATCGTTTCCTATCGACACGTATCAAAAGCTACAGTCATCAGTTGTCGATTTTTGTGAGTCATTAGGCGGCAACGTCCCTTGTGAAATTTTACTCTTCTCTCAAAACATAAAGCTTTGTTTAGTTTTTTCTTAAAAAAAAGCGAATCACTCAAAACATGAGACCCGTGACAAGAATGTTGTTCTACGCAACAGCCGGATAAAAGGAGGTGACTGCAACGCTAGGGTGCCCTACGCTCGCCGCGGTTGGATCCGCAATATCAAGGACAATATTCTCCAACAATATCGCGTCAGAACGACTCCCGGGTAATCAGTAATATCTTTCCAGGATTCAATGAATATTCAACAGATTGCCTTTGCTCAAATTACTCTAAAAGTAACACCGCTGGCTACCCGAAGAGTATTTTGGCGAGCAACCTTTCTAAACGATATATTTGGTGCATCGGCAACCCTACGGACTCAGACTAACACCATGCCAGGGAAAGCAATATGTAAAATGAAAGAATTGGAGAAATCCCGGCTCTGATATCTTATTAACACCGCGAGTTCAGAGCCCACCGGGAGAGGTTGTCCTGCTCGTCAACAACTTTCTCAGGACAGCCTTCGTAACAAAAGATAATCTCTTACGAATCACTCAACGTCTTGGTGCTCATCTCACGATATGTCAAGCTGGCAAACTTTCGCAATAAGCTCAAAAAGAATGGGAAAGGGAAGAAGACGGGAGAAAACATCGACCCAGAGGGCATCATAAGGAAACCTGAGAGACCATATGAAGAATCGAAAACATTATCGACGAGATCGATTTCGGGATAAGCAAGGCGAAAAAGCCCTCACAGAGGTAAATGTCGTCCTCCAACAAAGTCAGCTGAAGACGCAATCACGTCACCGAAATACGAAGACTCTTGTATGAAACCCGAAGAAGAAGTGGAAAACATTGAAATATTGGAAAGGCAATTCGAGCATCGCGATCACGATATGGCCAAGAAGGTTCACAAACGTTTATCAGCAAAAGCGTTCAGTTCAAGATATCGGTAAAGAACTCGATATTTGGAAAGTAGTTCACGTCTACTCCCTACTCGACGAATCAGAGAAAGCTCATCAGGCATCACTACCTTGGGTGAGATGCGCCTTCTGCTGAAGACAAGGCCTTCATTACTCCAATTCGTGCCCTGACTTTTCCGACGGCGACCAGCGATACGGTCTCATCCGACAAGATGGCAAGTGTGCCTACTGAAGGTGCAATCCTTAAGTAGAATGCCGTGAAAAGAGAAAGCCATGTTGGTATTGTGGGATATTAAAAGACACAATTTTGAAGTTCCTCATTCCAAGGGAAAGGACACTTTCGTGCATTATGCTCTACCAGTCGGGTTGGCTGGCTGACGCCGGCCAACCCTCCTGGACTCGGATTGGCCGGCGAAGCCGGCCAATCCTCGTAGGGGCGGCTTCGCCGCCCCGGTAGGGTGGCTTTAGGGCTTTCTGCTTTGTAGCGAGGAGCGACTCTCGGCTCGCCGCTAGCGCGGCGAGCCGACTTTCGCATGCGCGCTTCGCGCGCATTGCAGCAGGAATAGGCCCTGTGTATAGGGAGCGCACATTGCAGCAGGGAACGGATAATATGCGGCTTGTATATATTGTGAGCAAACCTCCAACGATCATCGACTTTAGTTGAAACTAAGAGACACCACACCCATCTGTAACCCCTTCCCCACTGAAGGCAAAACCCCTTCAAAGAAAGGCAGGATTCGATCCGAACACAAAAGTAGATTTGAAGCACTTAGTAGTACCAAAGTAAGGAAGATGGATCGAAACGGTCAAAAAATCCAAGAAAGAAGACCCCCTTCCCATCGTTGATCAAGTGTGTAAGGCACAATCGCAGAGGGGCGGCCACGCTAAAAGGAGCGGCAGCAGTTGGAGGTGTCTCATCGTGAGCGCTGAGGCGCTCCGTAGTAGTTGACTTTCGAGGATTAAAATTTTTGAGAGACGTGCATGTACCAGTTTTATAAGAAACATTGACCTTAACTGATTGCCGAAAGATACACCTGATAATAACACACCACTCCCTAATGGTAACCGAGAACAAACAGTCACTTTGTGAGTGTAGTACCAATATTGCAATTATGGCCGGGCTAGGCTTAGAACTTATGTACTCTATACACAGGGGGTTGACGTGTACAGAGTACATAAGTTTGGTGGGTTGACTCCTACCCAATCCTAACCTGCCCGACCTCCACACACTCGTACCCATTTTCGTCTGTCCCTATCCAGTTCTTACTCGCACGACCTGAGCAGTTCCATTCCTGACCTTCCCGATTTTCGGAACCCAAGCGAGGGTTTATAAACTTGAGCACCCATCGGTTCCGGCGCAGGTCCCGCCCGTAATGGACGGAGCTAGACTCAGGACTTATGTGCTCCGTACACATGGCCTCTACCCAATCGTAACCTGCCCGACTTCCACATGCCCGTACCTAACTTGCTTCTTGTGTGCTCCCAACACCTTGGTCAGTCTCTACCCAGTCCTCACACGCACTACCTCAACATACCCATTCCCGACCTTCCCGATTTTCGGAACCCAGGCGAGGACTAAATTTGAGCACCCATCGTTTTCAGCGCAGGTCCCGCCCATGGTGGGCGGAGCTAAGCTTGAAACTTATATGCTCCGTACACATGACCCCTACCCAATCCTAACCTGCCTGACCTCCACAGGCCCGTTCCTAATTTGCTTCTTGTGTGCTCCCTACATTTTGGTCTGTCCCTCCCCAGTCCTTACATGCGCGACTTCAACAGACCCTTTCCTAACTTGTCCGATTTTCAGCACTTGAGCGAAGACCTGAATTCCTTTATTCATTGATTTTGGCGCAAGCCCCCCCCCCATGGTGGGCGGAGCTAGGCTTAGAACTTATATGCTCCGTACACTTATGTTTTCCTCTACGCTATCCTAACTTGCCCTACCTCTACAGGCCCGTTCCTAATTTGCTTCTTGTGTGCTCCCTACATTTTGGTCTGTCCCTGTCCAGTCCTTACTCGCACGACTTCAACAACCCTTTCCTAACTTGTCCGATTTTCTGCACTTAAGCGAGGACCTAAATTCGTTTATTCATCGATATCGGCGCAAGCCCAGCCCATGGTGGGCGGAGGTAGGCTTAGAACTTATGTGCTCCGTACACTTGTGTTTGCCCCTGCCCTATCCTAACTTGCCCTACCTCTGCAGGCCCGTTCCTAATTTGCTTCTTGTGTGCTCCCTACATTTTGGTCTGTCCCTGTCCAGTCCTTACTCGCACGACTTCAACAACCCTTTCCTAACTTGTCCGTTTTTTTGCACTTAAGCGAGGACCTAAATTCGTTTATTCATCGATTTCGGCGCAAGCCCAGCCCATGGTGGGCGGAGGTAGGCATAGAACTTATGTGCTCCGTACACTTGTGTTTGCCCCTGCGCTATCCTAACTTGCCCTACCTCTACAGGCCCGTTCTGCTCCTTGTGTGCTCCCTACAATTTGGTCAGTCTCTATCCACTCCTTACTCGCACGACCTGAGCAGTCCCATTCCTGACCGTTCCGATTTTCGGAACCCAGGCGAGGACTTAAATTGGAGCACCCATCGGTTTCGGCGCAGGCCCCCCCCCCATGGTGGGCGGAGTTAGGCTTAGAACCTATGTGCTCCGTACACTTGGTCCCTACCCAATACTAACCTGCCCGACCTCCACAGCCCGTGCCTAATTTGCTTGTTGTGTGTTCCCTTTACTTTGGTCAGTCCCTCTCCAGTCCTTACATGCGCGACTTCAACAGACTCTTTCCTAACTTGGCCGATTTCCAACACCTGAGCGAGGACCTAAATTCGTTTATTCATCGATTTCGGCCCAAGACCCGCCCATGGTGGGCGGAGCTAGGCTTAGTTCTTATATGCTCTGTACGCTTAGGTCAGCCCCTAACCACTCCTTACTCGCGCGACCCTCCAGGATACAGTTGAGATGAGGCCCTACCGAGTCTTAACTTGCCCGATCCCTACAGGCCCACTCTTGATTTAGCCAATTTTTTGAACCATTTCTGCGCAAGCCCCGCTCACGGTGGGCGGAGCTAGGCTTAGTCCTTAATGAGCTCCGCACACTTTGGTCAACCCCTACCCATTCCCAACTTGCCCGACCTCTCCACGTTGCAATTGAGTTGAGAGTAGATTATGTGACAAAAAACGGACACATGCACACACACACACACACACACACACACACAAACACACCATTCTGGTTTTAGCTTGCCTCTCATGTGCTCCGTACATTTTGGCTTACCCCAACCCATCCCTAACTTGCCCGACCTCTACAGGTCCATTCCTAGCCTGCCTGATTTTTGGAACCTGAGCGTGGACTTAAATTTGAACACCGGCAGTTTCTGCGCAAGCCCCGCTCAGAGTGGGCGGAGCTAGGCTTAATTCTTATGTGCTCTGTGCGCTTAGGTCAGCATCTACCCAATTCTAACATGCCCGACCTTTCCAGACAGCAGTTCAGTTGAGAGATCATATCAATGAGATAGGGGTGTATGTGGTGCAGACAGGTTGTAAATGGTTGACGCTGCACTGTGGGAGTGACATAGGTACCCTCGGCGTATCCCTAGGTAATGCCTCCTTTCCTTACCGGCCCATCACAACACAGCTGCGTCGCCATTCGCCTTTCGAGGCTCCTTATCAGCCCTTATCAGTTGCTATCACATCCGTTCCCTCACCAATAATGTCCCCTTACCACCCCTACATTACCTTAAAAATTCAGGATCCCAGCTTTGCTGCGACGCGAGGTATGAATTTCCCGCCATTCGCCTTTCGGGGCTCCTTATCAGCCCTTATCAGTTGCTATCACTTCCGTTCCCTCACCATTAATGTCCCCTTTCCACCCCTATATTATCTTAAAAATTCAGGGTCCCAGCTTTGCTGCGACGCGAGATATGATTTCCCGCCATTCGCCTTTCGGGGCTCCTTATCAGCCCTTATCAGTGCTATCACTTCCGTTCCCTCACCCATTGATGTCCCCTTAACACCCCTACATTACCTTAAAAATTCAGGATCCCAGCTTTGCTGCGACGCGAGATATTATGCGGTGAGCGGACAGACAGACAGACACACACACACACACACACAGACAGACAGACAGACAAACAAACACACCAAACTTCTGCTTTATATATAGAGTATGATACCAAACTCGAAAGAAGAAACAAGTGATGCTGTCGAGGATGTCAGACAAGAGCTACTTGAAGCATCAAAACCAAACAATAGCAACTCCTCCGCCTCGGGAGTGTAGCAAAAGCTACAGTCATCAGTTGTCGATTTTTGTGAATCATTGAACGGCAATGTTTTCTTGATCCCTTGTGGAACTTTACTTTTCCCTCAAAACGAAAAGCTTTGTTTAGTCTTTTCTTGGAAAAAAGCAAAGCGGGAATCACGCAAAACATAAGACCTGTGACAACGATGTTTTCTGAATGTTGTTCGACGCGATGGCCGGATAAAAGGTGGTGACTGCAACGATGGGGTGCCTTCAGCTCTAGCTTCGAGTTCCCTTTGTCTCTCCCAACGACCTCGGTTGGACCGCAATATCAAGGACAATATTCTCCAACAATATCGCTTCAGAACGACTCCGGTTAAATAGTAATATATTTCAGAATTCAATAAATATTCAACAATTTGCCTTTGCTCAAATTGCTTTAAAGGTAACACCGCGTCGCCACCGCCAAGAGAATTTGACGAGCAACCTTTATAAACGCTACACGACATATTATAGACGCTTCCATTTCTTCCCGTTTTCCTTTTCCTCTCTACCCCTCCCGGTGCCCTTGAAGCGTTGATCCCAATATCAGCTTTGAGTTATGATAGACCCTAATTACCATGGACATACACAATGATGGACTGATGCTCAGCGATCGGTTTCTTCGCATTAACAGCAAAACAAATGAACGTCGAAAATACCGTTTCAAGGGTTGTTCCAGAAGCAGCTTGTGCAAAAAAGGAACAATCAATGGTGAAAAAAAACTCGTTCATTATCTCATATTTAATACTATAGTGTTCCACTGATCAAAATTAAGTTTATCACCTGAAACTGTTATTCTTCAAGTTACCATCATTACGCGGAGGCGCATTAATGCTTCCACAGCAAGCATCCATTTTAAAGACAGCATTAGGGGTAATGCGGTAATGGAGAAATCCCTACAAGAAGTAACTCACATGGTAGTCCAGGGCCTAGAAAGGCTATCTGTGGCGAAATCCCGGTGAAAAAGCGCCCCTCCGAGCTGTAGTAACGGCGCAACGGATCATTGATTTCTTGATCCCGCCTCCCTTTGATTTCTTGATCCCGCCTCCCGATGACGTAATTCCCGATTGACTGGGGTGGGAGCGGCCAAGGAGATGCGGCAGGATCGAAGGTTTTGCGGCTCGCTTTCGCAGTTTTAGCTTGAAGCTCACTCCAAAAAGTAGATGTTGTCGTACTTCCAAACATTCTCTTGTGTATACTTGGCAACATGCCAATGGAAAACTACATTAGATTACTTCCCTCTTGACGGACAGGTCGTCCGCGTTGAGACTCAACGGTGAGAAGGGGGTCCTATTTCTCGGGTTTTTGGCCATTTCCAACCGCTTTTTCTCCACTGTCTTGTTACTAAGCATCTCGACTTTCATATCACTACTTCTTTTACTTTTCGTCCAACTTTCTCCTAATGATGCCTTTGATGCAAGTAACTGAAGCGTCAAAGGAAAAGAACCAGTTTCATTTCGGCCGGCGCCGCAAAAATAAATAAGATTAGAATATAGAAAGTCACACGCATTAGTCAGCGTAGTTTGCAACAGCACGCGAGTGCTCTAAAACTGCTCAATTCTTATAGTGCATCCCTTTTTGAATATTCATCACACCACTGCCGTAAGCTGTATATGCAAATGTAACAAAAATCCATAAAGAAAGCATTTCAGTGACACACCTGTCGTAGGTAGTCCTCGTGTCGGTTGCCTGAAATTCATCCTATTTTCAGAATAAGAGAAACATTCGTTCGAAATATGCTGGGCATTACGTACTTTTTCAGGGACTGCAAAGCAATAATTCAGCTGCTGCGTTTAGATCCCATGCTCTCGACTGCAAGGCTTCTGCCGCTTTGCCTCTGTTGGAAGCAATCTGAGTCTCAACAAGGTGTTCGATTTTCAGCTCCTTCAAGGCGACAGCGATGTCGCCTCTACACTTTGCGACCATCTGATCGCAACGAGATCGGCTGAAAAAGAAAGCGATCTTAAGGATGATATTCGAAATTAGTGAAAGCAGAAACATACTCTGCGAAGGGTGCATCTGCATACAGAATCTCCATCTGCTCAGCACGACTAATGCCTGTATCGCTTACTGGCTGCATTCCAGGAGCATTTTGACTCGATCGAGAGCCACCCTGAACCCTACTCTTTCCGAAGCCTACTTCGTATTCCACATCAATGACAACACACTCACAGCAAGAGGATCGAATGCTTGAAGCAGATCCACATCTTCACTTATTGTGACTGGAGTGCACGGGCCCAGGCGTGGCGGGAGAATTCCACCTGCTCGTTGGGAGTAATGTTGTGAGTAATTCGGAGGGACTAAAATATGTCTAGAAATATGCATGTATGCTTCCCAGAGGAGATTTGTTACAATTCATCAGTTCCGTTGTCCGATAAGTCAATCGCATCCTAATTTTACTGGCGGGGGGACTAAAATATGTCTAGAAATATGCATGTATGCTTCCCAGAGGAGATTTGTTACAATTCATCAGTTCCGTTGTCCGATAAGTCAATCGCATCCTAATTTTACTGGCGGGGGGACTAAAATATGTCTAGAAATATGCATGTATGCTTCCCAGAGGAGATTTGTTACAATTCATCAGTTCCGTTGTCCGATAAGTCAATCGCATCCTAATTTTACTGGAGCGCTCCAAAATGGCCTCGACGTGGAAACAAGGTCAGCTGAAATTAGCGATGAGTTTCTGGAAGAAACGAAAAAGATCTACCAGCGGTAGGGATGACTTGAAACAAAAAGATGCAGTTCGGTACCAGTATAACCAGAGGTTTCGGTCAAGTTGTGCTTATAGAACTTAAGCCAATACGAAAAGAGCAAAGGAGGGCAATGCGAGGCCCTGTCAACAATGAATTTAGGTTAAAAGCTGGAGCAACAGCACGAAATTGGCGCCAACGCCATAAACCGAGATCGCAATCATGATCAGCGCCCCGAGTAACCCCCCAGCAAGAATCATTTTCATCCAACACGCGCTTTGTGGGATAGTCAGTTAAATAACGTTATAAAGGAAGGTGCTAAAAATATATGGAAAAATCTCTCCATTTAAAGGCTCAGAAAGGCGGTAGACGCGGAAAATGAGATCAATCGATTTCGTAGAATTTTTTCGAGTATTTTGGAATGAATTTGTGAGTCTCACATTCTTTCGACACCAACTGTAGCAACAATAAGGAGCTGCAACATACCCATACCGAACAGTGGCGAATTCAGGGACACTGGAGCGCTGTTTGTGAGGCTGAATAAAGGAAGCTGTGTTTGCATAGTCGGTTGTGGTCTGATTGAGTTCAAAGAGACGTTCGCTGGAGCAGGCTGAAAAATTCCGACTTACTATTAGTTACGTACGCTCCCCTTATTACCGGCAAGCGTTTACCGTAGCACGTAGCCTTGGGGGTGAGTAGAAATATCTTTGTATTAATATGGCAGAACCTGCTACGATTTCAAAACCTCCTCCTTTCATGGGTTCTCATGGCTGACATTAGCCCATCTTTTCCTCATGATTGACCACTTTCGGGCCGAGCAAACGATTTTTGATCCAAGGACCGAACGTTTCAGTGCACGCTCCGCCCACCGTGGGGGAGGTTAGCTGGGTCCATGTTTGCTCTTTATTTCTTGTACCATGCCCTACCCATCCCAAGCTTCTGCCCATTTCTACAGGTTGCTTTTCATGTAGCATCCGAGCTCCGCCCGCCGCCGCCCCGCCCACTCTGCCCAAATCCCTTTCATGAGCTCCTGGAATTCATTCCTGACCTTAATCCTTCTTTCCATACTTTTGGGTCATATTGAAACCCAATTAACATTTTCAGTTCGAAACAGAAAGTTTCAGTGCACGCTCCGCACATCATAGGCAGAGCACAACTTGGTTCATGTGTGCCCCTTACTTCTTATCGCATCCTAAACTTGTACCCATCTCCACAGGTCGTTTTTCATGTAACGTCAAGGATCGGCCACTATCACAAATGCTACGCCCACTCTGTCCAAGCCTCTTTCATGACTTTCAGAGGAGCTACAATACGGTGAAGTTAATGTCGGAACTCTCATGCGAAAGCTTTCAGCAAGACTTTGTTGACCAAGTAATTTATAGGGGAATTTCACTGAATAAAATCAAGCTTACCACCTAATACATGAGATTAGTAATCATGTCCTCCACTAAAACACGCAAAACTAAAACAAAACAAGGAACGAAGACGGACTAATCGCTTTACAACCAACTATATACGGCACTCAGAGCCCGCATGCATCGTGCCGCACGCCGTGCGCTTCGATGCGGGATACTGTCGTAAATACACACACCTAGCCATCAGTAGTGTATACACTTATGTTAGGAATTCGCGCTGTTGTGCGCGAGTTAGCTGCCCTTGGTGGGAATCGCAAGTGATTGCATGTAGAAAGGGCGGCAACCATATCTACGTCTATTTTTAATCATTTCGCTGCTATACTGAGTTTGTATCCCACCTGTTCTCACCTCGGTAGACAGAATTCGAGGCTGCATTTGGAGACAGATCAAATTTAGTTTAGTTTGAATTCTTTGAAATAGCACAGGAAATGGAATGAATGCATGCTAAACGCTATCATTAACCAATAGTAAACTGAAAACATCAAAACTGAACTGAATTCAACCAGATTCTGTCCATTGAAATGAAAACCGTATATAACATGGTCTACATAGCGGCGAAATGAATAAAAATTGGCGCAGATACGGCCGCCATCATTCTTACGCAATTACACGCGAACTCATCGAGAGCAGACAAGTCGCGCGCAACCGTCGCTCGTCGCACGCTGTGACGCCGAGTCCTGACATAAGAGTATACACCCTGCAGTCAGCACTCATGGTAGCTCGAGGCGCTATTTGGCCAGTGATTCCTCTTTGAAAGTCCCGACCGCCTTCAAGGTAGATGCATACCCAGTTGATCTTCGTTACTTTACCAGCGTTTTCTATGATAGTCTCTAGAAAATATTCCAACATACCTGCGAGACTGGTGCTGATGTGGACGTAGTGGAGACTGTAGACGATGGTAACGGACGGGAGGTTATGGGCAATCGGACTGGCGTCAAAACGCTATCAAACAACAACTCAGTAGCACTAGAGGAGGCAGCTCCATTACAAACCGAATTGTTTGGTGACTGAAAATATAATACTAGAAGATGACAGGAAATGAAAGCAAGTAACATACTGAGTTTCTATGCATTGTACCGGCGCTCGACGGACGATTTAACACTTGCTGAGATTGGCCCTGAGGAGCTCTGGCAAAAAACAAATCACTGGGCGGAGGAAGAGCATTCGTGATTTCCGTTTCTACTCGAGATCGGCGCTTCGAATCCATTGAAAGGTTAGTTGGAACCTCGCGGTTGTTTAACTCAGTGAAAGCACTGCTTGACGCTTTAGAACCCTGCAAAAATGACTTATTGTTGGCACATTTAACACACTTGACTAAGGTTGAGTAATAAATAATGCGGTTGACCTCGACATTCGAACACAGCCAATCTCACTAAATGCCACAATTGAAACATTTGTCCGTTACTGTGCTCTAGGAGTGTGTCTAGCATCAGAAATCGCACCGCAGCGAGCACCACCAGGTGTTCATGGGCCAGTTTGCTCAAACCGTGGCTATTGCTACTGCGTAAATACGATTAGGTTCTGTCGTAGAAACAAATGTGTCTTATAGTACTAGGTTAAATTCCCTTGAATAGACTTTTGATGCTTTGATTTTTGATAGCTGCTAATTTTCGCCGCAACCAACAATGGAAGTTACTACAAGTATGCGAGTTATAGGCAAAAGCTTCGGTCTCGGACGGGACTCGAACCTGCACTCCATGCTTTCCGGGCACGTGCTGATTCATTGTACTACCGAGACCCCTTTCACCGTAACTCAGCCTCTGAATGATAAATGCGTGCGAGTGCTGATGAGCTATGGTGAATACACCATTCAGAAGCTGAGTTGAGGTGAAAGGGGTCTCGGAAGTGTAAAGGATTACACATATGCCCGGAAAGCATGGAGTGCGGGTTCGAGTCCCGTCCGGGACAGAAGTTTTTGCCCATAACTCAGTATACTTGCAACAACTTTCGCATGGCGGGCTGCGGCGAAAATCAGCAGCTATCGAAAATGGAACCATCAAAAATCAGAAACTCAGCATGATTGTAACAGCTTTCGTTGAATGGTATTGAGGACTTGAGATTATGGTTAGGTGTCCCTTTACATTTTGCTTCTTTTGCAGTGTTTGTAATCGAGTTCTTCTTAATCAGAGTATTTCGGAGGTTGAATTAGCAGACCGTATTTGGCGAAGACGTAGTGCAACGACCGTGTTTTTTGCGAAACATCGTCGTAAAGCTGTGCTGATGTTCTGTTCCAGAAGTTATGCTCGATCTACCGAAGTCGTTTGCTTGCTCAAAACTGCTACCAATCTTGAAAAGCCTGCTGTTCCTTGATTGTTCCGATTAATGCTCGAAATCTGCTAATCCAGATATCAAAGATTCCCTAAATTACGTGACGTTATATTGACACGTTTCATACCCTTTCACGAGAGCTCCTCCCCATTTCGCATGCTTCAGTTGCGATTAGTCTTAATTTTAGCACAAGAACTCCAGAACTTTGCCTGTATTTTTTCCCGCATCTTTTCACATTCGTCATACAAGCCTGAACCAAGTGCTTTCTTTTGCCATGGTTTGTCAGATGTCGCGTATTTCAGATTTTCCCTTGTTTGCCTGGAAGGCAGCGCCCTGTAAAGTACACTGTCCATTTGGTGGATTAGAAAGCCGATATGAGAACCTTCTTCGTGTGCAAACTTCATCCGCACTCGGATTGGGTTCCAAGCTTCAACTCAGTAGTGACCTCTTGTATGGTTCTTTCACACTGCTTACTTCCCTTCTCAAGTGACCGCCTTAACGCTGTCGGAACGACAGCTTTTACTCGCATACATGAATTGGTAATCCAACATGTGCTGATCTTTCGAGTCAATTTGCAAAACTTTCCAGACTTGTTGACGTCCAATAGCGCACGGAGATCATTGTATTTCCACTCCAAATCTACGGGTTCTGACAGACATGGTGTCCTGGTGAAGATACTTTGGAATGTCAGGTCAATGGCCAGTACACGTCCGAACATCGAAGCTGTGGTTGCTCTTAAAAAATTCTGGCACCCAAATCGACAGGACCTTCAGCTTAACGGCTCGAACACTTCTCTACTACCAATACTTGACAAACTTCGTTCTAAGGCTGAGCACATAAAGTGGGCAAAGATAAATGTTGAGAGACATACTGCAATAGTTCTTTTTGAGGCCACAGCAAACGGTCGTAATTCGTAAAATGGATGGGCAGTGGGTCTCCACACATTACTCTGCCGATACGAGTACAAACATAATTTGGCACTTTCGGCGAGTGTGCGAAACAAGCCGACATTATTTATGACTCGATTCAATATCAGCCAGTAACACGAGAGTATAAAAAACCTACCTTTTGCAGCGAGCTTTCACGCTGTGTAACTTGACGAGCTTCAGTGCTCGCAGGAGCAAAATTTGCAGAGCGGTTCCTGCCATCAGTTACCGACGAGGATGAGCACGGTTGTTCATCAACAACCCGATTAAACGACGGGCGAGACTCAAGCGTATGTAAAGGGCGAGGCTGAGGTAGGGGATCGGCAGAACCGTTAGCGTTCAACGTTGTACGCTTTCCAAGTGACACTACTGGCGTAGGTACGGAGCTTGAACTAGGCTGTAAGAGCTGTGTTTCAAGCGATAATGTGTTTAAACAAAAATACTGTACAATTGTACCTTTTCTAATTCCCGCACAACGTTCACTGGAGGAGGTGGTGGAAAACGAATAGAGTTCGACCGATTGGATAAGATCTACAATGAATATTATCCTTATCTGTAATGGATATGGTAATTCATTCGCATGACCGGTGGAACAAACTGCTGTGAATTTTTTATTAATAGGACGTTTTTTTTTCAAGAATGGGACCTTAGCGACGTTTTAAAACATGAAGTAGTCATCCACGGGTACTCTACGGTTCTAATTTCACTTAAAATCACCTCACAAGATGCAGCCCAGGGAAAGATACACAAAAAGACCGAGAATCTCCTCTTATTTCAGAACAGAAATCGAAAAAGTGGAAGAAGAGCGACCCGTTCAAATTTCTGCCACAGCAGCCGTCAGGGCCAGATCGGAGTTTGATTTTTGTGCCCAATGTTGATTTGCTTCTCGCTCTGCGTCTGATCACGTGAATGTCGCCTCTTTGCTTCTCACGAGGGACGGATACTAGGTCGAAGTGGCCATTTGGTACTAATCACATATAACTCGATGCGCTTTTGGCCATGATTTCAAATCTGCGCTCGATATCTGCCAAGCGATTCTCTGAGGCGAGTTATGGACATTCATTTGAATAGATAATACTATTGCATGGTACGTTCGGAAACCCACAGTGCGCGAGCCACACGTTTTCGTGCAAAACCAGTGTGATTTCGTGTTCAGGGAATCAAATTACCCATGTGACAAGCTTTTAGCCAATTCGAGAATTTGACCAAATTTAGGAAGAATTCATGGGCTATTGGATGGCAACACTTTGAACAAAGAGGAGGTTACTGACCCTTGCCGAGCAAATGCTTTTATTTGGCGCTTGTTACGCATATTTGAAGTCACGATCATATGTAATAACTATGTTCAGGTCACTTTTGTCATGGTCGACTTCCTTTTGTAGAAAATTTCAAAAAATATAACTTACCCCATGACCACTCTAGTATTCCGATATTGGGTCAAAAACGCTACTTGGGCGAAAATTTGCACAAAGGGGTATTTCGACCCCTGAGCAGGAATATCATAATCGTTTCACGAAACGCCTTATTCGTGCGCTATGGGAGTCTGCTCATATAAACAAGCTGGATCAGGGAGTTTTCTGCGATTTTGGAGATAGGGATAGTGAGGTACGCGGAAACGAATATAACAGTTATTATATATGACAACACTTATGCAGATATTTCCCGGATATAAAAAGGAAAGCCTTATGAGGTAAAAAAGTGTCTTCATGGGATCCCATCTATGGTCCCCCCACGCGCGAACCGCATCGACTACCTACGTGCTATGCTGCTGCTGGCAGGTATTGAACTTCCCTTTGATCATCTGCAACGTAGGCGAGGAACGCGCTTGATTATGTGGAACTGGTGCACTTGGAATAACTTCAATAACTCCATTCAGAGTTCGTTTGGCAGATTTGGAATACAGATTCGAAATCAGCGTCTCAAAGCGCGCGAGTGATATCTGTCTCATTGCAAATGGCAACTTCGACCTTATATCCTTCCCTTGTCAGCTCTCTAGCTCCAAACCCACTCGGACGCCCCAACCCGTCGTCTATTCATGTGTAAACAATAATTTGTATGGCTGTGTTTTTAATCGTTTAGTTGATGTTATCCGTAAAACTTATTACTGAACTAAATCTATTTTGCGTATTTACGCGATTTCCAGAGACTACACGAAGAATATGCTACTACAGTTAGTGCCGTAAGAGTGTTAAAAACGCGCGAGAACGCGTTTTCGCGTTTTTTATCGTTTTTTTTTGCCATAAATCGACTGATATTGATTATTTTACTGTACTTATATATGTTTTAGAATCAGCTCGTCGAGATGTCGACGTCGAGACGTCGAGCTCTACAAGATGGTACCACAATTTTTTGATTTTCTCAAATCCGGTACTAGGCCATTTTTTCACATTCTGAAAAGTTTGGGGGAAAATTTCTTTGAAATTTGACGAACTGGCAGCGAAGTCTTTTCACATCCCTGATCTAAGTTCACAGCTGTGTAGGTTCAGAGTTTCACTCATTTCAGACGAACCCCTGTTCCTTGGTGTGGCCTTGAACAGTGCCTCTGTGTGTATGCTGTTGAAAAAACCATCGCTTAACTCATTTTCAGCCGCAGATTCCCCACTGAAATGTACACCGTTCGATTCCCCAGGAAAAATGCTATCGAATGATATATAAACCCTTGATGTTCATGAAATTCCTATTTTCCTCATTTCCAGCCTTTTCCTTTTGTCAATCGACTTCTCAAGCTCTGGTCCGCCGTATCGATCGACGTGCATGGCCATGGGAAAGCTGTGGCGCCATCGTGACGACCCCGCGCCATCCACGTGCATGGCCGTGGGAAACTGCTCGGCGCTCCGGCGGTCTCATCGTTCGTGACCGCTCCCCCCAGCCGAGCACTTTCCCACGGGCGCGCACGTGAATGGCGCGGGGCCGTCACGATGGCGCCACAGCTTTCCCATGGCCATGCACGTCGATCGATGCAGCGGATTACAGCTTGATAAGTCGATTGACAAAAGGAAAAGGCTGGAAATGAGGAAAATAAAAATTTTATGAGCACCAAGGTTTTTATATATCATTCGATAGCATTTTCCCTGCAGAATCGAACGGTGTACATTTCAGTGGGCAATCTGCGGCTGAAAATGAGTTAATCGATGGTTTTTTTAACAGCATACACACAGAGGCACTGTTCAAGGCCACACGAAGGAACAAGGGTTCGTCTGAAATGAGTGAAACTCTGAAATTCCTATACAGCTGTGAAGTTGGATCAGGGATGTGGAAAGACTTCGCTGCCAGTTCATCAAATTTCGAGGAAATTTTCCCTCAAACTTTTCAGAATGTGAAAAAATGGCCTAGTACCGAATTTGAGAAAATCAAAAAATTGTGGTACCATCTTGTAGAGCTCGACGAGCTGAGTCTGAAGCATATATAAGTTTAGTAAAACAATCAATATCAATCGATTTATGGCAAAAAAAAAACGATAAAAAACGCGAAAACGCGTTTTCGCGCGTTTTTAACACTCTTACGGCACTAACTGTATACAGTGCCTCAAAAATGTAAGAATGACCAGAAACACAACTTATACCAATTGTGTATTTTCCAGCCCGCCAACAGCTCTTTTCCCGTCGAGGATATTCTTTTGTGTGCTTGTTCAAAATGATCTCCTAACTTTGTTCAGGTTATAAAATTTTGTCCTGAAATTTAGCAAAGATTTGTTTTTATTAAATGAATTTTGTTGAAAATAGCCCCACTGTGTCCTGCTGTGATTGCAGCTTTCAGCATACTAAAAATACTAAACTGCCAGAAAATTACTCAAAGTGGCTGAGGAGTTCACTTCATCGTTTCTTCCGAGGTATCAACCCAATATCTTCACGATGTATCAGTCACGTACATGGAGACAAGAATAGACTTCGAAGTTTTCAAGCAGTGCTTCCATCAAGAACCAAAATCAAACTTGCTTTCATAAGTTATACTGCCTAGGATATTTATATAAACCAACCTCAACAGGACTGTTCTCAGATAACGTCAAACCAGTGTTAGAAAACTGCAAAATTTGCTGAGTCGGTGGTGGCATAACAACTGTATCTAAATAAAAAACATGGAAGCAAGACATTTTCAATTCGAATTCAAAGGCGGGCAGTGTCTCGTACACAACACAGCCAAGAACAAACCTCTTTTGAGAGTTTCATTGTCATTCGTAAGTCGTTTCACAATATCAGCTACGGAAATGACACTTGGCTGAGTCTGAAAGTACGGTATTAAAGTGAGCATCAACGACAAGCAGCAGTTATTAGGTGCTGGACTAGTTTTGATCACATTTTCGTTAAAGACACTGGAAGAGGTACATCTGGCAGATTGTAGAATATGGAAGTAGGGGTGCTCAGCAGCGCAGCAGTAGAGAAAGAACAAAATAAAACAGCGAAAAACCGGAGAATCAGAATGGTAAAACCCCTACTGTCTTTGGCGTCCCCTCTGCGTCACTAGCTGGTGGGGTAGATTGCAGAGGAGCGAGGAGCTTGATCAGCCAGCTGCGAGCATTGCCCCGCCTTCGCCGGCAACTCCCCCGGCGGACGAACGGCACACGACCCGTAGTGCTGCGGAATCGTGATAAGACCTCAAGCCGCGCTCTTTCTGCGAGTTTCGCCACATATCACGTATTCTGAAGTGTAACGTTTGTTTTCAAAGAACAGGTATTCCTGATTATCACTTTCTCCTTACCCCTCACGATGCATTTAAGAAAAAGCAATTGCCAGGAAAGTTGGTATAACCTATTACAACCAAATTATGGAAAATGACTTCCCATAATTTTCTGCAGCCTTTCCTCATGAGCAGTTTTACACCAGCCACGGCTTTATTCAGTGGTTTTCGCTTACCGATCGTTCCACCAGTTTTAAGTAGCATATGATAGACTTTTCTCGGGGACGTTTTCCTGATATTTTTAGCACACAGCCACGTTCATTTGCCAACAGGTGTCCATCGAGTAGTCAAGTATCAAACGATTCAAGTGAACAACTCGGTAGCCCTAGATTCCATCATTGATGAAAAGAGCGATGATGAAGTGAAGACACCGTCGCCGCTAGGACCACGTACCGTCGCTCCGAGGAAGGTTTTTTGACGCAAGGATTAGCTGGTGATGCTGTACGGCAACCGGCTCATACGACATTATTTTCGCGTCCGAGACAAAACGTGGGCTTTAATATTTATAAAGCACAAATTTCATTTATACGGTATTTTCGTGGTAGAAAGACGAGATGGTACTAACGCTTGTGAAACTTCATATTCGAAATCCGAAGTATGAAAACTATATACTCAAGAATTCAGTCACCCGGTAGTAACCCATATCCAAATTTATGGCAGCTGTAACCATCTTTCGTGACATCGACATGCCCACCAACATCCGCGATAACGACAGCATCTTCTCGTAGAACCTCAGCCGTCTTCTCATTTAGGGTCCGAAACTCATGTCGCTGACTTTACGAAGCGTCAGTCTGGGAACGTATGCAGACATGGAATCCTAGCTTTTTCGCGGCGCAATAATCTCCATCAACCAGAGAAGGGTTTCGACTTCCTATGGAATTTTGGAGAGAACCAGATGAATCGACAGAGATCCGAACACTGATTAAAACTGTGTAAATTGCAAAATGCCGTTCTGAAGCCAGTTAGGAGGGGTCACAGTTTACTCGTGATGCCCCGCGAACATTTTGTCATCAGCACGGCCGCTGCTGAGCAACCAACGACCATCGTGGCCTTCTGGTAGGGTCCCGGATCTGCAGGCAGGAGTAAACGTGTTTGCTTCCCGCCCGTGCGCATTTTTTTTTTGCGTTTTGTGTTTCATCGTCAGTGAATTCTTCTCTTTCACTTCTGAACGCTTCCTTATACTGGCACTAATTGTACCCATCATTTACACCGCCACAACTATTAGCATTCCTCAAATCTTCACGATTTTATTGTTGGCGAATTCAATTGCTATGCTAAACATTGTAAAATCAGATAAAACCGTTTTCGCGCCGAGTCAATCAGCATTAATTAATAAAGACGAAACAGCAAAAAAGTATGTGCAAAAAGGCAGCTCATAGAATGCCCATATTGTGCACGCCTGCTTTATGGGATACTGGTAGTACATAGGAGTATATGTTTCATCTTACTGTTTCATCTTACGGTGCTAGTACAAGGAAACGTTCAGAAGGAAAGAGAAGGATCTACTTCTACGATGAAATACAAAATGCAAAACAAAATCCGCACCGTGGGGAGCAAACCCACGACCGCCGGCTACAGATCCAGGACACTACCAGTGAACTACGGTGGCCGTTGCTGGCTCAGTGTTAACCTACTGATGATAAAGTGCCTTGCTAATAGGCATAACGAGCAAACTCCGACCTCCCCCCCTCTCCCTCCCTCCCTCCCTCCCTAACTCGCTTCAGAACTATGTTTTGCAAATTTAGTTTTCACAATTATGATAAGTATTCTGATGTCTACCGATCCATCTGGATCTCAATTCAAAGTTCCATGGGGAGTTGGAACCCTTCCCTAGTGAGTTATCGTCAAACGTTTACCGCTTGCGATGGATTCGCGGAAGTATTCAAAGGCAGCAATATCTTCAAGTATTGCCAGTAGTCTTGGAAGCGTCACAAAATACGGCCTTGAACCGGTGACCCGTGCTTCTCGACTTACAAATTGACCATCTCGTCTTACAAATTGACCATCCTGATATCTGCACTAAGTGCCCGCGTTCGGCACAACCCGTCGACCGAAGTGCTACCTAGTGGTAACCCTTGCAGAAGCGAACTTCGCCACGTGCGGAGTACCGAACGTAACATCGTTTGAATACATAGTTAAGGGTTCTGGCAGAATATAGATTATTTCTGGAATATTCCGGGTGATCAGTAGTACAGTTTAAAAAGAGTGGAATGAGACGGTCAAAAACCTGAGAGAGAGGAGCCCCAAAAACCCTCCTCGTTGATTCCCTACCACCTCCTCTGCATCATTAGCCGGTGGGCTTATATGCAAATGGGCGAGGGGTTGGGTCAGTCAGCTGCGGACGTTACCACGCCTTCGCAACAACTTGCCCAGCGGTTGCAATGTCACTGGCAGCTCCGCGGAATCGCATAGAAAAAAAAAAATCAAAAAACCCCAAGAAACCCAAGGCGTTCTTTTTCTGAAGATGTTCTGCCACAAATCTCTCATGCTTTGGAATATTTTTTCACCGAAAATATGTCGTCCCAGTTCCCATCCCCTTAGTCCTAGGGGAGCATTTAGCAGATGATTTCAATACTTTTGCAGCCTTTTTGAGTTTTTCAAAATAGGCTTCTGCTTCTCCTCCAAATTGTGGCTCATCGTTCAGAAACAACGATACTATGACATAATCCCAGTAAAAAGGTTTTTGGGGCATGCCATTGAGAACAGTACCTCACCACGTGCTTGATATCATGATGTCGGAGAAATCGATTAACGTTAAAGAACTATGTGTGTAACTGTGCTTGTTACATCGCCTTTGTAGCTAGAAAGAGCCTTTCCGGGCGATAGCTTTAATTCACGCACAGTGGTCAATAAATCGAAGAAAAGGATTCAGACCTTGTGTTCCGGTTTTTTGTCGGCTGTTCGTTGTCGTTTCAAACTAATGACGTCGCCATTTTGCTGCTGCTGGAACCCTGAAATGTAGACCTAATCATGCTCGCTCTTTCCATCCCTTCAAATTTCCTACTTTATCTCCCTCATTTTAACAGATTCTCGTGATTTTCTTTCTCTTGCGGCTGAGCCAACGGAAATATCTCAAGTCGAGGCATTCGTGGAGAATATATCACCATATAGCTTTCGCACGTTAATTCCAACTAATTCCAGATCTGCTTTCAAAATTTTGCAACCGATATTCATTATAGGGTTAAAGGTACCCCCCTCCCTCTTAAATTATTAAATACTACGTGGCGGCGCGGGATGCCAACCCATTCATCTCCGGATGGTGGGTGCGGATCCGGAAACATGCGGAGTGGTCTGCAAGATAGCCCATACATAAGGGAGAAGGCTAAGTGAGCATTAGTGTTCCTTGCAGTTGAAGGAAACCCGCCTTCAGAGGGCGGAGTGTGCTGAGAGTAGGCAGTGTTCTCCGCAAAGGTCACAGCTCAGCTCAGGACCAGCCCGTAACTGGAAGAGATCGGGTGACGGTTGGGACACACGAATCTAGGCCGTGACCCTGTGACAGCTTGTGACCTTTGCCCTGTGACATGAATAATTCAGACAATTTGACTATACAACGGAACAGACTTGCAAGGAGGCCACGATTTACATGAACAAATTGTTTGAATTATCCATGTTACAGGACAAAGACCACAGGCTGTCACAGGGTCACGGCCTAGATTCGTGTGTCCCAACCTACACCCTGGGCGAAGCGCAACTAACAGAATCGTGCTCACTATCGAAAATTATAACCACACTCCAATGCGATCAAAAGGCTTTGTAAAAAACTAAGCAATGCGTTGCTACTAGAGCGATAAAAGCAGTGAAATTCTCAACGTGGACGGAACTTCCGCACGACGGAAAATATCGATTTTTGAGCAGAGGAATGGACTCATTGACCGTATCATCGATTGTCCATAGACCGAGGCGCACATTTATAAAATTTCAAGATGTACAAGTGACATTAGTCATTATCGGTCGGAATTACAATTTATGCGCGGAGGGCCGGCGCTGGGCACTTCATAAAACACAAGAGCTAACATTGATACCTAATATGCTTTTGTAATGAGCACTGTGGGTTGCCATACTAGTGATGTCGCAACCATTTTCTATGAAAGAGTCTTAGAAAGTGTTTATTCAACTGAAGCGAACAACCATCATTAAAAGCAGAAAAATCTTCCCGTAAAAATTGCAACCACATTCCCACCTAAACATTATGTGCTATGCTAGCGCGGACACTGGACTGTCTTCCCATGCCTTTATGAGCGAGGATTCCGCTCAACTTGTAAAATGTGTAGAGCGGATTCGAAACCGGGTGCGAAATGAGGTCGGAAGAAACGTTTCATCGTACCTAACCACTACAACCTGAGATCATTAAACTGTGAGAAGAGTAATGGTTACCTTAGTCGATCAGCATTGTTAGAAGTTACTGAGCAATCAAAAATAATCCTTCTCAATTTCCATGATCTCTATCATGATCTCTGATGATTTCACATCATGTACAGCAATACGGATCTTTGTATCTGACTACGTTACCAGTAATAATTTCAGGAAAATTGAGCGTCTAATTGTTAACTCTTGAAGAATGCACAATGAGTACCCAAGCGCCGAAATTCTTATGGTAAAGGAAGTACTTACCTGGTTGTCTAGAACGAAAAACCTCGGGTTTGCTCGAGGAAAAACTTTCATCAAAAGCAGCCGCGTCGAAGTCTTCGACCCAGTCAATTTTCGAAGGATCCCTGGGAACTGCTGACGGCGAAGGACGGTCTAAACATGCAGCTGTGCCCAGAAGTATTAGAATGAGAAAGAGCTTGATTTACTAACGGGCAATTACATTTCATCTATAATTACACGAAACTGGTTTGAATCCCGGACTACACTTCGAAATGAAAAACCGCCTTGCATATAACCCTAATAGAGCACGTAAATTTGGTCTGGGAAGATTAATGTCCACCCAGTACGAATGTTCCGGCCAACACGTTGACGACGTGTGCATTTTTATTTGGCGGGCGCACCGGACGAAATGTGCTTCTCGCCTTACAAACGCTGGTTAGCAGTGCCCAACATGTCCCAACAGACAAACACTGTTTCGTGTTTCTTTTTTGTGAACTTCTCGACAATAATCAGGCATCTGTGGATTTTGGTTGTAATTTGAAACACATAAAACTGAAGGAACAAACTGTTATCAATCTATCTTTGTGGGATTTCTTTCACAGGGTACCAGGGCCGGGATTGAAGGCGGACCCATCCAAACAGTCTTGCTCTAACATGAGCTCTCCTATCGATCCTACCTCTCCTTCATATTTTATGTTATCTCTGATTATGGGATTGTACTCTGCTTTGGTAATTGATAGTTCACAAATGAAACAAGAACCATGCTCACAGTTCAAACAAGAACCTTGAAAACGAAGAAGGATCCAAATTTAGAACGCCAAAACCTTAAGATAATCACTGAAACAAGAAACGCAAATTCCATGCGATCAGGCTAACTTCCAACGCTGCCGGTCAGCATTGTCTGACATCATCTCATGGGACGACTGGCTGTCGGGCAACGTTGACTGACATCGCCGCGAACGAGTTAAGAAAGTTGGAAATGCTGTGGAATTTTCCATCTCGAACATAAACAAAAATCATGACATGAAAACAAGATCTGCGAGGATGTATTGGAGGATAGCTTCGTGTGCAGACCGATATTTAACTCCGAAGCACTACTTCGTAATGACTTTCGATACCCTTTGCTTCTTCCACGACTTGAAAAATATGGATTCTTTCATAACTTTTCCCATCGCCGACATATTTGTGGGGAAGTTCCCCACCAAAACGTAAGTTCCAACGATTGTTGAGGCATTTTCACAAAACTATACAGTTCTGTGAAACGGTAGAAGTGGAAAAAGTCGAAAAAAGAAGAAAATGTCGCAATCACGCGAAAAAGTCACACTAGAGACGAAGGGAAAGGACTTACAGTTTACACGTGAGGCAGGAGTACTGATGCTGACGACCGACGGAACAAGAACCGGTACGCCCTCGGCACTAGAATTAAAGGATAGAAGGATAATGCAAGATATTGGAAAATATCGCCCAGTCCCTCTACAGTGCTGTCCATGATGAAACAGCCACACATAACTTGTCCGAAAACTCCCTTAAGTTTGTACATGTTTTCTCTTCAGATTGTTCCTTCAGATGAAAAGAGAAGGGTTCAGTTATGACGGCCGGGACAGCTGCCGGCACCATCGCACGAGAGACAGACTTGAGTTTTCAAAAAGAACTTCAAAGGAGGGAGTGTCACGGTATGGGTTCAAATAATCATTCGAATTTTCTTCGTTCTCGAGAGGATGAATCATCCGATTACAGCGACTTCGTGCGTCGTACCGTTGTCTCGCCTTGCTTTCGAAATCTTCACCAAAATCATGTTTTAAGACAAATTAATGAGCCATTTCATGTCAAGCGGAGCACTCCATCATGGTTGTCATCGAATGGATCTTCTGACCCAGATGACGAACGGCCCTGACCCTTATCTGATGGGAGATTTGGAGCTTCATGGTGGAAAAAAATCTAGGCAGAGAGATGCCAATTGGAAGTAGTTAGGGAGTTTAGAGAGACTGTCATCAAAGCGTGGCAGCAAGTGGGCAGAAAAACTTCCGAAAAACATCATGTAGACCTAAATCATTGAAAATTTTTGGCTATTCGAAGCAATGGAGGACCAGATGCTTGCAGAATCAGCACTCTTTTCGTTGCTTCGCCGCTGACGAATTCTTCATTCTGTATAGTGGCGGTATAGTAAAGCAGAACAGTAAAAGCGATTTTCAAAATAAATAACGAGAAAATTTTTCTATATTTCCTGGCTGAAAATGGTGTCGGTGGGCGGATGCACGTCAACAGTGGCGACTCTATTATCTGAAGAGATTTTCCGAGCCATCCCAAACAAAGTTTTCTGACAATTTATAGGTGGCTGTATCATTATGCAGAGCACTGTATGTACAAGGACTAGGAGCCTGTTGGTGTGCATATGGGTGCATCTGTGTGTTTTACCGGAGATTCGCAATTCACGCACCAGCAATCGCAGAATCCTGATTTTATCAAGTGTTACGGGTAGGGTGATGAGAGAACATTAGCGGTGGATGGTAGGATTTGATAACGACTCACAAGAAGAAATTTGACTTTGTCTGTATAGGAAGAATATGGGAAGAAAATGTGTGTCGTCGTGTCCGCTGCACAAATTGCGAAGTCTGGGAAGAGAGATTTTTCGAAGTATATTCTAACTATTCTAGCTATACTCTAACTGAATTTAGCAGCTTCTAAAGTTTCTACTATTTGTTCTAATATGTATTTTTTACATATTGTATTTGATGGATTACTATCGTGGATGATGATGATAGATGTGATGATGACAGATGTGCTGTCGCACAATACTGCACAGCTATGTAGTGATGCAAGATAGGCTCGATCTATGTTGATAACGATTTCAAATGAGCACGACTTGCATTCTATCGTGCGAAGCGTGCAATGTTGTGCAACAGCAAAGCTGGTGTGTGATATATTTGAAATGAATAAAAATATAAACGAGAACATTCAAAACGAGAAAGCTTGACATATGGTATTAACTGTACTTTGCACAAGTAGAATTGAATATTGGCAATACGCAAGTTGACAGGAACGTCTTCAAGAGTGCACACAAGTTCGCCTAAATAAACGGCTGTTGATGTGACATTAGCCATCCCATTCCTAATGTAAGCAATGACCACTACTTGAAAGCTAGGCTTCCACGAGGTTGCTATGGCAAGAGAGTTATCACTGCACATGGTTTTCAACGCTGACTTCGAATCGGCTTCACAATTTATAGGCACTTTCTGACTGGAATTCTGAAAACGTCTCCTACAGCTTTTTCCCAGAGTATAAAGTACCCTGATGCCTTCTACTGGTCAACACTACTTTGAAATTGGGTGTACAGCTATCAAACGACACAGGGTTGAAACATCCAACGTATTTTTCTCTAGAGGGAATGTGAAAGAAGGCATTCCACCATTTGCAATCATATCACCAAACATGAACTCATCTAACTGGATATGCTATTCTATTTTCGGGGAAGCCGACTATTGGCTTTCGAAGCGAAGCCTGCACACGAAAGTACGTAAAAAAAAAGCGTACGTATATAATCCACTGTGATTTACCTGAGCACATGAGTCCGAAAATCAAAAAATCCGACATACGGATGTTTTCGTGAATGCTTTTGATAACTCAATATCCCACGTTTTTATCACCAGGTTGAATCCCTACCGCAGTGACGCCTTATGAGAACCCAAAAAATATGTTCAACAGTACTATGCCTCGATTCCTACAAAAATTACTCGAGTACGTCAAACACACATTTTTACACTACAGGCTCAGCTCTCCCGTATATTGTGAAAGCTGACTCACACCCCTATCAATTTCGCCTGACTTTGGGGAACTCTGCAACGAAAGCTCTGAGCCACTAAGCGCTGTTTGAGTGTTCAAAAACTTCCATGCTAGTTGCTAGTTTCCTTCAGCAAAAAAGCCGTACAAAAGAATGATGTGAACGAGGGATACGCATCGTTAGGACAGGATTCCGTGAGTGCCTAAGCACATCATCACCTTCAGGACCAACCTACGGCGCTTATAACTCGCACGCGCCGCGTCGCATGACGTGATGTGGAATTCTCTGCTGACGACACCTACTCTGAGAACGTATCTAAACGAAAAACTTACAGGTTCAACGGATCTCCACGCACAGGGTTCCTCAAATAAATATCATCGATTTTGTCAGGTGTGCCCCAAGACTCTCCAGAGAACACATCACCATGTGCCGCATGAATGAACGACCCTGTAAAAAGAACAGTGTACTACCCCTTCGCAGCATTTGACCGTTGCACAAATGAAGCAAAGGAAGGATCCATGTCCATGAGCTAAGACTTAATTTTACGAAGGCTCAACTGTATCTTGCAATATGTACCTTCAGGCTAAACAACGCACTTCAGTTTCGAAACATAAGCGCAACGGAATACGTACAACTGAGCCGGAGCATTTTGTCTGTTCTGTAATCCCACTACTCACTTAGGAAGGAATAGAAGGCCGCTACTCTTCCAACATATGAGCTAGCTCGCAGGAAGTTCTACCGATGAGCCACATCACTCGACACCCACTCCATACCTTGACCCCTGCTTTGCTCTGACATTCGAAAAAAAGTTACCTCGAATGGGTAAAGATATGCTGCTCTTCCCAGCGTATGAGCTAGCCTCGCGTTGCGGCTGATTCACCACTGATTTGCCATGCACAAACACTGAAGATCGCAGGAATTTTCCAAACTGCCGAGTCCGCTCGTTTTGTCCAAACCAAAGAAAACCGCTATAGAAAAGTACGTTTGAAGTAAGAAAAAAAACAATAATAAGATAATAGAAGGAGTCCACAGGAAACGAAAAGTACACTGATGGAGTCACCTATTATCTATCACAATAATTTTATCGCCAAGTGCCATCTGCAGCATATTTTCCCCCTGTTTCGATTGTGTAGCATCACGAACTTCTGCTATATTGAACTCGGCCTGAATGAGTGACCATAATTCCAGTACACTATACACAATCACATTGAACATATCTTATATGACTCACTCCCAATAGCAAAGTTTTGAGCAGGCTGAACTTTGGCCGAAGGTCCGGGTTTATGTTCCAGCACAGGATAATCAAATCATAAATTTGCTGGGAGCAGAACTTTGGTTTCTCAAGACGCTCTCCGGCGTCGAGGCGCTTGAGTACCTGAAGCAAGACATGTAGAGACCAAAATTCAGTGCTATGGTCCAATGCTGAGCAGAACAAAAGAGCAATGTTATCTATGGGAACGGACATCGATGGCGCGACAACCAATCCATGGATCTTCCCCAAAGGTGAAGATTTCCCAAGCAGTAACGCCAAATGCCCAAACATCAGAGGCGTGTGAAAACTTCCTATGACGTAAGGCTTCCGGTGGGCACCTGAAAATGCGACGTTGCGTTACCTAGCCTCTGTCTAATGCTTACGTCGAATACTGAAATATTGGGTCATTCCATAAGTAGAGTCGTTTTTTTTTTCAGGCAAAAATTTTTGCCATAAAATCACAAGTTTTTGCAGCATATCATATATCATTCGGAAGAAAATTTTCTGCTCTACAAAATGACATGTTCAGTTTTCGAGTATGTTAGAATGGCCCCGACATTTAGGCTGGCGAAGAGGAAGGTCCAGCGGACAAAAACTGGCTAAACCGGCAATCAATTAAAACACTATATTTTACTTGAGGAAAACTAACCAATCATGTGTTCCGTACTTAGCCCCCACCTTTCCGGCAAGTTTCACCAGTCGGTTGCTTAAACAGTCACATCGCTTTTTTCCACATTTAGTTTTTCCGCCACAACTCGGTGATTTTAGACAATTTCTTCGAACCAAGGCAAGAAAATTTTCCCAACCAATCAGTTGAAAGAGTGGTGAAATGTTAAGAACAGGGTGGTTAGGAGCAGGGAAATACCACTGACAGGATTCCTTAACTTTCTCAAAGGAAAAATAAATTGCGAAAAATGTCAACTGAACTCCTGTCACATGGTATTCAAACACAATCTGAATCGCAGCCAAAACAAACTAGAAAGATGTTTTTGATACAGCAGAAAAAGTTCTTCGAAGTGGTTCATAAAACAACTAAGTGATGAGTTTTAAAGAAAAAATTTCATTTTGAATAAATGTGGGTGCTTTCGAAAAAAAGATTTTAGAAAAAGAACGACACGTTTTCTTGATCAACTAAATATTGAAAATTGTAGGAGAGATGAGGACTAAGTTCGCGACACATGACTTGTTGATTTTCCTAAGATGAAATATAGTGTTTCCATTGATTGCCGGTTTGGCAGATTTTTGTCGGCTGGACCTACCTCTTCGCCAGCCCAAATGTCGACCCTCTCACAAACTCAGAATTTGAACATGTCATTTTGTAGAGCAGGAAAACTTCTTTCAATTGATATATGACATGCTGCAAAAAGTCGTAATTTCATGGGAAAAATTTATGCTTGAAAAAAAAAACGACATTTCTTATGGAATGACCCAATACATCACGCGGATATTATCGCGTGTCATGCTCATCTGCTCATTTGGTCTGACGTATTCGACAGGCATGAAGCACGCTCACATGTAACTACATACATTAAAGTGAGCCAGGAAGTATCAACAGTTTTGCATTGCCTAACTTTGGCTGATCATAATTTCGCTCAAACACAATTAACCGTAACGAAGCAAGCTTTTGATTCAGCACACTTTTCTCTACCAAGAACACGCAATCAGCAGCTGAACAGCGATCCAAGAAACCTTTGCGCGTGTGAGAAGACAAACAGCGCTTCGCTTCTCGTGCCCAAACCTTCGAACTTTTAATGCCACTGTCATAGCTCTATTGTCTCACTACTCTACGATCAGCGACATCCCACAGGAACACCTAATCTCCCTCGCGTTAAAAGATGGATAAGAGAGCCTGAGCGCAAATGTCAAATGTGAACTAACCATGAAAACGGCACTCGATTTTGTGTATGCATGACGTAAGTTCTCTCGTTTTCCTTCAGGCCTCTCATTAGTCCGAAGTCGCACAATTTCACTACCTTGAAAAAATTCTTCACAAAAACAAATCATGGACTAGTACCGTGCAAAGTGATTGTTCAACAAGATCGATTGTGCGCTATTCTGTTCTCTTGTGATTAACTACATGAAGCAAGACAAGGCGCTAGTTCATTTCGACTGGACTTATCATTAGCTCAGCACGAAGCTAAGCACCCCTTGCGCACTCCGCATTATGAGGTTGATCCAAAAGTTTGCACCAAATTTCACTCCAATTTCAGACAGCTGTAATTTATGGTTCATGGATCAACAAACAAAGTGATGATGAACAAAATGATGAAAATGACGGTTTTTATTCACAGCTTCACCACACAATCGATTCCCGAAGACTAGCTGGCCACTGTGACTCGAAGAAGTGCAACATTTCACTTCTCAGCTCCTTATGATAATAATTTTTCAAAGAGAATGCATCACTGCAAAATCGTCTTTCGCCCATTGTTTAATCTATTCTGAAAGTGCCTTGTCACTACAAAGCCAATTTTGTGCCGCACATAGTCAACTTTCTTCTCTTCCCTGATGAGTACACAGAAATGTTCTAGCAAACTGTCACCTACATTCACACTTGTCGTAAATTGGGATAGCATTGAATTCGTGAAGCTTACTACCGTATACCAGTGAATGCGCGCTCAGATTAACTCTTGATAGAAGAATCATACACCACATTCTTTTAAGTGCTACAAAATTTCGTGGGATTGTTTTGTATTTTTCTCTTCCCGACCAGAACTTGGGCACTTCGAGGGTGGACCCTAGTCTACTTCCATTCATAAAAGATTAGTGGTCAACCCCGAGCAAATCTGAGTTTATACACGTAACATCCGAGTATAACAAACCTTTTCGTCTTTACTGAGTAAGATATTCCTAGCAGCAACATCTCTATGTACAAAATGCTTGCTTTCCAGAAACGTCAAAGCCTTCACCACTTGGAGACAGTAGTCGAGGAGGGTAGTGACTAGGAGAGTCGGTTTGCTTGTATCCCGTATGCGGCTGAGCAGCTCGCCACCTTCGCACAATTCGAAAACCTAAACCAGAACAGCTACCCACTGAAAGGGAAACGTAAGGCCGCGGTCATACTTTGCGCAGCTGCGTTAGTTGACGCCGGTGCCGGCGTCAACTAACGCAGCTGCGCAAAGTATGACCGCGGCCTAACAAAGAACGTAAATAAAAATCAACGAAATATTTCACAGACTACGTAAAGAATTCCTGCAATGTGAGAACCCTACGTATTTCTGTGTGTCACTTGCACGAAATCAGCATACCACCGGATGGCTGGGTCAAATTGGGCGGATATGCAACTGTCGATGCTCAAAATATGCCAAGCGATGTACTGCACACGGTGAGAGTGAGTGAACCGAAACGGGTGCCAAAAATAAAAATTTGCAAATCGGTTGCGAAACAGTCCAATGTGGATGGATATGAGTGTCACCGCCCTGATGTCTACCTGGGAATGCAGCACCTTCTGACGCTCCTTATCCGGATTTCAAATCCTGTCACTCCACACTCATTATTAATGTACTTGTATAACACATACAGCACCTACTGTCATCATTCAACTGCCCACCAGAAAGGGGCAATCGATTCAATTACATTCACCTTCAACGCCTCTTACTTCATCAGTTCTTACCATTTTGACTACCCACCATCAATGTCCTCATCAGCCCACATAATACCCATGAAAAGCATGAGCGTAAAACTTGTAAAGCGGAAAGGAAAAGCGCAACAGATTTGATGACACACACATTTTGTTCCTTATTATCTCTATCAAATGTAACCATCTGACCACCCACTATTGTTGCACTTGTCCAACGTAGTCATATGCACGTTAGTTAAATTCGAGGCAGAATCCAGCTGGGTAGGTGAGTACTCTCTAGTCCTTCAGTGTATAAACCTACAAAGTGGCGGGGCAATGCGCTCCCAAATGTTCTCTTACCAGTGATGATCCAGCAATATACTTCGCTGTGGCGATGTGCAGCGCAGCGTGTCTTAACTATGTATGTATTTGATATTAAATACTGTTATTCTCCTTTTAAAAGTTTTGCAATATATCTAATAGAATATGCACGAAATACGGAATACTTTTCTTCTGAGTCACTTTTCATCAGGAGAAATTAGATAACAAAGCTAGGTCTGCTGCATGACAAATCCTCTCTTCTAAGGAGCACTTTGTTGCATTCCTTCAATTTCAATTTCGGTATATATACCGCTGCTTAATCAGAATAAACGATTGGGAGCCTGAATACGTGATCCACAAAAATGCGAATCACTCTTGCCACCTAGAGAACCAATAGCAACACAGCGTCGTTTTGCTTACACGTCGCCCTTAAAGAAGCCGCCAGGGGTAATGAGGGTAATCAGAAATGGGAATACTGAATGCTGCAGATTATAGGCAAGTGATGTTCCGTGACGAAGCTAAGGAGCGCACCAGACTCTTTTTGGTTCATCGTAGTGAGTCGCGGTGCAGTGTGGTGCCGCTGAGCAACTGCGGGGGGCAGGGCGCACGCATGATCACCAGCGATGCAGGGCTAACTTCACCTTACTGTGCGGAACTCACAAATGCTCTTTGAAGCCGGTTTGTAAATTTCCAGAAGGTGTGATTCTTCACGAGTTTGAAATAACCTACACAGGGCGCGTCATATGGTATCACTGAGACAAAAACTGTAGTTTCGGATAAAACGTGGTATACCTAAAAAGACCAAAGAACCAATGCATGATCACTTGGTGAGGCCGACTTCGGCAGCGATAGCTTGGTGGCGCGTATCTACGCGTCATTTTTCGTCCAAAAATTTATTCCGGGATAGAGGGGAAGTTAAACCATGAGAACACAAGGGAGTTTACTGAAGAGCACTGCGGAACCAACTGGAATAATACGATCGTTCCTCCAGACATCTCCCCTTCTTTTTGATGATTTAAGAAGTGGAACTTGTGCTACGCGACAAAAACGCTTTTTTTAAGCAAAAAGTTCAAAATCGGTCAGAAACCTCGCATTACGAATATTCTGAGCCGGTCAATTAAGAGCTTCGAAGAAAGTGCCTGAGCCCCTCAAGGGAGCGAAGCTCCAGTTCACAACAAAAGACTCAGTAATCGTCAAAGCCACTGATCGCAATTTCATTTTTGAGTATAGCACTAGCAATAGGCTCCGCGGAAAAACTCACCGGCGCGCGCAAGCGGCGCTTGCTGGGTGACGCCACGGCCACCACGCTGCGCGACGGTGAGCGATGGCCCACCCTCCTACCATTGCGCTTCGATGAGGGTAACCTTGTTCGTACATTGCTAATACACAAGGCTAGCCATAGTGCTGCGGCAAGCTTCGCTGCTTTGACTGACGTACGACAGCTAGGAGAGCTGGCCTTTTTTGGTGTGGCTAGCCTGTCCTGCCGTATAAATTCACCTCAGCCCAGTGATGTAGAAATTCAGGAGACTGTGTTTTCTCCGTTCGATGTATAACCATGCGAGGAAATAAAGAGTAGAAAAGGGTCAGCTATCTCAAGACTGGAGCGCAATGTTTGTAGTCAGGCCATCGCACAGCGTCGCGTCTCGCGGTGGCTGTGACGTCACCCAGCACGTGCCGCATACGCGCGTCGGTGAGTTTTTCCCTCCTTCCCTAGCAATATGCGTATAAGATCGAACCCGCACACTCTCACGCAGATGTCAGGCTTTGCGATATTGCTGTTCTGCGCTTCGCATGTCATGTGCAGCATCGACAATCGCAGAACAGCGCATGAATCAGCAGTTGCAAAGTTCTGATAATTGCTCCATGCTCTGCTCGACTACATTAAATGACTAGCAAACAACAATGAATGTTCAAGCAAACATGAATGTCCGCTGTTTTGAGCAGAATTCTCAAGGTACATAGCATTCACAACAGAGGGTAAATGCCTTCGAATCAGGCTTTGTTATCGTGAGGCGCATCAAACGTGGCCAACTCTTTCCATATATACTCTAATAAGGACAAAGCACGAGATTCTATATCTAGTAAAAGAAGAAAAGGGAACTTTGATGAGTTGAGTTAGCGAAAACCCTTCGTAGGCCATCACCGCAGCAAAACCTGCGCGGGAGCAGACTTACTACCGAACAGCGCTAGGCGCACCAAGCGCCAAATAAAAAAATTATTGCCATATTGTAATTCACAATGAATCAACCGAGAAAAAATAAAGTGCTAAAAAGGTGAACAATAAGTACACAAAACTAATGAAATTGGATTGGTAGCACTGAAATAAATAAATAATTTACGAAGACTCACCAGCATTGCTGGCTGTTGAACGACACCGAACAACCGAATGAGATTCGGATGCTGCAGCTTAAGCAAATGACTTGCTTCCGCTTGAAGGTCCTCCACAATTGATGGGGAGACATCTCGTAGAATTTTAACAGCAACGTCTACCTTACTTCCGTTGGGATTATACCATATGCCACGTTTGACAATTGAAAACGTTCCCTCGCCAACTGACTCCATCAGCTTGATCTTAACCAAAAAATTCAGCTCAAAACCAAAGAGCACATTGCGCTTTAACAAACTACCTGGCTCTTCGGAATGACTGCCTTGTTCGGTTCAAGATCACATTGATCAACAGCATTATCGCTTCTTATGTATATGGATTCGGGGTCTGTATTTCGTCGAGCGATCTTCTTCTGAATTTCGGATGCTGCATTTCTCAAGCTTCGTATTTGAGCTGGAGATAAGCCAACAGCCTAAATTGAACAGTATGAAGAAAACACAATCTGAGAACCTCTTACTAGGACAGAACGGTTACCTGGAATTCCTTATCCTTCACATGAGCTATATGATCTAATCGTCGTATATGCAGTGTAAATATAAAACTTTGCTGAAACTTCTCCACTTGCGCTAGCCTCCAAACCTCCAATAGATCTGCTTCAATAGAGGCCCCTAAGGCAGGACCGGACATCTGAAAGTAATTCTGATGAGTCACCAAGTTTACGAATGCATCCCACGGAATCCATCTTCACAATGATTGCTCTCAAGGATCACTATAATGCCGAACAGTCTTCTTACTTTACATCCATTTTATTTTGTTTAACATCTCTCACTGTCAACAATTAAACTTTTTTTGGTAAATGTGTGGATTTCTCATGACTGTCGCAAGTAGTGCAAGATGCACAACACTAGGAGGAAACCGTTTTACGGTACACTTGGATGCAGTCTGAATACCCCTCTAGAAAGAAAGAATTTCTCTGCTATTTTGTGCTCCCTGTCACCGAAACAGCTCCCACGCATTCATACCAGATGCCAACAAGTTGTTCAACAAGTTCACTGCGCCACGTGAATTGGATCGCGGCGCCAAGTGAATTGGGTGAGCACGCCACGTGAATTGGATCGCCGCGCCACGGGAATTGGGTCGCCGCGCCACGTGAATTGGGTGACCACGCCACGTGAACTGGGTCGCCGCGCCACGGGAACTGGGTGACCGCACACGAATTGGGTCACCGCGCGCTGGATTTCCCGATGGTTCTGCTGGGGCCATTTCTTAAATGGCAAGGAGCGATTTTTATAAAATGACAACTGAAACAGGGGTTGTTCTACATGTAATGCAGTCTGCCAAATTCTTTGTAATGTTCCATGCGCAGGTACTGCAGTGGCTGCGGTACGCAGTCACGGCCGTGAGAACCGAAACGTCTGAGGCCGACGTCAGACTTCGCCATTTTGCGGCATCACACTTTCGCAGGCCATTCTACGGCACTGCGTTTCTGCGATTCTGCATTTCGCGAGGAGACACGATACCGAAAAATCGCGAAGTTCGACGTCGCCCTCAGGTGGGCGTCAAGACCTCGTGAATTTGCGATTTTACGATAAAATTTGGCGATTCCGCGATTCTGTAACGTCACTCTTTCCAACGCGATTCTGCGACCTTGACATTTTGCAATACCGCAACTTCGCGTGTGGAGCCTCAACACTGCACAATCGCAAAATCGCGAAGTTTGACGGCACCTAATACATCCTACCGAGACTAGGAAGAAGTAAAAACCACTACACAATGAGACGTATGGACCAATCCTCGTCTTAAAGATTTAGTTTGAATGAAGATATGCGAGACATTATAAACTGACTAGCAGAAGGCTCGACTGCGCAAAAAGCATATTTTCTGAAACTTTACCTGTACATGTTATTCCCGGATCACGGTTATGACTTCCATTTTAGGCATTAGCAGCCAAGTGTATTTACACCAATCTTGGCAACTCTCTTCTTCCCACCTAATTATTTCCGCAATTCCATGAAGGGTTATCAACTATGATGGTCACGAAGATGACATTCAATTTCGAAGCGGACGCCGTTTGGCTTCTATATGGCGCCGATCTCGCTCATTCGCAAATACAGAGGCGCTTCAAGTGAATGCCAACTCGTGATTAGCGTATGAATAACCCGTATATATCACTTTTCAAAAAAGTAGTGAAAAAAGATCTGCACTAGCTTGGCACAAATGGTACCAACACCAAAAATAGAGCTTGTATTCGTGATAAAAGTCGCGTATCACCCTAGTTTGAGTGATGGTTGAGCATTGCCTAAAAGCTTATAATCTAAAAAAGATTAGAAGCCGGTGCTACTGCAATTGGGAGGGATGCCATACCACCAACCAGGAAGGCTTTCAAGTTCCCATGGAACTTTGAATGGAGACCCACACAGTCGATAAAGTTTTGATGGTGATTACAAATATGAAAACCATGTGCTATGAGCTGCTCTGAAGCGACTTAGGAGGGGTCAAAGTTTGCTTGCGATGACTCATTCGCGAATTTGCTTGAAGTGACGCAACAACGGGGTAACCGTTTGAGCAGGAACGGTCAACGTGGCTCAGTGGCAGCAGTCTTGCCCTGGAAAGGTGGATATGCTCCCTAGATTTGACCATTTCATGAGCCACGACAAGCAAGTACCCGGTCAATGAGCCATCGCACAAAAACTTTGACCCCTCCTGGCTAGCTTCAGAGCCGCCCTAGCACTTCTGGCTTTCAGATTTGTTATCAGCATTCAACTCTATCGAGATGTTTCGGTCCCTATTCAAAGTGCCATGGGAAATTGAAAACCCTACCTGGTAAGTTCTGCTTCTGACGCGAACCATTACGGCACAGAGGATAGGGTGTCTGCCGAATTTTCCAAGTCAAAGGAGGAATCAATCTAGGCTTAAGCAGGCACTCCGCTTTGCTGTTTCTTTGCTGCTACTTTGAGGACACCTTCCCCTCCATAGAAGATCGGACGAGAGTGCCGCACATGTACAAGTTTTTTTTGTAATCAACGCAAAATTGTTAGAATATATATGTGTATACTCTCATCCATCAATGCGAAAGCTCGGCTGATGAGAATAGGTGCACATGAATTTACCCGTCCACCACAAAACATGTAGGTAACACCGGGATGTCGCAATTCAACCCACAGCAGTTTAGATTCACGAAACAACACCACAAAATAAGCAGTAAGGGTGGGGACGATGAGTAGAAGATGACTGTTTGAAAGCCGGCGGCTGAATTACTTTTCCCCTCCCATATTTCCGTATGTGACATGAGACAGTCGAATTTTAAGGTTACCCGAATTATTTTCCTCCTTTCACTTGCATAATACTACCCTCATAGATTTTATTCTGAATCAGTTCCAGTGAAACAATGTCAATGCACTGCTGAATCACACATTTCTAGCATTTGGGGCGCTGTCCTAATAAGGAAGAGGAGGGGGAAAGTAAATGGTGCTGAACATCACTAACATGCCTTTACATGAACGTTAAGCAGTAATATCAGCTTTACAACATCGTGCATAAACACATTTACGGTAGATTTTTGACACATCACCCAAGTGAAGACACGTTTCTACTTCACATTCATGAAATTGCCCCCTCCCGCATTAGGACAGTGCCGTATTTTATTCACAGCAGTTACGAGAACACGGCATAACATTTCACACTTATAAAACTGGAAAAATGCCAAATGGCCGATGTATAAATAACGGTAACGTATAGTTGAGTGAGCAAATCAAATCGCCGCATGCAATTACACCACTTGCGCTGCCTTTAAGCTACAGTATCTCACGCCTACTCTTGAGGGTATGTTGAGGATTCCATTACATTCTACACGTTTCATGCCTTTAAAGACTTCCATGTATTGTGAGTAGATGAAGTGTTAGGGGTACTGGGTGCTAACGTAGTTGGTAGGGCACCCCACTGAGCTCAGCGTCCGTCGCTTTTTTTGCCTGGATTTTTTACCCAGCTTGGTTTAGAGGGAAACCCCTACTCCCCTAAAATAAGGTTCAGGTAAAAAGTATACAGATAGTGCCAGAAAAAAGAGTATTTTACTAACGGCTTTCTTCCGCCAAAGTGTATAAGACAGAGGACAACGAAAGAGATAAAAGTGTTGGGGCAAATGTACCTCTAAAGCGAGGAACAAGGTGTTCGCAACTTTCCGTCATAAAAATAAGGAGTCTTCAGTCGGTACAGTCGAGCCATTGGGCACCTACGGCATCAAGCGCTTGGAACAGCAGAGCCAGCTTCCTTGGTAGGTCTCACGTGGAAAGCTTCCTGAGGACTGATCTCGGTTCACAGAGTCACAGAGCTCTCGCTGCTCTGACAACGCTTCTGTGATCTTTGAGGTATATTGACGTATTAATTGTTAGGTTATAATTTCTACTCACAAATAGTATTTCTTCAGACAAAGTAGCAAACGAAATAATACATAAAAATCAGCGAATCTTCTGTTGTTAAGCCCTAGTTTACGCCATGTATTTGATTCTTCTTACTATTGTGATCTATGATTTGGCGTTTTTTTCCTTTGATAGTCGAACCCATGCTATATTGTTGCTTGTGGAGACTTGCTAGAAGTTATGGGCAGTCTATCCCTTATGCTACTGCTTTCTGTTGTTGTAGTAAAGCCGTTTACGACCTTTGCAGAGTATTGTGATGGGCGTGAGATCATACCTGGACTCATTCGCCATGGCTATCCTTACGTGGAAGGTTGTTCTCTTCTTGTACAATCTTGGTTCTAAATTCTGTAACATTTATGTCGTATTTATCTTCTTACCGTTATGAGCTCCTCTTGGGGTTCTTCTCAAAGAATTCTATGCGAAGTCGAATAGTATTGTAAAGGGATGAGTACGGGAGCCTTAAAGGCAGCTTTCGGGAAAATCCGGACGAAAACTTAAAGAAGTAGTGAATATGAAAGCCGAGATGCTGCGGGGCTCGAGATGTACAACTATGATAACGACGCGACTCGAAACGACAACAGTGCTGGAGGCAGTCCAAAAAAAGAAGGGGAATTTTCTTTATTACAATAAGTGCCGTGCCCATACAGTAGATTGAGTAATCATATTTATTGCCAGAGGGTAAATAAAGCAAATATGAACAGTGAATGGAACAGAGGGACCGGCTAAGGTATCGCGTACTTGGTCTGTAAGTTGGCGGTGTCTAGGCGAGTACACGATGAGTATCTCTCGAGGCGGGAGGACGGCGGTGGAATACGGGCAGAGGGGAAGAGGGAAAACTTATTATATAAAGTTGTCCCAAAAGTCTTGTAGGATTTTTCCAAAAAAATCAATAACTCTTGTTTACTTCGAGGCAGGTCTAGGCGGTTCAGGAATATGGTAGAACATTCTCTAAGCTTTCTAGTAAAATATATATTGATCCACCAGATTTCGTGGAGAGAGCTACAGTGCCCGTAGTCGATACCCACCCAACACGCGCTGTCATCTACTATAAGTCTTCTGTAGGTCTTGCGGCACCGAAGCGACGGAAGCTCGCCACTCCATCAGCGCTGCATTGGGCAAGGGATGTGTGAGTTACGAGACCGTGCGCCGCTGGCTCATCAGCTTCAGCAACGGCGAGATTGACATGGAAGACAAGCCACGCACGGGAGAACTACACGCATTCGACGACGAGACGCTGCTCTCCGTCGTTCGCGCGGATCCTGAAACCACCATGCGCGAGCTAGCAGAGAGGAATGGACAAGCACCCATAACCGTAAATCGTCGTCTCCACGAGCCCGGTTATCGGAAGGTGCTGTCGCGATGGACCTCATGCCGTGACGGATGCTCACGAAAGTGCCCGTGTGAGCATCTGTCAATCACTGCTCCTCCGCCCGCATCACAACGACTTTCTCGTCTATATGGCTACGGGCGATGAAAGCTGGGACATGTACGATACCAACGCACCCGCGCCTTTTGGCCGCTACGTGACGCCGAGCCGCCAACGCAGCCCATGTCCGACCTCCATCCGGAGAAGATTTTACTCTGCTGCTTCTGGACGCGTAAAGAATGCTTTCCCAAGAGGTGCTGGCTCAAGGCGAGACAGTACCCGCTTCCGTATACACCCACCACCTCCTGCAGATCGCCGTCGCTATTCGAGAAAAGCGCCTGAGAAAGTCCGCGGTCACCCTCCTTCATGACAACGCCCACCCATACGTCACGAAATGTACGCAGGCCAAGCTGCAGCAGCCCGGCTGGAGTGTGCTGCCCCACCAGCCATTGCCCCTTCGGACAATCACTTCACCCATCCTCTTGAATACTTCCTGGCCAAGAGAAAATTCGCTGATTATGACATGCTTGCAAAGGCGATCGCTGACTTCTTCGACTCTCAGAACCCAGAGTTCTGGGAGGAGGGAACCAACGATTTATCTGTAAGGGGGCAGAGTGTTGTCGATAACAATGGTGAATACGTTGTTGCCTGACTGTTGTTTGTTGGAAGAAAAAATAATAAAAAGTGATGATCGAAAAAATCCTACAGGACTTTTGGGACAACCTAATATCTTGGGTGACTTGCGCATGTTGCGCGAGGAAAAAAGGGCCTGCAATCTTGCGAGGTCGCAATGAAGCTGTCCATGCTGAATGCCTGGACCTGGCCAGTTATTTCTTTCTAAAAAATGGACGGAGTCGAAGCCTATTCGGTAGATGAAATTTTCTCTCCAGCGACTCCGCCATCGCTGAATTCAGCCGGCTCGTGGCCCGAAAATGGGGTCTACACTGATTATGAGGTGATTAAGGTGAAGCAAGTTTTTTTTTTGTGATATTTTTTTTGATTTAAGGAAAGGAAGAGGAAAAACTTATTATACATATCTTAGGTGACTCGCGCATGTTTTCGCAAGGAAAAAAGGCCTCGCAATCTTGCGAGGTCGCAATGAAGTTGTCCAGGCTGAATACCTGGACCTGGTCAGTTAAGTGGCGAACATGCACCGCACAATGGAGCTGGAGACGAAGGACGTCACTGAACAGTTTGACGAAGCTGTGGATGCGGTCGAAGAGAATATAAGGAATTTTTGTCATGACTATTATAGTATCATTATGGAATTTATTATAAAGCTCAACATGGCCTTACGCCAGCAATGTGTGAGGCTAGGGGTACGCGAATTCCAAGGATACCCTCTCAATATAGCCACCCACCAGCCACCAGGGAGAAGGGCCACATAAGAGCACCCAGCGGGTCCATCCGCAGAGGTGAACCGCACCTGAGATGGCTCTTAATTCTTCTCATTTCTTTTTTCCTACTGTATGAATAACAGGTTTTTATGCTCTCATTCGAATACTAAAAGGTTAAGAGCCTAACTGCATATCTGTGCTTCTGTCATTTTTATGAATGACTTTTTTACCTTAACTACTAGGTTGATTCATAATAAATCGGACAAATTGACCAATTTTAATCATTGTCGTGCAACTTTTTTACGACAACAGGGACTTGAAATATACTCCATCTTTATCGATGACCTTCTGCCACGGTATAGGCAGATCATGGATGCCCTTGCTCCAGAAGGCCGGAAGCTGGAGCTCGAAGAAGTTGCTGAGTGCCGCCTTGACCTCGTCGCGAGTTGGAAGTCTTGGCCGTCCAGGTGGCGTTGGCTGTGGGAGAAAAGGTGGAAATCTGAAGGGGCCAGGTGTGGGGAGTACGGTGGGTATAGAAGTACGGTCCAACTGTACGACAGCAGCTCGGCCTTGGTCGATCTTGCGAAGTGCGGTCTGTGGAAGTAGACACGTTGTCGTGCTGGAAGTAGACATGTGACCGCCGCCGTAGCGAACTTTGGACATTGGCCTTCAATTCTCGTAATTGACGAACGTAGACGTCGCGGATACTGTGGTACCTTCATCGAGCAGCTCCCAGTACTCTACGCCGTGTACGCTCCACCAACCGCGGTTTTCGTCTTCGATGGAATAGTCGCCTGACGCAAACTTCGAATGCTACAACTACAGTGTACTTCTGCCGGGGGCATGCTCCTTGTGAACTTCCATCAGACGTCTGCCGATATCCGCGGGTTCCTGGCCAGATAGCGATATAAATAGTATGACGTTGCGGATGTGGTCTCTGGACCGCTTGAAATCGTGCGGCATTGTGGCGGAATGAATTTACTTTGGAGTGATTATTTTGCGGTACTTTGAAGAGCTTTTCATACTCATTCCAACGGTACCTCGCGCGTCCATTTTCGTTAATTCGTTACTGAGTTATGATCTCTAGAAATCATCACTACCATTTGTCCGATTTATTATGAATCAACCTAATATGTTCGGGTTTCTTTTTTTTTTTTTTCAAGGACTAAAACAATGGACGAGGCTACGTTCAGACAAGAACTGAAACAATTCTTGATGGTAGATTTCCTTTCTCAATTGGAGGAATAAACACAGCCGTCAGTATAGCAAAATAACACGGAGAAGAAACTATGAAAAAGTCAAAATAAATTTCTTTTCTTGAGTAAGCAGTTTAAGATTATTCACTCCGCATCAAGTCCACTACTCAACGCCTTCGAGAGGGAGCTTACTTCAGCAATGGCGAAAGACTGCAATGGTCCTCAGCGACTCAAATTCCGATGATGTGATAACGATGACCGTTATGAACGAAGGACGAGCCTATCACAGGGAGTCAAGTGTGTGGCTAGCCAGTTTTAATATTGAATGGGGTACTAAGTTCCTGCCGTCTTCTCTTTAGTGAAGGAACTTAATATTCCACTACAGTCATCTTGTATAAATCAACCGTGTATTCTTTGGAGAGTACACGACCTCCTCTTACCTCGCGACTACAGTGTAATGTCATTTCTCCAACCTTCGCTCAGCATGGACACCAAGTTGTGAGGTATGCTTTCCCGATCTTCGTAACTTTTGAAGTTAACTCCCTTATTCGAGCCTGTGGAGAACACACGTTGCTCATTCGAAGCTTCGACGATCATTGCGAACGAAGATTGTCTGATCTCATGGTGACTGCCCAATTTTTTCAGTTAGCTAACCTCTCCGGTGAAGTAGTATAAAAATTATTTTCGAACCGTTTGATCTTCTGAAGTATTTCTTCGGGTGAAGGTCCTGCTCCACCCTTGACCCTAAGCTCTCGAGCTGTCATCGCATCTATACCGTCCCTTCGCGAAGCGCGTACTGTGCGAGTGGTGTTTCTCGCGTAACTCATAACTAGGTTCCTCTATAGCCGACACGCCGGTCACATATGTAGACTAAAACTCAAATTTGAGTTCGAACCCGCATTTCGATTGGAAGCAAACGATTCCGCTGCAGTGCGAAAACATCTTAGTAGAGCTACATTTTCAAAGAACTGCATAGGTAAAGTATAAACGTATCGTATTCCCGGTACTAAAAAAGTTTAATAGTAGCAAAGGTCGTGACTATGCTATTGTAACTTGACCGTTCAGCTAACACTTCGACAACATTAGTAATATTCTTCTACAGACCTTGAAAACTACATTTCGAGCTTCAACTGTAGGTGTTGATCGATTACGATGGGATGCTCCCACATTTCTGGCCATGAAAAATAGGTAAGCATCCAGATATCATGGACATATATCAGTTGCTTTCGTCAGCATCAAAATACCACTCAAAGAAACAAACCAAATTTACGGTCCAACCATGATAGAGGTACTTAAACCCTACGAGCAATGCGCAAAAGGCAACTCCATGACCATTTATTGTACAACCAGTGGAGGGAACTTTCAAAAAAGCTGCAACCAATTTATCAATGTAGAACAACACTTATTCACTACAACGTGAATTCATGCATAAACAGACAGCGAGTAGAAGGAACTCGTGAAAGAAAACTAAAACATCACCGACAAATACTAAAGAGTATTAGTACTTTAAGAATGTATTAGAACACTTAACAATGCGCAAGAATTCACGCTACAAGTCTATACAGTTCTACAAACGGAATGTTAACAGAAAATCTATACTCCCTCACGATGTCATGCATAAATTAACCAACACCTTTGCGTGGCTGAAAAAATATCGGATACTTACAAAGTACAAAATAAGTTGTGAAGCCAAATGTACAACATAGGTGAGAGATAGCTAGAAAGAGAAATTTTTTGGAGGGTCTCCGTAAGTTGACTGGACGATAAAGTTGAAGTATAAATATATTGGAAGGCTCCACTCTACTACGAAACCTCCAAAAGTGACACACACCTGATTATCTCGTGCCGGAAAGCTCACTGTAACAGGCTCAACAATGTAGTACTAAGTGGTTTCACTTCACATATACACTTCTGCATTACATCTTCGTTCGAATCCGTTGTCCGGTCATTTTTGACATTTCGGTCTTGTTTCCGATATCTAGAATGCCAAATTTCACCAAATAGTGCGGCACATGAAGTGCTGAGCAGTGATTAGTTATCACCGCCCAGGTTGGACTAACGTCATACATCGATTAACACCACCGTACCACTACGATAAGTCGTATGCATTTCACCCTTACCCATGTGGTAGTAAAACATCTAGGGGAATGCATATTCACAACTTTCAAAAACGAAGAAGTAATCTTGATATTCCAAAGAGGCGGAATACGTGAATATGGAACAGAATACCCAAGAACGGGTGGGGGCCGATTGGTCGAGTTTCCGCGCGGCCGCCGGCGGCGAGTGCGAGTCGTTTGCGGCTTCATCTGTTGAAACAACAACAACAACAACATAGGCAAACTTCTTAACCTTCCAAACTGCAATCTTTGAAGATCCTTAACGGTACCAGCCCACTGCGTCTTGGGAGGAACTCCAAACGACGCGTAAGACGGCGCCGCGAGTGCGACGCCGTGGAGCGAAAATTCGACCAATCGGCCCTCACCCCCTAGAAGCTAAGTGTGCCTCCAAACAGTGCATCCGACAGCACTGCTATGACATCACAAGGTATAGCACCTATATACAAAGCTGAGGTCTCAGTTGGCTAACAGGAAAACTTAACAGCATCCACGAGATCTGCTGCGAAAGCCCCACTAGCAAAATATCAATAATTACTCATTTATTGGTTCTTAGAAAATTTGAACGAATGGTACAGAATACTCACCACCTTCAACGACTTACTTTGTGGAGGCGGTATTAAGTGAGAGTGATTGGCATTTCCTGTCCACTTGTTCGAATGCTGGTTGGGCTGCACAGCGTTCATCTGCATGGGGTTAGGACCTACAATAACAACTGGCTGATAAACCATTCTGAGAGCTGAGCTGCATCGCTTCCAGTCAATGAGCAACGCTTGTCATTATCCTTCAACAAGCACAAACCAGTAGTGTGGTGTTTGATTGCTTGTTTGGAATGCGATGAGTGGTACACACGAAAGAAAGAATCACTTTCTTAACATCTATCACTGCTTTCATACACTCAACCCACCTACATAGCACTCCCCCAAGTAATCCAACTAAGAGCTCTATCAAACATAATTTGCTTTTAGGGCTGGGAACTCGTATGCCATTCCTTATACATAAAGCATGAGTTCGATGTGTTCGCCTCTTCGCCTGTCTGTATGGTCTGTATGTCTCTAGTAGGAAAGTGTCGAAGCGACCGGCAAAACTGAACGAAGTAAATGTGAGGAAAATAAGGAAAGCAGCCTTCAAGTGGCCAATCCGATAGCTCAACTAGCTATTTGCCCATATATACGCTTATTTTCTGGCGCCAGGTTTGTTAAGGTGGAATTTTTATTTCACCTGACGTTTCGACAATTCCGTCGTTATCAATGCCTGGAAACATTTCACAACTTCTTGCTACTGCTTGTCCTGGACATAATTTGAGATTCGATACAACACAAACCGAAGAAACCAACGAGGTCGAAATTTACTTCAGAACTCAAGTTCTGAAGTGTCTAACCAGTAACCAGTAACCAGACGAACCAGTCGAAACGTCCGGCGAAAGAAAAATTCCACCTTAAGAAACCTGTACGGCAGAACACGAGCATATATGTGAAAAAATGCCCAGTTCCAAGAAAGACGGACATGGAGATTGCTAATTGCTCAATGTTCCGTAGAATAGAATAGAATAACTGAAAACAACCTTGAAACATTGTGACATGCTGCCGCATTCCTGAATACGAAATTCCCTTTTCCCAATGAGCATCCTGATGTAAAGGAGGTGGCGGTTGGGCAAATCTAAACTGCACAGTTTAACAAAGTAGATGTTGCAGCAATCTCGTATCATTACCTTCCGCTGGGAGGAGGTTGACTGAAGTTGTGGGAAGGCAGAGGATGCGTGATAGGAGTTGGGGCAAAACCTGCATACTGAATTGTGAAGGGTGCAACTCGCTGGGTTCCGATCGGTGGAGGCATGTTAACCAAATCAGGTGGTGGTACAGGAAGAGGCGGAATCACGGCATTGGAGCCACCGCCTGTATGTATTGGACGCATGTGGGCTCCATTTGGGGGCATACTCGACATGTTCATATCATAGCCACGAGAAGTCGTTTGTGAATGGTTCTGAAGTAGAGAAATAACTAATTTCGAACATGAAACGTTGGAAAAGATTTTAACAACCTGCATCAGAGGAGGTGCAACACCGCGTTGCATTGGTAAAAGTGGCGAGGATTGAATTGACGACACCTGAGCTGACTGATGTTGTTGGGAAGGCGCAGTCGAAACGTTGCTAACCATGTCTAACATGCCTTCCGTTGCCCACCCTACATTTTGGGACTGCGTCACTGAAACGATGCAGAAATAAGCAGAAATATAGGCATGACACTCAGAAAGAAGAAAAAAACCAACTATTATTAGCGAAAACTGGGCCCTGATCGAAATAATTAGATCGCATAGGAAGTCGATGCTGATTCATCGCATGGTTATTCGTGAGAGAAGGCGGCTGCTGGTATAACGGCGGACAGAGTGGCGGACTTGATGCATTCGACGGAGGTATTAATGGTTGAACCACTGATCCAATCGAAGCGTAGCCTCTTCCAAGGGACATATCACCGAACATCACTGGATAAGGAGAAAACATGAGTCCACTCAAACCAGACGGAAACGGTGCTGAAACTGAGACATCAGTCCAGCCAATGAATGGCTTGAAAAAGTCAATTACCTATGCCTGGGCTTCTAGGCGGGAATGCATGCGAAGAATTCGAATTACTGAATGCGGGTTTGCAGTCGGTTTGTACATGCTCCGCTCCAGATTGTGGCTGTGGCTTAACTTTGGCCACATTTGACGGTAAAGAAGATTCCGTCTCCTTTTCTTCTCCACACCATAATCCCTGTCAACAAAATGCATGAATACGAATACAAACTTATTCCACACAAAAACATCAGAAGTACGCCAGTGAAGAAAACAACTATCCTCATTTCTGTTACCTAGCCGGATTGATTTGTCAGCCACTACAGCTTGGAAAAATTTTGCATCTAACAAGACGTATTTACCATCTGAACACAGACAAGGGGAAAAAGGATGCGATCTGTTACTCCGCGTCCATTATACGGTCAAAAGTTACGCAGCAATGAATAATTCTCTATTGAAAGCACCGAGAGAGGTCAATTTCGGTCTACGGTGAACACCTGCAGTTCGCCAGCTTGCCGCAATTGCACATACACACCTTACTAAGACGCCGAGTGTGAATTCATTGATTTTTTTTCAAGATTATAAACACCTCTTTTCACTCTCTCGCTTATTCTTCCTTTCCTTGTTTCACATGTTTGTTACTTATTTGTGTTCTATCAAACTCATATTTGAGTTTTTATAGAGTTAGATCATTTTGAGTTCATATTTGAGTTTTTGAGTTCTGATATTTGAGTTTCTCAGCCCTTACCTCTGCGTTTAAATCTCGCTTATACGTATTAGGTTGTAAGGAAAGTTTTGGCCGGTTTTTGAAATTTCAACTTCGAGAGATCATAACTCGGCTCAGAGTGCATCTTTTCTCACAGAGTGAGCACCATTAGATTCGCCACACTCTTGGCAACACTATGCATACCTACACATCTCAATTTGATAAAGGGCTGATAATTTATATTGCGCGAAATGAAAAAAAGTCGACTTCAAATCGCCACTCTTTCTGAACACACTGCTACTGAAGGAGCTGGCCAGATGTTTTGGGAAGTGGGGCATAGTTAGCGCTAGATCTGATGAACATGACAGACGAGTAAGGGCCTCACCCTGCAACTGCTTCAATTAGTGGAAGAGGATTTGTGAAAAATGCGCTTGCGCATGACTGCCGTGAGGGGTCCCGCGGCACCCATTTTTTTGGATTTTTCCAAATCAAGGCCACTTGAGGTGGTCAGCTAAGGTTGCTTGTTGAGGGCCAATACTTGTGGATATCCCCTGCAAATATGGACGCTCATCGCCTTCTGCCGTTTTAGTTAAAGCGATTTGATCAATTGAAAATTCGAGCAGCTCGTCCTCATTTCTGCACTTCTGAAACCGGAGACAATGTGTTCCATCCAGTGATACACCCCCTCCTCTTGCAGTATTCACATTTGTGGTCACCTTCGCTGGGACTCGGCTAAACAAGAACTCTTGAAGTGAAGTCATCTTAAAAGTGCCATTTTCGCAGCACTTTAAAACTTCCCTAATAAATTGAAAACCTTATGGCATTCCAAATAAAACATATATTCTGAAAGAGCAACTTTTTCTCTATCTAACGAGCACAATATGTCAGCTGATTCATGTTGACGCGCTCTGATATTTAAATTTATCTTGTGATAACGAAAAAGCGGCCAGAACTTTCCTTACAACCTAATAATAGCGAGGTACCAGAAATGACTAATGGCGTGGTATCAGAAATGATTAATAGCGAGGTATCAGAAATGAAAATGTAATTTCCCAGATATTAAAAGCAGAGCGAACCAGGAACCTAGTGCAACAATAGACTAGCGAACAGAACCTTTACTTTGTACAGTTTTTCCTTCAGGCGAAAATCATCAGCCATACTACCTGCCTCGGAACTGGCGCCGGTTGATAGAGAAGTCAGAACTTTTTCGTTAGACACCTGCTCCTGAACACAATGAAGAAGGAGTAAGATATTCCAGAACAACATGATACTGTGACAGAAGCAAAAGAAACCTCATGAAGACGTGGGTCGAAGGTAAAGTCGTACTTATCAGCTCGAAGAAGCTGGCTAGAAGAAAGCGAAACCGGAAGTTCAACAATCTGTCGCCTGCAAGAAAAGTATGCCATAAATCACAGAAGGGTTCAATCAATATTTCACTCTTCCTGTATGTAACAATACAATTGTGTTGTGGGGTGATGCCCTTGCACAGTGTTGCGGCAAAAAGTGTTGACCGCTTGACAAAGCCCAACCATTTCAACTGGGAAAAAGGTATCAACATGAGTTTTGCTTCAGTTGTAGATGGTAAAGGGATTTTCATAATGTATCCAGGAATTTGATAGGACCGCTCTGTCTGACCCATACACACTCGAGAAAACGGAGAGGGAGAGCGTAATCGTGGATGCAGGTGAACGTCGTGCAGCTGGCAAATACTGTCAAACTTTCGCAGTAGACTTCAGTAAATTGTAAGTAGTACATGCTACGCCACTCATAAAAACCACAAATGGAACATTAAGAAAATTCTACTAATCTCACTTATGTGCGCATCTTCTTATGCGCAAATGAGTGCGTTCGAGTAGGTACGTGTACATATGTGAGCGCGTATGTCTAGTTTTACGGTATCACGAAATGAGGGGCACCTGAATCCATGTTCTTGGCGCAAAAAAACCAACATATGTGCAAGTTAGCCTCCCTTCTAAGCTACATACTCCTGATCTTCCTGTTTCCGTAATAATGGAAGTTAATTATAAGCGAGTCGCGATTATTGCATGTATGAGGCAGGAGTACGTCGAATTGTCCACGATTACCATCCATTGACCGGTTTTTCACCCCATCCCCAACCAATGGCCATGATTTCTTTGGCCGTAAGTTCCGGTCAAGGTGGCTCGGGCGGGGGAGAAGCGGGTTGACGTCACGCCTTGGGAGATTGCTTACGAAGCTGTCAAGCTCCCCCCCCCCCCCCCCCCCTGAAAAGGCTTAGGCAAATCTGAGAGAGCCCAGCCGGCTAGAGGACACGCCTTAAACTGCAAGAACGATGCCGCCGGCGCGGCAAGTGGCGTTCCCCTCCCCCATCACATTGACCCGTAATTTCTTTGTACAGGAGGAAACGAAGTATGCCAAACCAAAGTAATCAATTTTCCAAAACATGAAAGAGCTCGTGAAAGCATTACCTGACTATGTCTTGAAATGTCGGAGGAGAACATGAAGCTGCAGACTTGGAACGTGGTGTAGGTCTCGCGATGGGAGAAGGAATAATTGGTTGCATCTGTTTACAGATGAAGACCAATTATTAAGATGAATACCGATTTGTACCGTGATGCATCCAAAGCAAAACAAATCAGGTATCTCACCGCTTCCAACAATTCCTTTTGTTCCGCTATATGAGCGCTGTTCCACACCGTTGTTATTGGGGCGTTCTTGTGAATATCATTCTGCTGTTCTTGAACGCTGCCACTTTCTTCAATATCCGGCGCTTCTCCTGACGCTAGGCTTTGCTGCATATTCTTTTTGCACGGTTCCTTCAGTTTCTTCTGCTCCACCAACTTTGAACGTCCTGCATTTTTCTTGGGATCTTTCTGGACATCGTCTCTTCTATCTTAAATGAGGAATTTAGGCATTCCAGAACACAAAGCCAGAATTACTAAGAGCTCAGCGAATATAAACCAGGGTCTTATCTGCTTTTGGATCATCAGTAAATAATCCAGTAATCATCAATAATAAATCATAATTCATAAATAATCATAACAATAATTATCTCTAATAACTCATCTCCAGTCATTAGCGTTCGTTAAGCGATACTGGGACGTTGATCTCAAACCCACAGCGAGAGATTCTTCTTATGATCTAACCGCAACAGTTCTCAAACAAGGAGCGCTAATAGGGAGCACTACTACATCGAAATCAAGCCCTCTGCTTGTCGAAATTGCCCGATATTTTCCTTTCGATTACTCCTCTTCTCCTCACTGAACACCTGAGAAGCAACGAACACATGCACTAATGCCATTTCCAAGATCTCAAGCGAATGGAAGACGTCATCAAGAGATATCTCTCACAACTCAAAGATGCTCAAATTCGTGTGCAGGTTCAGCAGTTATAGCTCAGTGTCTTTGACACGATATACACTTAAAGGAACCGGAAGGGGTCCGGAACAAGAGGAAGATGCAAAGAAATGAGCATTTTGTAACGAACACTGAAGGTTAGAAACGATAATCGGTGAAAACACCCGGACCAAAAAGCGCGACGCTGCTTGTGTACTCGCATCCCATTCGCATCAACGCATCCTTTTCCGAGTTGTCCGCTGTAGGAGACGGGCCGCGGGCCAACGTTGGTTGTAGCACCTAACTCCCAGCGCAGAGGAGTGGCTATTCCCAACTACATTAGCATTCATGTAAGTACATCTAGAAGCAATATAAAAAAGAACAAAGGAAAAAGTAAAAGGGAAATCAAATTCATAATAGAAACATCTCCTCTTGGCACTTTGTCAAGGCGTCACAATGGCGAGTTTGTGCAATGGCAACCACTTAAATTCGTCCACACTACGTCTGTTTTACCGTAGACCAATATTACTCCTTCCGGTGTCTTTAACAGCAACGAGCTTGACTGAGCTATGGACCTTTCTTTCAGCAAACTGTCGCCCTGTCTGACTTCTCTTGCTGTCTGAATAACGTCCCTTCCTATTTTTTTCTTTTAAGAGTTACGCGCATAGTACTGCAGGAGAACGTCCTTCATCTGATTTATGGCATCACACTTCTCTCGAGGGAGTAAATATTACATTTTTGCGCAATGGCCCCATGAATACATATTATACGACATATAGAACCTAACACCCGCATACATTTAGCGTGAGAGTGACTGGCAGAGTGCAAAAAAGAAAAGCAGGGCAATGGCACCCCTCCCAGCAGCGACGAGATGGCGAGAAAAGGAGCATGAGTATCGAAGACGCGCAATAACGAAGTAGCGGCGCCCAGTTCGATATCCGAGTAGTAAATAAGAATAATTTCTGTAAGTGGAAAGTGCCACAAAATTGTTATTAAGACAAGAAGAAGACATCACCTTTATTCGAGTTGTTATTACGCGCCCTTTTGTTAGTCTGCGAACGTGTCTGATGTTCCCTTTCTCTTGCTTTGCGCTTCTCTTCGGCCACCATTTTGGCTTGCATCTCATGGGCCTTCTGCTTCTTCGCTCTCTTATTGAGTACCTAAATCACCAGCGTTGATGGGCTTTCAACCCTACTGATTCTAGGTAGAATTAAATCAAGTAAATTAAGAACATTCAGCTCAGACCTCTTCAAATTCGTCGTTCATATCTACGCTGACAGCATCTACCAAATGGTCGTCGATAACCACAACATTAGCAATATTATTGATGTCGAGACCCGCCAGACCGCACGACACGTCCTACAGTACTGATGCTATCCTTCCAAAACTAAGCGAAAGACTTTTTTAAACACATACGTTTTCCATGCTGCGTATGTCCTTTGATCTGCTGTTGTTCTGCATGTTGTTTTTGGTGTTGTAGCTTGCGGAAGGGGAAGCGCATGTACGACTAGCCGCTTGCACGTTTTTCGAAGCACGAGGAAGGTCGGCGGCAGTAGATCGACTTTTGGGATGCTCCATCTGTGATGTCGTGGTACGATTAGAAATCCGATGAGCAGAGTTCTGTGACGGGGTAGAAACGACGCGATCATTATTCTGTCTACAACCTGTTTTGACCCTGAAAAGGAACGACATGGGTTAAATGCAATATTCAACGTATCATGAAAACTACAAACTCAGAGTGCTCTTCTCGTACTACACGTGTGCTGCTCTCACTGGCTGTTTCCCACTCATCGTAGCCTTCACTGGAAACAACCGGGCTTCGCAACTGTTCGGCTCGTTCTTGACCAGGCTGTTTTGCGAAACTTTTTGACACCTGATTGAACTAAACAAAAATTTATAGGGACGAGGAGCTACTTTTAGTGTCTCAGTGACGATGAAAAATGAGCAAACAAGATATCATATTATCAACGTACCTTTCGCCGATTTCTTTGTTGCTGATAACTGTTTTTCCCTTGAGCGTGTTTCGTTTGACGAACGCTTCCTGCATATTCTTTGTGACTTTCGACCGCCTTTGTGGTACGTTGAACACGTGCCTCCTGAATGGAACTGAGTAGATTGCAGCGATACTGAGCAGGAGCTTGCTTAGCGCAACTTTTTCACAACTAAAAATTAAGATCGAGGAAAAATCATTCTCATCCCGAAATCTCATTTACGCTGCAACTACCACTGAGTTTGCGGATGGCCACCGAGTCTTTGGAAAAAACAGCCTTTTTTTCAAATCAAAGAAGGTTCAACTGAAGAAGAAGACGGTCATGAAGACAGCTCGTAGATCTCTTACCGGTCTCCTAATTCACAGCTTCACAAATCTAAGTACTCATCTTACACTCCAAACATATCGTACTGGAAATGCCATGCATGAGTATCAGTGCTCCAATGAATAGGATTTTTCGGTCGTCAATGTAGCTAAGAATATGAAGAAACATAGACTAACTGGATGATCAGGTCTATGATGATATAGTCCTGCAGGTCCTTTTCGAGCATGTCCTCGCGACCACATTACTCGACAGGGCCATCTGCAGTGAGGCGATTTTCGGATATCGACAAATAAAAAACTGCCCATAGACGCACACAGTACCTGCTTGCATGGAGGCTGTGGCTAGCTTTTCCATCTTGCGACGAAGGACGATACGTTTTTCCATCTTCTTCCCCATCTTGATTTCGAGCAGTATCTCGACCACTATCCATCTGATTTCTCTGATTTTCGCTCGCAATTTCAAGTCCTTCTTTAGATCCCTCTGTCACATTATTACCACCCACCACATCGTGATCTTGACAGAAATCATCTTTCAACGCAGGCGATGATAGCTGATCCTCCTGAAATGCCAGTACCCGTAAAAAAAGAAAAGACTGCTACCTCATGAACAATACTGGCTGTGTTTTTAAGACTGGCACAAACTACATTACAACTGCTGCGGAGAAAGAAGAGTAACCCCTGCAGGTCAGAAGAGGTCGAGCCATGTTAGCAATGGGAGGCGATCGGATGGCAGGCCCTTCGCGATTCTTACTGTTGGGGATCGTAAGCCCAACAGTTGTTGCTTTCTTACTGTTCGGGATCTTAAGCCCAACAGCAATGTTTATTTTGCTAATTTCTGCTAATATCTATAGTTATTTTGCATAGCGACGCTGTTTTTGTTGAGGTGAGTGAGTTTGGTACAATTGGCTCAATCTGCGTGTACACTGCACGGTTTAGCTATAAACATCAATTTACCACGATGGTTTATCGCCTTTTTTTGTAATTTCCCTTGATTGTTTCTGTATTATACAGATATTGCACTCAACATTCTTCACAATGATTCGGAAGTTCACCTATTGTCTTTAGAGACACTAGCTGACATTGTTTTGAATATTGGAGTCTTTTTGAAGCGTGCATTTTTCCTAGTCTTCAAAAACGACTGCTGCATTCAAAACAAAATCAAAGAGTGCCCTTCACAATTGAAAGAGCACATCAATGACAAACGAGTCGAGTCGAAAATAAAGAGAAGGATCAAGAATACGGGAGGAAACCACAAAGTTGGCATGGTCAGGAAAAATGCATGCTTCAAGTAAGGAAAATTACAAAAAAGGGCAAAAAGCGATGATTACAGCTAAACCATGCAGTAAGCATGAAAACTGAGTTAACTGTATCAAAATTCTCTTAGCTCATCGAAAACCAGCGTCGCTATCCAAAATAATAATTGAAAATATCTCTATAAAGGCATAACAGCATTTTGCAAGATATGGAAAACACTTCAAGAAAGGGCAAAGCAACCGTATGCATCAAGGGCCCGAGCCCCGGTCTTGAGAACCTAAGCCCCACCCACAACCTATTATCCCATCGCTGCTCCGAAGGTGCTGCTGCGCAACTCGCGTAAGGCCTTCAGCACATGTTTGGCCGTATGCCCTTGCTTTCAAAATGTTTAGCAACTCTGGGATCGACGTTCAAAACTGCGTAAGACCATGTCCATCTCACTGTGATTGCCAAGGTGACTTTGGGGCCTCCCCTTGTTAGTCATGAGCATCCGTGATCACCCAAATTTTGGTTTTAATGGAACTTTGGAGCATAAAAATAAATATGAAAATCTGGGACAGGCTTCTTTTCGAGACTTGTTTTGAATTCCCTATCGCCAGTAAGGTGCGATTCACCAGCTCATTCAGCACTGCATTTTTACTGTGAGTAGGAGGTAATGAACTTCTCGGTTTCTTCAGAGATTTGTTGGGGACAGTCACCTTCAATGCTAGATGCCTTTGCGAGAATCCTATAGCAGTGCTGCCAGATGCCTCGGTTCTACCCCTGTAATCCTCACTGGGTGTCTGAGAGGGAACTCATGAACTCATGAAGTAAACAAAGATGAAAATGCGTTGCCCGCAGCAATAATACTTTTTTGAAAGACCACAAACGGTGAAAGTTTCTAATTAAAGAAACCATCCGGGCGCCTGCACGCGCCCTCAGCGGCAGCAATAAGTACTTACTTCGTCAATTATGCCGATGTATACGAAAACAGCAATTGTTATTCATCGACACCAGTAGGTATAACTACCACAACTTACCTGATCAGGTATCAACGCAGCTTTGTCCCCAGCTTCCTTGGAGGTACCAGTCCAACGACGCAGAATTTGCGGTTGAGTAAATGTGCCATTACGAAAATGACTCCGACCACCTCTGACACGAGTGGCAATCGTACGAGGAGAACCTGCAACGGGAACCACAAAACCATGGATATTGGAGAATGTGAATAAAAAATGGGATCACTAAAGATAGTTTGAAAGCTTCGGAAGCATCACAACTAAAAGAAGTGTACTAGGCGAGCCGCAGCAGAAACGTCTTTGAAAGTTTACTGATCAGTAATCACAGCGACTGGGAGAGATTCAGATAGACTGTCTTTGACTGTGATTTGCGCAGGTTTGACAAAAGTGCTGGGGGTAAAATCCAGTCCGAAAGAAATTAGGCCTAGAAGACCGTGTTGCATTCTTTATGGATCACTTTGCAGACTACTTCATTGCAAGATTCCGATCAGATCAACTTGTAAACAGTCTGCTTCTCAGTAGCAGCGTGCGGTGTCATGCAGTAGTGTGCGCCAGCCACTACCGCATGACACTGCATAATCCACAACAAGTTAAAAAACATACCTGTCCCCTGCAAACCTGAGTCGTTGCGTACCGGCCGATCACCGCTTGTGTGATGCTGTTCCATCGCTGTATCAGCTGGGATGTTGTCATGACTACGCCGAAAGTTCGTATTCGTATCTAAAACATAGGCAACGAGGAGATTAACAAAAAAACTTTTCAGTTGTGAAACAAAACGCGATGAACCTATTGCCCTTAGAACAACACAACTTACGTCGGTTCCATCGTGGCCCCGTCGGATTATAGGCACGACCATTGTTAACATCCCGCCTTTGAGGCATCCGAGACAACCCGTGCAACTGGGCTCCTTGTGCTGACTCCCTTCGCTGTTCTCGTGAGGTCGATTGTCGCTGACATGAGGCTTCTGAGGACATAAGTTGTCGAACATCACTGCTACCCTGCTGTCGCCTTGCACGCAAGGTAGCACGGAGAAAGTCAGAATTTGAAGAGTTTCGGCCACTGTCCTATAACGGATAAATAGAGGCGACATCTTGCATAGGTTCTGGTTGATCCTCGAATATCGAGGAAGTCGTGAACACACCAAAGAGCCGTTCTCCTCATAAACACACTTATAACCAAGAGAAACCCTTGGTTCCTCACTAAAATTTTCGTGCAACATAGATTTCGCTATGATCCAAACACCATCAGCTAAGTAAAAAAAGAAGGAATGTAACAGAGTAAACGCCCTTCTTAGCCATTTTAGTCACAGGTCCATGGACATCCATGGACAAGCAGCTATGCCGAACAGCTTTAACAAGTCGCACCAAGCTGCCAAAGCGCAAAAACCACATAGCGCCATGATTCCGTGCGATCTCACTCGGACCACGTGCCATACATCTCATACAAAGTGGTAGCCAATTTGATATCTTTATAAGAACCATCACTGTTCGGGAACTAAGAGAGTGCAGCGGTCGAAACATTTTGTTACTTCTGGCATCGGAGTGGGTGTTGCATTCACTGAGCCTTCAGCGCACACGTTAGGATTGGTAGATAATAAATTTGTTGTTTATGACACCCTGTCATATCTCCAAGAACAGGTCATTAATTAGAATTCCAGATGGTCTCGCAGTTCATCTCTCCTTGCGCTTGATAAAGGAACAGAAACGGAATGAGTATAGCCACTGGACATCTAACACCTGGGCTATAGTGGTTGTTTGACAGTGACGCGGTGTGTCGGATTACTGAACTCACTTGTTATCAGCTCTAATCAGACATTATCCAAAGTGATCATAAGCTATCTTCCGTTATCACTGTCGTGGTCTGACCTCTCACAACACTGGTAATCACAGCTGCAAGTCACAGCTGCGACTCCAGCTTTGCACTTCGGGACAAATAGTCGGACACACACACAAACACAAACAAACGGGCATAGATAGCGGATTATACATAGTAGGATGATTATGCGTATCTCTGCAGCTTTACTCTGCAACTTTATGAAGGCCACACAAACCACTGTGAAATTCAGAGAAACGTACGCCTGAGAAAGTTAACTCCGAAAAAATCATCATTACAGTTATCAAACAAGACCATGCGACTCATTTCCGAACAGAACACGCACTAAGAGGGCGCGGGCGCTTCAACTGCAAAAAGGCATACTCGATAACGGCGTACAACTGTATTTACCGTTGGAAGGGTAGTGAACGGAGAGCGATATAGGTAAGGAAAGCGCAATAAAATGTGAGGAATGGAATTTATTGGTCTCTATATAGCTAAGTTGTTAAGTAGAGTTCTACTGCACTGTGCGCGCAGTAGTGTGCGAAACCAAAACTGTTAACACATCGAGCTATCATTAAAGATAGCGGCCTTGATATCGCAATAATTTCGCACATTCAGCAAGAGATCCCTAGCAAGAAGTAACGACTGAAACAGATGGACGCGATCAGAGACACCGAAGGAGGTAATCTTGGCTAATTGCGGAATATGAAAGTCGGGGCGATAAGTAGTGCAGCAACAGAGAAAGAAGAGATGAAAGGCCCAAAAACACAAAAAACAGGATCCGTTTTCGAGCTCCTCCCCATTTGCCACCTCTGCCTCACTAGCGGCTGAGGCGGGAGCAGAGGCGAGTGGCAACGTCAGCCAGTCATAGACATTGTTCCGCACTGCAGCATCTCCGCCGGTGGAGCGCCTTCTCCCTCTCACCCACCTACGTCACTAGACGGCATAGACGCAGACAGGTGTATAGGATAAATCAGCCGGCCGCGAACGTTGTAGCGTCTTCGCCGGCGACTCGCCCGGCTGCAGGACTGCACGATGACACGCCGTTTTGAGGGGAAGCAATAGGACCCCATGCCGCGCTTTTTCAATGTGAGTTTCGCTGCACATCACCGAACGTGTTCTCAGTTCTCAGTTTCCCGTATCCCTCCCGGTGCCTTTAATGGGCCAGAAAAAACAGCGAATGTTTCGTTCGAAGTATTCCAGATTCTGACACATCAGTTGAGTTCCGAAATCTCCATCGCGCATACACGACATGGTGAGGAGTGGGCTCTGTGTCATCAGTCTGAGCAACAGCTACACAACTATGTGGTTAAATGACGTTATTACTCTTTCTCCGATACCCGCCCAAGGCGCTCGACCGCTAGGTATCGACGAATAGGCTGTGTGCTCTATAAAATGTCTGCCTTCGACAAATATCTTGAGCTCCGTCTACCATGTACATTATTTAACAGTTTTTCACGTTCTGACTGCACTACTTCATCTCTAAACCACTCCCTGGAGCGTTCCTGAAGCGGGATTAAATTCTTACAGTGAGCACAATATGGTCGACGGCACATCGTGTCCATCGTGGACGGTGTGCGCTTTTGAACAAGTTCAACTCAGCTTGGACACTTTTGATGTCTACCACTTCCCGGTGTTAGGCCGTAATTCACATTTTCTCGAAACCGCGGCTCCATTGAAACAGAATACAAAAATTTCCGGATGGGCAGTTAAGTTCAGCGTACGCCGGTTCATCGAAATCAAAACACTTCGGGATAAGGTAGATGGAGCATCTCTATAACCCTCCAGCCAACCCAAACTAGACTCAACTTCTCCAGGTTGTACTTCAGGTAATGCCGAGTTTTGGTTGGACAGAGAGGCAGGAAAATGAACCAAATAATGTAGATGTTCGACGAATCTACGACTCGGCGATTTCGCAGTAAGGATCAGATACAAATTAGTGATTACCTCACTCTGCCCTCAGTTGCTCTCACAAAACATCCAGACGGCAGAGCAGAGCAATCGCTTCGTATTCAAACCTTTTTGCCAAATATCTGAATAATTTCGAGACGATGACATCCCAAAGCGACGACCTACAAAATTCAAAATGCATCGGAAACCATGAAAGACAAGTAGAAAGATGGCCAACATACGGTGAAATCGGTACCAAACTTAATATGTCAGTTGCACCTCTGCTAAACACAATACACCGGGAGGGGTAAATTGGGCAGACTTTGGAATACGGAAGTAAGGGTACTCAGCAATGTAACATTAGAGCAAGAACGAAACAAGACGGACCCGAGAAATAAGAACCGAAAACCCTCATCTCTCCACCTTCTCTCTCCCCCCCCCCCCCCCCCCCCCTGTGACACTAGTCGGGGTAGCCTGCAGACGGGCTTAGAGACTAAATGAGCCGGCCGCAAACGCCGTCCCGTCTTCGCTGGCAACTCGCCCGGCTGTTGGACTGCAAAACGACGCGCCGTGTTGCGAGGTCGTGATAGCAGCCCAACCCGCGCTTTTTCAATGCGAGTTTCGCCACACAACATCTCGTCTGAAGTAGGTTTGTTTTCAGAAAACATGTATTCACAGTTCTCAGTTTTCCTTTACCCCTCCCGGTGTCTTTGACACTTGGAACGAATATGGAAAGGATCACGAAGTTAGATCTGATAGCATGATCCATAAAAATTTTCCAACCATCCGCACAAAGACCGGTATTTTTGAACATCGATCGGTGACATACTGATGTAAATTTGAATTTTATGGCCGCATCCACCCAATTCAATGATCCATGAGCTCTCTCCATCTTCCTGCACAAAAGATATTTTTAGTCTGTTGTGGAGGATCCGACTACCATGATCACTTCACATCGTTTTTGTCGCCCTAGCCTTCACACATCACCTCCGCTTTCACTCGATAGTGGACCGTTCTAGCAAGAGTCATAACTCCTTATTGTGAGCACAGTGACAACGATCTGGTCGACTGCACACCGCCCATGGCAGATGGGTCTCCACTCACTCCAACTATACAGCTTATTTCCTATCTCAGGGTTGCTCTGGAGCCATGTGATAAGCATTCGTGGCAATTACCGCCTACTGGTGCAAGCGCGCTCAGTGAAGGCGGGTCTCGGTCAACTGTAAAAACACCTCGAATTTAGCTTACCTCACCTTCTTCCAACGTCCGAGCTTTTTCAGAAAGAATCATAAAGTTTTCCGCCCAACCACCGAACCACTCCCCAGTGACTCACATAGCGCACTGATCTCCACCTCCACCACACCATAACCACGCCTGACCCGACCTCTCCCGCTTGTTCTGCTAGCAATGCGGAGTTCTGGACGAGCAGATACGAGACACACCACACTCGTGGTTTGTATATAAGGCATGATATTGTGAAACTGAACTTCTACAGTATTCTGAGCCAAACCTCATATTACCAGAATTATCCTCTCATCGGGAGAAATGCTGTTTCTGGTAACTCACCTTGTCTAGTTTTATAGATGCTGCCTCGGAAACGGAAGGGAAATGCTGCTCAATTGCTTCTTGCATTATCTTTGGGATACGAGTGCGCTTAAAAGAGTTGACTTGGCATACTAACTTCCGTCATATGGAAAACAGTCACCACAAAGATCAAAAATCGAAATCTTTCGCAAAAATATTGCAGTAGATCAGTATGAAAGGTGGTAACAGAAAAGTTATTTGAAAGCCAACCTTTTCCTTCTCTTGTGAATCCCTTTCTTCTTGCCGTTTCGCCCAAACGTTCTCAGCGGGTGTTGGGACGGGCAGACTTGTTTCGCACTAGAATTACTTCATCATGACTCAGTATTCAAGAATTAATAAAATGTTAGCTATCAACAACATATGCAGCGAATCCATTAGTAACTGGTACAGGAGTGTACAAAGAAAAAGCTTCCATGAGTGATGTGCGCAGGATAATTGGTAGGGCTGGCAAAATCCCTCCACTAACACTTCTTCAAGACAAAAGGATCAGCTATTGATTAGCTTTCAGAACACCAAAAAGTGAAAATGAAGTAATTAACTCATAACTATTTTTACGTGGAGAGAATGACATATTTCGTGATCAGGACGAGTATGACCCCAATAGATTAACTTTCCGTACTATGCTGAGAAGCTCTGCTGACATACAGTACAGAAATCGGTATAAAGCGCGTCATTACTGACGTACGACTTTTAAGTTCCGCCATGATTACTACAGATTAGGTACTGATTCAGACCTCAGGTCCCTCAGAATCGGCTAGCGCATATTCCATGAGACCGAGATTAATAATCTCAGATTAAAAAAAACCTTCAGGGAAAGATCGCATATTCAAGATCACGGAAACTGTTTCGTACGCACCAAGCCATTGTTACAAACGCAACACCTGAGGTATTGCATTGTGACTGAAACTGAATCAGTGGATGATACTTCGAAGACTGATTACTTTGGAGCCATTGTATAGCATTCTAATGTTATTGACCACAAAGCGTGGAGTCAGTAGTGTACTCTCGACAAGTTTGCTTCCGACCCGATAAGGGAATTTCAGATTCGCATTCATGAAACGTTCTTGGCAACAAAGAAAATTAAGGCTTTTGTCCGCTTTTGACTTATGGCGAGGAAATAGACACCTTAAAAAAGGTGCCGAATGAACTCCGATGGGGCAAAACGGCAATTTCGTCGTCGATATTTGAGCAAAAGAGAAGGCGTCAATTAAGAAACCAAAATCTTGCTCGGCAATGCAGCGCTGATGGCACACAACAGGCAAACGAAAATAGTAAAGGAACATAACGCAAAGAAAAAAACAAGAAAGGCGCAGAAGAATGCAACAACTTTGAACTTTTGCGGGTGTATATTCAAATAAAGCTCGTTGTAAGCAATGATCTGACAGGTTCGCCTTCGTCATAACGGCTAAGTCATACAGAGACAGCAACATTTGGGACGGTTACCATAGGTTCGACAGAGCTAGTGACGTTTCACAGGTTATCGAAAAAGTCCACCAACAAAAGACTTTACAAGGGGGCCCACTCATCGAGCCATTAGGTGGTTCAATCATGTAACTGCGTTTACGTATATCAAGCCCCATAACATGCTAACCATGGATATTCGATATACGGCAACAAGCGAGCGAATGAATGAATTTGTGTGGGGAGCTTTCGAAATTTTTTTAAATGCTCACTCTCATTTACCTTTCTTGAACCTGGCTCCAAATCAGGCGATGAAGCAAAACTTGCCCCACTATGTCCTAGAAATTCGGCACTATCCAAGGCATTTTCTGATTGCTCTCGCGTAACTGTCCCATCTACTGCACTTTCATCACCGAGTTTACATCCTTCCAGCGCGGACACAGCCTGAAAAATCCCTCTAGTGATAGGATGAATTCGCGTTTATTGTAATCTCACTTTTGTCTCTTGTGAGGATTCTATAGTTGAACAGTTTTGCCCTTCATCTCCCTGTTCAGTCGGTTCGGCAACTCTCTTCACTACACGAACAGCCAGCTTATCGAGCTTCGTCATTTGGATATCTGTAACACTTCGATAAAATGAAAAAAGGTAAAGGCCATATTACACCTACCTTCCTCGTCATCACTATCACCAAGTATATTCTGATCTCGCGCATATTCGCCGTCGCTTGCGACAGGCAGGAACTGCTAAATGAAGTGCGAAATCAGCGAAAAAATCACTCAACAAATTATAGTCTAGGTGAAGCCTCGATACCTCTGAGATTTAGGGGTGCTATGTGAGTTAGCGGGGGCCACTCGACAAACGCATAAGTCGCGCCCAATTTCTGCTTGTAAGCGCTCTCAAGGTCATTTTATGCCTAGATGCAGTTAACTAATTGAGAAAACTATCGAAATATTCTTCCATTAGTATCATACGAAAAATTCGCTTAAACTACACTAAACAACCACTTACGCGTATTTGCCTAAGCCTAGGGAAAGGGAATCTCCTTCCCCTAGGCTTAGGCTAACATAGGACGAAAAAAAGCACGAATTCGCCTCATCATAGTCGTTTCTGTGCAGAATTCGAACCCGATTTGGCTAGCGCTATGACTTCTCTGCGCTCTTACCGTAGCGTAGAGACGCAGAGCTGCGCTGGCCCCCCCCCCTAACTCACATAGCACCGATTTAGGAATGAGATGACGAAACATTAAGATCAACGAACCTCTACTGAATCTTCATCTTTACGTACTTCATTATCTGTCTCTTCTCTGTCCGTATTCTGAAAGCAACGAAGTTACTATATTTTGTCGACCAGGAACGTTTGGTGATCGAATGGCTGAACGTCGACAAGATAACTCTCGTGGGATTCAAAGGCATGAAATTAGCGGCATCTTCATCAACGTGGTGTGCAGATCAATAAGACGAATCTTCACGCGACTGCGCGCGACGAGCGGCGGCGCAGCGCGTGTGATTGCGTACACTGATTCTTTAGAGTTTTACGCCCAAACTAATTATTTCTTGACAGCATTAGGAGTAATGTGGTAATTGAGATATACCTGTACCTGAAAGAAGTCAAATACATGGAAACTATTGTTCTAAGAAGGCTATCTGTGACGACACCTTGGTGAAAAAGCGGGCTTCCGAGCTGTAGAAACGGCGCAACAGATAACAGCTGACGCCTTGGATAACCGGCCGAAGAGTGACTGAGGTTAGAGTAATGGGCATGATAGCAGACTGATACTTAACGTATCGTATTCAAGCCATATTGATCGCGATGACGTGATTCTTGACTGTCAGCTTTCGTGGTGAACACGTCCACCGACAGTATCTAAGATTGGATGGAACGAACAATCGAATTACCCCTAACACTGCCTTTAACTAGGATTGTTATCATGTGAGGCTATCATACCTTTTATTTTCTACGTTACTATTTTGTCTTTCTAAGTTATTGATTTGCACAAAAGTTATTGATTTTAGATAATTATGAGATAAACAGCTATTTCTTTGAGGACCTCATGGTACTAGACCCTTGCGTCCTAAGCAGAATTGCAAACAGTTGCGGTATGCCAATGGCGCCGTTCGCAAAGCGAAAACTCGACATATGTCTACACACCTCATCAATGTGTGGGATTGGATAGCGTGGAAGAAAACCCATGAAGTTTAACGTAGGACGTGAGGTTCCCAACTGCCATCATGGGTCACTTATTCCTACAAGGATTGCCACTCCATAACGCAAGTTTCTAGGCTGCAGTTTTGTGTTCATATGCTTGCATTGTGATAGTCACAATCATGAAGTGCTACCACAATGCTATCTTGTGATCGCCTGTAGACTAACATCTCAATTGTTCGTCACTAGAATGCTCCCAAAACGGCCAGGACTTCGCCAAAAAAATCCGCCGAACGCAATTCAAGCCGGTGATGATGAGTATGACCTCGGGTGGCGGAAATACCAAACTAATGCAACAACTTTTCCGACTGACTTCACAAGAACTTGTACACAGAGATCGTTCACGGTCCCGATCACGAACATGACCTCAACTTTGACAACGGCAATAGCTGGCCTCAACCGGCCTATATTCACACAGAACCTTTCTTACAAACCGATGCGAGGACTGCAAGCACAACCTAATCGCGATTCAGCGTAGAAGAACAACACCACAAGCAGATGCAGCTGCAGATCGTGAACTTGAAAGTCGGAAGTACGACAAATCTCAAACAGCCATGCACATCTCAATTTACCCCACTTCAATCAAAACAGTTTGTTCCAGAAAGAACCAAAATTCAATCCACCCACCTGGAAGTTTGTTCTCTTATAGCGACTTTTGTCAATGACGTTGTTCCTATCAAGTTGATCCTTAAACGATTCTTTGCCTCGATTTAGGCTCTCATGTAAAAAGCTCTCGGCCAGCAATTCAGATCTTTCGCTCTACAATTGATAGATATAAACAGAAAAACTGACCAGATGATTCACAAAACAAATCTGTCACCGTTTCAGGAGATGAAGAAAACCTTTCACTGCTCTTCATTGTTCCAAAGCTAGTTTCGTCGCGATACGATCCTAGAATCAATGTGATATGTGACTGATACAAAAAAAATAATGGTTTTCACTCCGGGCATCAACACATTTCATGACAATGCAGTACACTCTTCGGTAAATGCTACGTTATGTTGTACTTATTTTACGATTTTTCTGCACAATTGAAATTCGATTCATATCGTTTTCAGTACTATTCAAAAATATCGGAAGGGGTATATTTGACAGTGTGGAGTATGAAAGAATGTGTGCTCGGCAATGTAACAGGAGAGAAAGAGTGCGACAAAGCGCTGGAAAAAATTGAAAAATAAGAACCCGAGACACCCTCCCCCTCTGTCGCACCCCCTGCGTCACTAGCCGGGGTAGGCTGCAGACGGGTGAAGAGACTGAATCAGCCAGCCGCGAACGTCGTCCCGCTTTCGCTGGCAACTCGCCCGGCTCTGGAACTGCGAAACGACACGCCGTGTTGCGGGATCGCGATAAGACCCCAAGCCGCGCTCTTTCAATGCGAGTTTCCCACGCATCACCTCTAGAGTGCAACTTTTGTTTTCAGAGAACATGTATTCACAATTCTCAGTTTCCCTTTACCCTCCCGGTGCCTTTAAGGTGCCACCACTGCGAGGAAAACAACCCAGTGTGTTGGCGCTCGGCACTATCTGCGTAAGCTTTGGGAGCAAAAAGGTATCCCTATCCTGTATACTAAGGCTGATGCAAAATACACGCTTGGTTGTGCAGATCGAACGTAATGACGCTTAAGAATTCGAAATGTTCTAGAAGCCCCGCCTCCGCACTGCGGTATCACCAAATTCAATGTTGTATTCAGATGAGCAAACAAATGCAATACTCACAAGGCTATCCTGTGAGGCGAACACTGCCGATATCCCTCAAATCGCTTGAATAATCAAGTAAATACGGGTCAGGATGCACAGTACGTCGCTTCCGAAATTCCCGCGTATGTACAATGGCGAAAACGCACCAGGCGCCCACCAACCCTCAACAAGGACTGACTGCAAGCGCTTTCTGCGTATTCGTTAGTTGCTTATCGGCTCCATACCGATCCGTCGTACCAGTTCAAGCGACTTGAGCGGAGATTGACCAGTTTGAACAAATTGATTGTACACGGCGAGAACAGCTCATCAAGCAATAGAATAAATAATTGCTCCTAGTTTCTGTATTTTTAGTGCCCTTCATGACTTCCTTTTCCTCCGTTTTCATGAGTTTTCGCCTCTTTCCCCACGAAAGCTGACACATCACTGCAGGACGCAATTCTAATCGACCTGCGGTAAAGCGATAAGGTAAGTACCACTCCACGAGCACTTCTGTTGCTACCCAACCATTTATCGGTAGAGTCCACCGCTGGAGCATGGTTATGAATCAAGGGGTCAGCCGAATCTGGCTCCATCTGTTGGACTGCACAAATGTGTCTTTCGCCGAGAGTCGCGCCACAAAAATGTAAGAGGGTTAACGGATCTTAAATAAAAAAAGCCATACGGAGTCTTGCTCTTTGGAGGCGCTGGCTCCGCGACGTGCCCACGAACTCCGCTGTGTTGTCGTGATATCGAGTCGGTAACTGAAAGGAGCAGAACAAAACTGAGCTGAAAAGATCTCATCCTACGTTATCGTTATCTTATACTGAACTGACCGTTCCTATTTCATCCGTAACATCATTTTCAGTCTTCCTGCATTCACTTGTTTGCAAGGTATCCTCAGCGGCCCATTTCTCTGAAAGCATGAAAGAATGCCAAAGACCTTAATAAAGGTACTGTTTCAACTGTCTCATGAGCAAAGGTGTTCTCATGAGCATACATACAAAAGCCGCTCACAGCCAAAAAAAACCTAAATTTTAACCAATCTGTAGTAGCTTTAGGAGAGTTAGGTATGGGCGCTCCCTTAAAGCATGAGAACAAGCAGCATGTACGACTAATCAATTACGAAATCATGCATAGATTAATCTAAAAATGAACACACTCCTTAAAGATATACATGATTCTTTGTAAGGGTAATAAAAGTACATAACCCTCCTCCCATAGTCACGCCGCTAGCTTAGGCATAGGTTTACCTTGCGATTCTGCGGACCGTGTCGACCGTCGCACCGAACGGTGCGAACGACCCGCACAGTCTGCACGATCGAATTGTCGAAAAATTGCAGACCGCGACGCACGCTACAGTAGTCGCGGGCGCTACCCAGCTTTCAAATGTTTCGGTGCTTCTGTGTTTTGCGCATCAATTATTTTCGATTTGCTTGTGATTGCGTGTTCGTGTAACATGTTTTTTATTTGTTGTTTCACATAACGTATCTCGTTCCAGGCCTACTCGTCGGTCATCTCGAGAGCTCCGTAGCTGGAGGGATGAGTCATAGTTGCGAGGTGAGCAGCGCGCGAGCAACTACTGTAGAGTGCGTCGCGGTCTGCAATTTTGCGAAACTCGATCGAGCGGACCGTGCGGGTCCTTCAGTCCGCACGAATCGCAAGGTACGACCTCAGCCTTACTCACGATGGACCAACGATAGAATATTTCAGAGATTTTCCTGTGTGAGCAGGAGGATCTAAGTTTATCCATTACCATATGAAGGCAAAAACATTAATATGGTCAAGGACATATAACAATTTCCCCAGTCTAAAGCATTTGCTTCAATTCCCATGCTGGGCAACTCATAATGCACCTGGCGCATCTAGCTCAAGAGCCGCTGGCTCACGCCAGCGAGAGCGACGTTGCCACGGCCTCGGCTGGATGGGCCACATACAACTAAGAAATGAATTTTGCAATAGACAACGCAGCAAATCTTATTCGGGGTCGGAAAAGGGAGCCGAAACTGAATCCTAAAAACAGATGAACAGTCAACTATCGTTAGATTAAGTGCCACCACTGATTGAATCCTCGTTTAAGAGAGTATATTATTACGAACTACTTTTTCTAGTACCTAATTAAGGATGCTTTACGCCTGAAAACTACACAGAGGTCCCATCATCGAGTCCATCACGCGTCGTCAACAGATGATATAACTGAAAGGCTAAATGGCTACCAATCCACTCTCTTTAAAGGAACCGGAAGGGGGTCCGAAACAAGAGAAACATACAAAGAAATGAGCATTTCGTAACAAACGCAGAAGGTTAGAAGCGATAATCGGTGAAAAAACCCGAACTCAAAAGTGCATCGCTGCGGTGTGTATTCGCGCCTCATTCGCATCATCGCACTGGCGTTCCGAGTTGTCCGCTGTAGGAGACGGCCGCGGGCCAACTTTAGTTGTAGCACCTGACTCCCAGCGCAGTGGAGTGGCCATTCCCAACTACATTAACATTCATGTAAGTACATCTAGAAACAATATAAGAAAGAACAAAGGAGAAGGTAAAAGGAATGAACAACTTTACAATGGAAACATCTTCTCTTGGCACCATGCCAAGGCGTCAAATTGGCGAGTTTGTGCAATGGCAATCACTTGAACTCGTCCACACTACGTCTGTTCTACCGTAAGCCAAAATTACTCCCTTACGGTGTCTTTAACAGTGATTTCCGTAATTCAAACTGACTGAATCATTCAGCACCGCTAGCGCGAATATTCATCAGTGAACACTTTAATTTTTTACTATAGCATTGTTAATTCGACAAGGAGTCTACACGCTACCACACTGTACTCCACTGCTCTTCCGCAAATGTTCTGAAGGATCTAGTCAGATTGACGCCAGCCAAAATCCTTGCGCCACATTTGTTATCACATGCTAACACTCGGAAAACTCACTCTGAGATTTTTGTGAAGCAGTAGTCGAGATCGATAGGGTAGGGAATTCTCCTTTGCTAGTGCTTCCAGTTTTCACTGAGTCCGGTGACTGTTTCGCCCAGGTAGGGCGCAAATCGGTGCCAACAGTAGAATAAGAAGACTGCGTCTTAACCACATCAGGAGTATCCGTTGATGCTGCTTCGCTTCTGTTCCACCCGACACCACCTCCTTAAAGAATACTTTGCGAAAGAATGTCGCAGCATAAAAAAGATTTTGCAAAAACATTACCTTGTGACACTACGACGACGCTCGGGTCCTGGCCGTTGTTCTCTGACTTTAATGAAGGTAGCGTTGCAGGCGGAGGCATTCTTCGCACCACGCCAACGCTTTTGCCGACCGAAGTGAGTCCATATTTTCCTAAAATATGTGAATTCATGCCGTGATGAAGAATGATATTAGTGATAACCAATAGTATTGAATTAGTCGCTAATTGCTAATTCTACATTACTCGCCGTGTTATTGTTACACTATAATCCTTTTACCTATCATGACAAACTGACACTTTGGTGTGTGTGTCTACTAGTTAGTTTGCCTGTCAGTTACTCTATCTGCCCGCTTCTTTGTTTGGAGATCACCAACGCAAACATTTTTAGACTTGCTCGGAGTAAACTAGGTTCCACTTACACGGCGTGTAATTGCAACTGATCACCACATAATTACAATCCAGCTCCAAGACGGTATGAAAACGCGTGTGACTAGAGTGACAACAGTAAGGCCACGTTCATAACGCACCGACGCCGGCACCGTCAGTGACGGCGTTGAAATCATAAGCCGCCAGGGCGGCACTGTGGTGACGCGCTCCGTTTACAAAACGCTCCACCCAACAACATTACAGTATGATGATCGTGGCTAGTTACGAATTGGAATGCGAATGTTGGCATAGCGCCATACTATTCCAAATTCGAATTCGAATTTCTGGACTCTAGCTACGGTCATCACATTGTGGTGTGGTTGGATCAAACTTTCACAAAGAAAGCGCGTCGCCAGAGTGACGCAGTGGTCGGCAGCGACACATGATTTCGACGCATTCGCTGCTGGTGCCGGCGTCGAATTGCCGCCGTCGCCGCCTGTGCCGGCGTCGGCGCGCAAAGTATGAACGCGGCCTAACGTAAGATTTCCATGATGTGAAACATTCAGCAGTCTCGAGCCGTGCATTCGCTTTCTGACCACATCCTTATCTTCTGCTTTAACCGAATCCAGACCTTTTCTGAAGCTTTATAGAAAACAAATCATGGAAACAGAATGCAGTTTGAACAGTAATTTGCGAGCGCTCTTTAGTAAATGGAGTCTCGCCAGTGGAAGAGGACATTTCATCACTTCAAATTTCTTACCGATCACATTACTTTACACCGATCTAACGGGAGAGAATAGCTTCAGTTGCCTGGATAATGACTCGTACTTACCGAGGGGTTTGGTGCCTGCTGCAAGATTTCGACCAGAGTAGAGGCTATTTACGTTTACAGGCTTAGGTTTAGTAGCGCCCGAGGCGCCTCGTGAAAGGGAAGACATGGACCTAGAAATAATTCACATAGTTGGTTCTATAAAAACAGCAACGAATCACCTCAAAAACTTAAACGAGGTCAGATTTTTGCGAAATCGGCTTTGAGATACAAAAAGTGTACAAAAATAGGAACTGCGATGTTGTGGAAAGACCCAAAGTGATCCGAAACGGTGCACTGAGCTAACGTCAGTATTAACCGAAGGGCTACAGTAGTCCTAATAGGCACAATTCTCGATGTTAGACGTAGCTAAATTAAACCTAACGACCCGTACTTGGTATCACATTTCAATGCCTCTTATGTGTTTTGAGTAGTAGTTATGAAGAAAAACACTTTAGATGATTCGAGGTTCTCTATTTGGGCAAAAGAGTGCAGCTCGTCACTGTAATGTCGAACACAAATATCCATGTTCAACTTTTCAGAAATGGGGAGGAAAACTTATGGTAACCATGAAAAAACTAACAGCATCATTGAAGTTCTGGCAATATGGAGCTACCACTACCCCAGAAACGGTAGATAGGTAGAGAAATTATTTCAATGAAATATTGGTTGCAGAAGTTATTCGGAGCGCTGGTCACGAAAATGACAATACCTACTCTGCAGGCATCCTCCACGGCTCCCATAATACCCCATGTGGATACCTTCATACCATCACCTTGCGCTCGACGAGCCTTGTCATCCTTCCATAAAAGGATAGAGACAGCTTTCGACTCCATTCATGGACTTGCTCACAATGAATTCTTCAATCAAGGACCCATCGATACTGCTCCTGCTTCTCCCTCTAATAACCTCAGCCTTTCTACCATCCAACTTTTGTACAAGACATAAATTTCTGTGCCCTTTGCTTTACCTACTGCAGCGTTGCCAAATCTTGCACAACTTTTGGACACGGCTCGATCTTCAAACATCTTGTTATACAGCAACGCTTACGTGCAACCTTTTTCTGAGTCTCCATAACTGAACATCTCGTTTGAGGGCTACTTCCTAGGAATGCACAGTCGATTTCGGTTTGCATCCTTCAGTTGCTTCGGGTTGCCTTTAAAGGCACCGGGAAGAGGGCAATTTTGTTTACGATATGGAATTACGGTGGCTCGCCGTTGTCGCAATGCACACATGACACCTTGGCAGGACGTCGAAAGTGAATTCATTAGGTTTTTATTGTAATCACACCTTTTCTTACGCTTTCGCTTATACTTCATTTAACGTTTTACTTATTTATTGCTTTGTGTTGTTTCACTTATTTCACATCAATACCAACGAATGTAATACGCTTTACGAGACAACAAATGACATCCTACAGCGGATGTGATGCGAACATACACAGCGTCGCACTTTTGAATCCGGGTTTTTCCACCGATTATTGCTCCTAACCTTAAACGTTCGTTAAAAAATGCTCATTTCTTTCCAACTTCATCTTTCTTCGGACCCATTCCGGTTTCTTTGATGCCTTCCTTTTCTCAAGGGGCGCTGCATACTGGTTTAGAATACAACCAGATCGGCAACGCCTTCTCTCCAACTGCGCTATCCTGAATCCTTTGCTCTCCTCACTTTTTCGACCATCTTCCGTCATTGTAATCAAAATCGATCAGTTCAACTGCCCTAATTGAGTAATCGCTTTTCCAAAGCGATCTGATAGTAGCTGTATCTTGACTCAGATGGAATAAGACCGTTCCTACTCAGAAGCAGGGGATTTCTGGTGTGCAGACTGTTACTGTGCAATACCTCTCCCTCTTGTCTATCCTCACAGCCATGATTCACTCATCGATCTAATTCTCAGCCGAGACGCCTTCGAGTTTGTACCTTATGTCAAGATTTCGCACCACGACGAGTGGTGTGTGCGAGCTACGTGCGCCGCTGTAGTTGGATCTCAGAGCGATTACACGGTTTGCTCAGGGAGCCATCCACAGCTGACTTGTAGTTGCTTTGGGACCCACAACGCAATACCTTTAGCTCGTCCACATCGCTTCGCCTACGACACGCCATGCTGCGAAATCCTAACGCAAGGGTAGGTGCCCGACGCCATCCCTCAGGGACATCATTGCCGTTACGACTGTTCCATTTCGTTACAGAAAGAATCGTTCCTTCAATCTCCGTCGCCTCGAAGACAGCGGAAAGGGTACATTTGGCAGATTGTGAAATTGTTGTAGGATATGAAAGTAGCGGTCCTCAGCAGTGTAACGATAGAGAAAGAACAAAATACAACGGCGAAAAACCCAAGAACAGGAATCTGAAACCCCTCGCCCTTCGCGCCCCTCTGCTCACAATTGGGTGGGGTGGATGCAGATTGTAGAGAGGCTGTCAGCCAGCCGCGAACGTTGTACCCCTTCGTGGCAACTCTCCCGTCAGATGCGTGGCAGCACGACTCGCAGTGCCGCGGAATCAGAATAAGTCCCTTTTCAAAGCGTAATCCGCCAAACATCACCTCTTCTAAACAGGGATGTTTGTTTTCAGAGAACCTGCCTGATCAACTCTAATCTTCACTTTACCTCTAGCGGTGCCTTTGATCACTTTCCAACTGTTTGAGAAGCATAACAGTTGAATTTACCAACGTTTCATCAGGCAGCAACCACTGAAAACTCCCTAATCAATGATTCCAGTATTCAAGAACACAATTCTATCTAGCTTCTTTAGCCGAAACATCACACCTCGGTAGCCCTTGCCAACCGACCACAAAACTCGGACAGCGATGCCGCTCGCCACTTCAGGCTGACGTACCAGCCCTATAGCTGATACTTTTGATGCTTTGAGCATAGATTTTGTAAGTGTTCTTTTCCTTCAGACGGACTGCCAACTTGAGCTTACCATTTCCTAATTCTTTACAAGGCATGGCTCGTGCCTCGGAAAAACCGAACCCCGTGGTCTTGAGTGAGTAGACATGGGCTCCACGGAAAAACACACCGGCGCGCGCATGCGGCGCGTACTGGGTGACGTCACCGCCACACGCCGCGCGACGGTGAGCGATGGCCCGCGCTCCTAGCATTGCACTTCAATGAGGGTAATCTTGTTGGACTTTGCTTATACACTGAGAACGAGCACATTAAGCTGGGGCAAGCTTTGATGCTTTGACAGACATGCGACAACTGTGAGAGTTGGCCTTTTTTGGTGTGACAAGCCTGTCCACCCGTATGGATTCGTCTCACCATAATAATGTAGAAGTTTCAGGGGCTGCGTGTGCTCCGTCCGATGTATGACCATGCGTGGAGACACAAAGTAGGAAAGTGCCAGCCATCTCAAGTCTTTGGTGAGGTGACAGCAAAGATATCCTCATTGAAGCACAATATTTGTAAAGGAGGCCATCACACACCGTCGCGTCGCGCGGTGGCGATGACGTCACCCAGCACGCGCCGCGTGCGCGCTCCGGTGAGTTTTTCCCTCCTCCCGTAGACATGAGCCTATATTTGCACTACTCCGGTATAGCTGCTTGTTAACCACTCGGCTATCCTAACTTGCCCATTGAGTACATCCTGCACAGTCGTCACCGAAGAATTTATCCATCTTCTGCCAAAATTATCAGGATTTTTTCTTGATTTTTTTTTGTGATCTGTTCTCTAATCACGTTGGGAACAGAAAATGCCGATATTCACAAAATATAAAAGCGGGCAATTTTGGTTTACGATCCTTTTACTTATCAAATATTCAGTAAAGGAATGCATTCTATACTTCGTATTTTTCATTTCGTACACAGATGTCATTTTCAACAAACTAATCCACCAGTTAGCTATGTTGTCTTACGAAAAGTGGTAGCTTAGGCGATGGTGGTGGATTTATGCAAATTGGCCAAGGTCAGCAGCAGTTGGATGGCATCGATCAATCTCTTTCGTCAAATTCCGAAGTGTGGTGCGCGCAGTAGTGCGTGATAGTGAAGCTGGATAGGTCTCATCTAATCAGGCAACTATCATCAATGAAACGAATTCCATCACTATTGCAATTATGAAAGAATATAACCATGAAAATATAATCATGCAAAAACAAAAAAAATCATTCCTTTCGCGACCCTGAGTCTCCCCAACGAGCTGGGACCAACAAAAAAAGGTTGGGAAAAATGATCATAGCACTTTAAAACCACTCAAAAAGAAACACTTCATATATCGACAGATTGGGCAGAGGCCAACTTTATTTTCTAGGGGAAATAGAAAAGATGCTGATTCCTTGGGCACATAAACATACGTCGATACGAAAGATAGAACTGAACAGATTCAAAAACTTCCAAAATCACAAGTCTTGCCTTTCTCCCATGGGACAATAGTATCTCGTTCTTTCTTGAACACAGGCACAAATGGGTAATGATTCGGAACGAGCGATTAAACGACAGAGACATCAGTAATAACTCAAAGACACCGGGAGAGGTAAATCTGTGCCCGAGTGTGGAATATGAGTGTAGCGGTGCTCAGCAGCGTAAAAGTAGATAAAGAACGAAATAAAACGGCGAAAAAATCCCGAAATGGAAACCCGAGAACCGCCCTCTCTCTCGCGTCACTCTGCATCACTCAGGCGAAAAGGCTAAATCAGCTGGCCGCAAACGTTGTCCCACCCTCGGTGGCTGCAGTACTGCAGGACGACACGCCGTGCTGATGAGTCGTGATAAAATCCCACGCCGCGCTTTTTCAATGCGAGTTTCACCACATATCACCTCTTCTGAAGTGGCACGCATTCCCAGTTCTCACCTCATTGTGCTTCCCAGTGACTTTGAGTAACAAAATTCCACATGTATCGAATGACCCCATCATACCTTTTGGATACACCCCCACCCCTAAGCAAGTACCTAGAGTGAGATCAATGAGAGACATAGGCATCAGCTACGATGCACGAAGACACTGATTGCCTAGCAGATCTTTCATGAATGAAGGTGGCTTAAGGTGGCAGATGCGATCGTTCGGGTATATTATTGATTCAGATCCTCAATGGTGGGTGGTGGACGTGTCCCCAAGAAAGCTCATACGTCATCGTACCACATATTTCCAATCGATACGTTAGTAATACGATACGATAAGTACATCAGTCCTACTAGCTTACACCTCAGCCACTGATCGGCGAAGGTACGTCGCTTGATGGACCCGTGGGCTGCGACACACACTGCCTTCATGGACCTACGTTCTTGCCCAGAAGTAACAGAGTTGGCCTTCCTGAGCACCCTACGATCGCCCGCCGGCTTCAAAGCCTTCATCATCTCATTTTTGATACCGATGGCTTCACTTATCAGGGTAAGTTCCTGGAGTTCCACAGAGGTAATGTGTTGAATGAAAAAAAAAACAACTAGTATAGGTATCCTTCATCAATATGGATTTCCTAATACCCAGTCTATAGGAAGTTGTTCAACAATTATGGCGGAACATTGAAAAGAAAAAAATGATGCGAAAACTTATCTGAGTTTGAAGAATCGTGAAAATCGACATACCTTTTGCCTCACGACTCTCACGATTACCACGATCATCAATGAGACGCTCTCTTTTTAGTTGCGCAGTATGCACTAATATATTTGTGCTCTATACGCTTTTCGCATCTAAATCCTTGATCGATGTTGTGCCGCGCACGACGCATCACATCACAGACAGCGCAGCGATTCGAAAGCCTCCCCACCCAAGAACTGTGGAACTTCTTCAAAACCGAAGCAGTATCCTCCTTACGCAGTTTGTGACAGCCATGCAAGTCAGGGACGAAAAGGAGTGGGATGCAGCTCGCATCTTAGAAAAAATCAAAATTGGACCAAATTAGAGGCCTACGGGATCGTGCTTACCCAAAACAGTTACGAAAATCGTATTACGAAAGCAGTCACAGTGGCACTTGTTCCCCATTGGCCAGTGAGATGGGAAACAAGAGGCTCTCCGATGCTCTAAAATGCAGTTACAAACGTTTCTGGAAAGCGCTCCCCACAGCCAGCCGCTAACCGCAATGACCCCCACCATCCTAGCGACGGATTCGATAAACATTCGCTCTTCTACGGTGGCGTGCAAGTTCCGACCAGTGTTTCTAGAGGTCAGGTCACTAGTGTTGTGTGGAGGGTAATTCACTATAGAAACAACAGATTAACATTCTTGTGAGACCAAAACACTGCATTATAGACTGTTACAGCTACTAGTTTCCACCTTCATCATGGACGGTATTATGTATTCAATGGAAGATGCCCTAACTTAATCATAAGTAACCAATATACAATTTCACTACATATTTAACTTCACAAATATCTGCCTTTACTCTTCGAGCCTAATCTTTGACATAAATGGACCAGCTACGTAGCCAAGATCTTGAAACTGCTAATAAATCAATCGTCTCGTGAATTAACCACTCAGGGTGACCTGACCCCGCACTAATCACCGGACACTTGCAACACATCCGCTCTTCTACGAGCCAGCCAGCGCCGTGTCATCAACAGGACTCTTTCCACCAGCCTACGGTGTCGTGTCTTCACCACCCTCCATATAACCCTGCCCTCCCGTCCTGCATAGCGAACCACTCAACCTGTTACTGACTGCATTTGTCGTGGTGGTATTTAGAGGCATTAAAACCTTCGCATACTTTGAAGAACTTTGTACTGTAAAAGTGTAAACAAGAGGTACTTTGAAATATGAAAATAATGTAGTTTCTACCTATGAGTTTCGTAGCAGATATGAATGGAAAGGAGTAAAGCTCCCCTAGCAAATACCAATCAACTGTTTGATTGCATTTCACAACATTCGTTGCAAATAGTATAATTATTGTCAAAAGCAGAAATGGTCACAAATGATTAAAATGCAACACGTCACACTGCCAAAAATGAAATTTTTCCTATCTAGACACCAAAACGGAGAAGAACATTCGCAAGAAGCGTGGTGTTAATTTTGGAATTTCTCATTATTTTACACGAAAAAGTGACACAAATGCATCAATACACGGGTTCCTAAGACTTGAGAGATCATCCTCAGTTACTAAACAAAAATGATATTGTAAGGTGTTTTACACACATTGCATCACTGTTACTGACCAAGGGCATCGATTCCAAATTACCAAAATTCAAAACGGAAGAACTCGTTAATACAGAGGTTACGGAAACGATAGCAAACGAATTTTCTCCACGTTTTTCTACTGACTATCACTTCAAAATGATAGAAAATCTAAAAACCAAGGAATAATGAAAACTGCTCTTCGCGACCAAGAAACGCAAGTGGCAGTACAGATTGGAAGTAGCAGTATAATGTAGCACAACTACCGCATCAAATACGCATTATACTACGCATATGACAAGAGTCCTCCCCTCACCGTGCTACGTCAATGGAGTCCTTTTTGGAAGAAGTGATATTAATTCTTGTCTAAAGCTAGGAAGGAAGTAGCTGCGGAGTGGGTAGACCTTTATTCACGTAGGCGAGTGGTGAATTACGTTTCCACAACTTCCCTATAAACGTTGTATGAAACTGAAGAATGTTCACCGCAGTGTCGGGCGTTCTTAATGGCGACACGATCGTTGCGCACCTCGACATAATATCCTTCCCACTCGTACTGGGCCGGGCAAAAGGACCAGCGCTGGTTGGATATCGACCCCTGAATGATTCGCCTTGCGGGGAGCTCGTCCAATATCTTCGCTTTTACATCATACAACACAAATTTACGAGGATCACTTCAAAACCAGCTAGCCTGTCCGAACATACAGGGATTATAACTCAAAGAAGGTTCCCTCGAGCTTGACATACACCGAGAAATCGCTCTACTGCTATGACAGAAGAAAAATTAAAACCACAATGGGCTGTGCACGAAGACAATTTAGCCAATTTCCATCGAGCATCTTGGACTTCTCAAATTACATCATTTCTGTACGTTTTGGGTCCAGGATAAGTCCTCGGGCTATGATTATCCCCAAATAGGCGATTCATTAGCATTTGAACTAGTCAAGTGCATTTTCAGGGACAAAGTATGGAGTAAATGTTTTTGCAGCATTTTGCAAAATCATTTTGAAGGAACACGATACAGCTGTATTTCAAATAGGGAGGAAGCACTCTCTCACCTGATATTATACCCTAAAACCATCAATGCACAAGGTAGGCTAAAACAAAAAATAGCGCCAGAGACGCCGAGCAGACATCGGAGTGTCCCAACCCCAGCTCTTAACACTGCTATACCACCACAACACCTAACTTAGATTGTAACAAATATCAAAGAGTACAAGAATTTCCAGTAAGTTTTCACCGAGGTTAACATACATGAACGAAAAGCTGTAGCAATAGGACTTCCACGAAAAACCAGTGAGAGAGGACAGAGCCGCGAAAACAGGGCGATATCGACTGACCGTCGACGTCCCACGCGCCGTCTGGCACGCGTTGTGCCGCAGCTGAGTCGTTTTCTCTGGTCGCTCAGAGCGCGGCATCGCACTCCTGCTCCGCTCCGACAATCGTCTACCTACATTCAATCGATGGTCCAAAGGATCACTCATGTAAGACATTTACATGCAACATAATTAGCTGCTGCGCCATGTTCTGGTGCATTATTGTGGAAATAAACCGCCCAGCTGTGTAACTGAACTTGCGCTAAAATTAACGGGAGAAATTGCAATGATACGATTTGCTGTGGAAATTACCTTGGAGACCTAAGGGCTTCATAGTTCGCAGTGACTAAGATAGAAAGATGGTGTCATTGATGTGAACAAAGGAGTTATTGGTGATCGTATCTAAACCTAAGGTGCGACAGCGCGGGCGGTCGCACCTTAGGTTTAGATACGATCGTTATTGGTCTCCCTCCGATGTGGGTTCAGGGACACAAAAAAGCATCCTATCCCTACAATTCCCAGCGCCCTTATAGAACACGGTGACCAGCTCATTCTGACTGCAAGCACCTGCCTGCTACAAAAATTCTTGTGATTTGTGAACGTGAAAACTGAACGCTATGTATATCGGAATGAAAACATATCTTCAGTGTCTACAAACCTCGACCTCATGACACGTACATCAGATATCACATGCTTCGCGACGGCTCCATCTTCACGTCACTCCTTTGTCTTCCTTTATGTGAGGAGAAGCATATGGATTCTTGCCCATGACTAGGAATTTGTGGAGCTCCGGGGCGACATAGCTTCATCCACGCACCTCAAACCGGCCGTGATTGCGTACTTGTATGACCACAGTAATCGAAAACCCGATAATAGCGCGAAAATGCCCAGCCAACATTCCTAGCGCGTAAATGCCCAGCCAATCCGCTCTAAAACGCGAACTCTCTTCACCAGTTACAAAACTTACATATTCTGCGCGTGAAAAGGTTTCATCCTGACTCCTGTCATAAACTTGTTTCCGGTGCTTATCTGGTTGAGGAAGGGCACTCTCTCTTGTTTGGCATCCGATGTTGTTTTTGCGTAGTTCTCAGTAGATAAAGAAATCTCTTCCGCTCAGGTGTGGAGGTTAATGATTGCAAAATAGTACCCGGTGAGACATCGTGACAATGAGTTTTCGAGATAGTGAAACCTAAGAACACTAATGGAAAACCCTGCTTCCTGTCAAATTACTGATAACGACGACGTCAAGACATATAATGACGTTCAGTGAAGATGTTTCTACCTAATTTCCAGCACAAAATGTCTACCCATGTGCAACTGCGGCCGGCGTGAATAGCGTGAAATGGGCTATATCCTCCGGGTCGTGTTTACTACTAACGAAACGTGAAGTACTCTCTCCTGGACAAAGGGATTGCTCCAATCGAGACTGCTGAACTGAAGGTCGTTGAGCTGAAATAGTAGGGGGTTCAAGAGTTTTCGAAAGTCGCACCTTTCTCTTTAATTTAGTAGGCGTCATCAAATAAATTAGGTTGCGCAATATGTTCGTGCCGTTTTATTCACTGTGTTTCAGAACTTGGTGCTCATCATTCGACGAATTTTATATATGTGTTCGATAGAGCATCTTTTGCTCCACAAACTGGGACTATTTGTTCTTTGAGTCAGTTGATTGTTCGATATTTGTGAGACTTCGGAATGGAGAATTGGGGACAAAAATTCGTACTCTCAGCATTTCCTCTTCCTGCCATCGTGGTCAAAGAATATATACGCTCATGTTTCATTGAAGCTTTTCCAGCTCTTCAAAATGGTACTGTTTGTTATTTTATATCTTTGAATGTTTTATGCTCTTCTGGTTGAGCAATGGGTAATTTGTAGGCAAAAACCTACTTTTTTTAGCACATCAAGTTCATAAAAGGTCGAAAGCTTTCCTTCTCTGCCTCAGATCCAATCATATGAGCGGAATAATACATCATTGATCTAACTACCTTCATTATTGAGAGTTTTCTGGTCCTATTGAGCTGTTTGGCAGAATATCGACTTTCGCGAAAAAAGCCGGTGCCGAGAGTGCTGTGTACTCCATTTCAGAGCCTCAGAGAAATTAAACTGTGGAGGGATTCAAAAGGCCGATTGCTTGTAGAGCAGAAAAAGCTCTATCGAAAATATATTTGGATATTCTTTGCGACCTCGAAGGTAGGCGAAGAAGGGGAAATACTAAACGTGCACATTTTTCGAGCACTCCATTTCAAAGCCCTCAAAACATCAAGCAGTAGTGATATAAAGTAACAAACATTACCATTTTGTAGAGCTGGAAAAGTTCTTTGCAAACATATGTGTATATATCCTTTTACGTCGATAGTAAACGGAGAAAGGAAATGCCCAGAGTGCGAATTTTCGCCTACTTCTACTCCATTTCTGAACTCATAAATATTGACCAATCAAAAGACTCAAAAAATACTAGTTCCAATTTGTAGAGCAGAAGATGCTCAATGAGACAGATTTATAAACTTCGTCGAATTTGTACAGTGAAATTCAGTGAATAAAGAACGGTAACGCTTACACCATCCATAATTGAAGCAGTTCACATGCAAATCGGATCTTTGACCTCAGAGAATAGTTCCTGGTTTGTGGTTTGGAAACCTAAAAAGTCAAAGAAGTAAAGATTTGGAATTTCGCTATAACTTCAAATTTGGTTTGACCCTTCATACCAACAAATTAACAAAAATGTGATTAATCGGACCATCAGAATTTTCGAGATTTTGACGACGAAGGACGCTAAGATTCATACACAGGTTTACAAAACTTATTTACTTTCAATGGTAGAAAATGTAAGTTATATACTTTGATGAAAAACATCACGTTGATAGGTTGGGTCCAAAACGATTTAACTAGGAAAGTCTTCCTTCCTTGCGAAGGTTTTCTTGATTCCACAATTCTTGGAGAGGCTGTAAAAAACAAGTACTTTGTGCTCGGTCAACTAAAAATCTCTCCCATACTCACTGTTGGGCTGGACTTGAGTTGGTGCGGGCTTATAAAGCATGAACAGCATCGCTAGCGTCTTTCGGATCTCTGATTCCGAAACAAGTGTTGCAAGCATAGTTGCCACGGCAATAACTACTTTCGTTACTCTATGATTTTTAGGTCTCCTTCTTTAGTTGCGTTGTTGCTTTTGGTTTGTTAGTTCTATTTGCATAACTTTCAGGCTTGTCTTACACAACGTACTCAATAAAGATAAAGATAAAAACAATCGAACAGTGGTACCCGCAGTTTCCCTTTTTCGGTCAAACGGTACTATGACTTCTCCTTCGATGTCGGAAGTGTGAAAGTGTTTGAACCTAGTCACTACTGCCTCCAAACCATCCTATTTTTTCGAGATTTTCCTTCCTGAAATAGTAAACAGAAGCACAGAAGTGGTAACTGTGCAGAGGTGAGCCCTCAGAACACAGTGGATTGGGAAAATACTCAATCCGTTTACCTTTCTTTTCTCTTCTGGCGATTTTTAATTCGTGTGAGTGAGCGACGGTTGCAAGTGAAGCTGTTTTGTCGCGCAGTGGGAGCTCGAGGCACAGTTCCTGCATGATCTTGGGGAAGCAGCCGAGAGGGCCTGGGCAGTAAACTCACTTGATGGTGAAAACTCTTTTCATTGTTTTAGGGGCATGAGTGTGAAAGTTACCATAACCTTGCATACGGGGCTTATGGCTTCAAACAGACTGTGAATTCGCAAAAGTCTTGAACCGTATCGTGCCTCTGGTACAAGTTACGCGAGAGATCCACTTCTTGTCAAAATTGTCGGTTCCTTGCGAATTAACCACCAAGTTCGACTCTATGAACCTTGGCATTGACTAAATAGTCCTTTTTCTGGTTTGAACTGCACGGGAGTCGTTAGCAATTCTACTGGCTAACGATTCGGCGGGTTCGCCTCCGTCGGAGCCTAAAAGGGGGGAAGTTAAGCTATGGCTTATCCGACCAGATGTCTACGGCACAACTCACTGGAGTTCGACGTCAATCTAGGATATCACGTGAACACTAAGAAAAGCACACCGTACTTAACCAGATTCACGGGATAGGCCACAACAGTCTGCAGATTGATTGAAGTGATTGACTTCCGAGCACCAAAAGGCTAATGTTATATAGGGCGCACGTTCCCGCGTGATGGACAGGTATTCTCCCCTGCGGTTGATTTTTGGATCCCTGACCTGAATCCACAAAGCCTCAAGGTTTTGCGCGCCGTCACTTGAGTCTCGTGCGCCAATATCTAGACATCTATCCGTTTCTCCTAAAAATTCATCTCCACACTTTCGGCAAGAGATATCTAGACATCTATCCGTTTCTCCTATGTATTCATCTCTACACTTTCGGCAAGAGATATTGTGAACAGCCCCTGCGGCACTGCAGTCTCCTTCTAAATTTGCAGACAGACGGTTTCGGAAGAGGCATTTCTTGAGGTCGTCTGGTCTTGAGGACCGCCACGATTCCGGCTATGGTTTTTAGGCCCAATCTCTTCAGACACTTCCTTGAAGTGTTAACTTCATCAGAGATAAAGGGTATTACTAAGGGGACAGGTAACGGACTACCAGGTCCTGTGGGGCAAGCGCCTGCGCTGTCCTTATGCCTCGGTGGGTGGACGTAACCATTTATTGCAGCAATTTCCTTAGCCTTCGTCACGGACTGTTTCCCTTCCTCCGCTCCCGTGAAGACGCTTGCAGCAATTCAGGACATGTTTCTGACTACTGCTCGTTTTGCTCGGTTCGGGTGCGCTGACCGATAAAGAATTATTTGTTTTGCTGCTGGGCTTTCTATATCATTTAAAGACATAGGTACCTCCATCTGAACGAACGTGAACATTAAGGAATCAATTATGGTGGAGATTTTCGCGCGTCACATTGATGTGCTCGGATTGCTCATTCATCAGCTCGGAGCATTTGTCCATTCTCCTTGTGTGGAGCAAACTACGGAGCAGTAGTCGATGTAACCACAGTAGAGCAATGGCAGCCTTTCTAGCACAGAATTTTGTAAATTTAGCCATAAAAACAATGGCTAAAGTGGGTGCCCACCGCTGTCCCATCGCCAGGCCTCTACTCTGTGCAAAGTACTTTCCTGACTATCTAAAGATGTTACAGTTGAGGCATTCTTCAAGCAATACCATCAGCTGACTTACGAAAAGGCCATGCATATTAATTTTGTTGCAATGCTGGGTGAGAAGTTCGAGTACAGTCTCCATCACGCACTCACTGTTAACTTTGGTGTAAAGGGCTACAACGTCGAACGACTGCATAACGCTGCTACTATTTCGAGGCACGCTTTGAAAACGGCCCAGGAATGCTCCAGTGATTGGGAGGTGCGACGATATATATCGTAGCAGTTGTGCCAAAATGGTATTGAGGAACCATGTAATTCTATCCGTTGGTTTCCCCGCAACTAACAATGGGCCTAACCTTGATGAACGAGAGATCAATCCCTGCCGAGAACTTGTGTTTTGATGAGCAGGTAAGCTACAGGACATCGCGAACACTCAATTTTTAGACGTGTAATAAGGTTAGGGTCAAACCCTGCAGACTTTGCCACGGTCCCGTGTTTTTGTTGACAATCCCCTTGCAGTTCAAACCAGAAAAAGGACTGTAGGTTGAATTCGAAGTTCGGCAACGAAGAGTGGAGACTGACAAGTGCCCATGCTCTCGCTTCAGCTGCTCAAGCGTCTCAACGGAAAAGAATCACGAGACGACTACTTAACATGTCTTCTACTTTGAAGTTAAAGTAAACTATGAATTCGGGCTTCCACCAACATGCAAGAATGCGCAAACGTGCTCCTCCTGTGTTGGGGTCAAACCATGCCACAGCCTTCGACCTTCTAATTTCGATAAAAGAACGTTGTCACTATAACATGATGCACCTATTGCTCTACTCCTGACATTCGGAAGACGCTTTTCGAATTCGTTTCAACGAGTTCATAAATTCCTGGCGTCCAGCGACCGGCTATCTCGGAGGCTACACTTCTTCTTAGAGCGGACTTCGCCTAATAAGATGTCACAACATAATAATGAAAATAAGAAATAGCAAGAGAAAGTACAAAGGTAGATTAGATAGTCATAAAATTATGACAGAAAGGCAAGTTTTTGGCCTAACTGCACACAACTTATACAGTGTATTCTTGGACCACATCATCTGAAACCATGATCCGTGCTATTGCAGAATTGTCCAGCGGTTGTGTTACCCGACAAATTTAAATAAGTGTCAAAAGCTTGGTGGGCATTGTCTTCAGTCCAAAGCAGGCGTATAGCTGTATTAGATTTCCTCCATAACTCTTCTAACACCGATGGCAGCTTAACTTAATCATGAGAACTGTACAATTCTAATGCAATCTGATTGCGAACATGGTCTTCCAGGTCCGAACTTCATGAGCTCCAGTTGATCGCGGACTTGGAAAGCAGAACAAAAGCAATCAAGACATCGTTGCTCCAAGGCGCTTTCGCACATGTTCGTACACAACGTAACTAATGCTTACAGCAGGAATCACCTAAAACAGCATGGTCTGAAATCGTCTTCGTGAAGGGATACGCAGCTCACCTTCATGAAATTTGGTGCGATTCCACGATACAGACCGAAAAATCCTTCGTTAAGAAGTATGTAGCGGAACTGACCAGTCATGGTATCGGGCTGCATTGAATCACCGGAAATTGCTGAAAAACGTAGTGTACCACCTGATCCCAAAACACATATATTCGAAAAAGATACCTCTTGCTTGCAATCGCGTTCTGACAAGTGCTAAGGGATAACTGGCAAGTTGGCCACAAGTAGAACTGCATGTGCCACATGCCAGCAGTGCCAGTACGCCTGGATCAGCACCATCCTTGTGTCGACTAACATAGTATTTTTTCAGAGTTTCATAGATGGCCAAATCGATACCCGCATAAGGAATGATGCCCAACAGATTTGGAATGTAACCCTGAAATGCCAGTAGAAATTGGTGTTCACCACATAAAAATTGCTATTTGTAAAACTCATTAATCTACAACCCAGCGCACATAGTAGAGACGCACCGACACAAATGATTCAGTTCCTTCGCAGGCCGGATATGAAAGGAGGGGTAGGCGTAAGGAGCCAGTCACCCTTCTACAGTAATGAAATCCTCTAACTTAAGAAAACGGATAAAATTGCTGGAGAAATGAACATCAAAGCTTAGTTTTATATTATTAGGGTGCGTCGGTTCTGAGTTCCATTTCTCAATGAGGCACGCAGTATTCATTGGTAAATGCTGCGCGCGTTATTTCACACCGAAAATCTCGCATTGTTATTCAAGGTACAGGGAAATGCCCAAAATCAGTTGCAACGAGGGAAGCTTCTTTATAGCGGACGAAGAAAATACCAGAGAAAATCATCGCACACGAAGAAAACACGATAAAATGGGATTCACGACGAGATAGTTTATGCACGTTTCATGACGAAGCGTACGCGGCTCACGGTCACTCGCGGCACCACATAGACAGCAATGTTCTAAGAGCTCTCCTACTCTTTATGATAATTAGGAACACTCATCACAATGATGCATCAATTTCGTTGACTCTATAAAGCATATGTTGGCTCCATACTAGAACATGGAATACCGCTCGAGGATACGGAGCCCTCAACCATTTTCGATGAGATGCTCACACTACATCACGCTGTCTACCTGATTAAAAGGACCGCTTACATCATTAACGTTGTAACGCTTGCAGTTCGTTAGGTTGTAATCGCTTCAGGACTCAAGTAGTACGGCGCGCATAGCTCGCACCATTCCGTCGCACACCAAACGCGGTCACGCGATCTTTTGTCCTAATGACATACACCCAGGGGGGGGGGGGAATGGGGAGGGGGCGTGCACTGTGTCTGTGTCTCTAACGCTACGGTTAGAGCGCAGAGAGGTCATGGCGCTAACCGAATAGGGCGAAAATCATCGGCTTGATGTCCCTGATTTACTATTTTATCGAGGCGCTTGATGGCTTCAACTGCTGCCAACCGATCTGTGAGAGGCGCCAAAAACCCGTACGTTTCAAAGTAAATTAAGGAAAGTCGGCTTATTTGCCTAAATTGGTCTTGAAAATTTCTAACGAAAATAAGTGTGAGAGACTCTCGTTTGTGCGATTATGTTGCTTATTGTTGGTCCTGTTTTGTGTGTTTGGTTCTCTGCTCCCAGTCCCTACGTTGTTGTTCCACCTTATAGCGCATCATGTGTGCATAAAAAAAAATGATTTAAAAGCATATCAGCAGAAGTTTTGACTTGTTATCTATAGCTACTAGCTACCACTCCCTTTTGCACCTGTAATGTTTTTCTTGCATTACTTCAACTCATTTAGTAAAACCATGGGCATGAAAGTCCTTGGTAGGTTGATCAGGCCACTTTACAAGGAATGACCTTCGCCGTCAAGTGTTTTACGCACATAGAAGCCAACAGCGTCTTGAAGTACGTCTGAGTGTCATCATCATATCCACTGGTCGCTACACAAACTCAAGAATCGAAGGGGTCGGAGCTGGTAGAAGAGTACGTGGTTTTGTAAGTTATTACCACGTGCACTTTTACGAAGGCAGGTGAAGGAACCCGCACTGCTTGATCCGCCAGACTTCACAAAAATGACGGTAGCAAATTTCATAACTACCAGTTTATTCATAAGATGAGCTCGGGAGGCTTTAGAAAGATCATGAGCCTGAAACTCATTGATGATCGCAAAAAAGTGCAAGCACTGCAGAACATTCGGCAAATATTTTCTTCTACTTTATCAGCTTCGAAAAGCTACCAGCCCTGACTTCAAGTCCAATGAAACAAAAAGTCTGGTCGTTTTGAAGCAGATCCAGTACCGTCACTCCGCATTGTGCTGCACATCTCCGTCCCTAGCCACTCATCCCACTTGACCGAGTTTTCCCGGTTTTTTATCAGGTAGGTGGTCGTGGTCATACTTTATGCATTCACGCAGGCACCGGCGTTAAAGGCACCAGCAAGCATGAGGGAAAACTGAGATTCAAGAGTACATGTTCTCTGAAAACGAACCTTCTACTCCAGAAGAGGTCATATGTGGCGAAAATCGCACATTGAAAAAAACGTGGCTTGGGGTTTACGACGACCCCGCAGCAGGGCATGTCGTCCTGCGGTCTTGCGGCCTGGCGAGCCGCCCTGGAGGGGCGGGACAACGATCGCGGCGTCTGATTCAGACTCTGGCCTGTTCTCAGTCCACTTCCGGATAGTGACGCAGAGAAGAGATGGAAGAGGGATTTTCGGGTTCCCATCACTCGGTTTTTTTTTCGCAGTTTCATGTCGTTCTTTCTCTACTATTACATTGCTGAGCACCCCTACTTTCATATTCCACGGTCTGCCGATCTACTACTTCCGGTGACCGCGGCCTAATATTAAATTCGTGAGGGACAGTCAGCAGAGATAAAAGCGAGTGAGCAAGTAACAACCAACTCACCAAAATGCCGTTTCATAGAGTAAGGATAACAGCACACATGCGCTTAAATGCATGACAGCTCACCTTGTAAAAACAAACAAGTCCTTCCTTTCTGCGCATCTTCTGTGCAAAATGAAATAAGCCGTTGTCCAGTTGACCAGTCTTCCTCAATGCTAGCCTCGTTTTCAGTACTTCCATAGGATATATCACTGTTTGTGATATGGCACCAGCTGAAATGTTGTGGATCTACCGTGTACCGGATGATGAGTAAATAGCAAAAATAATTTGAGAATTTTTTTTGAACACAAACTCAATCATTTAGGACCATAGATAATCAAAAGTTTGGATTCGACATATCGATTCTGTCACCACCTTCTCACGAACGTTGGATCGCAGCATTAGAGCAGATGGCAAAACGAACAAAAACAAATATTACAAGCGCAAAGGTTAGGTAACAGACCCCTGTACCGCCTGTGCTTTTGACCACTCATGATTCGTCCGATCGATCCCTCTTCTGCCTGGCTATGGAGCAGAGTATGCCATTCGATTCCATTGACAAGCGAATGATCCGTTAGGCTGTACAATGCCTCGCGAGCAATAGGTAACGGCTGATGACCAGGAAGAGGTTCCGTACTACAGCTGCCTTTCGAGTGATCATTCATATATCCAGAAAATCCTCACGGTATATGGAGTATTGGATCTTCCCACCAGTCCTGTATACACATTTACAGGCTAAGGATAAGTAGGCGAGCTGGACATCCGCTTAAGATTTGGTTTGAAGCAGGTACATATGATACCGTCCAATTTGGCCAAAACTGCAGCGAAAGAAATACTAAGAGATTTAAAAGAAACTTCACTGACCGATATTAACGCGAAATTATTAGCCTTATTACCGGTCGGTGAAGTTAGATTATGCGCCACATAGTGAAATCCTGCACCTCAAATTCGTAGTGAGCTGGATCACAGTTGGGTGATGCTCCAAACATGCTACTACAGGATGGCCCAGGAGTTTATAGAAAACCGGCGTTTATCATTCAGTCATATGTATTCAAAGCGAGGGTGGTCAAGAAGAGTGTTTTTTTAACTCGCCTTCTTACAGAAGGCAAGCCCAGAACGAATTGACGCTTACAACAACAAAGCACTACGCCGACGATGTCAGTCATAACTGCTAAACGGTCCTACATTCCGCTCATTGAATCCAGGAAAAACCGCGCATTTTGAAGAGAATGACCAACTACTAATGTGTAATGTGTTGGTTCGTCGTTGGTTGGTTTGTCGCCTTTCTGCTCGCCTACATATTAGCCATTATGAATGGAAATAAAAATGATATGGTGGAATGATATGGTCACAGAACTGACGTGGTCACAAAACTGAAGTGCTAATCGCTCTGCAACGTGTGGTGACGTTATATGTATTGTAATAACACCCTTCCCTTCTATTATATTGTGAAGGGCACGTACTTAGCCTCTTGCAGGTGCCATGACTAAGTGTTACGAAAAAAGACCTGAACACATGAGAGAGACGCATCGCATATGCAAGAAAATAAAAGCTAGAAGGTTTGTGGGGAACTCTCTAGCGGTTAAGAAAATGAGAATGTAGTTGAGAAGAGTCGCATAAAAAGATTCAGTGTGGTGACACTAATTTTGTGTTAACCAATGGGTGCCAACCACGGACCACTTTACCATCTGAAGGGGTATGATTTAGTGTTTAGAAGGCGTTCTAACCTCAAAGGCCCACCACGCGATCATCAGATTTGTGGCTTACTTCCTTGGAGCAAGTAGATCCTTGGGTAACTGCTCAGGCCACATTTGTTGAGGCTGCACGGTGCACCTTCACTGTGAACACAACCAAGCCCACGCCCCCCCCCCCCCCCCCCCCCCCCGACCAAACCACACCTTGCTTTAGACGAACGAAATTCCAACGCGAAACTGCCTTCATCATCGAAATGGCTGTTTCATGAAATTATCTTCTCTCATCGCGAGTTTCCTTCTCCACGTGAGCGCACCTTGAGTATTTGTTCGCTTAAGGCTAAGTGTGTTTTGGTTGGGTGGGCGTGGCTTGGGTGAGCTCAAGCAAAGCACATTGAGGGTGCACCGTGCAGCCGCAACAAAGATGCAGCCTGAACAGTTGTCTAATAAGGGAAGGACCCGAGGTCGAACTGACGATTCGAAATGGGATACTTATGGTCCGACGTATTTTCGGATGCTGACCTCGAATCTGCATTTCAAATTTGCAGAACGATTCTCTAAGCGGAGTTATGGAGTTTTTTTTCTGAAAAAGCAATACTATCACATGGTAGATTTGGAAGCCCGTAGCACGCGAGCCAGACGTTGTCGCGCAAAACCAGTGCGTTTTCGTATTCGAAGAACCGAACTACCCCCTAGGACATGTTTTCAGCCAATTCGAGGATTTGACCAGATTTAGAAAAAATTCTTGGCCTACCGAAAATTTGACCACATTCCAGAAAGTTCTTGGCCATCCTAATAGGCCTCGAATTGGCTAAAAACATGCCCCATAGCGCAGTTTGGTCCCCTAAACACGAAAATCGCACTGGTTTTGCGTCTGGCTCGCGTGCTACGGGTTTCCAAACCTACCATACAAAGGCATTGATTTAAAAAAAAACCTCTATAACTCCGCTCAGAGAATTGTTCTGCAAATTTGGAATGCAGGTTCGAGATCAGCATCCGAAAATACGTCAAACCATATGTATTCCATACCGAATGGCCACTTCGACCTCGGGTCCTTCCCTTGTAAGACCTACTCGCCCAAGAAAGTAAGCCACTAATTCGAATGTGTGCCTTGGAGCTGCTAGATCATTCGGATCACACCAACAGTGCACTTCTAGCGGCAAAGGGAGCTGCTGTAGAGGTTTCCCGGAAGAAAGCGGTTTGAGGATGCTGTACTGACCACTGACAACATTCCGCTTGTTTTGTTGAAGTTACATCATGGCGATTACCCCATGCAGTCTTCTCCATGAGAAACAAAAACAGAGTCCAGAACCACGAAAATTACACCACTTTCACAGCTCCAACGAGCATGATGGGATGTAAATAATTGTTCCATTCCATTCTGACATGTCTCGTCTTAAAATCGAAGCGGCTGGTCTGTGCATTCAAACTCATCGTCTCGCAGCCATCCCCATTCGTCCGAAGTCTGGACTTCCGTTGAGAAACCTATCTCTGCGCTAATGCAATGGGACAGACTGGAAGTATTGTGGTAGACCTTACTTCGTAGAGTTTATATTGCGACAGTAGAACAGCACAGCCGGTAGCGAACGACGTTTCAAATGACCCATGAACACCATAGCGAGAGTTGGTTAAGTTCAGTCACTCATGGCTGACCCTCGATGCCGAATTCACAACATTCATTAGAAGATCTCCGATGTCGAGTATGGGGTGTCCATATAAGCTACTAGATGAGTTGTCGCAGAAAGTTCATGCATACTCAGACAGCAATCCTTGTGTCAGTGGTGTAAATAGCAGACACGTCACCAATATGATGCTGTGGAGATAGGTGAACATTTGCTGTCGTCAACTATCCAGAAAATGATCCACGTTTTAAGAGCCGTTAAATGGTCGACCAGTGTGACAGCATATGCTACAAGAACCAATTGATCGTATCCATTGGAGATGCTGTCGCTCGTACTGATATTTCGACCACCCTCAACATTACGTTGACCTCTTTCGATTGTAGGGTAAATGTAGCTGCGAAAACTGTACCAATTGTCAGGAAGGACGTCATATGCAATGAAGCTCACAGCTGTGAATTCGATTTTATATGGGGAAAATTTATAATCTGAAGCAGAAACCTGGCATTTTATTTTTTTTTTCTAACAGAAAGCAGAAAACTCAGAGCAGAAGAATTTACCAGCTGATCCAGCAAAAAACCGCTCCATGACAGTTAGCTCTCCCTCCTTCTTATACTTCTGAATAAGTCGTTTGCACTAAAAATCAAACGTTTCGCAGAGTACCACACAAAACTGAAAAACCAGTACATGGCGTGTCTACCAGTTTCAATCTCAAAAAATGAAGTAAGATGCTTTTCAAAAAATATTGTTAAGGAACGAATATAATGGACCTCTGTTTTGTTTAGTTAGGTTTCTTCTGCATAAACATAGAAAATCTACGCACAAAAAGTTATTACATGAATTGTTGACTGCCTGCGACAACATGACTGTAAAAGCTCTCAATCCAGCGAATCAGCAGGCCACAGCGTATTGCACAATACAAAGCGAGAAAAGTCATAGGGATCCTACTGAAATAGGAGCTTCCTCTTTCCAACTAAGGCGGAACTAGGGCTAATAATAAATGCAACGCTAAGGGTAAGTAGAAAGTGAGAACAGGAGGACATGTTGATGATCTGCGGCAAAACTCCCCTTGAAAAAGCATGTATTTGGGTTTCATGGGGATCTCGCTGCGCTGGCATTCACGCTCCCTAGCATTTGCTGGGCGAGTTTCCACGAGGAGCGGAACAACGTCCACGGGAGACTGCCTTAGCCTATAGCAGTCTACATCATCCATAAGCGGTTAGTGATGCAGAGAAGGGGAAAGGGAAGAAGTGAGAAAGTCCTTCCGGCTCCTATCCCTCGGCTTTTTGAGCGTTTCATTCTGCTCTACCCTTTTGCACTACGTCGACTCTCGTGTTGCACGATAAATCCACAATCTACCAAATTTCCCTTGACGGTATCCACGATGGAGGGTCCCTTTAGGCTCATCAGCACTCACAAGTACGAGGTGGCTACAAAGTATAGTCGCTAAGTCACACCTCGCTTGCTAACCTGTAAATGCCTGTTTCAGCTCTGTAATAGATATCGGGTTAAGCATATCAGTCATGTACTACTGCCAAAATACCACGACCGTCGGTTCAAGCTGTGGAGAAAGCGACCTTCTCCTCAACAGGCACTACCGCTCACCTCGTGGACCAAGGATCTCCGTCGCAGAAATCGCAAGAAGGCTCCGAATCAATGACATAATGAGAAGGATAAAGGCTAAGTAGGATAAGCGCGGACCCCATCTACCAGCTCCAAAAACGGGCCCATCAAAACCGGTAAATGTTCCATGGATTCGGAAGACGATCAAGAAGAGGATTTGCCGTTACGACGAGGTCAAATTGAAAAAAAATGTTCAGATCTTCATATCTCACGCACAACTGTCCAAAATATCGTGAAATTCGTACTGGGTATGCACAAGTACCGCTTCTTCCAGGGACAAACACTCAGCCTAGCTGCTGAAACTAACAGTCTCGGAAAATGCTAAAAACTTCTATCGGCAGTTCATGCGGGGCCTCTGGGACTCCCGTTATTGCTGATAAGAACATTAAAATCAACTCGGAGATCTACTTAAAGGTTACTCATGAGCCGAAAACACTTTTGCGGACGAAGTATCCGACACACCTTTCAATAGCCGTCATCCTCACTCGTGTACGTCGTATTCTCGGTATAAAACAATCTCACAGTCTAGAACGCCAGTATAAGACCCGCAGGGAGCCAGCTGGTCCATGTTATTCAACGACCAGTTCGGCTATCGCACATTGCTGAGCGAATCAACGGTAGAATCAAGTGATGTGGAAATGGTCGATAATGGCTATCACATTTTGATAGAATGTCCACTGCACATTTCTACCGCGCGATAAGCAGGATCATGTGCTACCGAACAGGTACCTACAAACATCACACACCGGGAGCTCAGGCAGTTTAGCGGTAAACATTTTGCTGCAGATATCGGGGTAGGTCGTGTATGCACTTGCTTACTTTAGTGCTCAGTTACCATTAGTCGTTGATCAAATGGTTGTTTACTGCCAACTATCACAGCCGTCATTACTTTACAGTCAAGGTAGTGTAACGCTTGATACGATAAAGCAACAGGATCGGAACCACGTTCGATACTGATCGTTCGTTACTCGGGCTATATTGGAGAGAAAGAAATAGCGATGCATCAGATTTCGTCAAACTCGTTTGTCATCGAGTCTTGTCAGACTTTGGCAAAGTTATCACTTTCTGTCAACTGCTATTAGTGGGGTGTGGGCAGGTATGACAGCGAATCGCGTGGCCGCCCGCGGCGGGTGCGAGTGCCAGTGGCAGGGCATGGCAGCCTTCAAGCGAGGAAGTGTAGCATGGGTGGAAGCGCAGATGTGACGCAGCCACGCTCTGCCAGGCGCCCAAGAGCAACCGATTCGCAAGTCGCACTGGGTGCGCCGCGAGTGAAACGCCGCGAAGCAATTCGCTGTCATATCTGCACACACCCCTATTAGTGTCTCCGTTTCACCTTACAAAACATACATGAATGACAGCTACCTCGCTCCAACGCGGAGAGCGCAGACGGCTCGGAGAATTTTGCATTCCATCGCTCTTATCACACTTTATCACGTGTTATCAGCTCCTCGATCACCTGCCGCTAATGTTTCAAATCCACCCATTTTATCTATGGGAGTTAACGCCAAATTTTTGACACTAAAAACGAACGAACTTGGTGCACCTGCACCTCCTAAAACTTCTTAACGGTTACTATCACTTTGGATCATTCGACCTTAATGTCCCCTTACCACCTATTGCAATACCTGTCAACGCCTTAAGTGGAGTTTGAAGAGCGAATTTCCACTGGATTTGCTGTATGTGGCCTCTTATCAGTCGCTGTCACTTTCGATCCGTCACCACTGATGCACCCGTACCACCCTATACAACAGCTATTAGTCTTAAGACTCTACCGGCAACCGAAAAACGCAGAGGACTGGTGACTCTTGCCTTCCGACGTTCTTTATTAGCCCTATCAGTCTTCACGATTCACACAGTATCACCCTCTATATTGCTTCCAAAATCCACGCTCCTACCTTTGCCGCCATGCGATTGCGACGACAGACGAACGGTGTTTAGAATATTCCATTGAGCAATCCTATTATCAGTTTCAAGAGAGTATGGACAGGATTGAAGATTATGAGGAACTCAATGCCTGCAATCCATGTGGTGCCCCTGACGGTACACCAACCCAAAACGTATGACACGAGGTGCTGCACCGATATGAACTTGCTGTGTCATCCAGTCTATGTCGAAATCCAAAGGAGTGGGGCTTTAGTCAGGACTGACCTTTCACACCTCTCACCTCGTACCTTTCCTAATTACATCGCACCTCCCCAAACAAAATGGTAAAAATTCATGAAGTTGAAGCAGACAGGGTTTTTTCAAAGTTTTTCCTTACTGCTTCGTATTACATTGGTCAGATGGAAAATATTTAAGTTCGCGAACAAAGGCAATATAAACACTGCCATTTTGTATTTCTTTTTGCATCAGCATGACTCTATGCTCTCCCTTTTCCAAGCGACACTCTTCTCGTCAGCACTGTCCAACTGTAATAGGTGCACCTTTGATAGAGTTTTACTATGGCACACGCCTTCTGTAGCTCATGTGCAGGCACAGCTTAATCACTGACCTCCCCACAATCACACCTCCTCTCTCGTCACCTTCATCTCCTACGCTTTCACCGATTTCCGTCAGAGGGCTCCACTTTCATTTCCTTGACGCCGCGTATTCCATCCACCTCCTTTCAGTGCCCTGTACAGCCGAGTAACACTTCTCTTCATGAGCGACCAGACCCGTCCTTTACCCACTACCTGTAACTGGGAACCTTTCGGAACTTCTCTCCTGGAACACTGAGCACATCAGTTTGTGCTCCCAGTCCCAGAGCTCACACGTGTCAGTAATAGGTCTGTGGGAGCTCTATCCTATGCATTTTAGAGTTTTGTTTTCGTTTTCTTCTAGTGTGCTAACGCGATGGAGACCTCGCTCTGATATTTGTCAAAAGCGGAGCCAATCGCAGTCAGCTAAGGCAACTGAAGGCACTGGGAGGGGTAAAACATGGGGGAGAACTTTGAATACATGTTTTCCGAGGGGCAATCTTCCGCTTCAGAAGAGGTTATGCGTGGCGAAACTCGCATTGAAAAGGCTTGAAAAGCCGCCTGGAGTTCTCTCACGATCCCGCAGCACAGCAAGTCGTTCTACAGTTCATCCGCCACGGAGATTTCGACGAGGTGGGACAACGTTCGCTGCCCGTTGATTTAGCCCCTCACCTGTCTGCATCTACCCTCGAGTAGTGACAGAGAGGGACGCCCAAGTAAAGGGGGTTTTCGGGTTCTCATTTCTCGGGTTTTTCGCCGTTTTATTTCGTTCTTTCTCCATTGTTACACAGCTAAGCACCCCTACTTCCCTTCCGGTGGCTTTGAAGTCATCCCAAGGGAAATTAAAAGGTGCAGAGTGACCTTCTCTAATTGTACTCCTGACTGAAGATCCACACCCGAAATCCATCACGATGCGTAAAAAAGTGTGGTTACTTCCCCACAGTGCCGAAAAGCTTATGCAACGTGGTAAAGATCGATGAATCGACAAAAATCGTCAATTTTCCGAAATTCACTTTAACAGCGTGTACCGGTGAAGGAGAGCGTGGAGGCTAATTTGACGATGAAGTGAGCCGAGTTATTGGCCAACGTTTTAGTGTCGCAGTCGGGTAGCTCTCTAGAGGGCATTGTAAATCTCCACCGCTAATGGATTAGGAGAGGCGAGAGTGGTGTGCTGTTTCGAAGCTGACATTGTCGCAGAGTGATATCGCTCATACAGTAGCGACCAGAAGTCTTCGGTCGATTGCTTTTTGCCATAACTTTTTCTCTGCTGAATCAAATTGGGCAAAACTTTAGTATGTTGTGCTCAAACCTCTTGTGGACATTTGCAACTATTTACTCGAATACCGTTGGGATCTTTTCATAGATTTTTACAAGCTTTTATTACAAAATTATCTGAAAACGCGGGAAAGGTCAGGAAAAATGGGTCTCTTTTGAAGTATTAAACCGACAAACCGTAGGAAACATTAATATTTCGGAGGAAAACCGCGAATTTTGTTGACAGCAGCACCTCGAAACGAGATCGAATCCATGAGCTCTTCAGTAACTGTACGAGATAAACGTTATGTAGTTGCGCCCGTTTTTCTTCTCTGTTCCAACTAATTTTCAGTGAACAGCGTCCCTCGAGTTCTTCCCTCATGTGTTCTACCGGATTCAAGTCCAGGGACTGGATTGGCCACTGTGGAAGTGTGACTTTCTAGTGCTGGAAGGCTTCCTTCATCCTCATTGATCATTGATGTGTGTTTTGGACAGATACTCGCTATAGAACCCATCCAGCAGGCATGCCTTTCCTTGCCCATTGTAGTATTATCATGTCCCTGTGCCCTTCCCCCCTGTCATCGTTCCTCTATCTGCAAAATGGGACCCACACCATACAGTGAAAATGCCCCATATACCACCACACCTTCAGCCATGCATGACTGTGAGTTCCGTGTACTTCGGAATGAATCTTTAGTCTACATGGCGCCTCGCATATCAGATACCATCACTTCCAAACAAACTGAACTTACTTTCATCGGTGAAAAGGACTTGCCACAATCCGCTGAGCTGCAGGTGAGATGGCGCCGCGCAGTGACAACTTTGCCTTTTCTAATCTTGGGTGTTATAGACGGTTTCTGGACTGGACGTCGTCCGTAGATTCACCATTGAGGCCTCTTCCCACAGTCTGATTTTAATGCCATCACTTCCAGAGAACTTAGCGACGATGTTCACAGCCGTGAGAAGGGGAACCGCTTTTAGTGGCGAATGATCCGTCTGTCTTGCATGGAAGAAGCAGAGCGGCGTCCTTCCACCCTCTCAGCACTACTAGTAGAACATCCAACCTAACGCCGTTTCAGGATCAACGATATAGTTTGATGTGGCACCTCCAAGATCCTTGAAGTGGCACTGACCTCCATTTCAAACTTCTTCATTTTCACGGCCGCTTCAAGCAAATCTTGGGGAACTTCTGCTCTCCTAGCCATTACCATGAGCACACCAGCCATGACACTGACCCAAATGAAGCGTCAAAGATAGGTTTAGGTAGAAAAAATGCTAAGATATAATAGGCATGGGAAGCAGAAAAAGCTGGAGTCACTACAGAAACCTCTACATAACCACGCATCTTTTACCTTTTCGTAGCACAGAACATATCTCATACAAACTACACTCAGGTGCAACATACTAGAACTTCGCTTGAATTAGCTCAGTAGAAAAAAGTTATAACTGAAAAACCACTCGGCCGAGGACTTTTGAGCGCTACTGTAGATTCTTGCTTCATAAGCGGAAGAACCTGGCGTAGACGGTGGAGGCCGTGAAGGTCGACAGTTGAGCACATGTTAATGATAACAGCCACCGTCTTTCTGAAGCAAGTTAGGATGCGTCAAAGCTCGCTTACGATGGCTCATCGGCGGGACAGTGTCTTGTCTGCAGGGTTGACCCTTCGAATGCAATACCGGCCATGTCTTGATGGCAGTGCTTTCGCTCAACAGGTAGGAGGTAAAGGGTTCATCCCCGCTTATGCCAAAGTTTCTGCGCCTTGTGTTTTAGTTTGTTTTTCAATGAGAGCTTCACCATCAATCTCTGGCGATTCTCTACATTAGCATCTGAAGAACTGTATGTATCCTTTTAATTTAGACTGAACACTTGCACCAGTAAAAACACTTTCAACATTGAAAAAAGAGAAAAACTTTCTCCGAACTGCCAGTCTCTAACACCTCCATCAATATCAGAAAAATATCTGAAGATATTTTTTAAATCCCTGCGCATCACACTTTCTCCGACTACTATTATTCATCGTTGTTGGTAATTCAGCTTGGAATGTGATACTCGTGTTCAGGACCAAATTACTCCGGGGCTGTTTTCTTTTTTGGAAAATCCGATATTTTGACCCTGGCTTCGGAGAAGTGGGATGGCCACGGATCTGTCACTTATATTGCATTGAAACGAACATCCTAACGAATGTAGGAGGAACCATCGAAGCACATGCAGCAGAGACCTCTATCGTATCAACTGCACGTAACAAGCCCCAGAAAGAACCTACACTAGTTTTCGGCGAGAGCTACCGACTTCTCCTTCGTTAATGTATTGCCACCTTCCATGGGCATCCCATTTTCCAAAGTCAAAGTCAAATTATCGAATTGGCAAGAAAATCGTCTCCCGGAGTAGTTCGGTCACCTAAACATGAACATCTATTCATACTGCGAAATAACACCTGGCTCGCGCGCTACGGATACCGGGACTTAAGCACGTGGATTACAAAATGCAGTGAATACTGGTAGTATGAGGTAATCTGATACGCAAGAAACAAAGAAAATACCTCCTTAATTGTTTCCTGACGTTGATGGATATGAACTGTTGACAGTTGCAGTTTGGAGCAGGTTTTTCTCTTGGTCAAACTTGCAAGTATAAAAATCTAAGGATGGAAGACTTTAGTGTAAAATGAAAGGGTACGTATAACTTTGGCAGGAGCTAATACAAAGAAACATCGAAGACTGGAACTGATGCACTTATCGAAGCTAAAATACAAAGTGCAAAAAACATGGCGTGAGCGTGGAGCAGACACACGACCTCGTGCCTCTGAGTGAAAGCACTACCATAAAGCATAGCGGCTGTGGCTATCAAGGTTAACCCTGTAGACGAGACACTGCCCGCCGATGAGTCATCGCCAGCAAACTTTGACCCCTCCTAACTCGCTTTGCAATTTTGGTTTTCATATTTAAAATCAGCATTCAAGACTCTATAAATACACCTAGGTCTCCTTTCAAAGTTCCATGGGGAGTTAAAACCCTTTTCTGGTTAAAGAAGTGGACAACTCGAAGGTTTATCCATTTCGTTTCGCAAGATATCCCTGCTCAGTTCCTCTTGTATCCACGCTACGCATCTGCAGCTAGAGAAATGAGCTGTGCCAGTGAAAGACTGTTGACTAAGAGATATACAAAAAGCCAGTCTGTGAAAATCTGGGGCATCCTCCCCTTCGAAACAATACGCAAAGAATTTGCATGCTGCGGGCTCGAATCAGTAGGGCGTCTACTGCATTTCTCCGGAATTTATCTCCCGTTACAGATCGTGTTTCGTTTTTCTTTGATATTTCGCTTTTGCAATCAGTCAACGGTCAATTGATCAATACACAGCCAATAGTTCTGATTCTGACAAAACCAGGATGGAGGTTGGAAGACAAAGTGAACCGCAGAAAGAAGCAGATGGAGCAAACCACTGGGGGAGTTTCCAACTAGCGACGTCAAGCCATCACGTTATGTGGGCGCATGTGAACTTGACTGGTCATCGTGCTTGCCGCGAAAGTGACGTCTGTGGCTCCCCCTACGCATTGGCAAATATCTGTTCCTCGTACCCACACAAGAAGATTGATATTTATCGAGAAGTAAGGCTTAATTTCGGCCAAACTAATACCCGACGGGTACTTGTCGAAAGTATTAGGTTGTTCGAAAAGCATTGAGACAAATTCGTAGGGCAGTGATTCGTCAGTAACTTTTTTACAAATCAATATCATTTACCATAATATTCGCCATTGTGTTCCTTCATATATTACCATCTTTGCGGTAGAGATCTGATTCCACTAGCAAAGGACTGCGGAGCCTTCGACTTCAAGAAGTTATTGACAGCTATTTTGACGTCCTCTCGATTGGTGAATTTTTTTTTTCAGCAAAAGAGGATTGAAAAGAACGAAATATGTGGAAGTCTATTGGGGCGAGATCTGGTGAGTACGGCGGATGGGGTACAAGTTCGACCTCCAGCTCTTTAAGCTTACTCTGAGTCCTTTTCGACGTAAATGGCCTGGCGTTATCCATGAGAAGTAGGATTTTGCCTCTCCCACGCCGGCGACTAGGCAGAATTTCAGCCACTTTTTTCCAGCTGAATACAGAATCTTTCAAAGTCGACCATAGACCCAGTTGGAACCAGTCCCTAAACACCGGGCCGTTAATATCCCACCCGAATGAGAGCAACTTCTTCTTGTCATGATCGGGGTGTTTCGACTGCGGTTTCGGCAGTTCGTCGAAGATGACCCAATGTTTTCGGCGCACCGTGTTATCGTAGACACAATACTTCTCATCCATGGTAACGATGGAGTCAATCCAGGAAAGCGTGCGATGACGGCTGAGCAAAGAAGTGCACACTTCAACACGCTTCTTCTTATCGCCAGAGCTGAGAGTGTGCGGAAGAACCGAGGCAACTTTGCCACTTTACCTGACACACGAAGAACATCGTGTACCGTGAATTTAGGAGCACCTGAAGAGGCCGCAAGCTCGCGCACTGTAATGTCAGGTCGTTCCTCACAGATGACAAGTATGCGCTGCTTCTTTCGCGTCGGTGGACGTCCTGAACGACTACAGTCTTCAAGGCATTTCTCTCCTTCGTCGAACTTGCCGTACCATCTGGAGCACGTCGCTCGAGAAGGTGCTTGATCCTTCATTTCTTCCAGCAAGAGCCGATGGGCCTCATCCGCGGATTTGCCGGAACGGTAGTGTAGAAGGAGAGCTACCCTATATAGTGTTTTTTCTCATCCATCTCTGACACGTTTGTGAAAGATGAAGACAGTATGGATCATATGCCCATGGTGGCGTATACGTACGGGTCTTGAAACACTAAATCTCAGAGGTTTGTCCTCTCACGACTTCGACGTCCAAAGATACTTACTACTGAATCTCATCACTGAATTTGTCTCATTACTTCCCGAACAACCTAAAAACTCGGTGTACAGATTGAGTCGACGACTGATTGGCGGGGCGGCACCTTGGTCTGTTGATAATGGGGTCATGATGAATGTGGTATTATAAAAACTACAAGAAATACATCAGCAGAGATCAGCCACTGACGAGTGGATGGAATGTGATGACACACAACATACATCACATTATGGCAATGATGGTGAGGGGAGAGGCAGGGGTGTGTTGATGTATGCTGCTGGAGAGAGTCGTACTATGTAGTACTCTGTCGCGAACTTCATTTCAAGGCTATCAAGTGAATTTTTGGTGTAACTGTCACAAGAGTACTTGTACGATCATCTTGCACCTCTGAATGAGTAAAACCGGGTGAACAGAAAAAATATGAGTACACTGAATACGAAAAGTGGTGCAATCCTACGGATTGTGCACTCACATTAATTTTACTGCAGTTTGTTAATGCTGATGAATGAAGAGCCATTACACCTCATATTATGAAATAAAAGCACTAGCTCCTTCAAAAAAACTCGTGCGGCGGCATCGGCTCTTCAAGAAAAAAGTTTTAAATCAAAAAATACAATTCAATTAATAAGCCAAAATCTATGTGGAAAGACTCAGAACATCTACAAAAAAACTTTTACAAAAACTATTGCAAAAGCATATGAACTATACAAACAAGCTTCCGCCTCACGCCTTTTTACCTCAACAGTAGAAATTATTTTTGAATAGCAGTTTCTTTTTCGAAGTCATTCAGTATCAGATTTGCACTGCACTGACTTGATGCTGCCATGGTAAAATAATCTTTACCGCCTCAGTAAGATCCACTACGAGTAGTAGTCTAACTGATCTTCGAAAAGAGCAAACTAGAGAAAAGCGCTGAAGACCAGAAGTTAGCCTATAAGGCTAAAGCACTTCTGAATCCTTTTTTTTTTCGAATATTTTCTAGTACTTTCGAGTAAATCTTGAGGTTTCACATTGTTTCCTACAAATTTGGATCGACAAGAGGCTCTGGGGCAGAAGGACACTTAAACATGATTGATAATCGAGTAATCTATTTGATGGACTGTTGAATAGAATACCAACTTTTGATCTACAAAAATATACTCTGCAAACAAATAAAGGGCTGGAAAATTGCAAAAAAAAAGCAAACAAAAATTCATAAGTCAACGTATGACATATATACATATGAAGAAGCAGAGTGAGTGGGCTTCAAGGTGTAGCAATAAAATATACAATGATGCTATTGAGACTCTAGACCCTACATTTTTTAGTGACGTGATAAAATTACCTGTTCATAAGCCATAAACTTGATTGCAGATTCAGGAGCAATTTTAATAACGTTGATGCCATTTCCTCTCCAGAATGATTTTACACCTCCCTCTGCATGTAATAATCGTAAAGAAGAGAGGACACCCAGCTTGTTTGAACGAGAAGAGTGAACCTGAATATGGAAAAGCGCTGAAACCAGAATACAACTGTAAACAAGAAAGAAATCCTCAACTGGTGCAATTATGAACAACGGAATACCTGCATAAACACTTTAAGTCTGTCAAAGGGAGCTGTACAAGTCCTCGACATGCAACCAGCTATTCCGCCTGCTACTAAATGTCGCCACCAAACACCAGATATAATTTCTTGGTCAGTAAAATCTTCTGGCACTTGACTGTCCTCGCCTATATCTATCACCTTAAAAGAAGAATGAAACCAGTGTAAAATTAGCATCCCATCACTGTAGAAAAAAAGAATTTTACTAAAGCAGCATGAGAAATAAAAAGTGTATATTATCGACCGTGCAATATGTTCTGATACCCTTTTCCGAAAGCTCATTCTTTACATATTATTAAAACTGACTTCGCAATGAATAACGACAAATATTAGCTGTCGTTGTTCACAATAGTTTGCCTATACGAGAACAACACAAACTAAGGCTGGTTCGAAGTGAAGAACGTCAACCGCTTATCGTTAAGTTTTACCACCGAGATGGTAGGATAGGGTTCCGCACAAAAAGAGTCGTAAAAAGCGATGCCGGTAGGATGCGGTATGAAAACAAAGTTCCTAGCCAAAACAGCCTTTTATTTCGTTATTCCAGTAGTTTTTTTTTCGTTTCATTATGTTCTCGATGATTTCACAGCATTTTCGGTTCCTTTCTATTTAAAATTTTCAATTCACTTGGGAAATGCTTTACTTGTTGAGAACAGAGGTTGCAAAACACAGATACCACACCATCACATGCTTAAAAGCAGACAAGAACTAAGCCGCTCTAATCTTCACATAAAGAAATTTTTGTATTTATATATTTTTGGATTCTGAATCCCCTTATTTCTCATGGCTGCCAGGGAAGTATCTTACGAAACTCAATAATACAATCTCCCTAGAAAAGGTAGTACTGCGTACCTTGGAGCTGTGGGACGGAGAACGTCCCAACACGGCCAGTTGTCCTGCAAGATTCTTGGCCATGGTAAGAATCCGTGAACACGACGAAAAATTCTGTTCGCGCCAAGAGAATTAAGAGCAGGACACTGTATTCATTTACAGGACGCAATTACACAGGTGAGCTGGTGTGCCGAATGGGTGTGTACCCTACGCTTAGATTTCGCACAGCGGCGGGCGGTGCGCTAGGCGAGGTGAGCGAGCTGAGGGCGCCGTATCCAGTTGGGACCCTAGGTGATTACCTCACTTCGAGCGTATGGCACGGCAATCACTTGGGGTCCCATCTAAATGCGAAACACTCAGCTCGCACGTATCGCGTCGCACGCCGCACGGGGTGGTACGGAATCCTGACGAAGAGGTAGGCAACCGCACCGTATAGGTAGCGTTCCTATAGTGCTGTAAGTAACTTTTTGTGGCGTACTCTTGCCAAAATGTCATTTTCCGAAAAAATATGTCAAGACTTACTATATGTTCGATCTACGCAAAAATATATTATTTTCCGAAAAGTGTATCAAAACTTTTCACACGCTCGATCTACGTAAAATATGTCTGCTATATCATAAGAGCGACAGATAGTTTTATATCTAGACAATCACAGAAAAAACAGCTAACCATGTGAGAGAAATAACCAAAGACGTGCGCCTAATGATTCGAGGCACACTCTGGCTCGCTGAAAGAACGGTCAAGCAAGACCTTACGAATGACTATCTATCTATCCTTTCTTCTTGCAAACGCAGAATGTGTCTTTTAGAGCACATTCCATGATTGCCTTGTTATCTCGAGCAGTAACAAAATTTGTGCGAGAAGGAGTTCCGATGAAAAATAGGAAACCTTCAAGGACGGAAAAGATGAGACCTCATGGTAAGATTTTGATGATTTGCTTCGCTAGACTGCTTGTGAAGCATACCTTCAAAAAGACCGGGCGGGGCTAGTGGGCCTATGACAAACGATTGCGCATTTAGTTTGCCGAAATTCCACGCACGACGCCTTGCCAAAACGTCGAGTGTGAATTAATTGAATTTCGTTATCACAAACACCTTCCTTTTTACTCTCCCGCTTACTTTTTCTTTCATGGTTCCACTTGTTTGTTGCTGCTTGTTGTTTCATTTGTTTGACATCACCATGAATAAAATAAAATTCGCTCCACGCGACATCAAGTGGAAATGGCGTCAGCTTTCCCTGCTTGCCGCCACCAGGCAACTCGGCTGTTGAAGCGTGCAGCTCAAGATGAAGCGTGCCAGGATCGCAATAGCGTCCCAAAGACGCGTTTTTTAACGCCACTTCGCTACACGTTATCTCTTCTGAGCTCGAGCGTTCGTTTAAAGAGAACAGCGTTTCCAAACACGCTTTCTTTCCTTGTCCCCTATCGGTGTCTATAAAGTGACAGAAACTGATTATGCAAACAATAACTCACTAGATTATGTCTCCAGAAGTCAACCATGTCCTTCACATCAGAACTAGGATATAATAACATAAACTGTTGAAATTCAGAGAGATCTACGGATGAAGATCCGGACCGATCCATTCTGTAAAAAGCAATTTGAAAGAAAGGAGAAAGGAACACAGCCCTTTTTATCGTTTTCTCACTCAAATCCCCCTTGATGATACCGAATCACGTCACAGATATTCGCATATGGGAGAACCGAACTGCCTCCAGATCCATATACTTTACTTCAACCCACTTTCTTAATCTGTGGTTTATTATGGATTTGTGTCGCTGGGATGGATTTCGCAATGCGGTATGCTGCGTGCAAAATTAAAAACGAAACCTTTCGACGGTATAGTAGGAGGGACGGCTCCGGGGCTTCATGTCATGTAAGGAGCAAACTTCCAATCTTAAAAATCCGTGCTCCGTGTTCGGTGGGCTAGAGAGGATCTAGGGGGTTGACGCTAGAGAAGATCAAGACGGCAGAAGAAATCACTTTGTAAGGCAGTTTTACCTAGAATGAAGTCACCCAGTTGAGCAAGCTCCATGCCAGAGAGGCTCATTACAAGTATGTCTACCACATAGGGTGGGCTTCGACTGCACACGGCGTGTCCTTAAGTAATGCGCTATACACATGTTCAATACCCTGGTATTTCACTTATCACTCCTCGACACAGAATTGCTGATCGATTCACTGATACAGATCTGGAATGCGTGCAAGCACATTCCGTTTGCATAACCTTTCAGTCTGCTACGACTTAGGGCTGTAGATCATTATGTATTACATCGTCATGGCTCGAAAATATTACTCACACCCTTTACCATGTTCACCCGTTTCTTTTCACTGTCTCTATGAATAGTTTTCAAGTTTACGAACAAATGTGGTGATCACGGCCAAACGACATGATACCGGGGTTTATCGCTGTGAGACCACCGGCAAAAGATGGACTCTTCACAAATGATAGCGTCACATTTTCTGACCAATTTACGGGTTTACCAGAACTTTGGTCAAGATACGTTTTTGGCAGTGCTTGCTTGTTCGTCCACGACAACTCCACGGAGTAACGCCCAAATACAAAATATCAATCCAAAGGGCCACTTCCACCTATAATTCTTTCCTAGCAAGCGAGCATGTATATACATTGAGAAAGATTCGTAACCTCAACCACATCCAGCACTGTGGCTTACCTCCGAATAATTGCACAAGATAGAGATGCAGGTATACCTCACCTCTCAACAATACTACGTGCTTTATTATCATCAAGAGGTATTCCTTGCTCTTTACAGAAGGCTTTTATTTCTCGCACGTCTACGGTACCTAAAACACTGAAAATCAATGAAATACTACGTATATAATACGAAAGTAATATGAAATATCAGGAATTTGAACAATTAATTTCCGCTGATAATATTAATAAGCACGAACGAATCGTTCAGCACCTCACCGCACAGCTCTGCTGGACGCCCACAGACCGCTACTTGGCCTTCTGAGGAGGAACTCGGGCACTCATGTTCACACTATGATCGAGACGTATGTTTTCAAAAACAAACGTTTCAAGCAGCTCATATGTTTGACGCAACAATGCCATTCAGAAAGAGATTATGTCAGAATAAAGAGCTACGGCTAGACGCCAACCTGTTATCATGGTCAGTGATGTGAAAAGCAACGTTAACCACGCATATTTCCACAAATGTACTACTGGATTTACACACTGCTATCAAAATTTGAAAATGAAAAGAAAAATAGAAGTGCAGTGAGATTGGCGCTGACCGATTCCTTTAAAGTATCATGTACACTAGGCATATTCATATCCATTCGCTCAGTATATGCATACATCCCGCCTAGACAGTGACCTACGAGTATTATCCTGTGAAAGAATTGATCTTTCATCCTATGAACAGACCCGTTACCAAATAAGAGACTCGCCAGATTAGAGGCGCACCACGCGATATTCAAATTAGTGGCTTACTTTCTTGGGGCGAGTAGGTCCTTAGATAATTGTTCAGGCTGCACCTTTGATGCGGCTCCGCGTGCCCCCTCACGGTTTTGTATCTGCTCGAACACAACCAAGTCACGCCCACCCGAACAAATCATACCTAACCTTAAACGAACAAAAAATCCTAGGTGGCGCTCACGTGAAGAAGATGAGAGAAGACAACTCCATGAAACAGCCATTTTGATGATGAGGGCAGCTTTCACAAATTGGAGATTAGTTCATCTATGACTAGGTGCGATTTGGTTGGGTAGTTTGCATGTTATGAGGGCAGCGGAAGAACCCTCGCTGCATCGCAGCAGAGATATTGCAGCGGAATAAGCCAGTGTGTCCCAGCACGAATTCTTACGGTTAGCAGAAACAGGTGTGAAGAAGCCTTGTAGCTGTGGAAGCCCCAGAAAATGTGACTTGAGTGCATTGAGAAAGTGAAAAGTCTTCTGCATGTACCGCAACTTTTTGGTAATGTATATCACATCTCCTTAGGTTAAACTTGCAGCAAAAAATAAACCTCCGGAAAAATTTTGAAAATTTCAAGTTTTGGCTTAGTCTACATCTTCAGATAACGTTAAAATTATCCTGGAAACAGCATACCATCATTGTTTTTATCCAGATCCTGGAATATGGCTTCCAGCCTTTTTTCATGTTCAAGAACATAGTTCACGAACTCTCCAAAGTCCACCTTATCCTCGTTTCGAGGGTTCAACCGTGCCATCAGTTTCTTGAAACAACTTCATTTGCACAACGTTTCATCATTTGCACATCAAACCTAATATACAGTATAAATGAAAGGAATAAATACTGCGATAAAAACTACCGGGGCAAGACGTGCGGGAATGTGAGGCATTTCATGCTTAAGAGCTGCAGTTAAATCTCTGATATCCACGGTGCCATCGTTATCCATGTCCAGTCGCTTATAAAGCTCTCGCAGTCTGAACCCATTCATGGTCTTCTAATCCACATTCAACTACCCTATCCAATTATCGCTGTCCCAGACACTGCGACGTGGTCAAAAAACTTGCTTAAACTTTGCTGATATAGCTTATCTGGTGTGCTCATCACAAATATGACATCCAGTTTTGACGTTGGCCCAATTCGGAACAACAACTTTCTCTCATCATCCACTTTTAAAACTGTTATTTAGGGATCGATTGGTGCTGACTTTGATTTTTTGATTAATTTTTTAGCATGGACAGCGTTTGGCTTAAGATGGCACAAGGCTTGTTCATTAATACTGTGGTAGTGCTAATGTGTCTGGGGCTTCCCGTTGTCTTTTACCTGCTACTATCTTACAATCATCGCCTTGCACATTCAAGCGTATATTTTCGCCTAAGCCTTAGTGGATAAGGAAGGATTCCGCCTTAGTAAGGCCTAATCGCAGAAGCAGCGTGATGCCTTCCTGTATATTAACACCGCTGCGGTGCACTGAATTACGCCAGAGTCTTGAACTGTTCCATATTCATGATCAGTACCCCAAATAACCCTGGAACAAGGTTTCAGCGATTTTGGTGAAAACAAACTGCTGCACCAACTTGATGCCAACGTCAAGAACGAATATCATATTCTGATCAGCATCCTTAATTACAACTGTAGGCGAAGTTTCAGAAAGAATTATTTTTTTAACCTTAACTAGTAGACCTTTTTTAACGTGTTTCTTAACTGGTGTCTGGGATAGATAGTTGAATAATGCCGACATTAAAAAAGAAGATCAGAGGAGCAAAACTACTACCGTTTTTCCTTTTGAGGAGATAAGCCAGATAATGCCGAATGAGTTGCTACGGCAGTCTCTCTCGAAACGGAACCCTAAAAACAAACAATAAACCATTCACTTTATTCAAGACAGTGAGAAATGGCTCTCCATGCTATCAATGTTAAAACGGGTACTAAATATTGTAAACCAATCGACTTTATCGTCCCATAATTAGAAGCAATTCACGAACCTGTATAAGTGGCGGATGGGAATGTTTATTAGGTGCTTGTAGCAAAGGTTTCACATGCTTGATCTGGGCAGTGAGCTCGCGAGAAATCAGAGCAGGACCAGCAGCTAAAAGAAATTAATTCGCAGGGTTGCGTAAAACTCCTACCACTGATCTGAAGTTGAAACTGAAACAGTACCGAATACTGCCTCTGGAGAGTTCAAAGAAGATCGAGGTTCTTCCATGGTGAGAAGGTCAGACGTGGTTGCATAAGATGTAGATGTGTTTGCATGGACGTTCCACAGGAACCTTCAAAAAATAACTCACTATTTTAGTATCAATCCAGACAGATGAACAAAAAGATTACCGATGAGAAAAAGTAGTGTTTGACATCTTTCAGATAATAGATCCAGTCGAATAGACTGCAACCCATTTAATACGAGCAGGTGGATATCGCTATAAGTGATCCAACGCCTGATCTAAAGCGTCACAAACCGTTAGGCTGAGTAATACAACCCGCGTAGACAAGATAGTTTCTTTCGTTAAACATGCGGCAAACAGGTAAATGATGGTCGCAGCCCGGGAATTACATTCACTTTGACCAGTACCCTTCGAAGGAAGCTTGACACCTCTTTCGTATTTTTTTCGGAATTGTCCGGCTACTGCCTTATATCCTAAGCCAACAGCCCGTTTCGCGACCAGATATAATGCAGTGTAGTAAAATGAAGGATGCGACGTTCGTGATCGAAGCACTGAATAGCCTCACACTGAAATTTGGGAAAAAAATCCTGAAACAAACTGTGGCGCGAAACGATGCCGGTGCCAAAATCAATGTTATACCTGTGTTCAGACATCAATCATCGTTACAAACGACGTCGCGAAAGTCACAGAATTCTCCCACCCAGAGTGAATGAAAGGAATTATTGCAATCTGCTTGTAATAGCGAAGAACAGCCTGCTCATAAAACTTAGGTCGGTTTCGAAACGTAACTTATTTGCCATTCAGTTGTTATGAAAACCGATTCATACGATTTCCAGTGTTCACTACAAGTTAAAGGAATAGCCTAGTACAACTTTTTAAACACTCAAATTCCCGATTAAATCCCCTCTCATTTCACCACACAGGGAAATGGCAAGGAAACTCAAATCCCTAATAATCAGCGTAAGCTAGCATAAAATTTAAAAGACGTTATGAATCATTAGCGATAGAATGATATCAACTCCCAACAGCTCTCGCCTGTGTAATTACGTACCGTGAGCCGTTACCGTGTCGCATGCTAAAGGCCGTAATCTCGACGTCAATTAAAATGTTTTTGCCTAAGCGTAGAAAGGGAAGGAGCTTCGACATCGGTGAAAAGTTGCGTCTCCCCAAACAAGAACGAAAGTTTACGGTCAGAAACATTTTAATTGACGTCAGGCTTACTGTGGGAGCTTCTGTCCCTCTGGCACACCACTGAATATTGTGGCACGTAACAAGCAAACTACAAGCACTTCAATCGTCTATATGTAGGGTGTGACCTCATTCCAGTCTTGTAGGCGTGCACAGATTCCTAGCCCGATTTGATCAGCAGTTTTCCATGGACGCTAATTGTAAAAACGACCGATAAATAAACATACTACACCTTTCTTATACTACACATAAAGCTGCTGACGAAAATTGCAACCAACAGCCACAGAGCGACAGATGCAGCGAAAAATCGATTTGAGTTTGCTGATTGCGTTCGTGATCACGAAGGAATGTGCGAGGGCGTTTAACTTTTTCAATCTTCGGAAAGGTTAAAGATGTTGAGTGTTGATTTGTTGTTTCTGCTGCTTCATTCCTTTCATTACAGTAAAAGGAGAGCGACGCTCATCACCTTCGCCTACTAAACAGTGAGCTATTAACATCGATGGATGCCACCATGTGGGGCTCGGTTCAAGATGTACAGGACGCACATGGACTGTGTGGGACTGTGGGCGGGGCGTGCACTGAAATGTTAGGTGCTCAGGCGGAAAATTTTTTTATTTCGCTGCAAAAGAGCCTGGACGTTGAGAAAAGGTGGGTGAGGTGAGCTGAGTGTGCTTGCAGTAGTGAAAGGAGACTCGCTCCAACGGGCGGGGTGTGCTTCGAGTAGGCGGTGCTTACTACAAACGTTCATAAGTCTGCTTCAGAGCAGCAGCCCAGAGACCGATGAAATAGGTGGTAAGTAACCTATGTTGAACACATCTGAAGTGAATGGAAACCACAATAGCTGAGTGTTCAATCGAGACTGTGCTTACTACAGAAATTGAAATTCCATTTTAAAACGTCCAGAGATCCGCTGAAAAGCTGGATTTCGGGGCTGCAGCTAAAGCAACAAAAATAATGTCCACGGTAAGCGAAAGCTTCGCTGACATTGACTGAAGATACTGGTTTTGTGCAGGAGGCTGGGAACGACTCACGGACCGTAACATTGAACAGATACGGTCACCGAGTTTGAAATCCGATAGCATCATGTGCCACATCGATCGATTGTGATTCGAAACATCGATTTTTACGTGCTGGAAGCGGCTCATGGATTACAACACTCAATGAGTGCTCTCATAGAAATCGCAATACCAAGCATCATAAGCCAGCTATCAGTTTCAATCGTAAATATCGGTTTATGCACGGAGAAGCGCTCAATTTCAAAACACCGAAAGGATAAGGAGAAAGTGAGAACTGGGAATACATTTTCCGAAAACAAAACTTCCACTTCAGAAGAGGTGATGTGTAGCGAAACTCGCACTGAAAGATGCGGCTTGGGGCCTTACCAGATCCCGCAGTACGGAGTGTCCTTCTACAGTTCATCAGCCGGGCGGGTTGCCACCGAGGACATCGCCCACGGCCGGCTGGTTAAGACTATCGCCGCTCTGCAGTCTACCCTTGGCTAGTGACACAGAGGGGCGCGAAAGAGAAAGGGAGTTCTTGTTCCTAGTTCTCGGTTTTTTTTGCCATTTTATTTCGTTTTTTCTCTGCCGTTACGCTGCTGAGCACCTCTAATCTCACATTCCAAAATCTGCCAGATTCACCCCCTCCGGTGTCTTTGATGGTTTACACCACTGGTGGGCCAATTCGCAGAAGCGGACATTTCATAGAACATTTAGCCTCTTCATCGGTACCTTGTGACGTGCTTTTGTGATAAATGCCGCGAATGGGACATCAGTGAAAAGTATAATGACGCAAGCTACAGCTTCATAGGATTACGCGCTGTCGTCACTAACCTACATCGTTGAGTAACTGCTGTTCAGACTGATTACGCAGAGCCTGCTAACACCAGCGTAGCCCATGAACGATGTAAATTGAGGAGCTCAACTTAATCAAAATAACATCTAACATTGTAAAATTGTGCAAGTAGGACAAAACCCTAGAACAGTGACATTGTTCAGCAAAATAATACTATAATGAGATATACGCATACCTAAATCATTTTTGAAGAAAATTCTAAAAACGGGTGTACCTGAGCATTCATAGAACTGTAAGGTATGTGACACTGCCAACGAGAGTTTTGTAAAAATGAGCACAGTATAATCTTCCTGTATCAAGGGCAAGAAGAGATTCAGCGGTCAATTTCAAGGGCTGCACTGGTATCTTCTAAAGTAACCAAAACTTCCATTGATAAACATTGACGAGTTCTCATTTTTTTTGCCATTTTATTTCGTTTTTTCTTTGCTGTTACGCTGCACCCCTTTTGCATATTCTACAATCTGCCAAATTTCCCCCTTCCGGTGTCTTTAATGAACTGCACAACTGGTGGGCCAATTTGCAGAAGCGGACATTTTATAGAGCATTTATCCTGTCCATCGTACCTACTGACGTGCTTTTGTAACAGATTTCGCGCTGTCGTCACTAACCCTGATAATCACCAACGTAACCCATGCGCGATGTAAATTAAGGAGCTCAAATGGTTAATCAAAACAACATCAAAAAATTGAACGGCCTACATACCAGTGGTGCAATGAAGATTTAATCAGAAAATTTAAATTCAGTAAAAATTGTAAATTTTTCAAGTAGAACAAAATGTGGAACAGTGACATTTTTCAACAAAATAATGCTATATAATGAGACAAACGCTTCCCTAAATCACTTATGAAGAAAATCCGAAAAAAGGGGTCTACCTAAACATTCATTAGGTTATGAGGTATGTCTGATTGTCAACGAGAGTCTTGTAAGGAGGAGTACAGTACAAGCTCCCTGTAACAAGGGCAAGAAGAATTTTTATTTATGAATATTGACGACTATTGAAAGTATGACTATTGATCGATGACCTTGTCTGGAGAGTAGCTCATCGATCCGAAAATCACTAGGAGATGGCCACGAAGATTCCTCACGAGACAAAAAACGGCTTTTACCGGACAAATGACCCCCCCCCCTTGGAAATTATTTATACAACATGCAAATGCGCTGCCCCGGTTGTAAAATCGCAGAGCCACTACGTAATGACTTCTAGACATGGTCAGGCATGGGTAGAGGAATCCACGGGAGAGGGTGAGGTGTAGAAAAGTGGGGCCATATTTCGAAATTTTCCTCGAGGAATCTTCGTCGATTACTAGAAAAAAGCAGGTCGTCAGCTGATAATCATACATCATACCTAGTAATAGGTAGCAATGACTATGATTATCGATAGAAGACTTTATTTTCAGAGAGACGGCTTAAAGGAATCGTCGACGGAAAGATGATTTTTTATGTTACCCATATATTTATGTTGTATCTGCCTAGTGCGAGCCGCACGCAAAACTTTACGCGAAAAAACGTGAATCCGGCTAAGATACAGCACCACAGACTTTTGGTCGGGTAGCCGGGGGTTCCAAGCGAGTGCCCACCCAGTCGTCCGCCGCGGTCGAAGACGCATTGTAAGGACAGAAAATTACGTAAACAGTTCTACTCTCCGTTCCCGACCGGGGCGAGGCTTTCTAGGAGGCCCCGCCCACACGGCCAAGAATTTAGGGGGTTGTATCTTAGCCGTATTCTCACCTTTTCGCCTGAAACTTTGCATGCGGCCTTTATTGGGCAAATACAACATAAATATAATAGTAACAAAAACCAATTTTTCCGTGGAGGATTCCTTTAAGTATAGAGTAGGCTCGGTAGCGTCGACCGCTGGAAAGAGGTGTCATATTTTGCACATTTCGTAATTTTCAAATTGTTTCCTCGACATCAGGCTTGACCCTGGCCATACTTCGTAGTGATCACATCAACGATGAACACTAGGCCTTTCATTCTTTATTCGTGATACCACTCCATTACAGCATGTAGGACGCAAAAAAATGCGATAAATACTTATTAAGTGCAGAAAACGCAGTTTCGTAAACGTTTTTCCATCGAAATCATACGTAATACTGACTACACAATAATTAACACGTAATGAGATCTCCTTTCAGCTAGGAGAGACATGTTGAGAAGTCACAACTGAGGCAGTCAAGCAAATCAGTGCATTGCTTCTCGATCACTGCTTACTGTTTCCACTTCATCATCCTAAACGTCACGTTATTCGTTTTGATATTTAAAAAAAACAATCAACTAACCTTGCTAAACTCTTGTTCCGTTTCAGTATTTTTCCTCGAGTGAGAGGTAAGTAACCAAGGTGGCATCATATTTGCGCGCATTTTCTGGCGCTCTTGAATTTGAGCTGGGACGCGATGGAATTTCTTCGTTGTGTTGAGATCCACCTTGACATCCGTCTCCTAATTGCGGCATAATTGATTACATTCATCCAGCAATTCATAAGGGGTGTGTGCACTTATGACGGGAAGTCGCTTCGCGGCGCCGCACTCGCTGAGCCATCAGCACGATTCGCCGAATCGATTGCCCTTGGGAGCCCGGCGGAGCGTGGCTGCGTCACCTCTGCACTTCCAGCCATGCCACCCTGCCTCTTCCACTCATGCCACACTGCCTCGATTGAAGGCTGCCATGCCCTGCCACTGGCACTCGCACCCGCCGAGCCGCTCGCCGTGGGCGGCCACGCGATTTTCCGTCGTAAGTGCGCACACCCAGTCATAAGAAATAGAATCATAAAGGCACCTCTTCGGTGCTGTCTTCATCGCTTTGTTCTTTTTCATCTTCTTCTGCTTCCTCATCGAAAATCTTTCGGGTTTTTTGTCGTGACTCTTTCGCATCCTAAAGGGCCTTTGATCATTTACTGCCTGTACCAATCTTCCAATAAGATTGTGTCCTTACCGTGGCCAAATATCTGGATCTTAGCACTGCAGTGGGTTGATGTCGTACCTTCGGTGTCCCAGCAGTGGGTCGATGCGATAATCTCCAGAAACGGTCCATATTCACCTGAATTGTCGCTCACAATACCTCATGTTGTAAACAGCAAAATGGGCCAGCGTGGAAATTACCGTTCTTTTTGTCGTTTTCGTGGTTTCGTATGTTGCACTCGTTGTTGATTCAGTAGTGGTTTCTTCTTCATTACGGTGTGCTTCAGTTGATGCTTCCTCATTTTCTTCTAAATCATTTCTTAATGGCTCGAGACGTACTTCGCAAGTAATGTAAGATGCACCTTCATCCTCCTCCTCCTCCTCCTCTGTATCTTGCTCTTCTTCCTCGTCTTGCTTTTTAAATACTGTTGCAGGAGTTGTAGATGTTGTAAAAGCTTTTGTCGTCACTGTGTTTCGCTTGCAGCATTGTAATGTGATCGGCGTAGCAACCGCCTAAAATTGAACTACACGCATGCATAGGACCTCTAGTTGGCTGATACATATGGGGGTGTGTGCCATGAGGGCAGAGAATTCTTGTGGGGGAGTGGTGGCCCGGCGTGCGAGCCAGAGGCGCCGTTGAAGTTGGGTCCTAAAGCGATTCCCGTGTCAAGTGAGGAGTAGAACACTGCAATCGCTTTAGCACATAACTACATTCAACGCTCCTAGCTCGCCATATAGCATCGCATGCGGAACACCGCGACACGAACCATCTGTCCTAATGACACAGATGGTTAGGGTGTGTAGCCTTATGTCGAATTTTCGCGCGGCCACGACGGCTTTCCTAGCGTGCCTGCGTACATTGCGTACACTCCCTTTGAGGTTTTACGCTCGAATTGATTACTTGATTAAGATTGTTATCATGTAATGTTATTGTTTCTTTTACTTTTTATGTTACTATTTTGTCTACTTAAAATACAAAAGTATTGTTTTCAGATAAAGATGAGATAAATAGCTTTGTTTTTTTTTTGAAGGACCTCCACGATGCCAGCCCCTTGCATCCCGAGCGGAATTCCAACAAACCGAGTGCGACGCCGCAAAGCGAAAAATCGACGTAAGGCTACACACCCAGATTGTTACGTAGCACTATTTCTACCTTTGTGCAAACTTTGTCGTCGTCCTCACGCCACTTAGTCTTGCAGATGTTGTTTGGTTCGGTTGTCAGATTGATTGCCTGATTACCATTCATAACATGGAAACCATCTTGTAAGCAGACCATTGGATTTTCTAAATGAAAGATGACATCAGAATCTCTTGTGCTGTGTGCAGCTATGTATTTGTAAGTTCTTGCCTTGAAGTCTCACTGTAAGATGGTCCGAGCCTTGAATTGCTCCCTGTTGTAGAGATTGAATTCTGTTGCTAGCAAGGTCAACAGTATGTAGATTCGCCAAGTGATTGAAGGAAAGGGGCTAGAATTGTAATAAATGCATAAATGCGAAAATTCAAGCCGGTGATAGGGTCACTATACCAGCATCAACTTTTGCAGAATCGAAATCGACGCTTTGCCAATAACGATTGTAGTAGTTGCCCAAATGTTTTTGGAGTTAGACCAATGGATATTCATGATGCTCCGAAACTATAGAATTCACTTATTTCCCCTCAAGTCGAATTTGGAAAGACTATTAAACGAGCTTGTGCCATTAGAACAAAAGTTCGCTTGATGGCGTGCGGCTTACGACGCGATGCATGCGAGCTAGAGGACTGACGTAGTGGGATCCTGGAACGACAGCCGTGTCTAAGCCTTGTTTTAGGCATAGGATACGGCGATCGCTTCGGGATCCAGCTACATACGGCACTTCGAGCTCTCACTCGTAGCGTCGCTCGCCAAACGCGGTCACGCGAACTTTCACTGACAAACACCTCGGTGGACGATTGAGACGTCGTGAACCTTGCATATCACCTGTGGGCTTATTCAACGTGTTATTTCTTCGAATATAAGCATGTGCGGAGGTCATGGGATGCTGACTATGCTGATATCTCAGTTGACCAAATTCGAGAACAAAACTCGTAAGTCTACGTTAGTGACGTATTGAGAGATCTTTTTGAATCCGATGGTACGAAATATTTCAAAATACAGTCTGAGAATCTGTCAGCTAAGAGAAAAGAAATGAATTTTACAATTCGGATTCATCATCAGCAGGGCTTTCCATTGGTCTACCTTTCAAAACCGTTGGACAACTGTTACAGGAAACAAGCGAGTTTGCAAAAATAGAGGCAATATTAGAATGGATAAACGACGCATTTCTGACCTGAATTTCTTTGATATTATTGTTGGCGAGAGACAATTGTCGGAGGAAAAGTGCTCCCTGGAACGTTGCTGGAGTAATAGAACTGAGACAGTTGTTGGGCAGCCATAACAACAGTAGAGGAATACCAGCAAACGCTCCCGAAGCGATAGACTGAAATTACGCTCGATAAAATAAAATTTTTTATATCAGAACAAACTAGCATGATCCTATTTACGAATACAAAGTCGATCACTGGACGGAAAATGCGGGGCAAAAGTTGGGAAGCATTTGTAAGTTCAAATCACCGAAACATTATGGTAGCCCAGAACATCTAAACTGGGCCACCGCACCACGCAAATACGACCTTCGCGCGGCAAATGCTCTGACACTTCCAATGCAAAGTAGCAGTCGTGAGATACTGCGACTGACCGAAATGTGGTGTCCTGAACTCCGCCGACGGTACGATGTCCTACCAACGAGAGTCCCCATGTCTCCATTAACTTTATTCGCTCCCAAAAGAAAATGACATCATAGAAAAAATATGTTAGGTGAAGATTCCTCCGGGAAAAAGTGCTACGTGCTTCCAAAATAAAAATGCAAAAAATCTGTGGATCTGAGGAAGGACAAGTTTACAATGCAGCAGCACAAAATGCATGGTTTCGAAGAAATCCTCCATGTCTAGCTCCAGCGATTTTATGACATGACCACACTTATTACAACACTAATTCAGCGCATTGTGGAAGTTGCTCTTCACGAAGCCTTTCTCAAAGTTCAAATGTACACTCGAAAAGACTATTCGGCAACATCCTCTGGAGCCGTTAAAAAGTTAGCTAATTTTTTGAAGATGTCTTCCCACTTTTCAAGATTTTATGAAGTTGCGCGCACATTTTGAGCTTCAACTTACGCAACTGTAAGAAAAAGTTGTACTTGCAGAATTTTCAGTCGTAAGTGTTGACTGTCGCCTAGCATGAGCTACTGGATCAACCATGTATCGAGCGCGTAATGAGCCTCTCCGTTTTTTTTTCAAAAAACGATATCCGACCGCATGATGTTATAAAATATAAGGTAGTGTGATGATATCGCCTGAGAAAATTCCCATTCTTCGTATCCATCAGTACCTACCCTTCTGCGCTCAGAATCGAACTCCCCACTGCGCCGAACCGAGGCAGCTCCGGAAAGAATTTGCGAGCTCAGGAGGAGGCAGCGAAATATTCGACGTAAATGGAAGCGCTTTCCTGAGAGCAGCGACACCGGGGTGACGGTTGGGACACACGGTCAGTGAGGTCACTAGGTCGAGCGATGGTCACGCCCATCGCGAGCGGCGGACCTTGTTCAGCGAAATAACAGAAAACCGGCTGCGAAGTAATGGTCGTGTGGATCGACGAAGGGAGTAGCCACAGCTTGGCAACTTGCCAGAGTACCCGGCTTTGAGACAACTCGGACCATCCGCGAAGCGCGGCCGCGCGGGGCGAGCCGACCTCAGGCCGAGGTCAAAATCCGTGTGTCCCAAGATACACCCGCGACACCGCATCGCTTGGCCCAATGACCTACAATGAAAGTTCAGACGCACATGCCGTCATTGATACCAGAAAGTTGCTCACGCACCGACAGATTATGGTGGGTAATAATGGCCAAAATCTAACCAATTACCTTAGTCAGTTCTATTCACCAGGAAGAGTGGATTGAAAAAGGTACCAAAATATCACACACCCTATAATCTACCGAACTGTATTTCAGCTTAACTGTAACATGTTTCGCATTCTCGTGGTTTGAGATGTTAAATGTATCGTTAAGGGACCTCACGCTGAACCAGCGATTGTGAAACGATTTCTGAAAGGTCACTCTTTGAGGGGCAGCATATAACACGTTAAATAAGGAGTGGAGGGATGTGCACCCTTAAGTGAGAATTTCGCATCGGGCTGTGCGATGCGATGCGTGCAAGCAGGGGAGGGGGACGAGGCCGGGTCTCAAAGAGAGAGAGCACGGTAATTACAAACAGCGTTTATAGCTCGCTCGCATAGCATCGCACGCCGCACGAAATCGCCATGTGATGAAAGGGCATACACGCGAATAAGGGATGCTAAATAGGTTTTTGGAATCGCTGGCACGACGACCACAAAACTACTGGAACTGATTGCTACGGCCGCGATCATACTTCGTGCCGGTAGGACGTGGCTGCGTTCACAGGCAATGAGACAAAACGACACGGTAGATTACAGAGACGACGCAGGCAACGAGACAGGGTGGCACAGGCGAGACGCAGAGAAACGCAGCCCGCTCTGCCGCCGGCACCGCAGAGTATGAACGCGACCTAATGTACATATCCCTCAAATGGACGCGTATTTAATCAAACGACGCATGTGTATAAAAGACTATGACAATATGCGACACTGATGGCATAATCCAATGCCGATCACGTGTGACGCCAGTGCACATTGATATTATTTACGTTTTTTTGCTGAGACCACGGAATTTAGAACTCCTATGCGGACTGACATGGAACACTGCCTTCTTCCCCGTTGGAACCTTTATCGAGGAAAGCTAGCAGTTACAGGTTTGTGGATTTTGAATGGCCTGCAACCAGCTAGTCGCAATCTTTCAGTATGTACTATACCTTGATGTTATTGCTCTCAAGATTGAGGTGTTGCAGACTTTCCATACCAGAGAAGGTATCATCACCAATTTCAGTCAACTGGTTGAACGAAAGATCTAGCACCTGAAAACGAAGTTCCAAGATAGCTGTGATGGGAATTTGAAGTATTGTAAGCTTACTTGCGTTTGTTTCATCTGAGCCATGTTACCACCAGTAAGTGAACCAATATTATTGCCTGCCAGGTACACATATCTGAGATTCGGCGTATTCTGCAGAGCAGTGGGATGAAGTGTCGAAAGGTTGTTATTGCTGAGAGATAGCATTGCTAGCGAAGTTAGGTTAGTCAAATCTCCTTCGTCAAGTGCGTCGATCTGCAAAAATTAGCATTAGTTTGCGTTCTTATGTCTTCTAGCGAAGATCACCAATTCTTTGTAAGAATGATGACGCTCAAGTATGAGGTTGTAATTTAACACTTTTATTATTTGATAACGGGCCCTTTGTTTTTGGCTGGATTTGCATGCGGTGTGCAGTAGGCGGCGTGATGCCTGCGAACCAGGATCGCCATGTGTAGGTGAGCCTTGAAACGTTCCATGTCCTTCGCCTAAAACAAGGCGCAGGACAGGGCAATCGCTTTGGGACCCAACTGCATACGGCGCATCTAGCTCACACGCAGCGCCGCGCGCCGCACTCTTTGTTGCATAATGCTGCCCTTCCATACCAACCCCTTGATAACAATCGATAACTCTTGTACAGGCATAATTAATAATGATGCATGTTACGCACAAATTTAGGAGAAGCAGTACAGTCACGATGTTTTTTGTCACATTTTGTCTGTACGGCGCCGCATAATTTCTCACTTCTTTCAATTTATGCATTCCCCTTTTGAATCAAAATTGACCTAGATAATACTGCCAAAAACGCTACAGTTACCTTGTTGCCTTTCAGATGGAGAGCAATGAGAGCATCCATATTCCTGACTGCAGCAGCTGGGAATGTTTTCAGGCAATTCATGTCGAGTATGAGATTTTGTAAGCTGCTTCGGACCCCGTCGAACACATCTGCCGACACTTCACAAACCTTAAGCAAACAGTTTTATAGCGTATTTGACATAAGCGGTACCCACGTACTTCATTGCATGACAGATTGATGTCAATTAGCGAGTTCAAATTTTGGAAGACCGGTTTGGTAAGGTTGCCTATCCTGTTGCATTTGAAGTTGAGCACGCTTAGAGCCTTCATCCCTTTGATAGCCTCACTGGGTATCTGAAACGAACCTTCTAGAAATATTATCGTATCTGAAAAGCCTACGTTCTGAGTAATGGTGCAAATACCATCTCAATTAACTCCGATTCGGCCTAATTAAAGGTTGTTGCAGCCTTTCCTTCACAGAAACGGTTCAATCACTCGCGCGCCCTTAACGCACTTACCCGAGAGAATGTCCTTCACCTCCCATAGTGAGCGTATGATTCACTAGACAATGTGGAAGTACACGACAGGTAATTTCAACCGCGTTTTTACCTCGCTAGAATATGGTGAACTTTTAAGGGCTTACCTCAGTGAGTTTGTTTTGTGCCAATGACAGCTCTTGCAGGACATTTTCCAGTCCTCGAAAAGCATCCTTATGTATTGCTTTGATGCGATTCTTGTCCAAAATCAGTTTTCTTATACGAAGATTTTTGAATGCACGAGGTCCAATCTTAATACAGTTGTTATAGAACAGATTATAAATGATACATGTAATTTGAAACCACTCCAACCTCCACAATGTTTGCATTTTCTAATGATAGCTCACGAATCTCGAAATATAACTTCTTCATTTGTTCCACCATCATGGGACCTTCTTGGCCGGAGCAGCGAATCACGGATCCGTCCAGGTTGTCGAAACAGGAACATGCTGTCTGTAATTTGTGAAATTTTGAACTACAACTAGTACATAGGAAATAAGCATTATCCCTATACCTGATTTTTGAAAAATTCAGGACAGTATGTCAAACAGGCGACTGGGAGCAAAAGAATCAGCAACCAGCGCATCTTCGTAAAAACGTAGCAATGAGCAGTCGGTATGAGATGATGGTGGGAAGGGGGGTTGGATTGACGTGGCCGACCGTCTCTCTATACATGACCCGTCTTTAGTCGTTCGCGCTTCCCTTCACCGGGTCAAGGCCTAAACGCCCGTGTCATTAAAAAGTATTCTTATCGAGTAGACGCATCGAACCGCATGTGCGCTTACCACAACTATATGACGACAATTAACAGGGGAATGTGATCGTTTTTTTTCATTAAGGAAATTTCCAGTACTTTCGATAGAAACACATCCCCTAACCTCAACTATGCAAAATGGCGATAATGTCATATGTTGCAACCCTGAACAACCAAACAACACTATTTCCTTCGTTATTTTCATTTTTTCCCTTAGCGTCTCCTTTTCCTCTTGTATACGGAAAGTCACGTCTCAAAGCCAGTTCATCGAGTTCAGCAGCGTGATAATTTCGGAATCTGCATGTATGAAGGGCAACTGCTCTAGAAAGCGTAATATTAAGGGTGCTACTAAAGACTGACCCAAATCCAGATCGGGAAGCAGGTCGTATTGCTGAAATTGTTAATCATTTTGATGTTTTGTGAATTGTACAAGTTTTTTTTGAGCACTATAGGTTCAACATCCAGTCCTAGAGCTGCTACATCGTAGATACCTCCTACTGTCTTCTGTGAGGACAACAAAGCTGCCCCCTAGCGTCAGTAACTCGGATGAAGGAAATAGGAGGGTATCCCCCCCACCCTAATTTTTAGTTATCCCGGAAACTAGGGCGGGGAGGTTCTATTTCCTATTTTCGAGCCTTGAAAAGACCAAAGATACAGTACATTTCCAGCGTGAGATAGGGCGTAGCCTACGGACTCGGGTGAGAGTATATCAAACCCTCCGACCCCTGCACATAGTCCCACCCAAGACCGTGGGCCACCACCCTTGTCTCGCGCTGAGATATATACTGTACTACTGCAGTAGGAACATAGACGAAGGATACCTAGGATAAAAAGAGATTTTCTAAACGAATTATCTTTCCTTTTAATGAGTTATGAATCACATTGAGAAACAAGCAGTTTTCTAGGAGATTGAACTGTTTGAATTGTCACTGGTTACTTCCACCTCTAATCAGATCTTCGACCACAAATGGAAGTCGTCACTAGTTGTCATTCATTTATGTTGTGTCGTCCTTTATCCGAAGGCAGTCACGCACTGAAGTCACACTTTTTCCTTGTCAGAAAAGCACGAAGATAAATAAATTTGAACTTGCTCAAAAATGCTGTTCAGAATGGATGTGGAAATCTACTGAGAAAATCTGAGGATCACCCAAGGAAAGATTCTAGATCAAAGACTTGGTCCGGCTACCACGGGGATCCTCAAATTAGAGGTGAAGGGATGTAATCAAGAACGACCTCACTAAAGTCGGGGTCACGGTTGTCCTGGATGGGAACAAAAGGCAGCGCAAGACAAAACCAGCGGTGCCAGCGACGGTGCGAGACTAAGGCCAGAGACAAAAACGGAAAAAGCATCGAATCCCCGATGTCGAAGGATGATAAATGTCTTTCAAAAACTTTTGCCATCCAACCTCATACTGAACTACACTGCGGTGCATAATGATAAAGCCACTCATAAATTGTTCATAAACTTTCATAGTAAGATGTTTCTGGGAAACCTCTCAGGTATAGATTGAAGCAAATTTGATCGCGCATCTACACATCAATACCAAACTTGAGCTTGAAATAACAGAACAAATTTATCTTCATTTTTTCAAAAAATGCAGCTTTTCCGATGGTGCAAAATGATAAAGCCAGTAAGGAATTTTAACAACTCGTAAACAACAGAGGGACAATACGCTACTCTAATAATCCGTTGGCCTTCCTTCTCTCCGAATAACCTGAAAAATCCGATTGTCTAGACTCATGTAAAGATTATTAATAAGATCTTGGTCCACTTGGTGCCACGCGTGGATTATAGCCTTTTTGAGCTCCTTAACTCCTTGGATTTCCCTGTTATCTGCATAAATCCGTCGCACCATGAAGCGCCATACATTTTCCATCGGATTAAGGCCTGGGTTATTTGCCGGCCAGGGCAGGAGCCTTATTCAGTGACGGCTGAACCATGCAATTGTGCTCTGGCTGTGCCCTTATCTTGCATGAAAACAAGATTTCAGCTTCGATTTTCACGCCAGAACGGGAGAAGTGCACGGCGCATGACCACTTGGTAACCGGGGGAACTCATCTTTTTAGGAACAAAACATAACTTCAGACGTTTCTTCGATGAAATGGCGGCCCACACCACAACGCCCCCTCCTTTGAAATTCCTTTTCAAAAATCGTAGCTTGTCCTTTCTTAGATCATGCCAGTAATATCGGAGTGTCTCCTTCAGCCTTACAAAATAATCTGGAGAGGAAAAACATCATATGAAAGCAAGAAGGATTCTACGACCTAATACCCTACCTTACTCCAGACCCTCGGCTGCATGTTTTGACGAACTGCACTCGATTTTTGCGGTGTTCTCGTGCCATGAATGGTGCTTTCCTCATTTTCTGTAGCGAGATAAACTTGCACTTTTTTTCAGAACCCGCAAAACAGTTGTTTTAGAGACGTTTAGCTCCAAAGAAGACCTGGTATCGGAGCTTGACTTGGTGAAATTCGATACTTTTTCTGAGAATGCGGCGCTTATCCTTCTCGGAAAGTGAAGGATATCGCCCAGAACTCTTCTTAGTTCAGGATCCTTGAGAAAGTTGTCGACAACTGTGTGGCTGCGGTTAAATTCTTGCGCAATTGACGATTTGACTATCCCTCCGCTTTTTTTTGCGACAATTTGGCTTTTTTCGAAATCAGATAGGGGTTTTCCTTTCCCCATTACCTGAAAAAGAAAAACATTACCGCAGCAAAACGTTTCAGCAAATACAGATGAGAAGCGACGGAATAACTTAGGGTGGCTTTATCATTTTGCACCATCGGAAAAGCTGCATTTTTTTGAAAAAATGAAGATAAATTTGTTCTGTTATTTCAAGCTCAAGTTTGGTGTTATGTGTAGATGCGCGATTAAATTTGCTACAATCTATACCTGAGAAGTTTCCCAGAAACATCTTACTATGAAAGTTTATGAACAATTTATGAGTGGCTTTATCATTATGCACCGCAGTGTAGTTGGGAAAATATAGGTGGTGATTTCGTCCGAAACATATACACTAGGGTACTCATTCAACGTTGCTGAAGGTCACTGCACACGTTGTTGACTTGCTTGTGAGGGACATCAGAGGCAGTGACAGGGGTAATTCAGGCCGAATATAGAAAAATCATCAAATATGAGAGTAGACGTGCTTACTAGTGCGAAAGTGAAGGAAAAACGGAATGAAATGGTCAAAAACCTGAGAAATAAAACCCACTTGCTGCCCTTCATTCTCAAACGAGGCGGGTCGGCCCGAAAAAAGGGGCGGGCTGGCATCAAACAAGTGGAAGCTGCTGAAGAAGACGGCTCTTGTAAAGCCAAGGGGCACCCTCTCTCATGGGAACTTTCGCCACATGTAGTCTTCTTAGACTCCTAGCTATTATTTGCGTGACTTATCCTAGGAGCTCTCGTTACCCACATTATCCCTATCACTGTCTTTAATAATTGCTTGTGCTTATTACTGACAGCACAGATTAGAGAGAATGCAGAGTACAAATAAGATTGTACAAATGAAGCACTAGAAATGGCAAAGATTAATGATTCTGTCAAAATGGGTCTAGAGTATCAGAACCAGAGATAATGGAGTATGTGAAAAACAGTGCAGAAAATGCGATCATAGATCCCATAGCACAGTGAATACGAATTTCCCAAATTACGAATTCACGTTCCACGACTCAGTGATAGTGTATCGTGCACCATTGCTCATAAACATGCAAAGAGTAGACAAGCATGGCCATAAAGATGTGAGTTTCAGCCTAAGCCGGGGGAGGGGAAAGGAGCTCCGGGCAAGTGAACCACTGAGAAAGCCCTCTTTGCACGTGCAAATATTTCAACCACGTCGAAGTTCCTTCCCTTCTCCTTAGGCTTAGGTTATAGTTCATATCCCCTTTCCTGCATGAAAAAAGTATGTGAAGTTGTCTGCTGTAGGAACAAAGTCGTGGAAACATCATTTGCACGTTCTTACGTATGCCAGCTAGTGACATGAACGTGATACCGCGTCTCCTTCCCATCCCCCCCCCTCCTCCCTCCTACCCCTTCCCCCCTCCTCGACCCACATTCACCCTCAGAATCTTTATGGTTAAGTAGAATTCAAAAAAAAAAATTAAAATGATGGTGCATTTATTCCACCCTTGATTGAACCATTTTCTTCGCCATTGTGCGAGAAAATTCAGCGTAAAGAGGCATGTTCAACGTATTAAAGAGAGCCGGGAAAAAAGGATGATTTACAGGAGATAAAGGAGTCAAACACTCGGAAACGTGATAGCCTCACCTATAGGTATTAATTAGGTTGGTCAAACAATATTCGCCGTTTTGGTAGACTGACATTGGCAGATAATAACTCTGTTCACATTCAATTGTTCAAAATCAAACAAAAACCCTTGGCTTCAGCACGCTTTTCTCAACAATCACTGGGCACCTCATCCTTCTATTCAATCTTATTTTTAGAGCCGAAAGGATTTAAAAAGCAATTCTATTTGACATTCTGCTCTTCTTGAAACGATCCCTCCCTTAATAATTGATTAAAAGTTCGAAAAAGTAGTAGTTCGTGTTCGATACATCCACACATTCACATAGGATAGAGCAGAACGACTGCACCTGATTTTGCACTATGGGGGTTGGCGACATCGCAGAGAATGATCGAACCCTGCCTGTTCATCAGAAAAAAGCGTCTTTCGATAAACAGTCAGCTTTCATTGTAAGGTTTCACTGCTATGTAAAGAAGACGGGTTTTGTAGTAGCCTATGCCCACGATAAATCATCAGAGTTACCAAAGGGTGCATCACTCTGGCCCTTTTTACTTTGCTATCGAAGATGCCGGAAGGTGGTAATTTCGATCTACGGTAAGACTTACCGTAACGCCTGCAGTTCGTTAGGCTGCAGACATTGCACACATAAGACGTTTTTAAGACGTCGAGTGTGAATTTAATGGATTTCTTTTACCACAAACATATTTTTTCTTACCCTTTCGCCTATTGTCCCAGTCGTTGTTTCACTTCATTGCTGGTGTTTGTTGCTCCACTTATTTCACATCATCATGAATGAATGAAATACGCCCTACGAGACAACAAAAGACATATTCTACACCGAGCAACTCGGAAAAGTGGTGCTGCAGTTCGAAGCGATGCGCGGGAGATGCGAATACAGACCACAACGCCGCGCTTTTGAATCCAGGTTTCTTTACCGATTATAGCCTTTAACCTCGAATATTCGTTTAAAAAAACCATTTCCTCCCATCATCCTTTTTCTCCCAACCCCTCCCGGTTCCTTCAAAGACCTCGAGAAAGACGCGTCACGAACCCTTCTTAACCACTCATATGAATATACATCTTTATTTCTCCTTATTTAGCAACATCGCTTCCAAACTAGACGCCACGTTCCGAGATATCTAACTCACTTCATGAAAGTTTGGAGGTATCTAGTGCTATGTGTGTAGCAGCCAGAAAAGATAACGGCCGAGATAGGTCAGATAACGGCTAGAACAGAGCCCCTTCTGTGAAGCTTTTCTTGAAGCTTTGTATACAAAAGTAAAAGCGGACCATTCCCTACAAAATGATACCTAAATCATCAAAAAAGTCATGGAAAATGGCACTGACAAATGCGAAAAAAACAATTCATGTGTAATACAATGGGAACGTATTGTTTTAATTAATACTTGTTGAGTAAACGCTGTGCTATCATTGAATGCGAATTTCATAAGTGTGTCGTAGTTGGGAGATTGTCATCACTGCACAATCGACAGCTCGATAGTATACTAGAACCACCCCTTACACGTTTAAGCGTATGTTTTGCTGACTCAGGGAGGGTCTACTTTAACCTAAGGGTTAAGGGAATCGTCCACGGAAATTCGAGTTCTACTATTGCCCATACACCTATGTTTTCTTTGCTTACCAAGGGCAGCATGCAAAGTTTGCGAAAAAACAAGAATTCGGGTGAGATAGAGGTCCTCAAAGTGCCAGACGAGGGGGCGGGACGTACATGTGGGAGCAGTCACGGGGCTCTAGGAGCAAGGAGGCGGCTGTCACGTGGCCAGACACGCAGAGTGTAAAGCATATCAACGTTGGGCTGGAGAGTTTGAACTGCGGCACGCCGACGGCTATTCAATGATTCCGCCGGGAATTCAAGCAAATTGCTCTTCTTCCAGTTTTTCGATTTCTACTTTGGAAGAAAGAGAATTGCTCGGTACCTTTTGTGTTTCGGTTTATGTACCGCATCTAAGTTATTTTTAGAGGAATTAGAATTAGGGAGTTCTGTGGACGATTATTTAAAGCGAAGATAGCGACAAAGACGTCTTGGTCCGTATCTTTTCCTTTCTTTGGGTGAACTGAAAACACAGTTTCTTTTGTTGTCCTTGAATTAACAACTGTCACTAAACAGGTCAGGGAGTGGTTGCTTTCTCTCTAGTTGAATTAATTTAGTAACGCCGCACCGTTTGTCGCGTGATACGCTGTGTGCCACGCGACCTCGTGCTGGCGGGCTGTGTCGGGAATGTCCAACTAGGGCACCAGGCCACGCGAATTGGGTCACCATGCAACCTACTTGGACAGTCCTGACGCGCACCCGTGCTGTCGATGAAATCGCCCATCTCCTGAAACACCGAGCACAGTGGAGTGACCTTTTCCTCCCCTCTCTACACTAGTACTACTAATTTAGAACCAGTGTTAAATCTATTAATTTGTTATGAGAACAAAAAGTGAACAGTTTATTGATTACTTGAGCAATTAATTTCTTTACAAAATAGGTAATGTTTGTGGAGGTGAGGCGGCTGTGTATTTAAGCTTCGTATTGAGTATTGTATTCTTTTGCACTAAATGCACCTAGTACCGAGTAAAATTCATCGAAGGCTTCTTACTGCATCTTATAATAGTGTTTCTGCCATTATTTCCCTTTTACCACTACTACCGCCCGAGAACCACCGGCTGGGTACAAAACCTACAAGTTGCGGTCAATTAATACCCCGCTACTGCCGCCCTCTCAGCCATTCACATCAAGTCCGTAATGAGTGTCTTATTTCATGAATTATTCAACTAGTATTACCAACACAGACCGTCAGTTGGAGCGAAACAAATAAGTTGCGGTAATTGTTATGGCTCACTCAGGGCTTCTCAGCAACTCGGCGCAGAATGGCGTAATGTTGTTAACACATAACGTACCGAGGGTGTTCACCGTTTCTGCCTGTATGGCCAGACGTTTTTATGTAGTCTTCAAATCGTGCCCACTGTGTTGCACTTGGCCACCAAGGACCATCTATTTTTGGGGTCACATGACATCGCCGATTTGTGAAGGCTAAAGCTGTCAGCATACGAATATTTCGGATATGGAGATTAACATATCTGTCCATCATTGTACCAGAAAAAATTGGTTTGCGTAAAAATTTTAATGCCACTTCTAGGCAAAAACTAAACTTTTGTACAACTAGGCAGTTAGGTCCGCAGTCAATAGAAAAGTAATCTTGGCCGAAGGCTCCTCTGTATAGGTGAGTAGTTTTTCTGTCAATTGTTTTGTCGTTGCTTGCTATGGTGTTTAAAAAGCGTGGTGCCAAAATCCCAGATTCTTTTTGGATGGGAAAGATCCCAGAAAGTTTGTTATTCTCCATATTGACCACGATACAATAGTGACACACACATATAGTGACAGCTTTTGAGGACGATACAATTTCAAAATACGAAAAAATTGCGGTTTGATACTAGTGCAACACATGGTGCACTAGTATCAACACCATGTGTTGCACTTGGCCACTCAGGAACGGTTTTGGGTGCAACACCATGTGTTGCACGCGGTAAGTTATGGGTTAATACACGATTGATCAGCGTTCCAATTTGACACATGCCATTTTGAAGAAATTCGTCGAAGGATAGGTGCCGCGCCAACCTGATGCTAGAGGACCAGAATCAAAAATTAATGTAATACTCGTGATTGAAACTAGGTAATCCCTACTTGCAGGTTTTGTATGTATGTATTTATAAAATAGTGACGGCTACTCCAATCGCCAAAAATTAGCAAGAGTTACTTTGGGGCAATGTGGCTTAGGGGGCGGGATGATGCGGCTAGCGCCTTGGGAGATTGGGAAGACGCTGTTAAGCTCCTTCTTCGAAAAGGCTTAGGCAAATGTGGAAGAGCTCAGAAGGCTAGAAGGCACGCTCCCAACTGCAAGAAGATGGTGCCGATTGCGTCCCAAATTCTGACGCATTTTTTGTTCGCATTCGTTTACGATCGTTTCAAAAAAAAAGACAAAAATAGCACTTTGGAACTCGTGTGACGCCGTTGCAGCACATTGATTGTCGAAAGGGGCGTACCCGTGATTGAAGCATCTTTACCGACTCTCGTTTGATGACTTTAAAGGAATTACGGCCGCCTAAAGTGGGCCAACCTGACCCAATGAATGATGATTTTGCAAAAGTCAAAATGTGAATTTCCTCAACAGATTTCCACTTAAAAACAACTTAACAGATTCCCAATAAAAAATTACTTTATTCACAGTAAAGTATAAGTTATGATAAGAATACATCAAAAATGCAGTTTGATATTTGGTAAAGATTAACTTTTAGCGAAGTTATGAAAATTGAAAACACATCACATTCACTTTGGGAATGGTAACGCGCTCCAACCTAGGAACGCGACGCCGCCGCATCTCAATTATCCGGGGCGAGAGAGGACCTTTGCGCTGTACTCCTCTTATGCTGTCTTGAGTTTATCTTTAGTATTTCTCTCTAAGCTTTTAGTCCCCTTGCAAAATTGCATTTCTGCTTACGGAACCATTGAATCACTGGGAAGGGTACAAAATCATAGAAATACCGAACGTAACCGCGAAAAATTTATGAGATTTCAGACGGCGAAACGAACGAATCGCAGGACAACGAATTTGGAAATCCGGGGAAAAAGTACGAGCCTAGCCCTGTCCAGAAAACGTCATTGCACGACCACTGCTCCATCTAAACATCTTTCAAATCCAGTGATCTTATGATGGTTACAAAATAGAGCTCGATGCATCAGTGTTAGTATTCTTCACACACTTTATTTCACAATTTGGGTCAAATAAAGTCAAGGAGGGGGAGGGGGGAGGGAGGGGGAGATGCAACTTTGCGTCGACGTCGAAGCTCCTTTCCCTCCCTAGGCTTGGGCTAAAATTGATATCCTCCTCCCACATGAAAAAGCATCTGTCAAACCGGATTCCATCTGCTTTAGCCTATCCTAGGGAGGAAAAGAAGCTTTGACGTCGGTGAAAATTTTGCGTCTCCCCTCCGACTTTGTTTTACCCCACGATTTCATCAGAAATCATTAAACAATTTGTGATCACTAATTAATCCACTGTTTTGGACCGATCTGAAGTCAGAAGTGCTGACGGACGTGCTTGGATTATGATTATCCGATATCCACTGAACTCTTCATCGTTCTTTTTTTTTTTGAGAAAGTCCTTGTTCATCTGTTGCCTAATCAAGGCGATCAGTTTGAGCAACGCAGGTGGGGTCACTTCCAGTTACAACCCTTTTATTTCTGCGAACGGTTACATATTTGATTGTACGTTTCTTGTGATCATCGTTGAGAGAAGCGTTACTGTCTACTTGAAGTGCACTTCGAAAGGCAGAATGCTCATGCAGAAATTTCTGGCTCCCCTGACAGAAAACTTGGGAGAAAACAAGGGATGCTAAAAAAGCGGCGAATGACAATTATTCCGTAACCAGTCAAGAAAAATGTGGTCGATACACAAGCAGCAGAAAACTGCAAGTAGTCGTATGAGAGAAAAGCAAGCATTGACTCAGAGGCTTAGGAACGAACGAATTGGTAAATTGCTGCTCGCAACGTTTAAAACACAAGCGTGCATTTATGTTACAAAATTCCAATGTTCTAAACTGTACACACTAAACGCTAAACATACTGCGTAAATAATAACATAAGTGTAATAACGTATATAATAGCGTAAACGTAAAACGCCAATCTTGCTCGAAAAATATCTCTTTCAAGGGACGTGTGGATGAATTAATCATGAATTCGGGATATGAATCTTCATCTTTTAACACTCAATGCGACCAGTGAGAAAGTGCACGATGAGCAGTTCCCTTCGAAACATTTTGGCCATGTCAGCCCGCCTTCAAATTTTTGTTAAACCGTCCAGGTCCGTATCGTGTTTATTTGGGTGCATGCCTTTAGGAGAGGAAATTGTTGTGGTCTCATTTTAGCGCGCGACGTAATGATAAGAGCTATGGGCGCCGGATTGGTTGAGTCCTGAAGCGATTACACCTAGAATGAGGCGTAGCAAAGCGAATTTTCTGTTGTAATGGCATACTCTCCGTCTATTTCGGAATATACGTCAAAGTGAGGTTGAGCAGGGTTTCAGGGAATTCTCCTGTGAGAGCGGCCGACGCGAAAGAAAAAAGATACACCAGACTCCTGCTCAGTGGATGCAGAGAATAGACCCACCTCAACTGTTACATGGCAAGGAAAAGGAACAAAGGACATGTGAGAAATATCGTAGCATGATAGTTCTTGCAATTGATTTTTCGTTCACATCTAGACATAATATTCAGCAAAAAAAAACGAAATATTCAAGAATAAGGCCGCGGTCTTACTTTACGTCTGCGTCAAATGACGCCGGTGCAGACACGTTAACCCATAACGGACGTAATAGCACACACTACTAGTATTGAAGAATAATATATGTTACCAGGACCGGTACAGCGTAACTTTTACTAGGGATACAACAAACATAATGCGAGTGACTTCAGATGCGAATCCTTCTGGTTGTACGAACAAATAATAATTGTTTTTAGTTATAATCACTCATCCATCAGAATCCATAGGCTCCGATTTTGTTCCCGGGGTACGTCTACTTCCCATCTGAAATTACCTCGCGCTCAACTTACTACTCAAAATGCATGACTTTTCTGCAGTAATAGGCAGAGAAAAGTACCACGCATAACAGCATGAGGCTATACCACTACCCAGTACCCCCGATACCAGTACCTTTTTATCAGTAGCAACATGCACAAAAGGTCTAAAAAATGACTCAATTGATAAAAGGTTTGATAAAAACGCGCTCGTACCACAGGCCATCCCGCGCAAGTGGGCCACCGTCCGTTATGGGTTAAGTATGACCGCGGCCAAACAATGCTTGCGTAGAAATATTTGTTGAAGGAAGCTCGTCATATATTCAGGAGTATTTGAAAATCTTTTAGGTTAGTGAGTTATGTGAGGATATGTTGTACCAGCTTGACAGGCGCATCTTATGTGGAGTTCGGAACGGGTCTGTGCATCACAGTGCTCATACCTAATCAGCTATGAGCGTTGTGATGCGCAATCTAGGCTGGTAATATAGTAAGGCAGTAATAGACTGGGAGGGATACCAGAAACTGGAAAAGGTTCAGATAACATCAGCACGTATAGCGAGCTGAAGATACGAGGAAGAGACCGCAAATTAAGAGTGAGGTAACAACGGTGCGTATTTCGAACGAATATACCAAAAGGAAACCTCAAATCTAGAAAAAACGACGGATCTTAGAAATCGCAAAATCAAAAGAACCCACATTTGAAGGGAACCATAAAAAGTGCTGAATTTACGGAAAGTGATCGAGAAAGCACGTGAAAATGCCGAATACTTCAAAAGAAGTCATTTTGCCCACCTTCGAGAGGAGTACACCACACACACCTAATCTTACGCAGACATTTCCTTTTGTTACAAACATCTTTTGCAAAAATTACCTCATCAGTCGTAATCTTCAGTTCAGCAGACATAAATGGTGTGTTATATAATCCACCATTACCGACCCTCAAAACGAAAAACAGTCACGATCTTCTGATAACTGTTATGTGAGTTCGCTCCGTTCACTGGTTATTCTGCAGATGATCTTTGGTATTTTTTCATCGTTATCATGATATTCAAACAATCTGAGCTAGGCAAAATGCAAACTTCATCACCGAACTGAGATAATACAATTTATGGAATGTTCCGAACACTATCGAACGAATCAATGCAATCATATGGAATGCTGAACAGAGGATGCATGAAGATGAACGTGTGCCACTGGCGATAATGATCATAAAAATGTTCGAATTTTCTGGTGTTAATGCGAATCAATTAGCAAAGAACAGTGAGAAAGTCTCCTTCCATGGAACTTAAAAGAATCGTCCACGGAAAATGAGTTTTTTGTTACCCATATATCCATGTTACATTTGCCCAATCAGGGCCGCATGCAAAATTTCACGCGAAAAAGTGAGGATTCGGCTAAGGTACAGCTCACCAAATTCTTGGCTGGGTGGGCGGAGCCTCAAAGTAAAAGCCCCGTCCCGTCTTCGCCGCGGTTGGGAGTAGGACTGTTTACGTACCTCTCTGTTCGTACAATGCGTCTGCGACGGCGGCGGACGACGGAGTGGGCACTCGCTCGGAGGACCCGCCCGCCCGGCCGTGACTTTGCGATGCTGTATCTTAGCCGAATTCACATTTTTTTTTCGCGTGAAACTTTGCATGCGGCGCACATTAGGCAAATACAACACAAATATATGGGTGATAGAAAATTTCATTTTTCCGTGCACGATTCCTTTAACACTATTCCGTGCACGATTCCTTTAACACAACACTCACTGGTTCATAATGACCAAAAATTATCAGCGGTTTCAGTGCTCCCTGACCGTTCACTTACTTCGGAATAGATATATCATTGAGCCCTCAAAATTGACAGCCCTTCCTTGTTCTCCATGCACACCCAATAATCTCATTAACAGAATACCATCAGGGGCAGTAGCTACATGGGTAAATGATACAGGTTGCACCTTTGTTGCATCGCCACGGAGCACCACTACGGCGCCAGCAACGCCCACCTGAGCTACTGCTCGGCTGAACTAGAAATGCGTGCTCAAGGATCGCCGGGAGCCTTGCTGACCGCGTCCATAGTCAGCTCCAGCAGGCTGTGGGTGCATTCACAGACAGCGAGGTGGAGTGGCACGAGGAGGTGCAGAAACGACGCAGGCAACGAGCCAGGGTAGCATAAGCGGAGACGCAGAGACACGCAACCACGCCCTGTCACCAGCACCGCAGAGTATGAACGCTGCAGATGAGGCGCTCATAACAGCCGACATCAGTACCCACATCACCACAGCGTATCATTCACTGTCAAGCGAGCGAGAGAACCCAGAATTCGAAGAAACGACCCAAATGGGAAGACGTTAGTTGTAACTGTACTATACCAGTTGGCTGGCGTACACTACTGTTCGCGTTTCATGTCAATGACGTGCAAAATGCTTCGATGAAAAGCGACTTATATATATTACTACCGATATGCTTTTTTCACACGTCACCTCTCCTGCTTTTTTGCCATTCAAAAGCTTAGCTGAAAGTAGAAAAAGAACATCCCCACTCAATTACTTACACAACGGTTGTCATGTCGATCAAACCCATTTTGCACAACATCGCCATGAATCGCTCGCAGTAGTGTGCGCCAGCCAACTGGTTATACATAGTAGAATCTTTCGTCAGAAACTCATCGCTGACCTTAATCAATCTTCTCCGCACTTTTGGAGTACATTGAAACCAAATTAACGATTTTCTGTCTGAAAACGGAACATTTTAGTGCACGCCCCGCCCACCGTGGGCAGAGCTTGACTTGGTCCATGTATGGTCTTCAATTCTTGCCCCATGCTCTACCCATCCCACACTTGTTCCCATCTCCACAGGTCGTTTTTCATATAAAACCGAATTTCGTGACAGACGGACACACACCCAGACAGACATACTAAGCCGATTATATATAGTACTGATTCTGCTGCCAGATTAATACTCTTCTACTACAGTCATGTTCGTGGCTCAGCAACAGGATCCCCTATGATGCAACAGACAAACGACCCAGATTAACATAGATTTATTACAGGTTGAGTATCAGAGATGACGCAATAATGGATCGTACTTCTTCGGAGATCCTTGGGGTCGTGTCTGGCGACAGGAAGGTGTTGGGACCATGAGGCGACGTCTGGCGAACAGGCAGGATCGGGCTCGATGAGGTGGTAGTCGGTGGCGGCCGCGTCTCTCTCCTCTCGAACCAGCGGGACGACGACCTTAATACTGCCGCATTAATAACGCGATCCCGAGGAATTTGGGTGACTCAGCATTCATGGGAATCTACTCCCGCGAATGCTTAGACCTCCCCCCCCCCTTACCCTAAGTCCGTCCTCGGACTTAAAAGAAATCAAAATAATTGACCTAGAAAAAACGGGGAAGGGAAAAAAATAAAGAAGAAAGTTACTCACCAAGGGGTATTGAAAAAAGTTAGGAACCTTAATGGAGGATAAAATGGAGAGTTGCTGCAGAGCATGTGGCGCCACGGTATTGAGCCCATTCGACGACTTGCCGCCAGAAGTGGAGGTGCTTGAGGGATCCCGCGTGTCCTAAAACAAACTGGCCGTGACGACAATGCTTCAAGGCCAGATTGAGACGCAGGTCGTCGTTGAAGTCGGCGCCTTCCAGATCTGACACTGTTTTGGTGCTGAGGAGCACGACTATGTCCTTTTCCCTGCCCTGCAAAGAGTCGACGGTGTGGGGAGAAGTCGAAGTGGGCCGGGAAGGCCTGAAGTCCTAGGGCGGTAGCGGTGAGACTGTGCGTGCGGCGATCGTCATTAATGCTCACGATAGCAGACAAGGCCGAGCATGCAGCGTTGAAGAGTTGGGCCATCCGGCGGTGGGCTTGGTAGACGTTCACAGTGTAGTTGCGGAACGGGCCGGCCCGGTCAACTATCCAGTCGTTCTGTTCCTAGGTGAGCCGAAACACCTTCAATGGGAGTAGACCCTCGTCAGGGTGGGCCGGTAGGAATTTACGTGCCTTGCGCAAAGAGCCGTCCGTGCTTCCATCGAAGCGGGGTCCGCAGAAAAACGCATCGCTGTGGAAAAATTACAGCGGGTGAGCGCCGAGACAATCTCGTCTTTTGCGACGGAGCTGATAGGGAAGTCGCAAATGCTTGGAAAGACGGCGACTGCTTTGGGTGCGCCTTCGAAGGCAATGCGGGGATCTTGACCCTGTCGAACCAGGTGATGACAGATACAATTATGCCGTAGGCGTGTGTGTCGGTCGGAGGAGGAGTAACGAAGACTCCGACAAAAATGAGGGCACATCAATGACACAGTAATGAACAGGTCGCAAACAAAAAGAATAAGCAGGAAACAAAAGGACAAAAACACACAAGGAACAAAACACCCTGGAAACAGGAAAATACAAAGTGAATGCATGCATAACTGACGAAAACAAATACATTATCACAAAAACTAACCTACCTCTTAGAAATGAAGCCTGCGAAACCAGAAATATTACAAGAAATAAGAATAAAACGCCGAAGTCAGCAAGTCGGCTCGAGGAATCAGTTGATACCCGGATATTTTCCAACGACACCCCAAACGACGCAGCACGCGGCCGCGTAGCGACTCGTGCGGTTCAAAATGAGCGTTAGGCGGGCACGAGCTCCGGGTGTGGCCGAGCTGTCCTCTGGAGCTCCATGAGCTGCGATGAGTCATCATCGTGCCTCGTTACGTTCACGGCCCGCCCGTCCGCGTGGGGAACTATTTGGTCATGTGCAAGGGTTGCAATGGTTCCCTAATCCTGGAATGTGCCTTTAACCCGGAAAGAGAAGGGGGCCCGATTATCCAATACGGTGACCCTGGGTACCCGGGCTTGCGTCAGGGTTTCCTGTGGCTGACGGAGCGCTGCCAGCGTGGGTTCCACCGTACACCCACACGAAGTCCTTGACGGACACCAAAGCCCTGTTGAACCCACGGATTTTGCTGCGGACGTTATTGGCGTATTGGTCTAGCTTGATAAGATGAAGTTCCCGACGGTCGGGACCTGGAATACAGAAGTCCCTAGCTTCCAGAGCTACGGCTTGACCTGGTACGCGGCTGACAACTTGGTAGAGGACTGGGAAGTGAGGCCTCGAAGCGGGAAGGACTTCGGAGGGCATCTCATTGTCCGGTGTAGACGGTAGGATTCTCACGGGCGACATATCTCCCGCTCAAAAGTTCGTCGATAACGGTTTGAGAGGAGTGGCGGAATTCCACGGCGTGTCCTAGACGCATTAGTTTGAAAATAGGAAGAGGGGTGGTAGGACCTGGAGCTTCCTTGAAGCGGCGAGGAAAGAGTGATCGCACGAATTTGTTCGAAAGGTAGCCGCCGCCGCGGAAGGGCGCATGGAAGGTAGTCGTTGGGTAGCTCGTGACACAGTCCGTATCAATCGGGAGGGGAACCGGACGGGATGAGACAAGATGTCCCCACGGGTGAGAGTTGATGAGGAAGTGAGGAGATCGTGGGGGAGTTAGGTACGGCAAGGTGTGGTGTGTCTGCAGCGTGAGACGACCGCGTTTACGTGACGGCGAAGGTGCTCGTAGTTCAGATGTTGGTGCGGCCTCCACAGCTGCCGCCCAAAGGGCCATGATGCCACCTTCGGATAGTTTCACGTGTTTGCATTTCTTTTGTTTAGGAGCAGTAGCTCCCACATCCTTTTGGGAAGAGGCATCAGCTTCGAGAGGCTCTTGTGCAGGAGCATCAGCTCCGACGTCGGTCATGGGCACGTCCGCAACGACGGATGAAGTCGAAGCGACGGGCGACGCACGGAGACTAGACAGAACAGGTGGGGTCAGGCGGTCGGGGTCGAATGGACCAAGAACTAGCTCCATCGATTCAGATAGTAACGACGATCTTCGCTCGGAGAGAGGGACCGGTCGAGGGGCGATCCCTCATCGCAGAGTGACGCCAGGTCAGCATGTATTCTGAAAATGGGGATGGTAGACCAGGGAAAAACAGAGGGAAAAAACAGTGAGGAAAAAATGGAGAAATAAAGGTAAACAAACTGGCTGTTGAAAAAAAGAATCGAGAAACGGGAAAAAGGAAGAAATAATAGTAATAATAATAACACAAATAATAATAGAGGAATCATAGAGGAAAGAGAAACTACAAAAGCGAAATTATCTGGGGGACGGAGGTTCCTGTACCAGGCAGGCTTGATGAGGACTTGGATCGAGGCGTCGCTTCGTCGAGCGAATTTGTAGCAGTAGTAGTTTTGGAGGTTCGAGAAGACTTTACCAACAGTTCAGCACATCTGAAAGAAACTGGGATTATACGGAGCAGTGCGTTGTAAGTAGGAAAATTCTCTTGGTTACTGCGATCACGCGAAGGCATAGAAGTGTAGCGAGCGAAAATAAAACATGGGGAAGCGATAGGCACACAAAGGTAGAAGAGAAATAAGAAAGTGAGGTAGGTGAAGTGAGAGATCTGAAAAAGTGGCTGAAGCAATAGAAAATCAATGAAGGATGAAGAGAAAACCAAAAGGAAGAGAATTTGAAAATAAATCCAGAGAATAAGCTAGACAGTCGACGTCCTCTTGCGATGGCTGGTGTTGTACTGATGAGTCGATTGATAGCGCTGCCTGACCCCTCAGGAGGCGGGACCTCTTCGTAGAGACGCGGAGCCACGGTACCGTATTCTCTTTGTCTTCCCATGCTGCTCAAGCGTTGTGAGAACGCACTTGTTAGCACTTTTTGCCGCAAGTTGCGGGGGTCGAATGTGTCAGATGGTACCACGGTTGGTGAACAAAGACGCATGGAAAAGCTACGAAGAGAGAACTTTGTCGCTGCATCGAGCATGCCGAATTAGAATCAAGACGGTTGAGCAGCATGGGAGCACAAACGATCTAGCTAGAAATTTTGGGGAGGGAGAAACTCACCGACTTCAACCTCGAAGGATGAAACGGAATAACCAAGCTGCCAAAAACAAAAGAGCTGCTCTTGGTGAGGCTCAGCAGAGCCGATAGAAACAAACGTACCTGTCCACCGGAGCGTCGTACTCGCTGCTACCAGTCATGTTCGTAGCTCAGCCACAGGATCCCCTATGATGCAACAGACAAACGACCCAGATTAACATACATTTATTACAGTTGAGTATCAGAGATAACATACATTTATTACAGGTTGAGTATCAGAGATGACGCAATAATAGATCGTAGTTCTTCGGAGATCCTTGGGGTCATGTCTGGCGACAGGAAGGTGTTAGGACCATGAGGCGACGTCTGGCGAACAGGCAGGATCGGGCTCGATGAGGTGATAGTCGGTGGCGACCGCGCCTCTGTACTCTCGAACCAGCGAGACGACGGCCTTAAATACCGCCGCATTAATAACGCGATCCCGAGGAATTTGGGTGACTCAGCATTCATGGAAATCTACTCCCGCGAATGCTTACACTATCATTGCGCAGAGTTCGTTGGAGGGAACGCGACACTGTCATTGTAAGATGGGATCCTTTCTTCAACATTGAGACAGAGTTGCTTCTACGTCATGGTTTGCAGATTGCCGGGTGTGCATCAATGGGACACAATTTTGCACAGAAACGTGCGACGTTGATCAGGTTGCGATCCACCGCTGAACTTATTTCATGTCCCGTACCCTTGGCACAGTGTCCCATATCGATTTCACTTGGGTTTGGTGGTGGGCGCCATGCTGTTACTGAAGCCGCTCTGCAATCTCGGTCGTGAACATGACAGCCTGAGGTGGCAAGATGCACTACATGTACACTCCCTCCATACAGTACGCGAAGGCATACCAGACGACACTCATTCACCTTTTTTTCAAAAGACTTCTTATTTGTGCCACCGATCCTAAAGACACCAAAAGGGTGACTCCGGCTGATTGTAGACTGTGAAAGTCGAGGAGTTAGGTAGTGCAACAACAGAGAAGGAACTGGATGAAACGACCAAAAACGCAAGATCGACAGACCATTATTCCATTGGTTGTCACGCAATCCGAATCACCTCAAGGATCAATCAAAGTCGGAAGGGAGGTGGGGGAGGCGCAAAATTTTCATCGACGTCGAACCACCTTTCCCTCCTTAGGCTTTGGCTAAGCACATAAGACAAATGCTTTGTCATGTAGGAGAGGATATGAATTGAAGGCTAAGCTAGGGAGGAAAGGAGCTTCGACGTCGCTGAAAAGTTGTGTCTTCCCCGGACTTTAATTGACCTCACCTCAATTTTGCTATTTTTTTTTATTTGTGCAGAGACAGTAAAGAAGGAAAAAGCAGAGCAAGAAGTGCCACAGCAAGCGGCCACTCGATTTTTCGCAGCATAAGATTAGAGTTAAAAAAAGGAAAAGGGTAAAAAAGAAGATAGGCGTCGAGCAACTCGTTCCTTGCCCACCTGGCAGTGTGCGATTTCCGCGCCAGTTATCGATAACCGATCCGATAACTGATGGGACAGGTCACTGTGGTCGTCGGCCAGAAAGTCAGCAGGCTCATCACCGTGCCAGAGGTGGTGCCTCGAAGACAGGAAGGAGTAAATGAAGAAGAACAAGCTAGTGGAATCGAAGGGGAAGGGGGAACGAAGGATGAAGTCAGCGTGAAAAGAAAGGAATAGAGAAAATGGGTGAGCCGAGAACTGATTCAACAGCAAGGGGGCTTTCCCAGCTACAAAAATATTGGAAGGACTTGTAAATGGCGATAAGGAACATTTGTTGGGAAAACAAGAGGTAGTGATAGGATGAATGCGTGGACAGAAACAACAAACAACAACAAACAACTACAAACATGCAGCCGACACGGTGTACAAGGGATCAGCAGTGGGCTTCGGGCGACGTTGGCGACACTGAACCTACCTGGCGACATTGAGCGACAATGGGCGTATATGACATGCCACATACGTTATTAAATACGTTGATTACGAATGAAACATCTCAGCCGTTTACCAGTATAGTTTAACGAAGGAAGATTCTCTTATGAACATCTGTAAATAACAAAATACCCGACGATGAGCTGACACAATAGACAATATGTAGCAAGTGAAACGAAATAGAAACAGGCCAATCTATGAGCTATCGAAATGGTTATAGGTCGCACAATCGCAAGTCCTCATAATGGTGCATTGCATGTGTCGTCGCGCGCCCTCTCACCTGAACATGCTATTTCCCCTCCGCGACGCAAGTCTGTTATCACTTACGAACTGTGCGTTCTAGAAGGAAATCAGCACGCCGAGGGAAAGAATTGGCACGACGACACAGCAATCACACGATGGTGCCGATCGCAATTTCACAAGGTATAACCGCGGTGGCACGATTCAGATCAGAAATATGTCGTTTCTAGGGGGTGTATGTCGATTCTATCGTGACCCAGATCGAGATGCCGCGCGTGCGGCGCACTGCGCGACGCTGTGCTGCCGAGTCACAAAAGAATCAAGCGTCCCTTTGCAGCAGGTAATGGCCGATGCTTTTCCATGTTGATGAAGGGTGGTATGAATTTAGTCGAAGCCCGGCAAAATGCTAGAATTAGAAGAAAGTGAAAATGAAAGAAAAGGATGCAAGAACAAAATGATGCAGTCCGATAAACTTATTCCGTGCCACTTTTTATACATGAGATGTTTAACCAATTAGTTCAAGCCGTAAAATACGTGAAGTAGCTTTTGACCTTCTACTTACAACGTCTATCTACAATAGCTGAAGCGTTAGAAGCTGTCGCTCCTTTCAGTCGAATCGTTATTGGAACCCTTTTTTTTTTTGATTTTCTCCATTTTTTTCTGTGAGATTTGTGATAAAGAGAGATTGAGAGAGTTGAAAGATGTACAAGTTAATCCTCATTTAAACGTGACTCGACGCGTTACCTGCCGCGCAGTGTGCCGCACGCGACGCACTGCGCGGCATCGCGATCTGGGTCACGATAGAATCGAGCGTCTCTCCGTTTCTAGGCGGTGTAGAGGCTGTTGCTAAGTAGTATCAACAGAGTGAACGGTGTCACAATGAAGATCAACGAATGAAAAATGCACGTAGTGTTCGAAATGATAAGACAGCAATGAAACGTACTATGAGATTCAGGAAAAGAAGCGACAACATAACGAACTAGCACGTGAATGTGAGATACGGTACTTTGTGACTCCATTGAGCTGGATGACCACGCATATTCCATCCGAGTAGATGGAGAGCTGCTTGATCAGCCGTAAAGACATCCTCTTAAAGACACCGTAAGGGAGTAATTTTGGCTTACGGTAGAACAGACGTAGTGTGGACGAGTTCAAGTGACCGCCATTGCACAAACTCGCCAATTTGACGCCTTGGCATGGTGCCAAGAGAAGATGTTTCCATTATAAAGTTGTTCATTCCTTTTACCTTCTCCTTTGTTCTTTCTTATATTGTTTCTAGATGTACTTACATGAATGTTAATGTAGTTGGGAATGGCCACTCCACTGCGCTGGGAGTCAGGTGCTACAACTAAAGTTGGCCCGCGGCCGTCTCCTACAGCGGACAACTCGGAACGCCAGTGCGATGATGCGAATGGGGCGCGAATACACACCGCGGCGATGCACTTTTGAGTTCGGGTTTTTTCACCGATTATCGCTTATAACCTTCTGCGTTCGTTACGAAATGCTCTTTTCTTTGTATGTTTCTCTTGTTTCGGACCCCCTTCCGGTTCCTTTAAACGTGACTCGACGCGTTACCTGCCGCGCAGTGTGCCGCACGCGACGCACTGCGCGGCATCGCGATCTGGGTCACCATAAAATCGAGCGTCTCTCCGTTTCTAGGCGGTGTAGAGGCTGTTGCCAAGTAGTATCAACAGAGTGAACGGTGTCACAATGAAGATCAACGAATGCAAAATGCACGTAGTGTTCGAAATGATAGGACAGCAATGAAACGTACTATGAGATTCAGGAAAAGAAACGACAACATAACGAACTAGCACGTGAATGTGAGATACGGTACTTTGTGACTCCACTGAGCTGGATGACCACGCATATTCCATCTGAGTAGATGGAGAGCTGCTTGATCAGCCGTAAAGACATCCTCTTGAGAGAGTGATGGTTCGGAATACAAGTCTACGGTACCGTTGCAACCGTGGATGGAGCCATCTTTCTGGAATCGTGCCAAAAATGGGATAGTACGGCCATGAAGTCATATACCAACAGGAGACACTCACGTTTGTGCATTTGGCTGGACATTTGATCCTTTCACCACCTTCAAGTATGCTCACAGTCACTTGAACGCCACCACCGCTACTTATTTCAGGATTGGGCGCCTAAATGCAAGTCGTATCCTTTATATCGGGAATCTGGCAATATTAAATTAAGACAATATTAATATTTAATTATATGTAACCTGCGCGAAGACGAGGTTTGGATGAAAGGGTGAGGCAGTTTTCCGTACGGAAGATGACCATTTCTCCCCTGGTGTTGGAGCAACTTCGATCTGAAAGGTTTACCATGTTGACTGTACATTTTCCCACGAGAATATACCAGATTTGTTGCCGCAAGTGGAGCCCATCCTTTCTTTGTCTCTGCTTCATTTATTTCTCTCGCACTTCCTTTGTCTCTTTTTATTCTCAAACCCTCTCTCACTACCTGCTCCAATGCTCCTTTTCCTCTATTTTGCCTACTCCTCTCCTACCATCTCTCTCTCACGTGCACATATTCTACTCCCTTCGAAACCGTTCGTTTCGATCTAAGTTTCTCCTCCTTTCCAACGACCTTCATTGTCTCACTTTCTTTCTATCCGTCATCCTGGATATCAAACTGTTTTACTGCCTCTTTCTGTGTCTTTTTTTTTATGGCACTTGTGTCATCATCTGCCTGCTTTATAGCGATTCTGTGGCGAGTCTACGTCTTGCAGCCTGTCGGTCTGTCGCTGTATATGTTTTTGTATATGTTCTATATATGTGGTCCGCTAGTCTATCTGCCTCTCTGCCAGTCTATCCCTACTTGTCCATCTGTGCGTCGGAGTCTTTCCTATCTTTCTCCTTTCTCTATCCGTCTATCTGTCTGCCTGTCTGTTTATTCGTTTGTCTGTTTGTCTGTCCGTCCGAGTTCTTCTGCACTTGTCCATATGTGCGTCTGTCTTTCCTATCTTTCTTCTTTCTCTATCCGTCTATCTGTCTGCCTGTATGTCATCTGTCTGCTTATTCGTTTCTCTGTTTATTTATTTGTTCGTTTATTTGTCTATCTGTCTGTTTGTCATTCTATCTGTCACTTTGCTCGCCTGTCCGCCTGCTTACCACTCACTCACCAAACGGTTTTCCTCCCCCCTGTACCGATTGCAACTATATAAATGAGAACAATGCATTGGTACCCTGAATTTAGCCAGATACGAAGTGAAGGTACCTGTAGATTCTGCGATAGACGACTATAAACGCCCACACGGAACCATACATGCGGTTCACGTGATGGAGGTGATCGAGTGTTCTTCGCTAACGATGTGATCATCGAAGACGTCATTAACTCAAAAATGATATTGTAAGGGGTATAAATGTTCAGGAGCTTCACAAAATCTGCGAGTTTTGATTGGCTTCGGCCTACGCAATGACTTCTTTGAGCTGGGCCATGCAAATTTATTATTTTTGTCTTCACACGAGGTATCCTTACAACCCGAAGCCCCGAAATATATCCAAAAATTCAAATATATAGTAGAAAAACCAATTTAGTTATAAAATTGGTTGTTCTCGTCACAAGTGAAGAACCAGGTTCAGAGAGCTTACCTTTCGCGAACAGGCGAATACGATAAATGGAGCGGAAATCGCGATTTGCCGAGGATGAGCTGAAAGGTCGGCATCCAAAAATCTAAAAAGAGCTGTCTATGTCCATGAATTCCGATAAACAGCATTTTTTCATTTAAGGTGAAGGAGAAGATGACACAGAGAAGGACCCCCTATATATAATGTATAAAAATATCGATATATCACTTAGAACGTCTAGTATACAAGGGGTGCAAAAAAAAAGAGTAATTTTGCTTGCGGCTCATTTTTTTTCGGCGACCTTTGGACCTGAGCGGCGGCGTTTTCTCATCGTCTGCGTGATTATTGTTTTTTCGTACATTTTTTTCCAAAGCTTTTCTTTTAATTTTCCTCCTAATAATTATCTTGATTGAAGCATTGACGCTCATACGTTGAATTCTAATCGTCGAATTCATCGCTTATTTAGTTCGTCCGTTAATTTCATTATTGTTTGCTGTGTTTGGCGCCGAATAATATTTTGATCGATTCCTGTATCGGCCTGAGAATTGATTATGCCACCTAAGGTTGATCGGCTGTGCAAAAAGAAGGAAACCGTGATAGTCTCCACCGAACCTGGGAGTAAGCATGTGGATTCTAACACGGGTCCGAGCGCGAATGACGTGGATGTAGATTACGCCACGTTTTCGGCCACGCAGCTCATCAAAGCCATTTTGGAACGTAACAGCGATCCTCAGATCGAAAAGATGCTCCTGGTGCTTGCCGACAAGATCCCCAAGGACTTATCGGAGTTGGTGAAAGCCGACAAGCGGTCGAGAAGCATCGTGATCAGTGGCATTCAGGAAGCGCCTCCCCACCTACGGCCCTCTGAAAGGCAGAGGGATCTGGAGACGAAAGTCACAGACATTTTAGATGCGCTAAAGGTGGAATGTAGGCCAGTAGAAGTATACCGTATGGGTAAGGAGGTAAAGACTCGCCCCAGGCTTGTTAAAGTTCTTCTGCCTTCTCGTTCTTATTGGCGTACGCGCTCATGAATGCCAAACAACTGCGTTCGGCCGGGTTTTCGAACACTTTCGTCAGGAAGAGTTTAACCGCTGAAGAAAGGAAACGGGAGTATGAGCTACGTCAGCAGGCTAGGGAGCGCAACAAGGGGAAGCCAAATCGTGAGTGGGTGGTGTACAAGGGGGAGCTCAGGCATGTCTCTGAGTTACCACGGAACAATTCGGGAAACGGCCTTTGAAGCATGGACCGGTTGACAACTCGCTTGATTCTATTGATTGCTTCTTGTTCAACGCCCGGAGTATAGTGAAGAAAATTCACCATTTACATGTATTTTTGAGTAAATTTAAGCCCGATGTTCTCGTGATAACTGAAACATGGCTGAACTCAAGGATACTCAATACCGAATTAATTGCATGTTTCCCATATACTATTTATAGATTGGACCGTAAGGGTAGAAGAGGGGGCGGGATCTGTTGTCTGGTCAGTTCTCTGCTAATTTTCAAAGAGATAGAAATTAGTGCCGCATTCCGTCCAGATGTAATTTGCTTTGAAATACTCAATTCCTCTTACTCGTCAACATTACGATTTGTTGCTGCCTACCGTCCTCCTAATACGTCCCCTGATGATGATACTTCTTTTTTAGAGCTTCTTGCCGATCTTACTTCTGCTCGCTGCCATACCTTGCTGGTTGGTGACTTCAACCTCAATGTTAACTGGCATACTAAGCAACCTCGTAATCATTCTTCAGCGCGATATCTCCACTTCTTCAGCAAATGCAGTTTCACACAATACGTGACTGAACCTACTCTAGGTGACAATACTTTGGACCTCATTCTGTCCTCTTCACCAGTGGTGGACTGTATTTCGCTTCTCCCTCCTTTTGCTACTGCCGATCACAAGGTAGTCTCTTTCAAGGTAGCTCTGAAATGTGCACCCCTTCCTGCAATACCTTCACCAGATTTCATCAAACTTGATTATCGGTTGCTGGATTCTTTCTTCTCCAGTATTAACTGACAATTTGCTCGGTAGTTTATTCGGCTTTCTCCCATTTCGTCCCGTTTAAGTTTCCAGTTCAGCCAAGCTTAAGATATCCTGCTCACATTGAAAATCTGATGTCCCAAAAATTCCGCCTCTTCCGCTCGAGTTCTAATCCTCTATGCGATGCTCTTTACAAAAAAGTATGCAAAGATCTTGACATCCACATCAAAAAGTTCATGGAGAATCGTGAAAGGCGGATGTCGGCTAGTCCTAATTTCAATCTGCTCTTCCGATTTATTAAGCTGAGGACAAAAGGCTCACCAGCTTTACCTATGCTTTCCGACTCGGCCGGCTCTCTCTTCATCTCGGATGATGAGAAAGCTGAAGCCCTGGCTCGTTTCTTTGCTAGTGTGTTTTCCTCGAATAGCCTCGCGGATGAGGTTTAGAGCAGCAATCCAGTCCATATTGAGCACCGTCTTACGCAAATATTCTTCCATCCACAAGACGTTTTCGAAATTCTTTCCACTCTTAAGCCATCAATTGCAGAACCGTATGACGGGATTCCTCAGATAGTTTTCCGTAAGTGTGCTCACTCGTTATGCAAACCTTTGGCGCTTGGTATTTTCAATTTATCTATACTCCTTGAACAACTACCAGACATTTGGAAGGAATCCATTGTATACGCTATTCCTAAGAAATCCAATAGCCGATTTGTGTCCGACTTTCGACCTATTAGTATCGCGCCAACGGCTGGTAAGGTTATGGAGAAACTAATTAGAAACAAAATTCTGGCTTGGCTTCATAGATTCAATATTATTCCTGAGGAGCAACATGGATTTTTGAGCGGGACTTCCACTGCTTCCAACCTTCTCGATGCCCTCTTTGATTGGACCACCGCTCTGAATAATGGCAGGTCGGTCGACGTTGTTTTTATAGATCTGTCCAAAGCTTTTGACAATCACTTGAAGCTCCTTACGAAGCTGGATAGCCTCGGCATCGGCGGGCAGCTTTTGGGCTGGTTCAAATCTTACTTCAGTGATAGGCATATGACAGTTAGGGTGGGACGCAGTTTTTCCGAACGTTATAGCTGTTACAGCGGAGTCTCTCAGGAAAGTGTGTTATCACCCCTGCTATTCCTTATTTATTCTATCGATCTTCCTGCTTTTATAAAGACTTCAACTCATGTCAAGGTACTAATGTACGCCGATGACATTAAGATTTACACATCATACAACAGTGACGATCGTGAAGTAGCTCAACTCTCTCTTAAACACTCAACTCTCTCTTAAACAATCTATTGAACGTATGACAGAGTGGGCCGCTTTATGGGAAATACCTGTCAATCTTGATAAGTGTTCCGTTCCGCACTTGGGAGGAGGGCCCCTACCTAATTATGAAATTTATGATACTAAGCTTACCTGTTGTTCTTCTGCGAAAGACCTAGGAATACTTTTCGGCTCTGATCTCAAGTTCTCTACCCATATTGACGTTGTGGTTGATAAGGCTTTTGCTGCTCTGTTCCTCATTCTGCGCAATGTGCTTAGTAAGGATCATAGAGTTCTAGTGCGCTTATACAAGGCCTATGTTCTCCCCCATCTTGAGTATTGTTCTCAAGTGTGGAATCCCATGCTGCAAAAGGATATTTCGAAGCTAGAAAAGGTGCAGCAAACTTTTACAAGGATAATATTTCTCAGACTATTTCCTGGCACTAATTATGATCTAATTCCCACTACGAAGAACGCTTGAAACTGTTTGGCTTGATTAGTCTTAAGCACAGACGAGTTATCAAGGATCTCACTTATTGTTTCCGTATTATTCGCAGTGAGGTCAGGCTCAAGCCTAACAGATACTGGATATTTCGACCTAGTAGCTGGAGATCTAATGGTTTCACTCTGCAAAGTAAAAATGTGCGGAGATTGAAACGTTCTTCAACTTTCAACTCGTTCTTCTTCCGTATTACAAGGTGGTTGGGTAAGCTTCCACGAGAGCTAATGCAATCTAGTAACGGTAAGGTATTCCAAGGCAAATTGCAGAAGTGTGATTTATCTCAGCTTCTTGGTTTATAAAATTCCTTCCATCTCATACTATAAAAATTTACAGGTCAGCCTAGATGTCTATCTATGTTGAAAGAGGGTGTAGCTCATGTCTCGAGGAGGAAATGCTTCAGCGTGGCTTGGAGAAGGACTATTTCGGATATTACGGCTCATCTACCATGGCTTAAGCTGGACGGAACCACTGCAATGATCTTCGTCTGCTATTACATTGGCTCTTCTCCTTTCGTCAATTATCAGTCTATGTCGTGTTTAGATCTTATACTTCTTAGTACCTTACAGTGTGTCTACGCCTGAATTCCGTTCTATTCTTACTCTCTTGCTATATATAAATCCTCCGTTGTCGAAGTGCGTTACTCACCCATATCCGTTGACATCTTTTGATTCTGGTTTTCTCGGTGGTTTCCTATCTTCCTCACAAGGTCTTGATCCTTCTTGGTTTTTTGTTTTTGTTTTTTTTTTTTGTTTTTTAGGAATGAGTGTTTTGATAACTTGTTCTCTAACATATGGCGCACCTCCGTGTGTATTAATAAATAAATAAATAAATAATAAATAAATAAATAAATAAATAAATAAATAAATAAATAAATAAATAAATAAATAAATACAAAGACAGCTCATACCTTCTACAATACCGCTCGCGTCGCGTGAGTAAAAAAAGCCTCGCGACGGTTTGTTTGCGAACAAACCATCGCAACGTCATAACATCGTACAAAGTGGATATAATGGAAAGTTCTTAAGAGCGTTGGATTCGTCTCGGTGCGGCGAGTTTAGTAGTGTATAAAATGTCAATTTTTGATCAGCAGCAGTCCTGAAAATTGCGCAAAAACGCGTTTTCGCGTTTTTACGCTATAAATCAATAGTTTATTGGTTTTTTATCGGACTTGTATACATGTTCGTGATGAGCTCGTCGAGCTCTACAATAAGATGCTACAAGTTTTCGGTTTTCTCAGACTCGATTTTTTCTTATTCTGAAAAGTTGGAGGGAAATTTTCTCTGGAGCCTGATAAGTTGAAGCTAAAATCCTTTCACAATCTCAATCTGAACTCACAGAAGTATAGAGATTTTGAAGTTTCGAGCCTTTCAGATCAGCCCCTACTCCTTTGTGTGGCCCTAAACAGGGCCTCCGTGTATACTCTGCTAAACAAAAACCATCCCTCAACTCATCTGCAGACGGAGATTCCCTAATGAAATGTACGCCGTTCGATTCCTCTGAGAAAATGCTATCGAACGACATACAAAAACCTTTGTACTGATAAATGTCTTATTTTCCCATTTCCAGCCTTTTCCTTTTGTGGATCGACGTCTCAATCTCCTGTCGGCCGTCGCGATTCACGTGCACGCCCTGGGCGAGCGGTCACGATCGATGGCGCCAACGCGAGCTCCTAGCGCATTCCCACGGCCATGCACGTGAGTAGTGCAATGGCGCCATCGATCGTGATCGCTCACCAGGGCATGCACGTGAATCGCACCGTGAATTGCGAGCGATGCGCGCCGTATTGGATGGGACTTGAAGCGATGACGGTGCTCTACGCCTCAGGGCGTAATCGCATCAGGACTCAACTAATACGGCGCGCATAGCTCGCACCATCCCGTCGCGTGCCGAACACGGCCACGCGACGTTTCTGTCCTAATGATATACACCCGGACTGTGGGTATGACGGACTCTCTGGCACTTCTTCAAAAATGGGGGTATAAGAGCAGCAGTGCTAAATATGGATACAAACACCAGTTGGAACGTTTCTAAAGGTGATGTAGTCGCTCTGGAAGTGATAAAATAGACAGTACTGGAGGATATATTGCTTCTACCGCTTTCTGATTCTTCAAAAAGGCCTTTTAGTGCTTTGGAACAGTCAGTCCTAGAGAGTTTTCATGGATAGCTGAATTACAGTCGAAGATCGGGGATTTCTATCGGGGTCAAGCGTGGGTTGAAAGGATCGTATTTTGGGTCGAAATGTGTTATTTTTCTTGGGGAGCAAACTGAAGGCGGTCTATCGTCAACTGACAATTATGTTGTGTACCGGGGATATTTTTAGCGACAGCTTCCTTGCTAGCAGCTGCGGTCATCTACTGGAGGAGGGGGGTGTCGTATTATCGGTGTATGTTGGGGAGAGGCTCGCGTTTCTCAAAACGTTCCTCAGAGCCATGCTTCACCCAGTTTGAGTTTCTCTCCCCAGAATGCCCTCCATAGGTCTCTCTGCCGACTTTCCTCGATTCATTTCTTCGAAGATTTTTGGGTTTTTCACGCAATGTATAGGTGCCGTGTCTTTCCTCAGTAACTCATCTGTATCCACTCGCGCTTTTATGTCGTCTCATCCACCGTAACGAAAAACGGGTACCCTGCTGCTTTCTAGCTCCCTCAATCGATTATCTAGTCTTTTTGCCCACACGTAGCACTTAAGGGGAATTCTTGCGGGGATTTTCTTCAGTTTGCCTACTTCCTACAGCGCTCTTTTCTTCCAAGCGATTCTGTCACTACCAGGTTGCGTGGGATGCATGTACAGGGTGGCGAATAATTACGTGCGCGCAACTTTGCCTCCGTTTTAATTATTGTAGAATGCATTTGTACATACTTTTTCTTTTTCTGAGTACTCATTTGTTTCTTATTATTGGTTTGTAGAAAAAAATTATGCTTTACTGGCATGACGAAGAAATGCTCAGGCCCTAACGCGATTGCGCAGTTAGCTGAGGGTGGGATGAAGAGCTTAGCAGTTTCTTCGAGACTCGGCATTCCTCTGAGGACTGTCCAAAAGATTGTAGAGCAATGGAAAGTAGAAGGACACATCCTTACCAAACCCAGAAGTGGGAGAAAACGTACAGTGAACACCCAACAGGTGTTGAGATTATTAAGAAAAGGGCTCACCAAAAAGATGGTCTGAGATTAAACAAGATGGCGAGTCAGCTAAACATTTCTCGCAAATCTGTTCAAATGAACTTGAAGAATGGGCTAGGACTCCGTAGTTATCGTCTGTATAACGAAAAAAATCTTACCGATCAAGCAGAGCAAAATTGGGAGGAAAAATGCAAGAGGATACGGGAATTTTTCAAAATGCGCCGAATCGAGGACACCCTTTGGTATGATGGGAAAATTTTCACCGCTGAAGTGTCTAAAAACTCTCAGAATCATCGTCAAGTTCTTTGCTCAGCTTTCAAGAACCATCGCAAGCAAAAACTGCCACGAGAAGTCTGTTGCCTGAAAGCTTAATGGTTTGGGGCGGCAACAGTGCCTCAGGCAAGACCCCTTTGATTTTTACTGTAAAAACGTCAAAATTAATGCAGAAGTCTCCCAAGAAGAGATTCTCATGAAAGCTGTGGTGCCCTGGAGACAAGAACACCTCAATTTTATCTTTCCCCTGGAGACAAGAACACCTCAATTTTATCTTTCAAAAAGACAAAAGACAAGCCTATGGAGCTAAAACAACGATTCGCTACCTGGAGACCAAAATCGGCCTTTTTTTGACGAAGGATTTGTGGCCTGCAAACAGCCAAAATCTGAATCCATTGGATCTTTTTGTGTGGGGACCTATGAAAGAGCAACTCAGGAGCCGAAATGCAAAGAATTCGGTAACTTTGCGAAAAGAATTGATCGAAATTCAGTATGATTTAAACGATAAATACCTACGCCGCACCTTTGATTTCAACAAGAAACGAATTAACGTCTCTATCGAAGCTGATGGTGACCACTTCGACAATTCCTTGTAATTATAGAATGTTATCGCCTATTGTTTTATAAAAACAACTTTCTTCAAAGATTCGTTAGCAAACAATAGAATTCGAAAGCTTTTTTTGGCGCACGTATTTATTCGCCACCCTGTATACGGTGCTCCAAGGTCAGCACTGTGACTGTGCTTTTCGTTATGTAAGTTTACCGAAGGCCCTAATTTGTGGAATGGGTCAAACGTCTTCAGAAACTTTTCTCTCCGTTCCCAACCAACTGTAGGGTTGATCTTTACGCGATTTTTCGACTCGCGCGACATTACGACGGCTTCTTGACATTGTTCTCAATTCCAAACGCGACTCAAATGCGTTCCCGAAATTTCATCAACGGTAGCCAAATTAGTACCTTTTTCATGGTTTATCAATTTTTTGCGGTGCGTAGTTACTCCGTAAACGCCGTCCAGCAGTCTTGCAGCATTTCATTAGCGCGCTTGAGTCTTATTTCTGCTGTAAAAGTACCTGTGGTGGGACGGCTCACATCAACGCATTTGACTTCCCTCTCCCGTGTTGTGCAAGGAAATGCAGGCAGAAATTACTCGCAGTTTGGGGAAGTAAGTTGTTTTCAGCTCCCTCTCTGTATTTGACTAAATGTCTTCTGGATCACCCTGGTCATCAAAGCATCAAAGTAAGCGAAAATAAAATCGAATACATAGGCTCTACTTGAAATATTCTCCAGCTCGGTGATGAACGAAAGCGTGCGTGAAAATGGAGATGGGCGGAGTACGGGTGTAATGACGGGGTCAGAGGCTCCTATGCCTAACCTATAAGAAAGATGTCAGATGATAACGTTTTCCGGAAAAAAGTGTGTAAAGCAACTTAGAGGCTCGTGATTAGTAGTTTCCATGGTCTCATCTGAATTCCAGAAATGCTGGCTGCTACGGATACATGTGAGTGGCTGAAAAACTGAAGTAGCTCGATGTGGTGAGCAACTCGGCAACATCTTCGAAAAATCCAATGCTGAAAATCAGTGTGAGCCCAATTTGGCCGTCAAAATTCCTCTATTTCAAAAAGCGGGTATCCTAGAGAGCGTGAACATGATTGCTGAGTATTTTGCCTGGGGTGCGTTCGAGCCAAGCTTAAACAACTTCAAGAGGGGTTGTATTTTGGGTAGGCAAAGGGAGGGTGCAATTTCTAGGGAAAGAATTTTGCGATAAATTTCCGACAATCTACCTCTTTGGCAATTATGGAGGGAATTTGGTGGTGTCTTAAGAATTTGGGTAGCACTATCGTGAATTTCTGCTCAAGACCTTTCAGGGTGGGAAGACGTAGTACCGTCAAGATAGGCTCAGGGGAGGAGGGGTTAATCGCTGGGACACATTTGGGGGTGGAGGGCCGTATCATCTGAGGAAATTCAAGGGGGGGGGCATCTTTCTCGAAAAATTCTCTGAATCCAATGATCGATTTGGTTTGAATCGCTCGCTTTCGCTGCTCTTTTTAGAGGTGAAAAGTCAGTTTCGCAACACAACAGAAGTAAAGGAGGTGACTGTTTTCCATGGCAAGTTTCATTGCTCTGCACACACGATTCTTGGTAAAAAATTGTTCTTGAGACGAAGGACATATGCGAACTACATATGATGGCAGTCTATCTCAGGACATGCAACGCACGCTTCCGTAGCGCAGTCGGCAGCGCGTCAGTCTCATAATCTGAAGGTCGTGAGTTCGAGCTTCACCGGGAAGCAACCCTTTTGTTGTCTCCAGATTGCAATCTATGCCATAATAGTCGAAAATACAAATGGAAGTGCAAGTGCAAACTCAGGGAAGTGACAAATAAATGAAAAATCGATAAATGTTGTTGTTTTCGGATTTCTCGTTCAGTCAGCGCGGGCTGTTGGTTGTGGCCTAGTGGACATTGTCTGGTCGTTACTACAGAATGCAGGCGGTTCTTATGCGGTTCAGGAGAACATCGTCATCATCAGCTTTCAGTGACTGGATTACGCTAATTACGTCGTAATACGCTGTGATTTGTGCACCCCGTCAATGATGGATGACCCTTACAGTGGTCGACTGTTACGCGGAACTTGAAAAGTGCGCAGTGCACATGTCTTTTTGCGCAGATGCAAACGCACGTACAAATTCCTCCATGATATCAAGTGCTGGCGCTTTCCTAGACGATGACTGCTTGGTTTTTGAATACCATGAATTGAAGAAGTGCTTTCATGGCATATGGAGGGTGCTTGAAAAACCTCCTCGCAATGCCAGGAGAGTTTATGATTTTGAGGAGAATAGAATTTTCCTCAATGAAGAGATTTCGGGTTTTGGAAAATGGATTTTGAAGAAAGGATTTCGAAGAAGGTTTCCCCCAATCATTTCATTTAAGAAACTAATATTGGAAGCATACTCTATGATTCTTAAAAGCTTTTTTTGTGAATATTTGTTCGAAATAATCCGTGATATTTTAGGTAATATCGATGGGTAGAGTCAGCGTGTTGTGTACAAATCAGGTCACAACATCTTTTCTGCATATCCAGATTCTTTTAAACAATGGAAACGTCAGGAGAAATCTGTTGCTTCTCTAAATCTTTCAAAATATTCAGAACTATCCATATGAAGTGCAATTGTTACATCACGCATTGATCATATAGTGAAGTAAAGGAATTCCTTCAAGATTGTGTGGTTTTTATTTGTTGTTATGATGAGATGATTTGTTATAATTATTTCTTGTTACCCTTAGAAGCAATATTCACAATAGAATCAGCATTGACTGGCTGTTCAATATGTTCAGCTTGCCCGTATTTGGTACATCAAGGACTGCAAATTTGGAAATCCGTAATGGAGGGGTGAGTTTTAATGGGTTTCATTTCAAATGAGACTTTGCTCTGTGGCGTCTACTCTTTTGGAAACTCACCATCAAAAAAAAAATAAGTGCGCAAAAAATTTTTGAGAAAAAATCTGAATTTCTTCTTTTTGCCATATGTGAAATGCGATCTCTGTGTATCGCAAATGCTCTGTTAAGTAGGCGGAGTTTCTGCAGTAGGCAGGGTTTGAATACTTAACGAATGCGTTAGCCAAAAACGCTAAATGGGGTGAAATGAAACTGGGATTTTTCCATAGAACTATGTTGAGCAGTCGTCGAAAACAGATATGACGAACACTATCTCAAAGTTAATGCTGCCCTGCTTATCGATGTAGTTCTCGTTTTCATGCAAAGTATTTATAAATGAATGTGTATTGGACGCATCTTATCAACATATCGATGCCATTGTTGTTGTTTTTTTCGTTGAAGGTTAACGATAAGCGTATCTTCTTAGAACACAGAGCAATCGAAGTATTTTTCTGTGATGGGAGCTGTTTACCAGTTTTTTTTTCAGGCCAATACCCAAAGCACTCTACAAACGCACCAATTCCTTTGGCTTCCGAGACTTTCCTTACAAAAATGTTTTTCCAATAAGCCACCTCCGATTTTTCATTTTTTAGCATTGTTGCAAGTAATCTGAACCTTCTACAATCCAAAGAGCGATATCCCAAACATTGATCCAAAAATGCGAATAGGCACTTTTCATGTTTTTTTTTTTCAAAGACAATTTGGTTCTTGCAGAACTGTCGTTAGTGTGCGGAATACGTTTTATGGGACCTCTGGTTACATAGCTAGAGTTGGACTTCAGTTTATTGGTGAAGAAAAACGTCGGGAAGTTAGCCCTAACTCAAGGAAACTATCATTAAGGCCAGGAAGGGTTCCAGCGGTTGTGAACTCACTGCGAATCGTGTAGCGTTCAGATTCTGCCTTTTTCTGTGCAAAAATAAGCAGAAACTGAGGCATAACCAGGACTCACCCACACGCAAACATCATCAGTGCCAGAGATTTCTAGTCGCTATCGTACAGTACACGTGGAGCGACGGGAGTGAATGGAAAAGTGTTCCCTTAGCGGTAGCACAGAAACCTCTTTCCACTCCAGTTCCTGAGTTCGATTCTACTGCCTCTGGCAAAAGCTCTGGTGATTTGATCTTTCCACCACGGGAATGACGACTCATGCCGGGTCTGTCTCGGCAGATATGGGATTCGATCCTTCGGAAAAGGGTGACATTTGTTCTGTTCATGAGAATTTTTTCGCGCTCGCAAAGTTGAGCGTTAGCTTCAGTCGCGCAATTGTAGACACCACATAAGAAGACATCGGTGTGGAGGTTGCGGGTGTATATCGTTAGAACAAAAACGTGAGGCACAGAAAGCGATTACGCCTAGAATGAGGCGTAGAGCACAGCATCGCTTCAAGACCCATCCAATACGGCGCGCATAGCTCGCACCATCCCGTTGCGTGCCGGACACGGACACGCGACGTTTCTGTCCTAACGATATACACCCTGGAGGTTGCACCATAGGGACGATCATCACGTCGAAAGGTTCATATGATTGAAAGCGTACTGAATTCGAATTTGCGATAAGACTGCCCGTTGATAGTATCCTTCTATCCTACTATATATAATTCGCTAGGTATATCTGTCTGTCTATCGGTGGATTTGTCGGTACGTCTGTCCTTCCACAAGTGAGTGATTTTGATTGGGAAATGATAGGGAGAGGCAACCGCTCTAAGTAGGAAGAGAGGAACCGATGGGTGTTGTAGTTTCATTATAAAGCCATGTTAATTTAGTGATAGGTCTTCTTTTCTTATATGAACACCTATTTTATACTCTCGCCGTCCTCCTGCGGTGTGTTGACGTCGCACTAGGTGTCAGGACAGTGGGATGGCATGCATGTATGTCAGGTTGTCGAAGGAACAGTGCGGTTTGGACGAAAGCGCAGGAGAGAGCCGGAAATGGATAGTAGACCCTACCACCAACGATACACTCGCAGGACTCCAATTCTTATGACTAATGGGTGATACCAATGAATATGTGGATGAATGTGTATTCAGTAGAGTTATGCGCTATCTTTGCTACACGACAACATTGAGTAACTCCTGTTAACGCTCTTCGTCAGTGCTTCTTGACGCGCGAGGTTCATCGCGTAGCCAAAGCTGGTAGGTGAAAATAGCGAATTTGCCAAAAACTTTTTCACCTTGATGAAACAGCACCGACCCCGGCACTGTGTTCAGGAATTGAGTAGTTGCTAACCAGGGTCTAGTAATTTCTTGGGTGAGCCTTGTCGGCTTTGGAGACTTGTTGAACTTCTGCCTGGCCAAATAAAGGGCTCAAGGAACGTTGCTCAAAAGCGACCCGTCATCGGAAGGTTTCTTTTTGCGACCCTCTTTTCTCACAGAGAAAGTAAGGTCCTCGGTAGAGTGAGTTCCAGGAGCGGCTGTTCCGCTGCTTATCAGCAAACAATACAAAACGCCGTGGTAGGTCTTGCTTCAGTAGCTGTTCGATGTCCGATCAATTAATTGAACACGGCGGTGGCCTGGGCCATCGGGATATCAATAACTGGCGCGAAAACCACCACCTTTCTCCCCCGATACCACCGGCAGGCGAATTAGCGATCGATTCCTTTCTAGTTTATGTACATTTTTCTTTTTTTAAAGCTTATTGTCAGTATCATTCTCTCACAGTCTTTGAGTTAAATAAAGTCGGAGGGAGGGAGAGACGCAAATTTTTCACGGACGTCGAAGCTTCCCCCCCCCCGCCTTGCTGTAGGCTAAAGCAGATGAGACAAATGCTTTGGCAAATGCTTTTTTATTAGAAGGAGGGGGTATGAATTTGAACCTAAGCCAGCACAGCCCCTCCTCACCATCACTATCGCAATATCCCCTCCCATCCCTTTCCTGAGCCAGGATTAATGGTGGCTATACTTGCCGGACGTTTCCGCTTCAGCTGAGGTTTCATGATTTTTTACCGATTTTTCGACTGCAAAGCTGGGCTACGCAATACAGGCTTTGCTTGTAAAAGGTGCAGCACTCGTACCGTTTTTTTTTCTGTACTCATGGTTAGCAAATGCGCTTGTGAAGTTGTGCGTTTATTTCTTCTCATCATATCCTTGTACACCCACCGCGTTCAGAAAATCCATTTTACCTGAGGTCTTGCAGCGCACTGCTGAGGGAAAGTGTGCTTCGCATCCTCATTTGCTGGAAACTGGAACTTTAACACGGCGCTATGCATTACTTGACTTGAGCTGGGTTTTAGCCCTGTGGGTACTGAATGGGCCATTGTTCAAGAACAGGAGCTACATGGGGTCAAATAAAATCGGGGGGGATACGCAAATTTGCGTCGACGTCGAAGCTCCAGACTTAGGCTATAATTGATATTCCCTCTTCCCACATGAAAAAGCATCTGTCAAAGCATAGGTTTCATCTGCTTCAGCCTAAGCCTAGGGAGGGAAAGAAGCTTCGACGTGGGTGAAATTTTTGCGTCTCCCCACCCCCCCCCCCCGACTTTAGTTGACCCGCTACATGATTGGCAACTTCAAGTTGGACATAGGTACGCGCCAGAAACTATTGAAAATAATGTAATTCCCCGCTTAGAGAATAATAAAAAAACAATTGAAAAATAGATTGAACCGTTCTATCGTTTGCGTGAATAGGCGTTTTCTTGCATTTCAGCTTTAAAGCAGTCGGTGAAGTGGTGAGTCCTCGGCGGATTCCAAAGATAGCTAGATTGCCGACTGAGACCAGGGATTGTGTATGCTTGCCATCTTGCAGTGAGTTGCCGTTGCGGCCTGTTTCGGTACGTTTCTGCGCATTTTTGAGCATTTCGAGGCGTCTCATATAAAACGTGGTCTCTTTGTCTTTTCTGAACACTGATTTACTCAATGCTTCTTGTCCCATCAGCTCCAACCACAAAAAGGTCCCCAGCTGCTGCTTACGCACCTCGAATCGATTTTTTTCGTCTATGGATAGTCTATGGTTAGCTTAAACGAGATACCTCGGATAGCGTCGTTTTCTAGCTTCAGTGGCTATTCGGTCTCCGACTATTCGATTGAACAAGGCGCTAGCCTAGGTCATCGGGATTTCAGTAACTGAAGCAACCCCCTGTCCCCATAACCCTGCCGGGCGAATTGACGATCGGTTTTTTTCGCTTTGTTTTGTCTGTCGTCAACTGACTTTTATGTTTTGTACCGGGGATATTTTTAGCGGTAACTTCCTTACTAGCAACTTCGGTCATCTAGTGGAGGAGGAGGGGGGGGGGGTGTCGTATTATCGGTGTATGTTGGGGAGAGACTCATGTTTCTCAAAACTTCCTCAGAGCCATGCTTGACCCTGCTATGGGTCTCTCTGCCGACCTTCCTTGATTCATTTCTTCGAAGGTTTTAGGTTTTTCACGCAATGTATAGGTGCCATATCTTTCCTCAGTAATTCGTCTGTTTCCACTCGCGCTTTTATGTCGTCTCATCCACCCACCGTAACCAAAACGGGTACCCTGCTGCTTTTTAGCTCCCTCAATCGATTACTTAGTCTTTTTGCCCACACGTAGCACTTAAGGGGAATTCTTGGGGGGATTTTCTTCAGTTTGCCTACTTCCTACAGCACTCTTTTCTTCCAAGCGATTCTGTCACTACCAGGTTGCTTGGGATGCATGTATTTGATGCTCCAAGGTCAGCACTGTGACTGTGCTTTCCGTTCTGTACGTTTACCGAAGGCTCTAATTTGTGGAATGGGTCAAACATCTTCAGCAACTTTTCTTTCCGTTCTCGACTAACTGTAGGGGTTGACTCTTTTACGCGATTTTTCGACTCGCGCGACATTACGACTGCTTCTTGACCTTGTTCTCAATTCCACACGCTACTCGAATGCGTTCCCGGAATTTCATCAACGGTAGCCAAATTAGTAGCTTTTCACGGTTTAGCAATTTTTTGCGGTGCTTAGCTACTGCGTAAAAGTGCCGTCCAGCAGGCTTGCATCGTTTCATTAGCGCCTTGAGCCTTAATCCTGCTGTGAAAGCACCCTATGGTTAAGTGCTCGGGTTCACAACCGCGTTAGCACTCCTTTTCCCGTGTCGTGCAGGGAAATGCAGGCAGAAATTTTTCGCGATTTAAGGGAATAAGTTGTTTTCAGCTCCCTTTCTGTATTTGACTGAACGTCTTCTGGATCAAATCAAGTACATAGGCTCTGATTGGAATTCACAGTGACAGGGTACCCCACTATGGACGCTATTTTACCCAAGCCTAGAAGGGAAGGGATCCCGTTTCCTGCTGCGCTAGGACTTCGGCAAAAGCACACTTAAAGGAATCGTCCACGGAAAATGAGTTTTTGTGTTACCCATATGTTTATGTTGTATTTGCCTAGTGTTGGCCTCATGCAAAATTTCACGCGAAAAAATGTGAATCTGGCTGAGATACAGCACCACAAAGTGCGGTCCCAGTGGGCGGGGCCTCCGTGTAAAAGCCTCGTCCCGTCTTCCGCCGCCGTTGGGAACGGAGAGTAGGACTGTTTACGTAACCTTCTGTTCCTACAATGCGTCTCCGACCACGGCGTACGCGGTACGAGGCTTTTACACGGAGGCCCCGCCTACTGGGACCGCACTTTGTGGTGCTGTATCTCAGCCAGATTCACATTTTTTCGCGTGAAATTTTGCATGAGGCCAACACTAGGCAAATACAACATAAATACATGGGTAACACAAAAACTCATTTTCCGTGGACGATTCCTTTAAAGGCACTTTCCGCGATAATCCAACCACCTATTTACTCTGCCGCAGACCTCGGGTGAATGTTGAGGCTATACCATTTGAGCTGCGCCACGAAACTTCCTGGCGGGCTAAGCCCGTGGGAAGCAACTGTGACCCCGCCTGGCATTGGACGAAGCTTCTTCCAACGTGGCGATTACATGGGCCTGTGATTCTGCGATAAGATAAGATAATGAAGAAATTCCATCAGTTAATGAAACATTCACTTGGGGAGACAGGTAATATCTCAAGGTTCCTCATGATACCATCCAACGGGAACTGTTTCAAAGGCTGTTTCCACGCGGTAATTTCGTGGAAGGTCGGATGTCAGGAGGACTCATTTTTGCCATCGGGGGCTTCTTTCGGATTTTTCTTTCTCGTTGTATGCTTCAGCATCTCTAATTTCATAATTCAGCTCTTAAACCGATTCAAGGTAATCGCGGAAGGTGCCTTCAACTGTAGCGACCCATCCTTCCAGATGCTCAGGTATACAACTTTTCATAAGATCCCCATTCCCCCCCCCTCATTCATTGCAATAGCACCAGAACACTTTCTGGGAGGCACCAACGTTGATCACACAGGGAGAAGCGATATCAGCCTGCGGTATGGGCTTACGGTGGCTTGTAGCTCGATAGTTGCATTCACGACGCCTCGCCAAGACGTCAAGAGCGAAATCGTTGGGGTTTTTTTCTCAAATACAAACAATCTTTTTCTCACTCTTCGGCCTTCTCCCGCAAAAGCCTCGATCTTATCTCAGTAAAGGACTCATCGATCCACATCCTGGTTCGTCCATTTTCTGGTGCAGGACTCATAAAACAACCGATCCGTGACTGTATACCTTCTCAGAAAATGACATCCGCTCGAAAGCTACGTGATTTTCGCGAACATTGCTCATGCCTGACCCAGTACCGCTCTTGCACATTTCCGGTGCAAAGTCCATTATTGAGCGCTCGTATACCGTGAATTATCCCGCGGTCCCGCTCCTTTCTGCTCTTTTCTGTGATTCTTCCCTGTTTTTGATGAACTACCCATCATTTACCACTTATTTTCAAAGCTTTTCTCCAGTGAGAGTTATGAGGATGTTGAGAGGGGCCTTTTGATTCGTCGTCCCAGCTAGGGATGTGGGCGTAAGTGGCCATGAACGGCCCTAGTAACCTTATAGTGACCCTACAGGCTCTCTCCATCCTCATTACTTCTTTACTTATTGGCTTTATGTAGATAATATCTCGTAGATAATATCTCGTGGAATTGCCTCATGCTTGAAACCTTGTCGATTTCGTGTTGTTATTTTTGTAAAATCGATTCAAACAATGTAGAATAAAAGGAAATGTTACAGAAGACGCATACGGACGAGTGTCCCTTTGCTCGAAATCCTCGTTAGCGCCTCATTTCCCTCATTTCTGCCTTCCTCGCACCCTGGCGGACTTCATTTCGAGAATAATTTACGCTCTCATTGAAACTGAATGTAAAAATATATGAAAAAATATTCGACCCGGAGTGACATGTATTCAGGACTCAAGAAAGAAGAGGTAGCGGCACGATCTCTTCAATTTTGTCATTTTTTCTGAGGTCAGTACTGTGAGCGCGGTATGGCGGTATGAACGAGATCTTCTTCAGGGTAGGGGAGGGGGGGGGGGGGACAGTGAACTACATCCTTCTACATTTTATCCTACATCCTACATGCTACATCCAGCTACGTCCTATCCTTCTCAATGAGCATTCCTTAAAAAATGGAATTTGTGATAAGCAAGACTGCTAGGTGCGCGGGATGGGTGTGAGGTGAGGATTTTGAGCAAAGGTCGCGCTCTCGTTGGAGCCCTGTCCATGAGCGTCCCGAAGCCAACGGAGGAAAGCTGGAAAGCCACCACATAAAAGGTACGGTACATTTTTGCATTTCAAGCCAGTGAGTCTGTGAGTACGCCACTACTATCGCCGAAGTTTACACATTTAGGGTCAAATAAAGTCGGGGGGGGGGGGGAGACGCAATTTTGCGTCGACGTTTCACCTACGTCAAAGCTTCTTTCCCTCCCTAGGCTTAGGTTGAAGCAGATGAAACCTATGCTCTGACAGATGCTTTTTCATGTAGGAGAAGGGGATATCAATTTTAGCCTAAGCCTATGGAGGGAAAGGAGCTTTGACGTCGACGCAAAATTGCGTCTCCCCCCCCCCCCCCGACCTTATTTGACCCCACATTTATGTTACGGTATATATTTACTTGGTGCTGAAGTTGGTGCTAAGGTAGTTGGGGGGGGGGGGGGCACTCGACAGAAGCAAGAGTCGAGCCCAATTTCTGCTTATAGGCACTCTCAAGGTTATTTTATGTCTAGATACAACTAACTAACTTAGAAAACGATTGAATTATTCTTCCATTAGTATATTACGACAAGTTAGCTACAACTTGACTAAACAACCACTTACGCGTATTCGCTTAAGCCTAGGGGAAGGGAAACTTCTTTCCCAAGGCTTAGGCTAACATAGGATGAAAAAAAGCACGAATTTGCTTTAGAAAACCGTTTCTATGCAGAATTCGAACCCGATTCGGCTATCGCCATGGCTTCTCTGCGCTCTAGCCAAGCGTTAGAGACGCAGAGACACTACTGCAGTGCCCCCCCCCACAACTACCTTAGGGGTGGGGTCCACGAGGTCGAAATTCCGCGCGGCCGCGCGCGATGAGCGGCATGGCGGGTGCGAGTGCCAGTGGCAGGGTATGGCAGCATTCATGCGAGGCAGTGTGGCTGAGTGGAAGCGCAGACATGACGCAGTCACGTTCAGCCATTTTCCCACGGGCAATCGACGAGTGCACCGCCGCGAAGCGGATAATCGACCTCGTGACCCCCACCCCTACCTTAGCACCCTGAAGTTTGCCCACTTCGACTCGCACACTCCATAATTACTATCCAGTTCGCTGCCACTGACCATAAGCCAACAAGTTATTTTTTGGCATAACGCAACACAGAATGTGTGCGCGTTCACCTTCACATTTAACTTCACGGCTACTCTGTACTGTATGCAAGCGCCTGATCGGAAACTTATGACCTTGTTGATCGTTGCCCCGCCCTCCACACCTACTCGGCTAGAGGATGCCGGACGAACGAAACGCATCTAGATGAGACTATAATGACGACATCATCTGCGCTTTTTTACGCGAATTTCCCCATATATAATCGCTTCAAAACTCGCCTATTCCACCACAGCGAACATGTCTTTCCAGTGCTAATTTACCTCCTTAGCACTGGTAGTGTGCAACTGGGACGTAGAGCAATTCATCTTTCCGTAACCTAATGAAGTGCTGGGTGTTATGGTTGAGCACATGATCAAAGCGCGCAGTTGTAGCGATCCATCCATCCGAACATTCGCGTCACCGCAGTGCAGTTCTGTGATTTCCCTCCATTAATGAACTTGTCCTGCTTGTCTTGGGCGTTGAGTCCCATGTAGAAGAGTGTAGAAGCTAGCCACCTTAATGCTTAATACATCACTTTAGTAGGCTGAAAATGCTATCTAATGTATGTTAAAGCCAAGCCAACTTCATGAGTGAGCGGGTGCTTTTGTTCGAGATAATCTCATTTCACTTGGAGTGATATGGCATTACTCTTTGAGATATATAGCCTTTAGTCGAAGGCGAGATTTCGGTTTGTGAATCTGCCTTGCAACAGCGAAGAAACCGACGAACCATTTGTTACTAGTTTTTTTAACGGCAGGTAGAAGCACCGCGTGTATTTGTACCAGTGTTTTCAGGACGTGCGAGAGGGATCACGGCACGCACGGATGGCGATTCAATGAAGAAGAGGGATCAACGGCGATCGATCTTTTTGAGTGACAATAAATTGTTGTTGTGCACGCGTATCTTAGGGGTTGAATCCTGCTAAATTAAGTTTTCCATCGCTCAGAATTCGTAAACTCGACAGGATTCGGCCTCTAAGGAGCGCTGTGTTGATGGCGATGGTGTGCATTACATTGTGAGTTTTGTGTAATCAGGATCACGCATAGGTCGAGGAATCTTCTAGGAAAGAAAGTCGGGTTGACGAGCTGAGATAGGGGTGGTGAATGTAAAGTCACTTTGATAAGTTCACCGGTATCGATCCAGCATCCTCGACATTCCCACTGTGGATGTGGGTGGCCAAGAACTTGGACTCGGAGTAGCGGCTGTGAAACCTCGAAGGAATTTATCCCTGAACACCCTCGATGGTCTCGAAGGGAGGGGGAGTTAGCAAAATCCTGTGATTGGGGTCATTGAGAAGAACATGGGGTCGGGGTAACGGCAATCCACTTTGAAGGTATCTAACCCTACTCGCCTTGGCGGTTTCGAAGAAGGGAAATAATAGAACCCCTCTCTGGGCTTGGAATGTGAGATGGGAGCGGTGGTCATACACGGCGAACTTCCTCGACTTTATGCCTGACCCTGGTTTGAGGTCCAGGTAAGTATGAGTTGTTTGTTTATTGTTGTTTGAATGGCTGCTGCTTATGTGTGAATGAGTGTTTGCAATGTACTGACACGTATTCGCGCGTCTAAGCGTATGTTTGGGAGCATGACGGAGAAGGGTAGAGGGCTCGCGGTATCGAGAGGGGGAAGGAGGGTGGGAGCGTACGTTCACGGGACAGATAGGGGATGGGAATGTTCGGGGGAGGGGTAAGGGGAGCATCTGAGGATGGAACAGAGGGAAGGGTTCCCAGAGGGTGGGTGGAGTATGTGCAAGCTCAAGCATAAAGGGATGGGACCAAGGGGAGGAGCTAGGTTAAATAGGGGTGAAAGTGTGTGATGGGGAAAGAGAATGTGTGTGTCTCCAAAGAGAATTGGGGAGTAGGGGAAGAAATGCGAGGATGTCAGAGACGGGGAGGAATGTGACAGAGTAGAAAGTTGGGGTGTGTGGAAGGCATAGCATCAAGTGGGGAGTCCTCTAAAGGAAGGGGAGGGTAGGGGCTAGATTCCTTTGGTCGCGAAAAGGGTAATGCACGCCAAGTCAACGGCAGATGAGTTTAGTAGTCTGAGTATGAAGGGGACAGGGAGTGTAGGTGTAGGATGAAGGAATGTGGGAGGACACCAGAGAGGGGTAGGGTACATGGGTGTGTATCAGGTGTAAGAACGAGAGATAGGTTTGTGTGGAAGGTTAAGCATTTGTCGAGGACTTTTCGAAGGGAGACGTCGGCTCGTTTCTGCCATTTAATCGATCCGAAATAGGCGAAATAGTTTGATGGATACGGAGGTGGGAATGTCGGAATCGAAGGATCCTCTGCTGAGTACGTTTTTGTTTAATTTCTAATTGTCAAAAATCTCTGCGGGTTTCCCCTTCTCTCTTCGTTTTTTTATAGAGGCTAAATGAGTGGAATATTTTCATAGTGGACACTCCGGGGTAATCTTTCGAAAACCCTTCTTCAGAGGGGAAAGAAAGTACAAGTCTTCGACAAGATGCTTTACTTAAATGTGTCTGAGTGTATGTGTGTTTTGAAGCGTGCATGGGTGTACCTGTGCAGAATGGTACGAAAGACATTTTATACATCTCGGTGCTAAGCAATGTTAAGTAGGTTCAAAAACTAAAAGGTGGTGTAAATCAGACTTTTCCATCAATCGAGTCAGTTCAGAAGCAAAAAATCAATCAATATCAGCAAAAAATTGTAAGGACCTTTTCCCGCAAGACCGCAAGAGTTTAGAAACTAGGGGAACTTTTTTAAATTCTGTACGGAAATCTTGGGATTCCCTTTTGAGTCTGAAAAGGATTCCGTGATGCAGAAAGTTGAGTCGGGTTTTTCAGCCATGCACTTAGGAACAGAATGATGCTCTTCTTTGAGCATGAAAGGGAGATTGTGGCAGCACTTTTGACCCCGAGATATCCCTCTGCATTTACGAAATTTTTTATAGTATAAAAATAACAAACTTGACTTCCAATTTTTGACGTTTCACTCGATTAATGGAAAAGTTTGGATGATACCATATCTCGTAGTTTTCGCATCAAGGTGTGCGAAAAAAGAAGTTCGTACCATTTTGTTCACACCCATGGGAGTATATGTGTGGGAGACGCGCGAATACGTGTCTTGCCTGTGAATGAGATAGGTGTGGTTGTATGCGTCGGATGTGCGGTGTGCGGTGTAGGCGCTCAGGTCAGGAAGCGTCTAATGCGCCGTGTGATGCCATGCGCTGTGTTGCGTCTGTGATGTGTGGCTGTTTATGATGCGCGTTGGTGTGTGGTGCGATGTGTGTTCATGTCATGCACGTATGTGTGTGATGTGGGTGTATCTGTCGTTTCTTGTCTGTTCTTGTTCTGATCTTATTTTCTTCCTCTATGTGTTACAACGATTGTTTTGTTAATAAAGTTTATTTACAATACAAGTTCTACAATGATAATTACAAAGCAATGTTTACTCACCCTAAGTTTCCATGCCCCGCCCCTTCCCCCCACGGACGCGCACGCGCGTAATCTCCGGTCTCCCACCGATGGGGTCGACTCGCCGAACCCAGCGAGGCCAACAGATCGACGGGCCTTGGTGTGCCAAGAGTTCCCTCTGGCGATGACTGTCCCCAGTGTAGCCAAGGCGGCCCCATCGACGTGTAGTGCTCATGCCAGGTGTGGCCCCTGGCCAGCCGTTCCGAGAAGAAACACTCAACACGACCCAGAGGTGGAGTATTGATCCATGGAAAGCGATAGCCAGAATCCTTGTGCCTGCTGGGCTGACCCATTTCCGTGCTGATTTTTTGCTAGTATGCCAAAATCTACATAAATCGATATCGGTCTCTCAACCTGCGGAGAAAATAGGGATCGTAACTTTCCGCTTTATATGCAGACATTAAACAACGCTCAATATGAACTCTGACTAATTCAACAGTGCTCAAACCAGCGAGATATCAGTGATAAGAAATCAATGGCTGTTCTCGGAAATCGTGATCAGCTGTGATTCATGTGCGACAGGAAGTCAGAAAACTTCGAGCGATCGGATGAAAATGGAGGTCACTGTTCTGGAAATTCTGCCATCACATTTCAAACATCTCCGTCACATCGAGAACAGTATTTCACCAGGAACATTGCATGCAGAGTAATGGAAAACGTCATGGAAAACAGTCACTTTCTTTACTCCTAATAGAATTGTGAAAATTGAATTTTCCACCTTCATACAGAAAGCGCAGCGGAAGCGGATGGTTTGACCCTGGGTTAATCATTGCTGGAAGAAATTTTGGAAAAAATACGACCCCATTTTACCCCATTTCCCCATCCCCTAAACTTACCCCCTGTTTCCGGAACCATCTCGCTACAACACAACCCCACCCCCGCATCTTCTCTGCCCTAAAAAAACCATCAATCAGGAATTATAACACTGCCCCCTTTTTCAAAAGACCACCCGATTGCTGCCCAAATCGCTAAAAAAAGGTAAAATTTCGGGAACTCATTGCGAAATTTTCTCCCCGGAAATTATGCTCTCCTATCTCCTACCAAAAATAGGACCCCTTTGTTTTCGAGCTCTTGCTGGACCGTGACTCGAACGCCTTCCATGCAAAATGATCAGCAACTGTGCTAGAGCTACTTCAGAACACCACGACTGAGACAGAGGATTTCAATTGTAGATCTGGGCTCGAATCAATTCTCAGCGTCCGATTTTCCAAAGATACTGCCGAGTTCCTCACAATCGAGCTCCACCAGTTCTTTAGCCACTCTTATGATTCCACAGTAGCGGGTATTTCTGAAGTTCAGCTGAAACCATATAAAATAATCACGAGCTCCAAGGTTGCTTTGAGCACTTTTTTTTTGAAAAAAGTTGTCGTTGGTCTCTGTCATAGGCATGAGTTTAGGAACTTCTGATTGCTTAATTAGCCCGTACACCCAACCCATCTCCATTTTTACACATTACTGTTTGCCACTTACGTGGCGATTCCCTTGAGAAAATTCCAAAAAATATTGTGCCACAAAATCCCAAAAAAAATATTAGTTTGAGAAATTCGGAAAAAATATTATGTGCTCGATTTCGCTGTCCAGCCAAACACAAAAGTATAGCTGAAGAGGATTTTTGATCTCCTTCTGCTGCGCAAAATTACTGCCCGTGTTACTTTGTAGGCTGAAATATCAAAAACTCATAACCAAAATGGGACAAGTGGATTCAAACGCAATGTTGTGTACCTCAGCATCCCACTGCAGGTTACTTATGCAGCAGTAAAAAGATTTCAGACGGTCAACTGAAACTACTCTGGAGCTGCTGGACGGCAATCACACCCCGTAGCATGCGCCGTAAGAAGGTCGCTAAACCGCAAAGGATCCCTCATCTCGCTTCCGTTGATGGCATTCCAAAGCCTGTCTGTTGCTGGCTTGGACTCGAGCTAGAGGAGGGCGCAGAAGCAGTCGGAGGATGGCAACCGCACCTCGGGAAATTACAAAAAAAGGATCAACCTTTTACGATCGGCGTGAAGAAATGAAGGTTGTTGCGTTTGCGCAAATTTCAACCTCACTTTACGAGCTAGGAGCTTCAGAAAGTGCTAAGAAGAAGCAGATCAACTGCAGCGGTGGCTGACAGTTTGGAAAAGCCGTGAAAAGGGCACCAACACGTAGCTATACTTCAACCACCCCTGCAATGAGAGAATCCCATGGGGAAGACCAAAGTGAAGGTGACTACCCGGAAACGACGCTATCCGAGGATTTTCCTACATGCTATCAACAGACGAAAAAATGGATTGAAGGCGCGTAAGCAGCGGCAGGGGCCCCTTTTCTGGTTGGAGCTAATGGGACAGAAAGCGCGCATTGAGTAAACGAGTGTTCATAAAAGACGAGGGGGCCACGTATTGCGTGGACGCCTCAAAACCCTCAAAACTCCGCAGATGAATCGAAAAAGGCCGCCATAGGAAGCTACGGCGAGGTGGCAAGCATACCCAATCCCTGATCTCAGTCGGCAACCCACCTACTACTTCATTGGCTGCTTTAGCTACACTACAATGAAAATGCCTCACACAAACGATAGAACGGTAGGAGCAATCTGTTCTCATTTGTTTGTTTGTTTGACCATTTTCGAAGTGGGGAAGTACCCTGTTCTCAGCAGTTTCTGGCGGGTGCCTACGTCCTCACTTGAATCACTCGAAATTGCTGGTCTTACACTTAACTGCTGATTGTGAAATATTGCCAGAACGCAAATCGGGTACCCACATTGCTTGGAATCCAGCCCGAGCCAAGCTTAGTGTAGAGTGTCACGTCAGTTTCCAGCAAATGAGGATGCAGTGACAGTTACTATTTGTAGCACTGTAAGACCTCAGGGAAAAACGTTATTTTTAACGCGCCGTGTGTCCGAGAATCTGAGAAGAAGAAAAGCAGAGACTTCACAAGCGCATTCACTAACCATGAATACAGGAAAAAGTAGGGGTATCCACAACTTTTGCAAGGAAAGCCCGCACTGCGTAGCCCAGGTCCGCAATCAAAAAAAAAATCGTCAAAAAATCGGTAGAAAAACCATGAGGCCCCGCTAAAGCGAAGACGCCTGGCAAGTGGAACCAGCATCAAGCTTGCTACAGTGATGGTAACAGAGAGGTCTCTTAGTAGCCGGGGATGTTGTGTCAAAAAGTCAGAGATTCTGCCGTTCGGCTCCCCTCCCACCTACATTCCCAGTAACCGCACTGAGCATGACCAAAACGAACCACTCTACCCTCACAACAATTCCCGCTTCCTTTTTGCGCTGAATGACAAAAACTGCTCTGAACGTTCTATACCAGCAGTTTGGAGTAAGTATAAACTGGGAGACCTCAAAGAGATTGCTTCCACCGCTCTGCACTCTTGTAATCACTGAAGATATTTCTGGAGTATTAAGTGGCAGGAAAATTTCTGCGACATTTTTATACACTTTTCATATCCATCCGCCATGCCGAAAATAAGACCCTGATTTTTGAAAAATTGTTTTGTTGTGCATGTTTACTCATGCTCATACTTAGAATTTTTTTTTGAAGATTACCTTATCCGAACCCAGGCAATGATACTAACCCTCCACATTCATTAGTGTTTCTTGGTGGTACTAGCACATAAAAGCGGTTCCCTGAAAAAAGGAAAATACAAAGGAGTAAAATCTATCAATTTCCGCACCCCTGCCACCTTGGTTATCGATTGACCAAAATTTTCCATAACCACCTGATTCCCTTTCAAAAAACCGCTGAAAACAGGTGGGGCAAACCAATGCCTCTAGAAGCTTTCTCCTCATACACGACTCCCTCTTTTTTCAAGCCATTTGTTCAACCCCCCTCCCCCCTCCCTCCCCACATCCGAAGGATCCTTCGACGCTTCCTCACCCAAGGTTGACTGTCGCGATCCTCTCCTTAGCGCTGGACCCCAGGCGGCACTCGTGAAGGAGGAAAACCAAGATCCATGGCAGGAAATTGTCATTTTCATCGCAAAAGTAAAAACCGGATCAAATGCACTGCGTGCTCCCTTTATAATCACCCACACCAATTTCTGGAAGTTTTAGAATAAAATCTGAAAAATGTCGCAGATTTTCTCCTACAACTTAACATGAGCACCACAAAATAGAGAAACGAAGTCAAGCACTAATTCTTGAACCAGAAGTTACTAACTCAAAGCTATGACAGAAAGCGTGACGACAATTTTTTTTTTCAAAAGAGGTAGGATGTGTTCTAAGCAGCTCAGGAGCTCGTAATTATTCCCTATGGTTTCGACTGAATTCAAGAAAAACTCACAGCTGTGGAAGCATGCGGATGGCTGAAGAATTGGAGAAGAGCCACGTGGCGAGCAGCTCGGCAACGTCGTCGAGAAATCGATGCTGAGGGATCAGTGCGGGACCAGATCAGCAACAAAGACCCTCTCTCACAAAGTCGATGGAGTAATTCGAGCCGATTGCTGAGGATTCTGCCTGGAAAGCGTTCGAACCATTCGCTTCCTCTGATTTTCCTGTACACAAGTGGTCCACTCAGTTTCCGCAACTCTCGGATTTGACGGGATCTTCACAAAAATTCAAGAAGTAAAGCAAGTGACTGCTTTCCATGACGTTTTCCATTGCTTTGCATACAATATTCCTGGTAGAACATTGTCCTCGAGGCGAATAAGATGTTCAAAGTATGGTAGCAGGAATCCAAGTCAGCAGCCTGCTTCCCATCCAACTCCTCGAAGTGTCTCAAGCTCCTGGTGCACATGAACCACAGCTTCACCTCCAAAATGATTAACAGAACAATTTCGTGGAAAGTTGATGACAGCGTACAGCGTGGTCCCCGAGAAACCCTCAAGGGCGAGGGAGGTTAAATTAAATTTCGCGTATTTGAGCGGAGCAAGAATTCTCAATTGACCCAGAGTAAGTTCGTAATTGGAACTGATGAGATTGGATTCTGGGTAAAACCTTTTTTTTTAGAAATTTGGTTGGCTGCAAGAACATCCATTCCCGAGAGAGAAGAGTCGAAAGAAAAAGAAAGGGGAGCAGAGAGAAGGACAATTTCCCATCAATAGTAACCCTTCCCGATGATCCAACTTCCCGAAGGGGATCACCCTGATGCGCCCAGTTCGCTCGAGACCACGCTGTGCACTGAGCACCACCACAGTTTCTGAGAACAACCAGTGATATTTCATCACCAACCGTAGCTGGAACACTGCCGAGCTCAGCCGGCGTTCACATTGGCCGTCATTTGATGCCTGCACAAAAAGCAGAAAGTCTCGATTCCTCCATTCTCCGCAGACTGGGAGATCGATATCGCGTGTTTTTGGCCAGGGTCAAGCACTGCACCGGAAGAAATTTTCGAAAATACGAAGTTGGATGAGAAAGAGAGTGATTGATATACAAAAGTTGTCCCCAATCAAAATATGCCTGTATATGGCTTTATAAAGACCCATTTTGAGACCACCCGACCGACTCCCTTTTCACAAGTTCTCTTCCCGAATAAGACACCATTTTTGAAAAAAAAATGCCCCGCTCCCCGCTCAAGGGTTTCCTAACCCATGCTTGACCCTGCCAAACTCGCAAAAACTCAGCACGATAATAGGTTAGTCTGATAGGCACGAGAATCTGGCTACCGCCTTTCACGGAGCAAAACTCCCCTCTGGATCCTGTCGCGAATTTCTTCTCAAAACGACTGACCAGGGGGCACCCCTGACGTGAGCACCACCCGTCGGTGAGACGTCTTAGCTACACTGAAGACAGTGCATGCCAAAAGAAACTTCTGGCACATCAAGGCACGCCGAGCTGCGGACCTCGATGGCTTCGACGAGTCGACCCCACCGGTGGGAGACGCAATGCGTGGGATTCGATTTGGAAGGGGTTAAATTCTTAGAAGGTACACGCCCTTCTGCCCCGAGAGGCCTGAAAACTTAGGGTGAGCATTACAACAACAACAGAAAACAATACAACAACAAAAGAGGGTAGTTGACAAGTGTGGGCGCCCCCCCCCCCCCAACAACAAAAAGCAAAACACCCCAAAAATTTTGGAGAAAGTTAGAATTTAGTATTGATCCATCCTAAACTTATATGGATGTTGTTTACCTACGAGATGCGACTACTAATCGGAGAAAGCAATTAAAAAGTGCACAAAATTTAATTTATCCGACCTACAGTAACCCTTTTGCGAACACCCTCTGGCTTTTTGTGTGGTTGTGATCATACAATCATCATACAGGTAAACCCACTTTACCTGGGCTTGCATTTAAAGCCCCACCCGTTTACGAACACCTCGGCTTGGGCAAGAAAACAAGTAGAAGAAGAAGAGAGAAATTGCTCTGAGCGGATTACCTTATACAGTGAAAATATTCAAAATGGTAAATAGCAAAGGATTCCATGTGCCTGGCTAATAGCCAAAAATGCCAAAAAATAGCTAGAAAGTCACGAACTTATTTTAGGCTACAAATTTTACAAATCGATTACCCATAGCCTAGCGTTTCCTATCCCAAGAATAGATTAGAAAATAAAAATGGACTACCGAGCAAAAAGGAAAACCATTAGCCAAAAGTTTGAGGGAAAACTTCCTGAGTACAATTGATACCTGCCCCCAAACCTCCCACCAAAAGTCTAGAAAACACCAAAAACTTGAGCCCCCTAAATACCTCCCTGGGCACCCACACCTTTGGGCAGTACCCTCAATAAAATACTAAAACGGGAACCGGCGTCGTCGTGCGCGTCCTGATCGTCCACAGGCAGCTGAAAAAAGAAGGCAGATAGCCCTGGCATTCCCATGAAAAAATTTGGTGGGGAACATACCTCAAGTTGGCGTCGGATTCCCCATAGTAGCCGGGATCGTCGAACAAGGTCAAATCTGAAACGATGATTGCAGTGAGACGAGCACAGATATATAAGAATCATCGAAAAAGTTCATGAATTGCGAAGGATGCACCCTTTCTCAGTTCCCATTCAAGGTTTCCCCCTTTTTACGACTCCCGATGAGGACGATTTTCCTCTACGCCGCGTCCGCATGGTTATCGATCGGATCCACTTTGGTCTGCGATGTGGTGGTCGTACGATACGACAAATAATCACGCATTCTCTCCAGACTCATCGCAGCCGAAAAGCTCATCCCATACCAACAAATTCATGATTTTAAGCAACTGGGAGTGAAACGTGACTTAAACAGCCACGTGGTCCACGTACTTGTTTCTGGACAACTCAAAAGCACCACATTCAGACTTCTAAGACCCTCTTCAAGATTTCAAGAATGGGAGAAAGTCAAGTTATCGCTAATCGATTTACATGTCACCTCTTTTGTAAAAAAAATGAATTGCTTGAAATTCCACAGAGCATCCGTTAAATCACCTTCATATTTCGGCGGTTATCTCTCCCTTGAGTCCGAGTTCAAGGGTGACAGTGGTTGGTGGGAGACGTGACTCGATAAGCAGCAAATATTGCTCTTGAGGGAGCAGCCAGTCTAAATCAGTCAAGTTGAACTGAAGCAGAAGGGACAAGGTAAAATATGTATGAGTGAACTCAGAACGCACCCTCAGTCCACAGTTGGACCGTGCTCTAACATCCTCTGACAACTGCTGCATCCTACTGGTGAGGTCCACTTGACTTCAAGTTGACGCGTCGCTGTGGTTGGTAGAAGATGCAACTCATCACAGATGGCGACTATTGCTCCGACAGGACAGCCAATCTGAATCAGTCGAGATGAAAGGAGGGAGATCGCACAAGATGAGGTGTAAGTGATCTCAAGACGTACCATCGGTCCACGATCGAACTGCTCTCCAAGGAATCCTCCGTTGACGACTGTTATCCTGCCGATGAGGTCCGGTTGACTCCATGTCCATGTCCATTTGGGCTGTTCAAGGCGATGCACACTTTAGTTAGCGACGATTAACACTTGGGGGGGGACTGCTATCCTGCCGATGAGGTCCGGTTGACTCCATGTCCATGTCCATTTGGGCTGTTCAAGGCGATGCACACTTTAGTTAGCGACGATTAACACTTGGAGGGGGCAGCCGGTCCGATTCAATTAATTGAAGAGATGGCACAAGGTGCCTCGTGTATGTTTGTCTCCAGACGCACCTCGATCCAAGACTGGAGCGTGGTCTCACGATTCCTCCGATCGGCTGGTACCTTTCAGGTGAACCGTGGTATGATCACTTTAGATCCTAACGTCTGTTCCATAATTTCCACCGCGAATTATTCCATCGAAATTCTTGGCTCCACGGAACATCATTTTTTTCGGCCGTAATCCGGTCGAAGACCATGTTTCTGGCCGTAAATATCCTACCGAAATTCTGCTTCATTATCCGCCAGTCAAAGAACGATCTTCTGAAACGGTTAAGAATCAACGAGACCTTTCATCTAGGAACATTGACCCAAACTTGAAAATCTAATGCGAACTCAAGGACACCACAGGGAAATGTAGGCCAGTTGTGGGATTCGGAAGTAAAGAGGTAAGCGGTGTACAATAGTGGAGAAAGAAGGGATTGAACCGTTCAAAACACAAAAATAGGACCCCCTTTCTCCATCGAAGAAGTGCTTTCGCAGTCTTTCGCGTTATGACACGATGATGCTAACTGCGAGAGCAGTTGAGCCCCTTAGCCGTGACATCGCTCCGCCCGCCACACCTACTCGGCCATCGAAGACCATACCACCGAAACGTAGACAATCGTGAGCAGTTTCTATAACGCGATTTCCACTACAGATAGTCTCTTCACAACCTACTACATTATTATTTTACTTTATTAAGCATGCTTATTTTATTTTGTTGAATATGCTTTTCCAGATAATTTCCTTCATCACCTCAAAAAATGTCTTAAGAGCTTCAAAATGCCGACATTAATTTTCATCCTTTCCTATTGTGCCTAAGTCCAACTAGCAAAAGCTTAAATTCCTCGAGGTTAATAGCTCACCTGGCACGAGTTCAGTGCCGACAACGATCCCAGCTGTTCAACAGTCTGCGATCGATACGGTCACACACGCTCAGCTGATCCGTCCACTGCTCGTTGGGCTCGCGAAACACTCTCCCTAAAAATGATACCGGCAAGAGAGATTGTATGAAATAAATCATCCGATCCCTATCCTCACAGCTTGTGGAATTTTTAGGTTATTAGGGAGTAGAGGGCCGTGAGACGCCAATTCCTCGAGAAATCTTCTTGTCTTTAAAGACACCAGAAGGGGGTAATTTTGGCTTACGGTAGAACAGACGTAGTGTGGACGAGTTAAAGTGGCCGCCATTGCACAAACTCGCCAATTTGACGCCTTGGCATGATGCCAAGAAGAGGTGTTTCTATCGTAAAGTTGTTTTTTCCTTTTACATTTTCCTTTGTTCTTTCTTATATTGTTTCTAGATAAACTTACATGAATGCTAAAGTAGTTGGGAATGGCCACTCCACTGCGCTAGGAGTGAGGTGCTACAACTAACGTTGGCCCACGGCCCGTCTCCTACAGCGGACAACTTGGAATGGATGCGCTGATGCGAATGGGAGCCGAATACACACCGCAGCGTCGCGCTTTCGAGTCCGGGTTTTTTCGCCTATTATCGCTTCTAACCTTGAGTGTTCGTTACAAAATGCTCATTTCTTTGCATCTTCCTCCTGTTTCGGACCCCCTTCCGGTTCCTTTAAGTCAGCAATGCCTACTTCGGTAGCTACTTCTCACATCACCTTCGCTGGGGTCATCCACATCTTCTATGATTCTTGCGGGTGGCCGAAATTCAGCCACAACTCTCACTGCACTGAAATTCAATCAGCTCAAGCCGCTTTCGTCCTCTTCTAGCGGATATTGCGAACGTCACAGAGCTCTTGTGGAGCGGCATCACAAGCAACAAACTGTTTCGACAGGTGGGACTGCGGACAGATTGGCTGTAGCGGTGCTTTTGAATATGCTCACCGCAGCTCCCAAGGTCGCCTCCAAATTCTTCATTATGGCACTGAAGAAATCCGCATCGCCCATCGAGGGAGCATGTCCCAGGCCTTTTTCCCGTCAAGGCCAATCTTTTTACTTCTCGAAGCGTTGTTGATATGGACTGTTCAAGATTAGTGACAAAATTGAATCCGTCGGAGAAGACGATGTCGCTGACGGCTACTGTCATCGGGCTGCTCCTATTGGTAAGTGGAAGTAGATGGTTCCAAGTCGACGCTGTCCTTCGAAGGTTTGCGAAAAAGGAACCCGAGAAATTCGTATGATATAAGGTGGAGTGGAGGCTTTGTTTGTTGTCTTTGTTTGCTGTTCCTGTTATTTATTGGTGCCCTCTTCTTATCCTCAAATATTTCTGATTCCTCGATTTCGCCGTATTTGAAAGTGCTACTCCAGTTCGAGGGGAAACTATGGAAAAATATGCAGTCCGCGTTTCCAATTCAAATCAAACGCTAGCCCAAGTTTTTTCGTCTGAGGCGTGAATGCAACATACGAAAAAAGAGTCAATGTGAAGAAAGGAAGGCATTATTTTCCGCGGCTTTATTTCTCATGCTATTCAACTTTACTGCACATGAGAAAAATTAAATTACTCCCGTGCTCCTTGATTTCTAACGATATTTCCATCCCTTTTTTTGGCACTCTACAGTAGGTGGGCGACTTTACAGAATGCCTCTCTTTCATCACATTGACCGGAAAGTGATTAAAAAATATAAGGGCTTAGCGTTAGGCATCCGCCGTTGTTGCCATGATTCTCTATAATGTCTCCCGTCGCCTGCCAATGGATGAGGCATCCCGAGTCTGAAAAAGGTACAGTCACCTTCATAGGACCGGTTTAGCTGCATTCTTACACACTGACGCGATCACGATTAGCGAGGCTCCGCAAGGGATTCAACAGACCATTGTTGTTTTCGAAGAAGAAAAAGCACGAAAAAGGAATGAATGAAAACAAAAATCGCAAACAAAAATGTTAGACAAAAAGAAATCAATCACCAAGCCTATCGATAGAAGAGATAGAGGATTTTCGCGCCTGTTATTGATGATCCAGTGGCCGCAGACATTGCTCATCTTCGATTTAGGGTAGGAGATCGAAAAGTCACCGGAGTGAGATCCAGAACGGCAATTTGTAGCATGACTAATAGGCATAAGACAACCGGTCGGTTATCGAAATCCCGATGAGATGGGCCACCGCTGTTTTCAATCGGATGGTCGGAGACCGAATAGCCACTGAATCAAGACAACGCTATCCGAGGAATCTCGTATAAGCTATCCATAGACAAAAAAAAATTATTGGAGGTGCGTGAGCCGCTGAGCAGCAGCAGGGGCCTCCTTCTGGTTGGAGCTAATCTGACGAGAAGCACGCATTGAGTAAATCGGTGTTCAGAAAAGACAAAAAGGCCACGTATTGTGTGAGACGCCTCAAAACCCTCAAACCTCCGCAGAACTGAATCAAAAAAGGCCGCCACAGGAACCTACGGCAAGGTGGCAAGCATAGCCAATCCCTGGCCTCAGTCGGCAACCCACGTACTAGATACTTCATTGGCTGCTTCAGAGCTGAAGTACCTTGAAAACGCCTATTCACGCAAACGATCGGACGGTAGGAGCAATCTATTTTTCCACTGTTTGCTTTATTATTCCTAAACGGGGAAATTCATTATTTTCAATAGTTCCTGGCGGGTGCCTACTTCTCACTTGAGATCGCCAATCATGTAGCGCCTGTTCTAGAACAATTGCCCATTCAGTACCCACAGTGCTAGAAATCCAGCCCAAGTGAGGCTTAATGCATAGCGCCATGTTTGAGTTCCAAATTCCACGAATGAGGAGAGCACAATTTCCAAGTGCAGATCGCACTGTAAGACCCCAGGGAAAAATAAGTTTTCTGAACGCGTCGGGTGTCTGAGGGCCTGACGAGGAGAATCAGAAGCAGAGACTTCAGAAGCGCGTTTACTAACCATGATACAGGAAAGAAGGAAAAGTAGGAGTGTCTGCAACTTTTGCAAGGAAAGCCCGTATTGTGTAGCCGAGGTACACAGTCAAAAAAATCGTCAAAAAATCGGTAGAAAAATCATGAGATCATAGTGAAGCTAGAACGCTTGGCAAGTACAACCAGCATTAGGCCTAACTCACGAAAGAGACGAGTGGGGCACCCATATTCCGACAGTGATGGTAACAGGGAGGTCTGTTAGTAGCCAGAAACGTTGCGTACGCAATGGGGTCAAAAAGTCAGAGATTCTGACGTTCGGCTTCCCTTTCGATCCCACATTCCCAAAAAAGGCGTTGAGAAATAACAAGTGCCCTCATGGTCCTTTTCCTCGAAACAATGCGCTCTTGCTTTTGGTGCTGAATGACAAAAACTGCTGTAAACGTGCTATGCCAGCAGGTAGAAGGACGTCTGAACAGGGTGACTTGTACAGATTGCTTCCACCCTCTGTACCCTTGTGGTGGCTGAACATATTTCTGGACTATTAGGTGGCAGAAAAATTTCTGCGACATTTTTGTACCCTTTTCATATCCATCTGCTATGTCAAAAATTGAACCCTGATTTTTGAAGAAATTGTTTCTTTGTTTATGATCAATCAGTCATAATGAGAATTTGTTCTGAAAAGGATGACCCTCTCCAAACCCATCCCAAACCCTTCCTTTCCATGACTGGTTCTGTTGGTATAGTATACAAAAGCTGTTTCCAAGCAGGTAAAAAAATCTTTAAAAAAGCAATAATGATCGATTTTCGTGGCCTCGCCACCTTGATTATCGATTGACCAAAATTTTTAATGACCACTTGATTCTTCAAAAAGCCACGGAAAACAGGTGGGGCCTCAGAACTTCTCTAGGATCTTTCCTCATACACGACTCGCTCCTTTTTCAACCGCTTTCTGAAGATTCTTCGCCTACTTGCCCAAGTGTTGACTGTTACGACTCCCTCCTAAGCGCTGGAGCCCAGGCGGCACTCGTGAAGAAAGGAAACCAAGATTAATGGCAGGAAATTGCTTCTTATGAACCCCACCGCATAAATTTCTGAAAGTTTCCCAAAAAATCTGGAAAAACGTCGCAGATTTTTCTCACAACTTGACATGTAGCTTATTACAAAAAAAAAGTGGAACGAAGCCAAGAGAGTCAAATCATTGAATCAGAAGTTCCTAACCCAAAGCAGGGATAGAATGCGTGGCAACAATTTTTCTACAAAAAAGGTAGGATGCGTTCTAAGCAACTCAGAAGCAGGTGATTATTCTCTATGGTTTCGACTAAATTCAAGAAGAACTCAGTGCTATGGAAGCATGCGGATGAGTGGGAAGCCTAGGGATGAAAGCAGCTTCGACGTCGGTGGAAATTTTACGTCTTCCCCTGACTTTCTTTGACCCAAAGACTGAGAAATAAGTATATAAACACCATATTTTCATTGAAAAAAATGAAAAATGTAAATAAAGTGGAAAGAAAAGAAATCAATAGCCAATTAGCCTGGCTGTGGTATCGAGGCAGGAAAAAGAATTTCGCGCCAGTTATCGATACCCGATGGCCCAGGCCACCACCGTGTTCGATTGATTGGTCGGAGATCGAATAGGTACCAAAGCAGGACCTACCACGGCGTTTTGTGTAGTTTATTGGGGAGCAGCGAAACAGCTGCTCCTGATATGCTCAACATTCTCTTCTTCTCGTCTTCTCTACCGTTGACCTTACATACTTTCTCTGTGAGAAAAGCGGATCGCAAAGAGAAACCCTTCGATGTTGGGTCGCTTTTGGGCAACTTTTCTTGAGAACTTTATTTGGCCATGGCAGAAGTTCAGCAAGTCTCCGAAGCCGACGAAGCTCACCCATGAAATTACCAGTCCCTGGCTAGCAAATTCTCCACTTCTGAACACTGTGCTGAGGTCAGCGTTAATCCACCAACGTGAAAAGAATTCACGGCAAATTCGCCAGCTTTCACCTACGAGCTTTCGCTACGCGATGTATCTCGCGCGTCACAAGGCACTGACCAAGAGCGTTAATAGGAATAACGCAACGTTGTGGTGTAGCAAGGATAGGGTATAGCTATATTGAATACGCATACACCCACACATTCATTGGTACCTTCCATTAGTCATAAGATCGGAGTCGTGAGTGTGTATCGTTGATGGTAAGGTCTACTACCCATTTCCTCCTGTGCACTAGTCCAAACGGCACTGTTCCTTCGACAGCCTGACATGCCTGCATGCCATTCCAGTGTGTTCACACCTCGTGCGACGTCAGCACACCGCAGGACGACGGCGAGGGTATAAAATAGGTGTTCATATAAGAAATGAAGAGCTATCACTAGATTAACATGGCTTTATAATGACACTACAACACCCATCGGTTCCTCTCTTCCTACTTAGAGCGGTTGCTTCGCCCTAGCATTTCCTGATCACAATCACTCACTTGCAGACTAATAGACATACCGACATACCTACAAACAGACACACAAAAGTGGTGGTTTGCGAGATAAAAGGATACTATCGACGGGCAGCTCTATAGCAATTTCGACTTTAAAGCGCATTCAATTATGTGAATCTTTAGAGGTGACAACGTCCGCATCGTGCAATCTCGGCTCAGATCTTTTCTAAGGCTGAGTTTATATCTTGCGTATCGTACGATTCGCCGGATCGCAAAAGAATCCTCAGACTGCAATGCAGGCTGCTGTCATGCTCTCTCACTTAGGTGTGCCTTTTTCCGAGTTCTTTACCTTTGTGGCCCTCCACGAAGCTGCTCCGTTGCCATTCATGACCCAGAGCGGTAAAGAGCTCGGGAAAGTAGCACATCTAAGTGAGAGAGCATGATGCAGTCTGAGGGTTCAGCGATTTTGCGATTTTGCGGATTGTACGATCAGCAAGGTATAACCTCAGTCTTATGTGGCTTCTATGGTAGCTCGACTGAAACCACCACTCAACTTTGCCAGCGCGAAAAATTTCTCATAACACAGCAAGTGTCTCCCTCCTCCAAAGGATCGAATCCCAGCATCTACCGAAACAGACCTGGCATGAAACGTCATTCCCGCCGTGAAAGGTTCAAATCGATGGAGCCCTTCTGTCACAGGCAGTAGGATCGAACTCAGTGACTGGAATGGAAAGCAGTGCCTAAATTACCGCTAAGGGAGCACTTTTCCATTCTCCCTCATCGCTCCATGGGTACTGTACGACAGCGACTAGAAACGCTGACACTGATGATGTTTGCATGTGGCTGAGTCCTAGTTAGATCTCAATTTTTGCCCATTTTCGCAAAGAAAAGGAGAATTAAGTTCTAAAAAAGTAACGATATCATTTCTAGAAGCGTTTGTTTCATCGGAATTAAACGCTCCACGTCGGGATGAGGTCACGATCGTTGGAACCCTTTTTCGCTTTAATGGTAGTTCCCTTAAATTAGGCTAGCTTCCCGTCGTTTTTCTACACCAATGAACTGATGTCCAACTTTAGCTATGTAACCAGAGGTCCCATGAAACGTATTCCGCACACTAACGACAGTTCCGCAACAACCCATGGTCTTTGAAAGAAAAGCATGAAAAATGCCCATTCGTATTTTTGAATAAATTTTTTGGTTTATCACGCCTCGAAATGTAGAGGGTTAAGATTACCTGCAACAATGCTAAAAAATGAAAAATCGGAGATGGCTTTCCGGGGAGACGTTTTTGCAAGGAGGGTCTCAAAAGCCAAGGGAATTGGTGCGTTTGTAGAGTAGGTTGCTTTGGGTATTGGCCTGAAAAAAATGCTCCCATCACCGAAAAATAGTTCGATCTCTGTGTTCTGAGAAGATACGTTTATTTTTAGTTTCCATCGAACCCATCGAACAAAACAATTACAATGGCATATATACACTCCTTTATAGATACTTTGCATGAAACGAAAACTACATCGATAAGCAAGGCAGCATTAACTTTGAGATAGTGTTCGTCATGGCTGTTTTCGACGACTGCTCAACATAGTTCTTTTGGCGGAAAAATCCCAGTTTCATTTCACCCCAATTAGCGTTTGTGGCTAACGCATTCGTCAAGTATTCAAACCCTGCCTACTGCAGAAACTCCGCCTACTTAACAGAGCATTTGCGATACTCAGAGATCGCATTTAACATAAAAGAAAAAGGAAGTCAGTTTTTTTTCTCAAGAATTTTTTGCGCACTTATTTTTTGATCGCGAATTTCCAAAAGCAGACGCCACAGAGCAAGGTCTCATTTAGTATGAAACCCAATAAAAACAAAGAAAAATTCGAGCAAGCTATTCATATTGAGCAGCCAGTCAACGTTGATTCTATTGTGAATATTGCTTCTAAGGTTAACAAGAGATAACTATAACAAAACATCTCGTCGTAACAACAGGTACGAACCTATACAATCATGAAGGATTTCCTTTACTTCACTATATGATCAATGTATGATGTAATAATTGCAACTTCTGAATAATTTGAAAGATTTGGAGAAGCAACAGATTTCTCCTGAGCAACAGATTTCTCCTGTTTGCACTGCTTTTAAACAAAAATCTGGATATGCAAAAAAAGATGCTGATTTGTACACAACACGCTGAGTACCCATCGATGTTACCTGAAATATCACTGATTATTTCGAACAAATGTTCACAAAAAACCTTGGAAGACACCGGAAGGGGGTAACTTTGGCATACGGTAGAACAGACAAAGTGTGGACGAGTTTAAGTGGCCACCATTGCACAAACTCGCCAATTTGACGCCTTGGCATGGTGCCAAAAAGAGATGATTCTATTATAAAATTGTTTTATCCTTTTACTTTATCCTTTGTTCTTTCTAATATTGTTTCTAAATGTACTATGAACGCAAATGTAGTTGGGAACGGCCACTCCACTGTGCTGGGAGTCAGGTGCTACAACTAACGTTGGCCCGCGGCACGTCTCCTACAGCGGACAACTCGGAAAGTCAGTGTTTCGGATGCGAATGGGATGCGAATACACAACGCAGCGTCGGGCTTTCGAGTCCGGGTTTTTTCGCCTGCTATCGCTTCAAATCACTGTTCGTTACAAAATGCTCATTTCTTTGCATCTTCTTCTTGCCCTTCCTGTTCCTTTAAGAACCACAGAGTATGCCTCCAGTGTTAGTTTCGTAAATGAAATGATTGGAGGAAATCCTTCATTAAATTTTAATCCATTTTCCAAAACCCTAAATCTTTTTATTAAGGAAAATTCTAATCTCCTCAAAATCATACATTCTCCCGGCATTGCGAGGTTTTTTTAAGCACCCTCAATATGCCATGAAAACACTTCTTCAGTTCACGGTATTCAAAAACCAAGCAGTCATCGTTTAGCAAAGCGCCATGAAATTAATATCATGGAGGAATTTGTAGTGCGTTTGCATCTGTGCAAAAAGGGTGGGGTCCACGAGGTCGAATTTCCGCTTCGCGGCGTTTCACTCGCGGCGCCCCCGTACGACTCGCCGTATCGATTGCCCTTGACCGGCCGGCTGAGCGTGACTGCGTCACGTCTGCGCTTTCCACCCATACCACACTGCCTCGCTTGAAGTCTGCCATCCCCTGCCACTGGCACTCGCACCCGCTGTGCCGCTCATCGCGCGCGGCCGCGCGGAAATTCGACCTCGTGGACCCCACCCGTGCAAAAAGACGTGTGAACCCACTATGTACTATTCAAGACCCCATGTGGATTGAAACGCGAGAAGCAGCTGGGTTATGGGGAAATGATCACGATGTGGGAGAAGATGCTTTATCATAGCCGCGTGACAGTCGACCACTGCGACCTAAGGGTCATCGATCATCGACGGGGTGCACAAATCACATAGTATTACGACGTAATTAGCGTAATCCAGTCAATGAAAGCTGATGATGACGATGCTCTACGCTAATTACTGAACAATTCACGACCAGGTAGAAGGTTGAAGTTCAGTATTATATTTCATGGAGAAAAGTCCATTTAACACCAATTCCACTTTCATAAAATTCCACAAAGAACTGACGTAAAGTCCTGATCCTCTGTCGGTTACCCGACTGAACGAGGAATGCGAAACAACGAAAAACTATTCAACTAGAACGACAAACATCTCCAGATATGTACCTGAAGCCAGCGAAGATAAGCCTGGGACAACAAGGAAAAACAAATTTCCAGAAAAAAAAACCCACCGTATTTTCTTTTCTATCACCAACGCCGTAGCTTCCTTTCGAGATCGATGTCCCTCTTCTTCAAAGTGACACGACCGCTGTGGTGAGCATACGCGCCGGCATTAATGAACATCTCCATCAAAAACGCTTCGGCAGCCTTCAAAAAGAATTTTCAAACATAATGCTGGATGATCACACATAGTACCTTGAACATCATACCTCTTGTAAAGCCTCTTCTGCAACAGAAGCGACGCGATACTTTGTATGAGGACGCAGTTCGTATAACACCTCTCGAATAATGCGTCGCATGGCTCTCTGTAATTGTCAAGATTATAACAATCAAAAAGGATAACGAATAGAACGCACCTTTGAGAACAGATAATCACGTGTGGACTGTAGCTTTTCAATCTCTTTTGTCGCTTTATCCACAGCATGGAATCGCTTCCGATTTGATGGCGACGCGTCATCATCTTGTTCCCGAATGTTGGGCATCATTGGTATAGAGGAGTCACGAGGACTTAAAAAATGCAAACTAGCAAGAAAAAACACTAGAAGAATGAAATAGAAGGCACACGATAACTCACACTTCTAAGGGAGCTTCTCGATGATCAGTCATGTATTCGTTGACCTGCAGCCTTTTCATAGGTACACGTTCCGTTCTTTGCTGAGGATATCTGTAAGAGCACCCGGTTTTATTTAACTTACAGCTCTTCTAGAAGTATGAAAAATAAGCATGAGCAACGAGTATAACGGAAATCCATGGTAACACCCAAAAGTTGATCACAGTCGCAGAAAACCCACCTATAGCTTGGTTTTTTGCGATAGCTATTCAAGTGGTCATCTACCATGTGTTCGTTTCCGCTCTGCTGTACTCTCGAATATGATGGGTTGAGGTTTTCGCGATCATCAAGTTGCCTGCTAAAACTGCAAAATAGAATTTGTTAATAATAGCAGTAAGCTGGGCACTTCTTTTTTGGATGGGAACGGATCCATACAACTGCAGCGCTTGCAGTTTTACAAACCGCACCCGCAAAGCAACCTTAATTAGTGGCCTCTGACCAATGCAGCAGTGAGCGCACACTTTATCCCGATTTCATTGAGTGTTTTCAAACCGCATTTCCAAGACTATCGATACTTTACAATCAATCAAACCGACAAGTCGACATCATGGGGCGACCACGTAGTAACGTAATGCAACCTATTGACGCTATCCAGGTGCAAGAAGCAAGCGATTTTCCACAATAGATGCGGTGACTTTGGAAAATCTTTCCATGCGTGGACAGATCTCGACAAGTGCTCCAGTTCGAAGTAAATATCGTAGACTTCCTTAAGCGGACCAGTGCTGCAGATGACTTCATATTCGCAATTAAGGCGAGCGGTTCTACTTCTTACAAAAAAAAAAAAAAAAACTTCGGTTATATTTCGTCACGAGTTCAGCACCCAACCCACCATTTTGAAAAAAGGATGCGCTATAAGCAGAGAGGATTTTTCGGCATTCTTTTCATTTGCGGGGTCAACTGGCGTTCTTCCGCGCCCCCGGAAACGGGCTCAAATAAACATACTGCCGCGAGGTAATTAATTTTCCTTTCTATAGCCAAATTTGGAGATTTCCAAGGGCACCAGGAAGAAATTTCTTTCGTGACAGGAAGACATTTCCTTTGTGGACGAAAGAAATTTCCTTTGTGGCATTCAAACATACCTGCGATTGTCCATTGGTCTTGCATAGCTTCGATCAGTCGTATATTCACTCGTACTATCGAAATTCCGAATAAAACCCGGGTCCATGCGGTGACGACTGTACTGTTTTCTAAACTGACGTGCATCACATTAGCAACGCCTTTTTCCACAAATAATGGTGCACTTACACCTAACGAAGCAGCGATTTCGCAAGCCACGGAATCGCAGAATCACAAAATCACATGTCGCGACACGTAGGAATGACAGTAGTGCTTACATGATCGCGGTCAATCACACAGTCTCTCCCCTAAGCGATCTACCTTCGACCTTGCCCTCTATGAGTTTATTCCACTCACGGCCAGGGTAAAGCGTCCAGTTGAGGAAAATTTTCAAAAAAAAAAAAACGACCCCTCCAAAAAGGGAGCCTCAGTACGACCCCCCCCCCCCCTTTCTTCAGGTTTCGCTTCTTCTGTGGTTTCTACCAAGCCAGTGCGATCCACCAGGAAAATTAAGAGCCTATGGTAAAAAAATACTGAGGCCAAACCAAACTCCTGACAAAAGAGAGAAATAAGAACCTAACAAAACTCAGTACTCATATTCCAGAATAAAATCGTCTAACATAAGAACCCTACAATTCCAATATTTATATTCCGGAACGAAATCGTTGCCGTCCACTGATAATGTGCTCGTCCTCGACAACGGAGAAGGCTTTTACAGCCATGCAAGTTATAGGGCAGAAATAAAGGATTAAAAATAAGAATAGGAAAGTTGAAAAGTAAAAGGAAAGCTAAAAAGGAGCCATGTGATACGCTCCGCAGAGCCCCAGTTGATTGCTGGTCGCTACTGCGTCTGTGCGCAGCGATCACGATGGAGCGCGTTGCCTTCCCCATACTGAATTCCGACATTTTTAAAATACTTTAAACTTTACCTTGAGCCCATCTTTCAAACAGCTGTGAACTGTTTTCCTAATAACTCCCTCAGACCTATTAGCCGTTTGCTTTCCCTAATGAATGCTTAGTTCTCGATATGGGTTTCCAGATGAGGATAAGATGAGGAAAATTTTGAGGTGTTTCATTCAAATGGCCATAATTCCCTTCAAACTTGACCATATGAGTGCGTTTTGGAGAGGCGGGGTCTGCTAGGTTGTCGCTTTTCAATGACTACCTGAGCCATGCCATATCTTCAAAACGAAGGAAATTATTTTGAGGTAAGCCAGATGAGGATTAGATGAGAAAAATTTCGAAGTGTTTCATTCAAATGGCCATAACTTCCTTCAAACTTAACCATATGAGTGCATTTCGGTGAGGCGAGGTCTGCTAGGTTGTCGCTTTCGATGACTACCTGAGCTATGCCATCTTCAAAACGAAAAGAAAAATTCAGGAAAGCTAGTTGAGGAAAATTTTTTCGCCGAATTTGCGAGATCTTCTCAAGATTAAATTTCTCTAGTATGCATCCTTCGCTCTCGAAGGCCTAGTGGGAGGGCGAGAAGCGTCGGTCAGCTTCTCTGTGGGATGCGCCATGCATGAGGATTTCATCCACATTCTCAATGAATGCAAACGTCTTTCCGGTCCTCATAGTGGCCGCTAACACTAGATTACGCACTTGCTATCGTAGTAATATATGAAATAAGTCCATATCAGTTAATTTTTCTTTTTCATCTCATAGTTTCTGGAGTATTCATCCACGGTGATACCCGTGGATAGATGCCGCTTCCCACGGCTAATCGGTATATTTCGGAGGTGTTTCTGTACGTGAAATCGGTGCCAGCGGACCAATGGAAGGGTCACTGGCATTGGTTGGCTTCGTTGTGGATCGCGCCATGCATGAGGTTTCCATGATGATTATGTTAGTAATCGGCTTCATCATCCCTCCCCTTACACTTTAGACCTCAGCCTGAGAAATTCTGTTGATCACTGCCTACCTTTACGATTACGGCCCCCCCCCTCCTAGCGGACCAAACACGACCCCCCCCCCCCGTTGAGGATTCCTCAACGGAGGCTTGACCCTGCTCACGGCGACCTAATGACAAACTTCTTATAAGCTTCATACGCAGCGGAATTCACGGCTTTGCAATTTAGCAGAATGGTAGAGTAGCACAATCGTCAGAACGATACGTAGCTAATGTCAAAACTTCAAAGTGATTACAAGTGGTTTGCTAGGTATGACAGCAGCTTGATACGAAGAGCTGACTATGAGCTAACCTTTGTGCCGGGCGGTTGCTATACCCTGGTTCTTCCACCATATACTCATTCCTTGTTCCAGCTGTTCTCGATTTTGATTTGTTTCTGCCTTCGTTTCCAACATACCGCTTACTGAAAGTTCCCAATTATGATTAACAAACAGCGTCGGACTCGGCGATATTGTGGTGTCGCAACTCCGCCCTCCAATTTGCAACACTGCAAAATCTCGCGTATCAAAACCATTGCAAGAGTGCGACACCGTAAAATCAGCGGACACAGTTTGGCGTCAAGTTAACGGTAGCTTCGAAACAAGAAATTGAATTACTTCGAAGACCAGAAGCGCTGGAACCCTCTGTGACCCGCAACCCTTACCTGCGATTGTCCGTCGGCCTCGCATAGCTCCGTTCAGTCATGTATTCGTTCGGGCCATCAAAATTTTGCGAGAAGCTTGGATCCATGCGCTGGCGAACATTCTGCTCTCTGATTAAGATAATAGGGCACTATTCCACTATCACTACCCCAGACACCGCGAGCTGGTCAAAAAAAAAATTTTTTTTTGCTGAAACTTTGTCCAGGCGGGTTATTTGGGGTGCTGATCACGTATATGACATCCGTTTTGGGTGTATGTCGTTTGGCGCGGCCTTTGCAGCTAATTTGCCAATGGGGCGCATGGGCCGTTTGGACTCTCCCAGATTTACCTAAGCTTTGTCAGAGGAGGAGCTTTGGCAGTGCCCCATTGGCAAATTAGCTCCAAGGGGCCGCGCCAAACGACCGTCTCCCATCCGTTTTTGGTGTTTGCGCCAATTTGGTGTAATTGCACCATGTTGGTGCAACAACTCGTTTTCACCAGAATCGCTGAAACTTTGCCCAGGGGGCTTACTTGGTGTGCTGATCACGGATATGACATTGGTTTCCAGTGCGAGCGCCGTTTTCAGCGCCTTTCAAGATTGCGCCAGTCATGTTCATTTCTGCTACAGTGCATATATAGCTGGAGAGCGTCATATTTCCGCTATCATCTTTCATTTGATACTATCCTACAGTCATCATTGCACACTCAAGTGTATATTTTCGCCTAAGCCTGAAAGAGAAGGAAAGGTTTCCTTCCTCCTCAAGGCTTAGGCAAAACTTGCGGAACAGCGTGATGCCCCCACTATATTTGCACTGCAATGGAACTCAACGACGCTAGCGCCTCGAACGGATGTCATATTTGTGTTCAGCACCCCAAATAACCCCCATGGGCGAAGTTCCAGCGATTTTGGTGAAGACCAGTTGTTACACCGACATGGTGCAATTGCACCAAATTGGCGCAAACACCAAAAACGGATGTCATATTCGTGATCAGCATCCCAATTAGCCCCCCTGGGCAAAGTTTCAGCGAAATTTAATTTTTTGCCCAACTCGCGGTGTCTGGGGTAGTGATAGTGGAATAGTGCCGATAATAGTACTGTTTGGCACTGGAACTTTTCTCACCATTGATACACTTAGAGCTATCTAAAACCTACTTTCGCATTGGGCGGCTGTTATATCCGCGTTCGTGTGCCATGCATTCACTTCTAGTTCCATTCATTCCCGAATTCGATGGGTTTCTATCTTCCTGTTCTGCATAGTGCCTACTGAAATATCAGAAAATGTCCAATAAAAAGAGCCGTCACATGAACCACCAACTCCACAAACAAACAAGATGGATAGCTTCTTAGTCGAACACCATTCATTTGATCAATACTGCAGCCCTTACTTCCGATTTTCAAGTGGCCTTGCATAATTTGGTTCCTGAGTCATATATTCGTTTGGTCCATCGTAGTCAGCAGATCTAGTTCTGAAACGGTAACGAGGATATTTTGACGGAATGAGGATCAACATTTCCATTTCCCGAATACCGTTATGCGGAAATGGCCACAACATCATTAACTAATACCAGCGTATAATGAGGCTTCATCAGAGAACTTTCTGAATAATTCCGATAGATGGAAACTGTCTCCATCCTCCCTCCCCCGCAAGAAAAAAAAATTCGGTGAAGATGCGTCTACATAAAAAATATGTGCCATTTTAAAACACCAAACAAAAACTTACGAAGTTCCTCGATCATCCTGCCTAGTGGGCGACGGGGGATACTCCACATAATACTGAGGTTGTGCTCGATCACGTTGAAAATGTGAATCGTCCCTAAAGAGCAGGAACTCTAGCAGTTTACTAGTAGTTTCGGTGCTATGAGAATCATTGAAGCAAACAGCTTTGCGTTGTGCTTTTTTGCATAAGCACAAGCATTTTTAAACGATTTCTTGGAGCATAGGTGTGAACGAGCAATTTCTCCACATGTAGGCAGACATATTGCAGTACATTAACACATATGAGGTTGTACGAATTGAAACTGTAAATTTCTGTTTGCGTTATGGGCGAAAGCTACAAGGACATTCGAGTGTGGAGGACAACACACTTTCAAGAAACCATGTAATCCTGAGAAATAAGTAGGATTTCGAGAGAAAACATTTAATTTTGGTACTGTCAAACTATTACCGTCCAGTAATTGCGGTAAAACCTATCACTTCCAATATAGCTGTAAAAAATTTTTGGTGTGAAACCAGGAACAAATGCCTTGCATAATAATCTCACACAGAAGCATTGTTCTCCATATCGAAACCTATCCTGCTTCCCTCACACCTTAGGGACCTCAAATTCAGCTAAAGGAGCAGGGTTGCCAGGGATTCCGGTGCTACATATGGTGTAACACGATTTGAAGGGTGTATAATATCATCTCGCCATACAAGCGAAACAACCAAAAAAACATCAGTCAATTATGTGTTGAAAGTAGCCCATGCGCCCCGTAGCGCTGTTCCCAGTTACCACAAACTGATGTTGCTCAAGCCCCGCCCCCGATCCACAAAGGCCGTGTTCATACTTTGCGCACCGGTGGTAACGGCTTCGGTGGCAAAGTATGAACGCGGCCTAAGAAGTAATAAGGGCAACCAAAACAGCGTAAAAGCACTGGCGAGTGACCATTTTTTGATCACTTTGCTCACAATGGAAATATGCAATGGGCAAGTCAAGTAGTGAGAGACAAGCCAAATAGCTGTGCTGATGGTTATTGGGGAGAGAGGGAGGGGGGTTGACGTTCAACCCCCGAAATTGCCTAAGCTTTGAGGAGTGAAAACATTCATTTCCCTGTTCACTGTTCCTTAAGCGAAAACATACACTGCTGTGTGCAAATGATCGAGGGATATTAATAGCCTCTAAACGACAGCGCAGAATGAGCGTACTTCATCTACCCTAGCATCAACGGCCCTAACCACAGATTTATTACAATTGCGTCTGAAGAGAGATTTTGAGCGAAACAATCACATCAATCAAACAATCCAGAATAAAAGGTGGTTATCAACCAACCCAGCCCAGCCGTCGAAATGATAAAAAGCGATATTCAATTTAGAAGAAGGAGAGGGTCAAAATCTAGATGATGAGAAAGATTCTGTAAAATCCATGTTTCTATATGGGTGCTAATGTGGTATAGTGAGGTACTGCACTAAGCTTTAATGTAGGGGTGTAGGGCGAATACACACCTGTGTGTACAAACAGATGATTGTAGAACGGTTCGGAGTGAGGGACGACAACGCGATAATGAGTGTGTGTCCCCCCCCCCCCATAACTATTAGCACCTTGATATGAATGTTGAGTACAGTAACAGTAGCTTCACAAAACATGTATGTATGTACATCAATGAAATTTATGACAACTGACAGGTCTCAAATCCAGACACTTGCCCCTTCTCTCATGAAATAACCTAACACATACAAAAGAGCTAGAAACATTCAGAGCGTAAGCTACGTTCAAACACAAAAAAGAAACTCACTCCATAGGAACTTCATGGATAACTTCACGCGTTACTAGCCTCATCGTTACTCGACCTTGGGGAAGTAAGGGTTCCGGTACCGGTTTTATACGCACCATTTCTTCACCGGTTTTCAAGACGAAAAACTCATACCTAGAAGAGGAACGTTTCGGTAGCGAAAACTATGAAACAAGATAAAACGAATCAGTTAAATGAGGGACCAATGCGGTAATCGTCAGACAGACACTACTGATTGAAAAAACAAAACAACTATATGAGAAGTTTTATACAAATTATAATACATGTCATCTATGCACACGAATCGCCCGGTCAATACTTCTCAAATAGAGAATCTAAACATCGGAATTTTTTACTTATGAGAATATAAAGCCTTAGGTATGCAATCAAAAGAAATCGTTCATATCATCACAGCAATGGAAATGAGACTAGAGAAATTACTAAAAAAAACCCGCGTAAATATCGAAAATGGACGGTTAAAATGACTGTATAAGTAGCTATTAGTGAACCTATTGATATACTAGAAACTTTCAAAACATTTTCTGAGAATCCATCCTAATAATTAGAGATTATTCGGCTTATACAAACAAGTCATTTTAAGAAAGGGTGACTCAGAAAAGATTAGAAAAGATACATTTGATCCCTGAATTAGTACATACATTCGCGAGGCCTTACAATATCTGATAAATCTCATAGTAATACTGGCAGAACTTTCCACTTGAAACTGTTGTATTATGCACATAAAAATAAAAATCACGGGCTAACTTTCAACTAGAATCGAGCTCATCTGTAAATCGACAAACGTCTCCAGATATGTACCTGAAGCCAATTAAGATAAGCTTGGGACAACAAGGAAAAACAAAATTTCTTAAAAAACCCACCGTATTTTCTCTTCTATCTTCTCCCTCCGTTTCCTTTCCTTTTCCTCTTTTTCCTCTCTTGCACGACGTACAGCCAGTCCAAGCCTGACCGTACCACGTTCACGCTCATCCGGTGCTTTACCGTCTAATTTCACCTGCAAACAATGTGTACACTCAACGAGCCTTTTAGGAAAACATCACGGAAAATCTTCCCTTTTTTCCATTATAAGCACGGGATTAGGGCGGTGGGGTGTAGCGACAAGTGGAGTGCTTTCCCATTCTCGAGTACAGGGATCAAACCAGGCATCCACGCCCGCCCAAGCCAACCATTCCGTCCCTCCGGGGTAGGTGGATTAGTATCAGACTCATCTTTAGTATAAAAGCACTAAGGAAGGCCCATGAGGTCATGGTGAGCTTTTTCAAAACGGTTTTTTGCATTTTATAGGGTCACATACATGAAGCAAAAAACCGGTCTCAAATTCGGCTAAACGGTTTTGGGGGGGTCAAAAAATGAGTGACAAAAGTTACTTGGAAAGAAGCAATTTTGACCAGTTTGTTGCAGTGCTTTCCAGCTGTGACCTTCAGAATATGCATATCAGAAGACTCCTTTCGGACCGACGCTAAAACCAATGCGAAATGAATCCAAAATGTGGAGTCACCTTTGGTAACCAGTAAATGAGGCGTAGCAAACTCATAGCGGATGCTCAGGTCCTACCTTCTGCAGTGGTTGGATGGCCGAATGGATAAGGGGACGGACTGGCATTGGCACGGTGGAGGGGCTGGTTGTGGTTCGAGTCCCGTCGCCCTTTTCGCTTTTGCATTTTCTTGATTTTCTTTGTCCAGCACTAAACTATTTGCGCACATGCAAAATGACTGCAATTTTCGTTACTGGTGTACTAAAGTGACCTCACTTGCAAGCTTTCAGTGGTTGAAGTGTTTGGACTCTTCGGCGCCCGTAGCACGTGTGCCATGCGTTTTCCTGCGAAACTAGTGTGATATTCGTGCTCAGGAGACCCAATTAGCCCTGGATACAAAATATTGTCCAAATTGAGATTTTGACCCAAACTCGAGACAGTGACATGGACATGAGCACATAGTCACTGCTCTACTTGTACTAACGAACAAATAGCAGCATTGCTTAAATTTAATGGAGCATGTGTAGAATCAACGAAATCCGAGTGAACTGCACCTAGCAACACCATGCGATGGCAAAAGATAGCAAATATTTCTTTATATCGGCTACCGACCTCCTTCCGTTGAGTGCACTTTACTATGGCAGTAGTAGTACTAGTGGTCGCCCAATTTTTCGAGCTTAGGTCCAAATCACGATTAGGCTGAAAACTCGTTACCTAGGGTAGTTCGATCCCCTGAGCATGAATATCACATGCACTTTGCGGGAAAACGCCTAGTTCTCCTGTTATGAGCGTTGGCAGGTCCAAACCAATCATTCCCTCAGTACGCAAAAATACTGGAGATAGCGGTTCCCTGGCAGAATAAAAATTGATTCTACACATATCTTGCACATATGGTCTTACATGAGCACAAAAGGATGAAAATTAGAAAAATGCAAAAATTTGTCCTCAGTGGGGATCGAACCATCAACTATTTTCTGGGCCCCCCAAAACCATTTAGCCAAATTTGAGACCGGTTTTTTGCTTCGTGTATGTGACCCTATAAAAAGCAAAAAACCGTTTTGAAAAAGCTCACCATGACCTCATGGGCTTTCCGTGTGAGTGTACATCGGCTGGCCCTTGCAAGTGATTGTATAGGTCAACTCACATTTACCTGCCACCACGGTTCTTGGAAGGGATTCATTACTGCCATGAACTTTATCCTTTCAACTGTTAAGCAGGGGATTACTCTCTCCTTGACAGAATATAACATACCTCCCAATTTCTCTCTGCAAACGCTTCAGGTAAACGTGTTCGATACTCCACCACTATTCGAACTGGGTTCTTTCAGATATAGTGCTTCCAAACATGGTAGCGATCCTCACGGATATACTGACTCCACTGTTTCGATGGCATTACATCGTAAATCAAGATACTCCAATGAGTACATTCGTGAAAGAACTAAATAAACAAATTTTAAAAAAGAGCTCCTTTACAAGGAACATCTCTCGGCAAACAAAGTGAGAAAATTCCACGGAAAAATCTATCGATATTAGCAAAAGGATTAGATACAGTACTATGATTTATTTTCTATTGCCAAGCGGTTGCTGGTCCAAAAATTTACGAGACAAGCGTGCGCGTCACGTGAGTGGTAGACATGTGACTTAGCATCACACCTTCAAAATCGCATCTCACTCGATTGCATTTTCTTTCTGAAACATAATAGACTGGATCATTGGGTTGTCTTGTTTGTGTTTGTGTTGCCTGTTTTGTTTGTCTTGGCAGCACACTGTCTACAGAAAGAGGTTGACAGAACAAGATGGAACATGATGTGCACCCAGCAAACTTCTTTCGGCCCAAGTAGTATAGTGGTTAGTACTCCACGTTGTGGCCGTGGCGACACAGGTTCGATTCCTGTCTTGGGCATTCTTTTGCATAGAGGTGTTAACAGAAGAAAGTTCCTCCTTTTTCATACTGCGACAGACTGGATCTTGAGTAACAGCACACAGCTCAGATGTCACACATGATAGTCCCCCATGTACTCCCCACATTCGGAACATGAAACAACCAAGCAACATCTCCTCACGAATCTAATTAGCGATCCATATTTATTAATTTCACCATCCAAGGTGTGATGGTTCACCAAAAACATCCTTGATGGCGTTATTTGAAAGTATCAGTTTTTTAACATTCCCTAACAACTGATTCCATTGTTGCACTGATGATATACCGTTCTTGAAAATTCAGCAAAATTAAGCATAACTTCACATCTAACACTTTTTTCTCACTTTCGCACTTCGAATGATCTCAGATACGGCTTTGATCACCAAAAAATTTATTCACATAATTTGTTCGAAAGCAAACGTGACAGTTCCAAAATTCCATATTCCAAAAAAGTTATTAAGATCCTCTCAAAAAGATGGATAGTTGAAGGTGCTAGACCTGATTAGCATGAACGGAAGCAAGATATTCTTCGCACGATCCATTCAAATGTAACTGTAGGGTATTTAACTGCAATGTATTCCAGCAGGCACAGCAGACCCAAGAAAACTGTTTTGAATCGCATTGCGCTGAAGAACGAAATCGGTGAATCAAAAAAATTTTCCACATTTCTCCGCGCCATCATCCCCCGATAAACAAACATCTTTCTCCGTAATCCCAGGAAATCGATCAAACTTTTCATAAAAGACAGCGTGATCCCCACCAAGCCTGGAATATGATCAAACTTATCTCATCACAGCCCGTTAAAACAGAATAAGTGCGCATTTGTCCTAGAACTCATGATAACCAGGATTTTCAACCCTACTGAGTTTGCGCTGTTTTTCAGATGATTGCAAGATATCGCTCCGGAAGACTTTAAAGATTGCGCTTTATTTCGCACTGTTATTCAGCCCAAGTAAGGAGAAAATCCCACGGAAGTGCGCTTTTCGCACAACCCAACCTAAGTTCCAACAATAACCAAAATAAACAATAACAGAAAATTTTAACCAACTCATGAAGACAGGTCTAATTCAGTAAGGCACGTGAAATGCTGTAGATATCCACTAATTTCCGTCACACTGTTATGGCCGATATTTAATTTCTGTACACTACCGAGAAGACGTTAACCATATCGATTTTTTCTATAACAGATCAAATGAAGCCAGTTCGGATACGCAATCGAAACTTACAACATTTTCATCAGTTTTCTTCAGGTCATTGAACGAAAAATCAACTTCTTCGAGACATTGCCATTGTTCTTGTTCACTAATTGGCAGCACTTGATCCTTATCCACCAAAAAGTCCTTAAAGACACCGCTGGGAGTAAATTCGGCAAATTGGGGGATTACGAAAGTAGAAGTGCTCAGCAATATAACAGTAGAGAAGAACGACATAAAACGGTGAAAAAACCGAGAAATAAAAACCCGAAAATCCTCCTTCTTTCTCTCGTCCTCTGCGTCTCTAGCCGGTGTGGTCTGAAGACAGGCCAGTCTGAACCAGCCGGCCGCGATTGTTTTCCCGCCCCTCCACGGCGACTCCCCCGGCCGCATAACCGCATAACGACATGACGTGTTGCGGGGTCGTCATAAGACCCCAAGCCGCGTTTTTTTTAATGCAATTTTCATCACATGTGACCTCTTCTGAAGTAGAAAATTCATTTCAGAGAACATCTACACCCAGATCTCAGTTCTCCCTTAACCCCACTGGTGCCTTTAAGGTATCCTACAATTAGCAGAAGCCAAAGTACTTGAGGAGGTCAACTATGTATTGATGGTTTTTCAGTTGTACAAGACTCGAAAGCGCACTTTTGCATTAATTGCATAGAGTGATTGCGCAATGGATAGGCACTGTGGCAGGGAAGCAATAACGCGGGTTCTGTCCTAGCAAAAGACTGTGAACTGTGAAAACTGTGAAACTGTGAAAACCGTTTTATCCATGCGTGAACGTGGTCAGCAACATATAATACAGCAAATGACGCCACTACCACAACCATAGCAAATGTGGGGTCCGGTGGAGCTGAGGCCATATTTCGATGATTGTTAAAAGAGGACATATACAATGACGTGTTCAATTACAGCCTTCAAGTTATGTGTAGGACAGATTAACATTCAAATGCCACAACGATTATTCACGGACATGTATGCATGGCGCATCTCAGGTAAAAATTGACTTACAAAGAGAGCTCATTGTTTTTGAATTCGATAATCCCAACTGACTTTCTCCTGGCAATCAATGATTCGAGCTCAACTCGGGCACAATCCCTTCATAATTTCTAACCCAAGGCTGTTATGTCCGATCCATCAAAACTAACTCGAGATTATATATAGAATATGAACGACCAGCCGCCGAAGGGTACGTTTTCTTATGTTCAAAACATGTACCTCGGATGCGTCCGTATCCGAGATCTGTAAGCGGCTTACTCTCAGTCTGCTTGAATCTGAATATAGGATAACCTAACGACTCTCTTTTTGCTGACTCACCCACACGCTTAACAGATTTTTACAAAAGTGTAGACTATACGAGAGTGAACTCCACACGATGTTCGATGTGCCCACGTAGCCTTTTGCTCCACGAATCTTTAACGCTCGAACACGAGCAGAAAATCGATGGTATTGCCGATATCCGCCACCATTCGTGGATCTGAAGTGTGTCAGAGGAATACTGCAACTGATAAGCATAACAAAGTAGCTGCCACTCAGTTGCAAACGCTTGCAATGCATGGTTGAGTAGTGGTGGAATGGCAACTTGTATCGGAAATGCAAGCATTTGTTCAAAGCATCCTATATCATGTGTAACGACTACCAATCCAAAGGGCACGGAGGCTACTATTAGAGTAAAATTTCATATTTGCCGTATAAGTATAAATATTACGCCGTAGCATTTCACAAACTAGTTAGCTCAGGAACATAAACACATCATGTTCAGGGATGTGGGCTTCGACAATAAGTTCTTCCAGGTTCAAAGCATAAAGTGTAAGTACTAAGCAGATATAGATGAACCATTGAGTCTCGCCGACAAAGAGGATCACTTTTATAGAAGGCAATATCCAACTCTGACACTAGTTGATTTCTCTTCAGAAAATTCCACATCCCAGACACATACCTCGTATGGGTCTTTCAAGAAATTCCATGACATTCATAATTCCGAAGATGATTCAGTGACAGATGGCGGGCACTTCCACTCTAAGGCCGCGTTCATACATTGCGCACGGACGCCGTCGCCGCCGGTGCCGGCGTCGTATGCCCGCCGCCGACGACAGCGTCAGTAGATAATGCGCTCTGTTTGCAAAATTCTTGACCCAGTTACACTACAGTTACACTACTTCAGTGAGAACCCGCTGCGAATCTTGGCGTACAGCCAATTCAGCTTGTTTTCAAGTACTTGTTGATTTCGCAACGTGTCAGCCCATGTCCGACCTCCTCCGTAGAAGGTTCTACTCTACTGCTTCTGAACGCGAAAGCATTGCTTTTCCAAGATATGCTGGCACAAGACGTGACAGTCCCCGCTTCCGTAAACACCCACCAGCTCCAGCAGATCGCCGTCGCTATGCGAGAAAAGCGCCTGAGAAGGGCCGCGGTCAACATCCTTCATGATGACGCCCGCTCTCACGTCGCGAAGAGTACCCAGACGAAGCTACAGGAGCTCGGCCGGGATGTGCTGCCCCACCCGCCATATTCTCCAGACATTGCCCCTTCAGACTATCACCTTATTCATCCTCTTGAATCCTTCCTGACCAAGAGAAAATTCGCACATTATGACATGCTTGCAAAGGCGATCGCTGACTTCTTCGATTCTCAGAAGCCACAGCTCTGGGAGAAGGGAATCAACGATCTAGCTATTGGAAGAAATAATAATAAAAAGTGGTGATCGGTAAAAATCCTACAAGACTTTAATTGCTTTATCGATCCGCCATTACGGCATTAGAGTCCAAAAGGGTGGGCACAGGAGGCGAGTAACTTTGCGTAGCAGCCGAACACTTCAGCAGCATATGGTCACTTGTTCGTCCCTTCACACACAACGTACCGCCATTTCGTTTCTTTCATTCTGTGAGTTTCAAATATATAAGCCCTGCTTGTTGCTCCAGTGGAGATTTATGACGGTTTCAGATACCACCTGAGCAAGGTATGGTAGTTTACACCCAAGAATATCTCACCAGCAAGTTCAAAGAACAGCGCTAGGGTTTAGCGCCCATAACCCGAACAACAAGTAATTTAGTCATTATGAAGATAAACTAGCGTACATAATAAAGCTAGTGGTAGTCCATGGCCAAACTAAGATGGTTGATCTCATAAACTATGCGTCAATGAATCTTCAGCAGCTAAGGATGGAGCTAGATAAAGGAAACATATGCACGCAACAGCATTAACAGTAGATCAGTGGGGCTTTATAGATAATCACAAACATAAACATAAATCAATAAACAAACAGTCCCAGAGAATTGCTAATTGTCCTAATAAAAAAATGGAAGTACTGCTAGATTCGATGACTCAAACTAACTCATAAGTCCTTCAATCATATCTCGAGGGTTCCCACAACCCCTGCGATTGGTTTCCATAACAAAAATGTAATCTCAGTAGGTGGGCAAACCTTTACCGTAACCCCCGTCGTCAATTTCGGTGTACGTGAGGTAGAGTGCTCACGTACTCGCGCCGGACTTGACGCCGCATTACGCCGTAGATGCTTAGCTTACGCTTGAGTTAGCTCAGTGGCTGCACCTTTCTCAGCGTCAAAGCTCCTTTCCCTCCTTAAGCTTAGGCTAAAATTGATATCCTCTCCTTCCACATGAAAAAGCATCTGTCAAAGCATAGGTTTCATCTGCTTTAGCCTAAGCCTAGGGAGGGAAAGAAGCTTTGACGTCGGTGAAAATTTGACGCAAAGTTGCGTCTCTCCCCCCCCCCCCCCCGACTTGATTTGACCCTTGATATCCCTTCCTCCCTTATGAAAAAGCATCTCTCAAAGCATAGGTTTCATCTGCTTAGCCTAAGCCTGAGGAGGAAAAGAAGCTTCGACGTGGGTGAAAATCAAAAATAAGAGGTCACTGTAAAATTATTTACCAACGATGTGCAATGAACATACGAAAAGCAGTCAAAAAACGTATTAGAGTCAAAGAAACTTTGCAGCAGCGAGTTCACTTCAAAAAAGACAAGTGGAAGAACTAGCTCAAGAGTACTAGAAGCACTAAAGCTAATATTTTTACCACCAACAACAACAAGTGGCCCCAATTTTCAGGTTAAGCGATGAAAAAAGCAACGAATGCAACATGTTGCATCATGTTTTAAGCGTAAAGTCCGGCGCGAGTACGTGAGCACTCTACGTCACGTACACCGAAATTGACGACTGGGTTACTGTAAAGGTTTGCCGACCTACGGAGATTACATCTTTGTGCTTCCATACGCCCATCAAAATCGATTTTTCATGCGAATTTCCCGAAGAAGTATCGATTGTCATGCAAGGGCTCGAACAATGATGCTAGTGCACGACAGCTCCATGACTGTCTCGTTGAACCGCACCCTAACCATTCCTTGAAAATCCATTTAAGACTTTTTCTTTTTCTCTATCCACCCGAACATTTAATCAATGCGCATGCTTATCTCGAGCACATTTTTAGGATATTAACTCTAAGCCTCCGACGAGGCATTCCAAGAACCACTCAAACACCGCTGCACCTTCCGTAAAGCGCTCTATTTAGGAATTATGGACCAGACTGTAACGCTCATTGTATCCACCACACTGTGACCTCATCATATCCTCTACTGTTCAATTATTGGCGCCCAAATGATGGGAGGCGTCGTCTATCCATACATTTACACAAGGTCATCACTGTTCACAAATAATCCATTACGTAGCTAGTTAAACTTTCACGAAAACTGGCGCACGCTTTATTCCCTGAACCTACATCAACCGCAATCAATCTGTTTCAAAATGCGACGAATAATTAGAATTCGTGCGAGAACATTCCTTTTCTAATCGTTCCATTAGATCTCCCTCTTTATATCTTACGACCCTCATAGTCTCATGCTCTCTGAACATTGATACGGCAGGTACTACGGGCTTATCACACCCTTATTATGAGCCTACAGTACCTCTATCTCGTTGGGTGGCGCCATGTGGCTATTTCTAAACATCTAGGACCTACGCTAATATACGAGAACTCTTAGTCACTGTTGGTCTTTTCGTACGTTTTCCTTCGCAGTAACCAACCATTCATACAACCATCGCCAATATTATTGCTTTTCTGGCTTTTCTGATACTATACTACTCGTCGTTCCCCTCCTTTTATTTCCGCATCACTTCATGGAAAGTTCATCTTTTACGTCTTAGCGTGAATATTGAAAAGGGACGTCCTATTCATTAACATCATCCCAATAAAAATATGCTAATTATTTCAATCAATCCTCCAGTGAAAGCGTTGACATTCAAAATTTCTTTAAAAAAACGAAATTTTTACCAGGCATTTCATTTAATTACCTGACCACAATTTAGAATGACATCCAAAAAAAAAAAGCCGTGACGTGCGAGAATAGTCAGAGATGGTATCATAAATGAGGGCCCTCCGAATACGGCTAACACTTCGATGAAAATTAGCATGCGAAAAGACAATGAGTTGGTTGGTGCCCATGTAATGCGAGTACTGTAGCCAGGCAATGAGAATGAAAGAAGAGAGTGCGAAAGAGGAAAACGGCAAAAGGTACTTGATGTTTTCCTCGTTTTGCTGAACTTCATCTGCACTCATTAAACTACCTTCGGTCCCTGAGAGAATCAGTGGTCATTTAGCCCATTACTTAACCAACATGGGTAACCGCTCTACCAATCCAATAACACCACAGCAGTCGCTTTTACTCGGGAGGACTTTAATTTTCAGTCCTCCCATCTCTGCGACCTCCTTCTCAGCCTCGGAAAATCTCTGCCCCTATCTCATCTCTTTCCGAGTTTTTGCGCATTGTCAAGCTATGGAAAGACATGCAAATGAAAACAGCTCCACGTTATCGATTTCTCTGAACATTCGTTATCCGGCTGCCCTTTACTATAAGATTTGTCAAGCAATCTCTCTTTGGCCACAATTTCCAATTCTATTTATGGACTGCATTCCCTATTCGTGTTTGTGTATTTGTATCTACTTGGATCTGTCTTAGCAAAATACTCTCCAAATAATATCCCTCTCAATATCCCCAACTTATTAGAATCATACTCTATATATAAAGCAGAAGTTTGGTGTGTTTGTTTGTTTGTCTGTCTGTCTGTGTGTGCCTGTCTGTCTGTCCGCTCACCGCATAATATCTCGCGTCGCAGCAAAGCTGGGATCCTGAATTTTTAAGGTAATGTAGGGGTGTTAAGGGGACATCAATGGTGAGGGAACGGAAGTGATAGCAACTGATAAGGGCTGATAAGAAGCCGCGAAAGGCGAATGGCGGGAAATTCATATCTCGCGTCGCAGCAAAGCTGGGACCCTGAATTTTTAGGATAATATAGGGGTGGAAAGGGGACATTAATGGTGAAGGAACGGAAGTGATAGCAACTGATAAGGGCTGATAAAGAGCCTCGAAAGGCGAATGGCGGGAAAGTCATATCTCGCGTCGCAGCAAAGCTGGGATTCTGAATTTTCAAGGTAATGTAGGGGTGGAAAGGGGACATTAATGGTGAAGGAACGGAAGTGATAGCAACTGATAAGGGCTGATAAAGAGCCTCGAAAGGCGAATGGCGGGAAAGTCATATCTCGCGTCGCAGCAAAGCTGGGATTCTGAATTTTCAAGGTAATGTAGGGGTGGTAAGGGGACATTAATGGTGAAGGAACGGAAGTGATAGCAACTAAGGAGCCTCGAAAGACGAATGGTGGGAAATTCATATCTCGCGTCGCAGCAAAGCTGGGATCCTGAATTTTTAAGGTTGTAGGGGTGGTAAGGGGACATCAATGGTGAGGGAACGGAAGTGATAGCAACTGATAAGGGCTGATAAGAAGCCGCGAAAGGCGAATGGCGAGAAATTGATATCTCGCGTCGCAGCAAAGCTGGGACTCTGAATTTGTGAAGTGATATACGGGGTGGTAAGGGGACATCAATGGTGAGGGAACGGATGTGATAGCAACTGATAAGGGCTGATAAGGAGCCTCGAAAGGCGAATGGCGACGCAGCTGTGTTGTGATGGGCCGGTAAGGAAAGGAGGCATTACCTAGGGATACGCCGAGGGTACCCATGTCACTCCCACAGTCCAGCGTCAACCATTTACAACCTGTCTTTACCACATACACCCCTATCTCATTGTTATGATGTCTCAACTGAACTGCTGTCTGGAAATGTCGGGCATGTTAGAATTGGGTAGATGCTGACCTAAGCGCACAGAGCACATAAGAATCAAGCTTAGCTCCGCTCACTGTGAGCGGGGCTTGCGCGGAAACTGCCGGTGTTCAAATTTAAGTCCACGCTCAGGTTCCAAAAATCAGGCAGGCTAGGAATGGACCTGTAGAGGTCGGGCAAGTCAGGGATGAGTTGGGGTAAGCGAAAATGTACGGAGCACATGAGAGGCAAAACCAGAAGTTTGGTGTGTTTGTGTGTGTGTGCATGTGTCCGTTTTTTGTCACATAATCTACTCTCAACTCAATTGCAACGTGGAGAGGTCGGGCAAGATGGGAATGGGTAGGAGTTGACCAAAGTGTGCGGAGCTCATTAAGGACTAAGCCTAGCTCCGCCCACCGTGAGCGGGGCTTGCGCAGATATGGTTCAAAAAATCGGCTAAATCAAGAGTGGGCCTGTAGGGATCGGGCAAGTTAAGACTCGGTAGGGCCTCATCTCAACTGTATCCTGGAGGGTCGCGCGAGTTAAGAGTGGGTAGGGGCTGACCTAAGCTTACAGAGCATATAAGAACTAGGCCTAGCTCCGCCCACCATGGGCGGGTCTTGCGCCGAAATCGATGAATAAACGAATTTATGTCCTCGCTCAGGTGTTGGAAATCGGGCAAGTTAGGAAAGAGTCTGTTGAAGTCGCGCATGTAAGGACTGGGGAGGGACTGACCAAAGTGAAGGGTGCACACAACAAGCAGGTAAGGCACGGGCCTGTGGAGGTCGGGCAGGTTAGGATTGGGTAGGGGTCATGTGTACGGAGCATATAAGTTTTGAGCTTAGCTCCGCCTACCATGGGCGGGGCCTGCGCCGAAACCGATGGGTGCTCCAATTTAAGTCCTCGCCTGGGTTCCGAAAATCGGGACGGTCAGGAAGGGACTGCTCAGGTCGTGCGAGTAAGGAGTGGGTAGAGACTGACCAAATTGTAGGGAGCACACAAGGAGCAGAACGGGCCTGTAGAGGTAGGGCAAGTTAGGATAGCGCAGGGGCAAACACAAGTGTACGGAGCACATAAGTTCTAAGCCTACTTCCGCCCCCATGGGCTGGGCTTGCGCCGAAATCGATGAATAGACGAATTCAGGTTTTCGCTCAAGTGCTGAAAATCGGACAAGTTAGGAAAGGTCTGTTGAAGTCGCGCATGTAAGAACTGGGGAGGGACTGACCAAAGTGAAGGGTGCACACAACAAGCAGGTAAGGCACGGGCCTGTGGAGGTCGGGCAGGTTAGGATTGGGTAGGGGTCATGTGTACGGAGCATATAAGTTTTAAGCTTAGCTCCGCCCACCATGGGCGGGGCCTGCGCCGAAACCGACGGGTGCTCATGTTTATAAATTCTCGCTTGGGTTCCGAAAATCGGGAAGGTCAGGAATGGGACTGCTCAGGTCGTGCGAGTAGGAACTGGATAGGGACAGACCAAAATGTAGGGAGCACACAAGAAGTAAATTAGGTACGGGTGTGTGGAGGTCGGGCAGGTTTGGATTGGGTAGGAGTCAACCCACCAAACTTATGTACTCTGTACACGTCAACCCCCTGTGTATAGAGTACATAAGTTCTAAGCCTAGCCCGGCCATAATTGCAATATTGGTACCACACTCACAAAGTGACTGTTTGTTCTCGGTTACCATTAGGGAGTGGTGTGTTCTTATCAGGTGTATCTCTCGGCAATCAGTTAAGGTCAATGTTTATTATAGAACTGATACATGCACGTCCTCTCCAAACTTTTAATCCTCAAAAGTCAACTACTACGGAGCGCCTCAGCGCTCACGATGAGACACCTCCAACTGCTGCCGCTCCGTTTAGCGTGGCCGCCCCTCTGCGATTGTGCCTTACACACTCGGATCAACGATGGGAAGGGGGTCTTCTTTCTTGGATTTTGACCGTTTCGATCCATCTTCCTTGCTTTGGTACTACTAAGTGCTTCAAATCTATTTTTGTGTTCGGATCGAATCCTGCCTTTCCTTAAAGGGGTTTTGCCTTCAGTGGGGAAGGGGTTACAGATGGGTGTGGTGTCTCTTAGTTTCAACCAAAGGCGATGATGGTTGGAGGTTTGCTCACAATATATACAAGCCGCATATTATCCGTTCCCTGCTGCAATGTGCGCTCCCTATACACAGGGCCTATTCCAGCTGCAATGCGCGCGAAGCGCGCATGCGAAAGTCGGCTCGCCGCGCTAGCGGCGAGCCGAGAGTCGCTCCTCGCTACAAAGCAGAAAGCCCCAAAGCCACCCTGCCGGGGCGGCGAAGCCGCCCCTACGAGGATTGGCCGGCGTCAGCCGGCCAACCCGACTGGTACAACTCATAACAGAGAAAGGGGAAGAGGGGATTCGCTTCCGCACCAGAGACTGCAAGATGACAGCCGTTTTGTGGCAAAACAGGCGCCCAAATGACAAATACAACATTCCAAACAGCATTTTGAGCTGAATCCAACAGTATACACTTTTAAATAAAAATTATGAGCGGGAATTGAGTTATGACGAAGGCATTAACTTAGTTTTTCGAACAACTAGGACTAATGTTGTATCCTCTCAACTATCCGTTACTTCTAAATCCGAATCCCACCAGAAGAGGTGATCCGAATTTCCCCTTACCCTTCACTGTTGACCATTTTGTTATTCGAATGAAAAATCTTTCGATCTTACAAACAGCATTGTTCTACCTCAAAATTACACATGGATCCAATGTGTGCTAAAACAATTGTCACCAACTCTAGAAATTTACTACCAACATGCTCAGTGCGGGGTTTCAACACTCTTTGAACTTTAAATTTTTCACGAGAAATTCGAGGAAGTGTCGGCAGGAAATCACTTTTGAAAATAGACTGTAATAGCTTTTCATACCTTTTTACACTCCCTCAATAGCGCATTGACGGGTGGTAGCACTTGCAATAATGACTGATGGATCAGCTAAAACATATGTATATCACACGCTTGACCAACGACAGGTCTCTATTAGACAATGCAAAAAAAACTCACTACTCTCTGTTCGCAACTTCGAAGAGATTTGTCACCTGAAAATCATAATAACTCTCACAAGACAGAGGGAAAAGCTCAACTACTAAAATTAGAAGTGACTCAGGAGAATGTTTTGGAGGCAAAGTCAATATTTGTTATATCTTCTGTGATGACGAAATTGCGGACTCCCCCGTAAGTGATCTGATGAATGCGAAGTTTGCATTTTTTAAAACTTTTCGGGTGCGCCATGCACTCGATAGATCTGACTCGTGATGACTGACTGCACTGAGGCCTGTGCAATGAGATGGAGCAGCCAGTACAAATGTTTGTATCCTTCTGTCACCCACCCAGATCGATTCCAATAAATAATGCAACGAAAAAGGAGGGCTCGAGCACACTAGCCTTCGACCGAGCTTAGCCTGCTTTCTATTGGGTCATTTCATAAGTAATGTCGTTTTTTTCCAGCGTAAATTTTTCCTATGAAATTACAAGTTTTCGCAGCATGTCATATATCATTCGAAAGAGGTTTTCCTGCTCTACAGAATGACATGTTTAGTTTTCGAGTTCGTTAGAATGGGGCCGACATTTAGGCTGGCGAAGAGGTAGGTCCAGCCGACAAAAATTGACCAAACCGGCAATCAATTGAAACACTATATTTTAATTTAGGAAAATCAACCAGTCATGTGTCGCGTACTTAGCCCTGACCTCTTCTACAATTTCCAATATTTAATTGATCAAGAAGTCGTGTCGTTATTTTTCTAAAATCTTTTTTTCGAAAGCACCCACATTTATTCAAAATGAAATTTTTTCTTTCAAATTTTTTGATTAGAGTTGTTTTATAAACCACTTCGAAGGACTTTTCCTGCTCTATCGAAAACATCCTTCTAGTTTGTTTTGGCTGCGATTCAGATTGAGTTTTAATACCATGTGATATGGGTCCAGTTGACATTTTTCACAATTTATTTTTTCCATGAGAAAGTTAAGGAATCCGGTCAGTGGTATTTTCCTGTTCTTAGGCACCACCTGTTCTTAACATTCCACCACTCTTTCAACTGATTGGTTGAGAAAATTTTCTAGCCTTCGTTCGAAGAAATTGTCTAAAATCACCGAGTTGTGGCGGAAAAACGAAATGTGGAAAAAGAGCGACGTGACTTTTTAAGCAACCGACTGGTGGAACTTACAGGAGAGGTCGGGGCTAAGTACGGAACACATGATTGGTTAGATTTCCTCAGGTAAAATATTGTGTTTCAATTGATTGCCGGTTTGGCCAATTTTTGTTTGCTGGACCTATCTCTTCGCCGGCCTAAATGTCGGCGCCATTCTGACATACTCAAAAACTAAGTAGGCCATTTTGTAGAGCGGAGAATTCTCTTCCGAATGATATATAATATTCTGCAAAAATTTGTGATTTATGGCAAAAATTTTCGCTTGAAAAAAAAACGACACTACTTATGGAATGACCCAATACATATGTGAGTAAGATGGATTTTAAAATCTCCGGAGCTGGATTTGTTAGACACGATTGGAACTAAAAAGGCAGTCGTGAACTTAATCCACCGAAAGTAAGACTGTGAGACTAACCTGCCTCCACTCGCTTTGATTCGCAGCCGAACACCAGATCCTCCTCACCTGTGTGCGCAATTCTGCATAGTGGCCATCCTGGAGAAGTCTAGCAGCAAGGTACTGAGCCCTTAAATAAGGAAATCAACTATAGAACAATATCTGAAAGCCGACGTTATCGCACCAAGTTGCAAAAAGAACTAAAGAGGTTTTTTGGAGAATGAAAATTTTTCGAAAAATATCAGACTTCATATTCGAACTTCATGCTAGTGGACAAACAAGCGGATCATCTATCGAACATGCATGCCCATAAAAATTGAATACAGACCCTCAACAATAAGACAAGCAAGCGGTAGGAAGCCTCACTTAGATGCCGAGATAACACGCAAGGGAGCCGTCCCACTCATAACCAAGCTGCAAGACCTTGCAGTTTGACTGTGAAAAAAGAAGCCGAATTTTCCAATGACATGATGCCAAACCCAAACGAGAAAAACTCATATAATGAAGCCGAGTATTATTGACATAGTTACTTCTGAACTAACCTTCTATGCCCCTCGACAATTTCTGGATCAAACATAGTTAATCAGATTATTTCCAACACGGTTAGAGCACGTCTAGGATTATCAGGAAAAACAGTCTGGATGAGAGAAATTTCAGATCACTAACAGCTAAAAAGGAGTTCATGAAGGAGAAACATCAGCACATAAACCTACTTTAATCACAAATTCCGGGATGAGCGACTGGTGCTGGATGAGCACCAATTTCTTGTTGGCCTCATTAACCACATAATCGGAAACTTCAACATTACAAGCGGCAGCCATTTTCGCGAATGCGTACAGGTTCTGAAGAAATGAGGGCTAAAGTATACATAAAAAAATAGAAAGGCACGGTACTCAAAATGTTCTGGAAGCATCACGACAGCCTCCGTTGATTAAGCGTACTCTTTGGCGCTTTACATCAGAGTTCTCACGATCAGCCAGGCCTAGCAAGCTCTTAGAAGCCTAAAAGAGCTTATCCACATTGGAGAAGAGAAAAGAAAAGTTAACGGAAATAGTAGTATCCTCCAAACATATTTCACACTGCTTAAGACAGTGGTACATTTTATAAGTCTCATAGTTTTTACTGCTGGCGCGGGACGGAAGGCTCCAGAGCGTTATATAGATATAGATACTATTGCTGACAAGTTCTTAATGCATGACAAATTCTTAATGTACGCTGCATGTCGTCACCCATATGGACAGAGTGTACTTCACAGGCAGATAGTCGCACTACGCAGCTAACAGAGATGGACAGCAATGATGAAGCCATCTGATCTCATCGGTGGTCCTGCTAAGGCTTGCACGCATTATAGGCTAAGTGCGCCGAATAAAGAATGGAGTGGGGAGAGCCATGTGCACCTCCTGCACGTCTCTGCTATTACATGTACATGGATCTGAAGCGAAGTTTGTGTAGCGACAAGTGAAACATCCTTATTCTCATCGTCTCATATGGATACCAAATGCATTCATTTTTACTACAGTTCTGAATACAACTAGAATGCGGAACGTATCGCAAAAGAAGTTGATTAACGCAAGAAAGCTTGCACTTTTACGCCTTGATTTCCACAGCATCTAGCAAAATTATTTGACACGTACTGGAATGCATAACAGACCTTGTCGAACTGCCAATTTTAAAGTTCTCTTCTCCACCGAATATCTTCACATGAAGACAGATAGAGATCGACGCGTTCTCCTTTCTCCTCCAGAAGCAACTCGAGCAGCTCTGAAGAAAGTAGGGATTTCGATCCATCAAACCTTTTTTCGTAAAATTTGGTAGACGGGGTCACTTTTCTGCTTCAGGTATCGGCACAGATACATGACAAACTCATCAGCAGCGAATCGTTGCTTATAAGAGTTGAGCTTGGCACGTCGTTCTACGTCGTTCATATCAAGACACACTTTCAGCAGATTTTTGAAATCCTAGTAGATAAACAGATTACAAAGATAGTGAAGTAGTTTTGGGATAAGGACCAACTATAAATACTCGAAAGAGATGGGCTGAAATTAAAGTGAACCTTAAACGTTTCTACCAGTCCCACAGCTACGTCACATTCGGCGAGATTTTATAGTGTAATTATGATCTCATGTCCGACAGCTGGCTCATTGCACTTGCTCAGACGAATATTGCCATGCTAGAAGATCATGGTTCACATCAGGAAATCACAAAAGAATTGATCTTTATTTAAAATGATTGGTACAGGTCCAGCCGCACTTTTGATTGAGGCAGACAAAATTATTTGACACGTACTGGAATGCATAACAGACCTTGTCGAACTGCCAATTTTAAAGTTCTCTTCTCCACCGAATATCTTCACATGAAGACAGATAGAGATCGACGCGTTCTCCTTTCTCCTCCAGAAGCAACTCGAGCAGCTCTGAAGAAAGTAGGGATTTCGATCCATCAAACCTTTTTTCGTAAAATTTGGTAGACGGGGTCACTTTTCTGCTTCAGGTATCGGCACAGATACATGACAAACTCATCAGCAGCGAATCGTTGCTTATAAGAGTTGAGCTTGGCACGTCGTTCTACGTCGTTCATATCAAGACACACTTTCAGCAGATTTTTGAAATCCTAGTAGATAAACAGATTACAAAGATAGTGAAGTAGTTTTGGGATAAGGACCAACTATAAATACTCGAAAGAGATGGGCTGAAATTAAAGTGAACCTTAAACGTTTCTACCAGTCCCACAGCTACGTCACATTCGGCGAGATTTTATAGTGTAATTATGATCTCATGTCCGACAGCTGGCTCATTGCACTTGCTCAGACGAATATTGCCATGCTAGAAGATCATGGTTCACATCAGGAAATCACAAAAGAATTGATCTTTATTTAAAATGATTGGTACAGGTCCAGCCGCACTTTTGATTGAGGCAGATGGCGTATGATTCCCTCCAGTAAAAGGCTTACCAATGTCTTTGGAGCACTACTGACAGACATGAAATCGACCATTCAGATGGAATACATTTGTAAGAGGAACATAGCAGTCATTCGCGCACCCACATAAGAACGGTGGTATGAGAGGAAGTGTGACGTAAGGTCAGACGATTTCATAGGCTGCAACCATCAGCCAGTGTTCTGTGTGTGCCAGATATGTGGTAGAAAAGTCACTGTGGTACGGAATCTACAACTTCAAAAGCACTGTTGCTAGGTAGCCTTGGTTCTTTCATCCACTTGCGTGAATGTCTCGCATTCGGACAATTTTCAGATCAACTACTCGAAAAAATGAAGAGTAGTTCACGAACCGCAAAACATAGTCTCTCTGCTAGTAATATTTTGCACTGAAAGGATCAATCTTAATAATGGGCTCATCAAGTGAAAATAGCTTAGAAGGACTACAGCACGTTCAAAGTTGTTATTAAGCTCACCATTGCAAGGCACGCATCAGAGATGGCTCCTGTTGTCCACTGAATGTCTGATCGCTGACCAACTTGCCTTCCTGAGGTCCTTCAAAATAAGCGATGAGGAATATAAGTATGATGAGTGTCCCAGAAAAATGTTTTTACAAACAAAAAATGAAACAAGTGCAAATTAGTGCACATAATACGTGACAGTACCAAACCTTCTGTAAGTGTCGATAGCGTCTGCATAAGTAAGCATCACATCAGTATCGTGTGGATAAAGAATAATCACTCGATCGGTTCGTTCGCAAATGGATGACTTGGAAGTTAGTCCAGGGACACACAGAAATACGCGACCAACAAAAGATAATTCTTCATCCCCCTGGTAACGAAAAAAGTAAGTGAAAAACTCCAGCGGCTATACACTACTAGCTTGACTGATAGGCTGATGTCTTTTGATTGTTTCAAGTTCGTACCTATTGAAAATATTACCTTGAAAGCTTTTCTTTATTCTCATGATTCAGCAAGTTCGATTCTTATGAAGGCCTTTAGGCATTTCCAAACTCTTTCTTATCCTATCTGTAACGCCCAACAGTACTTCCTTTCAACTATCACTTTAGTTTACGAATACTGTCCTATTTATACCAGTTAATGTTCAACAACATAATCACCATCACACTCTACAATGCTAAGCCATTCGCTGGGCAGCAATGCCCTTGCCCCAGAAAGCCGTAGCCGTAAGTCCCAGAATATTTTTGAAAATGTTATAAGTGGGGTAGGATTTATGAACTAACGTAATTGTTGCAGGCTCAGTCGACGACGTCAAACAGCGCTATGACCCAAATACACAGTATCCTATCCACCTCAAGCCACCAACACCAACAGGAGTGGTTGAGACTCCAGTCTCGCACTACTTGTACGATCTTGTAGAATATTTACGGGTTGGGCCCAATACCCCACAGTGAAAGCTCGAAAAAGTAGGGATGCATTGTTAGCGTATTCTCACTTTTGTAAATATCCTTACTTATAAAACCCTCAATGGCTTCCAACAGGCGTGAAATGGACACCACATGAACCACGAGTATAAAAAAATACATAATACTTAACGCTCACATTGCAATCTTCTTGCGGATCTCTTTGAATAATCAAAAGGAGTTTATAACGCGCGAGTTTAAAAACAAAACGAGTATAAATCATCGAACATAAGCCAAACACAACTGGAGCGAACACTACTGACCTGTCCGTGGCTTAGGCCTGAGAGCCAAAAATGATATTCGACAAGCGTCTTCCGATTCCGCGTGTTTCCCGTTGCACCGTCATGAAGCAGGTATACAGATCCGGAGGTTGTCGTCAGGATGAACGACGTTTCTTTGAACAAATTATTGTTATAGGGAAACTTTGGAGTCTTAGAAATTGCTATGAGCACTTAGGAGATCGAGAGCTAAAATTAACATAATTGGTAGAAGAGGTTCACCAAATAAATTCACCAATGTCTGCTGAATCGAGAAGTTGCACTGATAATGTGACTTCGCTTGCCAAGTCAATGACATATATTTCGGCACTATTCAACTATCACTACCACAGATACCGCGATTTGGTTTGAAAAAAATTTTTGTTGAAACTTCGCCTCTGGAGGTTGTTGAGGGTCCTGATCACGAATATGACATCCGTTTTCCCATATAACCCCCCTGGGCAAAGATTCAGCGCTTTGTGAAAACGAGTTGTTGCACCAACATTGTGCAATTGCACCAAATTGGCGCAAACGTCAAGAACGGATGTCATATTTGTCATCAACACCCCAAATAACCCCCTGGGCAAAGTTCCAGCAAAATAATTTTTTCGACAACCGCGGTATCTGGTGTAGTGATAACTGAATAGTGGCGGGAACACAACAAAACCACAAAATTTCTAATTTTCGAAAACTAAATAAATCTTCTAATGCAGAAATGTTCTAAGCGAAGAATTCTTACGGAAACTGAATTCGAGGTATGAGAACAGATTTTTCGCCCTAACAATGTGCATTGGGCGAGCACTTGCCGTTTTCAACACTATACTCGAGTGAAATGAGAGCTATACGCCTCTTCTCAGTCAATCTCCTTCCCCTGTACGACAATTCCTTTCCTTAACCATCTCGAAGCATGTGTTATGGCTGATCTCTGCCTGCTCATCGTTGCCATGCTGGCTCAAATTCCGACAGCGAAGATGACAGTACTTGTAGGCAGCTGAATGATAGCGAACTTAGTTGCCCCTGTCGATAGGACCTTAATGCAGTGCATGGCTGCAATCCTTTGAGCTTCAGCCCATCAACTTCCTCTTCTGAACCAGCATTCCGATTTAAGACATCCTTGATACTTTTACAAAAGCTGTTTTATAGTTTCCACTGCGTAGGCGATGCGATGCAGCTGGAGATCTAGCATCTGAGAAAGCACTTCATGAAAAAAAGAAAAGATTGTGGAAATGATTTGTGCAGAAATTCGAAGGAAAAAAACTGCTACATTGTCGGTAATCGGAAACTATTTTTTACATGAGTGAGGATGAAAGCATTCATGAGATTGTTCGAAACGTGTTAGATTTAACAATCAAAATTGCCAAAAAATATTGATAATAAGACATCAAAAAATATGAAACCGCTAGTGATAGTCTAACACAATTTTTGCTAGATGGTTGAGGTGATGACAAAATCGCATTTCTGCGAGATAGGATACAGTGTTCTTCAGAACCGAACGCGAACCATCAAAATTTCACAATTTTCTTCACTACTCAGATCTCAAACTAATAGAATGATCGGAATCACGCGGACGTTTCGTTCTTTTTACTCTCCAAGTCATGAGAACTGGATGGAAACCACAAACAGTTCCAAAGTATATACTGAATGAAAGAGCCTGAAGCCTAGATGAGACCACCCCAATGTTCTCCCTTTTTTATCTTAGAAATAAAGCAGGAAGTATTCCGCCCAGCAAGCCTAGCTACTGATTCTAATTGAAAAACAATGCACCGATAAAAACTTACCATTGGTTCATAATGCTTAACAATGTGAGTGGCAAAAATTCAACGACACACACTTTTTGAACTGTACCGCGAACAGAAGGTCAACCCGTCGATCATGAAGTTCATAAAGTGGGTGCTCGGGCAACTATCAGCGACTCTGCTCAAATCCTTCAGCACCCTCACCTATTTGATATGGGAGGAACACACTTCTGGCGCTAGACATGGGGGAAACAGTATGTGGCGTCCGGTCAAGTATAACAATCCGAAAATTGGTTTTCACAGAAGTAAAACGGAATCTTGTAAACCACCTACCTTAGTCTAAGATGGAACGCAGGAGAAGCGGTTTTGCGTTTGCCAACACCGCAGGAGCTGGGAACTCTGTAAACAATAAAAAACAATATGTATGTATGTTGAGTGTGTGGGTACAGTGACCGGAAGTGTGTGAATTAGAGCTATTTTAGCTTTTGAACTGCACAATCGATAAGTATGAGACGTCAGCGGGTAAATAGCATTGAATGCAATAAATACAAGGCTCTGAATAATGATTCCACCAGACTCACCGAATACCACTCGATTCCACAATGTGTGATGGCGAAGATGCAGCACTTGACAATGATTGGACACGCTTCCGTTTCGGAATAGCCGAGGGGTGGTATCTAAATTAAAGGAGCAATTAAGGTCACTCCTTTAGAAATCCATCGATATGATCACCATTTCATTATTTAGTTAAAAGGGAAATGAAACAACGAATTTCACCGGTAGGGTAGAGCAACCCTGCATATTAGTAAACAGAACCCTCTCCAAAATGATCAAAGGCATCTTACCGATCCTCGAGCAGGTGCTTGAGGTGATGGAAATGGAGATGAGCGTGCTGACGCATCAGAAGCAAATAAGAAATATTTAGTGCCAGCGCTATGGAACTGGGTGTCGTTAGGCTGTTGCCTCACAATGGCTCATCAGTTCTCAAGGCTGTTACTGTCATATCGCTTCTGAAACGCTTAATACTCATTAATTGTAATTCCTTGATTGCACACAGAGCCGAAGCCATACCGAATATTCGACCACGAAGAATATAAATACCTCGAGCTCATCACATCGAAACCGCTCATTTCGTCCTCATTTGGAGTGTGATCAGCGAATGAAGTGCTGATGTGTTTCGTCGTATTCATTAAGCTTTCGCGAAATGAGTGAATAGCGAGGTACTGAAAGGTGCACTGCATTACGCGGTTTGCTGTGAAAAGTGGCTCAGCTGTTCTGTCGGCGTAGATTGCTAGCTGCTTCCTATGTTAGCAATAATTTCTATGCAGCGATCGCGCAATCCAAGCCGAATTTCTTATAAAGAGAAGACGTCTTAGCCTCATTCAAGTGACGCACCGACCTCAGCAGCCTCAGACGATGAGTTCAAACGATTCCTAGAAGAAGCAGAAGCTGCAAGATTAACCACAAAAAGCACAGTAGTACCAGAAATCACATGTGGCAACTTTAATGCAATTGTTGGGCGCTCGAAGAACAAAGAATCGGTGATTTGGGTTCAAAAATAAGACTTCTATCATATTACCATCTAGTTCTTCCCTTTACATCATTTATTTCTCATTATCATTTGTTTGTTAGATTTGTTAACGACTCACTCTTGCGCTGATATAGCTTCCAAACTTCCTGTTTAATTTTTGAACAAGAGATTCTATCGTGGCATAGTACGCGTTTTCAGGCTTTCGTTAACTTTCATTTTCGCAACCACAAGCACCTGTTTGTCCATCGTTCCGAAGTTACTTCACTTGGGCAAAACTTGGGAATCTCCTTTGAGATTCTTTACTTCGCCGGTTATCGGCAATTACAGTGTTTCAAACTCGTTTCACAATGCTCTCAGGGCTCGAATTTCTTAGTTTGCAATTGTTCGTTACCAATTTTTCCGAGCCCTCTGCTCTTTCGGATGCATGCATTTCTTTCCATACCCCTCGTAGATTAATGTCAGCTCGCAGGTATTTATTGTATACTGGATCCCTTTGGATGGTACTGCGTCTTCACAGTGCTTATCGAACTTATGAACATATTTATCTTCTCATTGTATTGCGGCCGCCGGTCACTGCATAGACATTATTCCTAACATAGGAAGCAGTTAGCAGTCTACAACGACAGAACAGCTGAGCCACCTTTCACAGCAAACCGCATGGCGCAGTGCACCTTTCAGTACCGCGCTATTCACTCATCCTATTTCGCGAAACGCTTAATGAAAACGACGAAACACAGCAGCACTTCATTCGCTGATCACACTCCAAATGAGGACGAAATGAGTGATTTTGATGTGATGAGCTTGAGGTATTTATATTCTTCGTGGTCGAATATTCGGTATGGCTTCGGCTTTGTGTGCAATCAAGGAATTACAAAGCGTTTCAGATGCGACATGACAGCAACAGCCTTGAGAACTGATGAGCCACTGTGAGGTGACAGCCTCACGACACCCAGTTCCAGAGCGCTGGTACTAAATATTTCGGCACTATTCAACTATCACCACCCAGATACCGCGAGTTGGATCAAAAAAGTAATTTTCGCTAAAACCGCGCCTTTACGGATTATTCAGGGTGATGATCACGAATGCGACATCCGTTTCTGGCGTTTGCGCCAATTTGGGCTATTGCATCGTGTTGGCGCAACAAATCGTTTTCATCAAAATCGCTGAAACTTTGTCCAGGGGGTTATTCGGGAAAACGAATGTCATATTCGTGATCAGCACCCTGAATAACCTTTAAAGAAGAGTTTCAGCGAAATTATTTTCTTTACCCAACTCGCGGTATCTGGGGTAGTGATAGTTGAATAGCGCCAAGATATTTGTTTAAGGAAGCTCGTCATATATTCAGGGAGTCTCTAAAGATCTTTAGATTAGTGAGTAATGTGAGGATATGCTATATCAGCTTGACTGGCGCATAACATGGTGCAGAGCAAAACGGGTCCGCGCATCACAATGCTCATACCTAATCACTTATGAGCATTGTGATGCGCAATCTAGGTTGGTAATATAGTAAGGCAGTAATTGGGAGGGATACCAGGAATTGGAAAAGATTCAGATAACATCAGCACGTATCTGAGCTGAAGATACGAGGAAGAAACCTCAAATTAAGAGTGAGGTAACAACGGTGCGTATTTCGAACTTCAAATTTCACGGCGCAATGTTTCTCCCTCGCCCTGGTAATTGAGATGCGGCGGCGTCGCGTTCCTAGGTGAGAGCGACCATTCCCAAAGTGAATGTGACATGTTTTCAAATTTCATAACCTCCATAAAAGTCAATTTTTTCCAAATATCAAGCTGCGCTTCTGATGTATTCTTATCATAACTTAAACTTTAACCGTGCAACAACGAAAATTTCAAATTTACCAGGAGGAAACTTCAAATCTAGAAAAAAACGAGGGAACATATTCGAAAAGAAACCTTTAACTGAGGAGGAACCTTAGAAGTTGCAGAATTAAAAGACCCCAATTTGAAGTGAACCACAAAAGCTACTTAATTTGCGAAAAACTATCCAGAGAGCGTGTGACGAACGATGAATACCCAAAAAAAAGTCATTTTGCCCGTCTTCGGAACGAGTGCACCAAACACACTTAATATTACCGCAGAAATTTCCTAAGCAATTTCGTATTCGTTCGTTTTCGCATTCGTTTACGATCATTCCAAAAAAAGACAAAAATAGCACTTTGAAACTCGTGTGACACCACTGCATCACATTGGTAAACTCTAGAAAGCGGCATTCTCGTGGTTTAAGCATTTTTACTGACTTTCAAAATGGCTTTGAAGGAAATTACGGCCGTCCGAAGTATGTCACTTCAGTGAATGAGGATTTTTGTGAAAGCGCCAAAATGTGATTTTCTTCAACAAATTTCCACTTAAAAACAACTTAACAGACTCCCAATCGAAAATTACTTTACTCACAGTAAAGTTTAAGTTATGATAAGAATACATCAGAAGCGCAGCTTGATATTTGGAAAAAATTGACTTTTATGGAGGTTATGAAATTTGAAAACATGTCACATTCACTTTGGGAATGGTCGCTCTCACCTAGGAACGCGACGCCGCCGCATCTCAATTACCAGGGCGAGGGAGAAACATTGCGCCGTGTTCCGCTTATGCTGTCGTGAGTTTATTTTTACCATTTCTCTCTAGCTATTAGTTCCCTTTCCCCGAAACCACAGTATTACCGGGAAGGGTACAAAATCATAGAAATACCGAACATAACCGCGAAAAATTAATCCTATACATGTATATAAACCAGAAGTTTGGTGTGTGTGTCCGTCTGTCCGTTACATAATGCACTCTTAGTTCATCCAGAAGCTTGATGTATAGGTAATGGATTGGGTTCAATCCAATACCTATACATCAAGCTTCTGGATGAAGCCAGGAGCAATCCATTACCTATATATCACTCTTGAATATCAAACTGAGTAATTTAAACTTTTATAGAAAGCTTTGTTCACCTATGTGCCTCATAATCAAAACTTCGTCGATAGCAGTTTGTTGGGGAGAGGAGGGGGGGGGGGTGGGAGCTCAGCTATGAGAACTCAGTAAAACTGGAAAGAGAAGCAGGTTAGCGGTCATAGATTAGGAGTGGATAGGGGTTGACAAAAGTTCATGAAGCTCATAAGAAAAGCCTGGCTCCGCCTACGGTGGGCGTGGCTTGCGTGAAAATGGCCGGTGCTCAAATTCAGGACTGACCAAAGTGTGGGGTGCACACAACAAGCAAGTTAGGCAAGGGCCTGTGAAGGTCGGGCAGGTTAGGATTGGGTAGGAGCCAACCCATGTGCAAAGAGTACATAAGTTCTGAGCCTAGCTCGGCCATAATTCCAATCCAATATTAGTACCACACTCACAAGGTAGCTGTTTGTCTTCGGACAAGGTAGCTGTTTGTCTTCGGTTACCATTAGGGAGTGATGTGTTGCATTCAGTTAAGGCCACTATTTCTTCTAGAACTGATACATGCACGTCCTGTAGGAGCTTTTAATCTTCAAAAGTCAACCACTACGGAGCGCCCTTGAGCTCACGAAGAGACACCTCTAACTGCTGCCGCTCCTCTTGAAGTGGCTTGCCCCTCTTCGATGTGCCGTACACACTTGGATCCTCTTCGATGTGCCGTACACTGGAACGGTGGGAAGGGGCATTATTTCTCGGATTTTTTGACCGTTCCGCTTCATCATCTTCCCTACTTTTGTACTACTAAATGCTTCAATTCTCTTTTTGTGTTCGGATCGAATCTTGTTATTTTTAAAAGGGATCTGCCTTCAGTGGGCAGGGGTTATAGGTGGGTATGGTGTCTCTTAGTTTCGGCCGAAACCAAACATGCAACAAAACAAGGGATGCTAGGAAAGCGGCGAATGACGATTCTTAGCCAGTCAAGGAGAACGTGGTTGATATATAAGCAGCAGAAAACTGCAAGTAGTCGTTTGAGAGAAAAGCAAGTATCGACTTAGAGGCTTAGGAACGAACGAACGGGTAAGTGGCTGATTGCAAGGAAAAAACAAGCGTTCGTTTATGTTGCAAAGTGCCAATGTCGTAAACTGTACACAGTGAACGGTAAACATACTGCGTATATAATAACATAAATGTAATAACGTATATAATAACATAAACGTAATAATACCAATCTTGCTCGAAAAAGTACCCCTCTCAGGAACGTGTGAATGAATGAATCATAAGTTTGGGATTGGAACCTTCATCTTTTGCACACAATACGACTAGTGAGAAAGAGTGAGGACGATGAGCAGTCCCCTTCGAAACATTTGTCTATGTTAGCCCGCTTTCAAGTTTTTGTAAACCCGTCCAGGCCCGCATCCTGTCTACTTGGGTTGATATAGACTATTGCACACACCGGAGGCCGGCCGTGATTGCGCACCGGCTTGAAGACAGCTGGCTTTTTTCGGCAACACGCTTCCCGCCGCGAAGTCAAACACCAGACAGGCCAGAGTACGCGACTCCAGAGCTCCTTCCCTGAAAAGGCTCAGGCAAATCCGAGAGACCCAGACGGCGAAGGACGACATAGACGCAGCGTTACGCAATCACGGCCGGCCTCCGGTGCGTGCAATAGTCTATATCCTACTTGGGTGCATGCCATTAAAAGAGGAAATTCTTGTGGTCTCATTTTAGTGCGCGACGGAATGATACGGGCTATGGGCGCCGTATTGGTTGAGCCCTGAAGCGATTGCGAACTTTGTGTCGTAATGGCATACACCTGCCTCTGGAGTTTCTGAGTATACGTCAAAGTGAGGTTGTGCACGGTTTTAGAAAATTCTTCCCTGCGAACGGCCAACGTGAAACGAAAAATACGCCAGACTTCTCCTTAGTGGATGCAGAGAATAGACTCACCTTAAGTGTTACATGGCAAGGAACAGAAACAAAGGACATGTAGAAAATATCGTGGCATGATAAAAATTAATTAATGTTTCGTTCACATCTAGACGTAATCTTTGGCAAGAAAAAAAAACAAAATTAATCGAAGGTAACAACGCCTGCGTAGATTTGTTAAAGAGAGCTCGGCCTATATTGGGAGTCTCTAAAAATCTTTTGAATTAGTGAGTAATGTGAGGATATGTTATATCAGCTTGACTGGCACATCCCAATGCTCATACCTAATCAGCTATTGTGATGCGCAATCTAGGCTGGTAATATAGTAAGGCAGTAATAGTCTGGGAGGGATGCACAACAACGCATCATAAAGAAACAGCAGAATTTGAAAAAAAGGTTCAGATAATATCAGCACATAATTCGAAGAGAATATACGAGGAAGAAATCTCAAATTAAGAGTGAGATAACATCAGTACGTATTTGAACTGAATTTACCAAGAAGAAACCTCAAATCTGGAAAAAACGACGAACCTTAGAAATCGCAAAATCAAAAGAGCGCACATTTGAAAGGAAACCACAAAAAGTGCTTTATTTGCAAAAAGTAATCGAGAGAGCGTCTGAAGAACGATGAATGCTTCAAAAAAGTCATTTTGCCCATCTTCGAAAGAAGTGCACCAGACACACCTAATCTTACGCAGACATTTCCTTCTGTTACAAACAACTTTTGCAACAATTACCTTATCAGTCGTAGTCTTCAGTCCAGCGGCATAAATGCTCTATTAAATAATCCACCATTACCAACTCTCGAAAAAAAAACATCAGGATCTTGTGATGACTATTATGTGAGTTCGCTCCGTTTGCTGATTATTCTACAGATGACTGTTGATATTTTTTCATCGATATCATAATATTCAAACAATCTGAGTTGGACAAATGCAAACTTTATCACCGAACTGAGATAATACAATTTATGGAATGTTCCGAGCACTATCGAACGAATCAATGCAAGATATGGAATGCTGAACAGAGGGTGCATGAAGATGAACGCGTGCTACTGGCGATTTGAGCGGTTGATTCAAGGATTTGGAAGCCATCATTACACGTCATCTGAAGATTATCTCCTTTAAAATAATGATTACAAAATGAGGAACACCTATTACAGCATGGTGAAGGGTGGCCAGAAATAAACACAGCGTATGGAAGTACACGTGCTGAAAACTGTGATTACCCCTTGACAGTTCTAGTTGAATACTAAACTCAAATGTATAATAAAATAAGTACTATAATTAATCATAAAAATGTTCTATATTTCTGATATGCGAATCAATTAGCAAAAAACAGTGAGAAAGTCTCTTTCCATCTAATTAGCACTACTCACTGGTTTATAATGACTAAAAATTATCAGCAATTTCAGTGCTCCCTGACCGTTCTCTACTTCGGCATAGATATTTCACTGAGCCCTTCGCCACGATGCGCCAATAAGGCGCTAGCCACGCCCACCTGAGCTACTGCTCGACTGGACAAGAAGGGCGTAGTTAGCGTGGGACTGATGGGGGGTAACGCTGCGATGGCACATCGTTGCGAACTAAAGGATCTACTGTTCAAAAAGGTAAGCCGACTAATCTGATTATCGCAGGACGTGCTTTTAAGCTACTGTCTGTTTGGGATTGCCCTATTCCACATGAGGACATGATGCTGAAAAGGATATTTCTGCTATTTCGAATGTATGCTATGAAGAGATGCTTCCCATTTACCGCGATTTTCCACTGAAGCTGCTTTCGGAAGTTCAGAGGAAGTGGGCACACAGCTTGTGGCGCGATGAAAGCATGTAATGAAAGTTATTCCAAAAACGGACTCCCAACAAGAAACTGTCGCGGAAGGAGAGCCTACTGCTAACGGCGTCCATACGCAGCTGCGGCAGCGTGGCTGCGTTCACGGACAGCGAGGCGGAGTGGCACGGGGGAGGTGCAGAAACGACACGCAGGCAACGAGGCAGGGTGGCATAGGCGGAGACGCAGAGACACGCAACCACGCCCTGCCACCAGCACCGCAGGTAGAACGCTGCAGATATGGCGCTCATATCAGTCGGCATCAGTACCCACATCACCACAGCGTATCACTCACTGTCGAGCGAGCGAGAGAACCCAGATTTCGAAGAAACGACCCAAATGGGAAGACGTTAGTTGTTTACTGTACTATATTCTGCTGCCAGATTGATAATATTCTACTATCAGTGCGCAGAGTTCGTTAAACGGAACGGGGCACTGTCATTGTGAGATGGGATCCTTTCTTCAACATTGATGCTAAGTTGCTTCTACGTCATGGTTCGCAGACTGCCGGGTGTGTATCATTGGACACAATTTTGCACAGCGACGTGCGACGTTGATTAGGTTGCGATCTACCGTTAATTTGCGCTTATTTCATGTTCCGTACCCTTAACACAGTGTCCCATATCGATTCGTTTTTTGATGTATAATGTTACGTTTCAGTAACTGGCGGCTTATGTAAGGGCTAATAATACAAACCATCAGAGTAGGTCAGTGTTATTCTCAATGTCAGTCGATAAAAGGAATACCCAAAATACTTTGAAACTGTTACCTTTGCTTTGAGTTGTCGATTGCAAGAATACCCGATTCGCTTAATTGGAAATATACACTAGGCAGCAGAGCACCAGTTTTTGTAGCAGTCCGATTCCTTTCTAGGGTGATTATATTCATCTCGCACTAGAGGATCAGGCTTTAAAGTGTACTTGACTTACCTACGCTGCAAAATACATAGTCCTATAACAACAGCCACCATTGCCATTGCCAGTACCGCCATGCACATAACAGAGACAATTGTGGGTGAAATCCTTCGTTCAGTCATTGAATATTTGTGATTCTCCGACATGCTCTCAAATATAGATGTAAATGATTCATTAATGTGAATGTGAGTGCACCATTACTGAATATTAAACTATCTTGAAATGTAATTTCGGTGTTGTGTGCTGCATTTAACAGCTATTGAAAAGGGGAGAGAACAGCTGTATACTCAGCTTCATTCAATAGCTATACCAACTGAAAAGGTATGATGGCGCACAATCACGTCATCAATCTGACAACAGCCTTTGCACGACAAACCACATCAGCTACCAGTTAATGGAAGATCAGCACATCTAAATGGGTGAGCTACTTGCTCCGGAAAATCGCTTCGCGGTCGTCGCACTCGCGGCGCCATCAGCACGACTTGCCGAATCGATTGCTGTTGGGAGTCCGGCAGAGCGTGGCTGCGTCACATTCTGCGCTTCCATGCATGCCACACTGCCTCGCTCGAAGGCTGCCATGCCCTGCCACTGGCACTCGCACCCGCCGCGCCCTCGCCGCGGGCGGCCAGACGATTTTCCGGAGTAAGTAGCCTCACCCCATTTAAATTAGCTTGCTGATGGTGCTCGCTCTACTATTAAGAAAAGACCCTACAATTTCTTTAAAAGTTAGTCTAAGTTTAGAGGTTCGTTTCGCCGCCACTTATACAAGCCACAGTGTTTTCTATTAACCCCCGAGACGGTCGATAACGCAATGAAGCTGATGCAACCAATTCCGAAAATGTATTCGTATTGTAGAGAACACCTCCCTAATACATCTAGCAAAATACGTGGATCATTCCAAAAAATCAGAGCACTACTCGACCACCAGTAATTTAGTGGGTAAAAGATTTTTTCACTGAAATTTCATGTATAGGGGCAATTTATATTCTAAATACAAATGCGACATTCGTTGCTAGCGCCTATTCGCCAAGCTTCGGTGCAACTTTTTCTCGGGAGTGCCCCAGAACACTTTAGCTAGTTCAGCTCACGCGGAAAGTTGACGGTAGCGCTCGTTATGGCGCAGCACAATTGACAACGGAATCAGCAACGTAACTAGCGTAACATGGTAGCCTACTTGAAAGGCCCCGATGCACAACCGTTCTTCTCATTGAATTCTTCTAGAACTTACACACGGAAATTATTCAGTAGCCTGATGACGAGTCCACGAATATGACATTCGTTTGGCTCCAGCGCAATTTAAGCGCCAGGGCGGTCAAGGATAGTCAAAGCACGGCGTCGGGTCTACAATGGATTTGACATTCGTGATCAAGTTACTGATTAATCTCCATGGGTTACCTTCCACTTCGGTAGAAAAAGCTGTCAAAAGAGCCTGGCGCTAATGGTGTTAGCGAGGAAAAAAAACACATGTCATATTCCTGGGTGTGTATCCTTATGTCAGTTTTTCGCACCGCGGCATGTCGCAAGCGAAGCAATGCGGACGAGCTGAAGGCACCATGTTGTTGGGTCCTGAAGCGATTACTAGTCAACTGCATATCGCGCCCCCAGCATTACTGTGTAATCGTCCTAAGCCCCAACTACCGCAACGCGCATAGCTCGCACACACTGCGTCGCACGCCGCTCATCGTCGTGCGAATTTCTGACATAAGGATACACACCCCATATTCCTCATCAGGATCCCTAACAAGCTGGACAGGGAAGCATTCAGCTGTTTTTACTGGGGTTTTCTGTAGTCAGGTAATAGTTGGGCGATGACAAATCTGTATTAAAGCTATCATGACAAATCCAAACGGTGTTGCTAACCTTTTCTTTTCGAGCTAGCGTTTGTGAACGTAGTGGAACTTGTTGGAGGATAACGGGATTACTGCAATATCATAGTGCAGTGGTGCTTTGCATTATACAATATAAAGTAGCGGTATATTCCATCAAAAAAGGATCCACTGTAATGCTAACCTTGCATTGGATATTATCATGACTGTAGGGGGTAGGGTGTATTGTTCTAGTATTACTGTAGACGATGCTTCAGTAGATAGGGTCCATTTACTGGTCTGAAATAGTTATCACTCAATGTGAATGCTATCTGTGGTCCTATAGCTTTGTTTACCTGGCGCTGTGCTTGCGATCCATCCAGGAATTGCATAGGAAATGGGTTAACGGTATCCATATTGTTTGCAATGTCTGTATGCGACGATCCATGAGGCATTGAATCCACCTGAGCATTGAATTTGAAGAAAGTGTATTTCAATGCAGCGCTTTGAAACGTTTTTACCGTTCTACTTACGTGGTTTGTCTCACTAGCTGCTTGGCCGTGCTCTTCGGATGGGAATGCACGGACCAATGTATCTCCTAACTCTCTAGGAAGAAGTTCGTCAGAGTGCGTAGAATGTTGAATATGGGTAATGTCGGATTCAAATGGTCCACGCAACCTGAAATGACTTACTTACGCGAATGCCTTCGATATTTAGGTGGTGGAGGCACAGCGTGACGTGAGTGTGTGTATCGTTGGACGAGGGTTTTGCAACGCGGCTTGCAGCGTCACGCGTGCGAGCTAGGGGAGCCGTCTGCAGTTGGTTCTTAAACCGTTTGCCCTGTCCTGCACTTCATTCTAGGATTTCATGCTGCACGCCGCGAGCAATATCCTGTCCTAACGCCACACAACAGACATGATGCCGTATCCAGAAGCAAAATAAAATTCTTATATTGTTTTTTTTTCACAAACAGAAGTATACGCTGGTAACTGCTTTCACTGTACCCAGAATACAATGTCACATAAAATCGACGTGCTAAAAAAACTGCGATACTTGCGTTAGCGTAAAACACTGCTTAATTTTTCAGGCTGAGCTACTGATGGATAGCTTACTGGAGGGCATGTCGAATTTTCGCGCAGCCGCGGATTTCTTCGTGCGTGATTGCGTACATCGCAACACTCCCTTTTGAGTTTTACACCCGAATTAATCACTTCTTAATTAGGATTGTCACCATGCAATGCTATCGTTTCTTTTACTTTCTATGTTACTATTTTATCCTTTTAGAGCACGCAAGTTATTGTTTTTAGATAATGATGATACCAGCACTTTGCGTCCTGAGTGGAATTGCACCCGACCGCGACTAGTTGTGCTGATGACGGCGCGAGTGCGACGTCGCAAAGCAAAATTTCGACATAAGTTTACACACCCGATTCCTGGAGACAGTCCCTCCGTATGGAAGGCTGCTGACTCTCTGTACTTTGAACTACTAGGATTCATAGCCTTTTTTAGCGTGCAACTATGAACCAAGCTCCTAGTTTCCGATCATGAAAATGAAGAATTTCAAGGATGGCGAATGGATTCAGTCGGAATTAAATGAAATGTTTTTACTTCAGAGTGGAGTCGAGAAAGAAAAGTATCTCTCTTCCCACTGCTCCACTAAGAATCACACTTCCTCTCTTCTTACCTTACGGTGCTTTTCGCTGATGACGGGGGATTCCGTTTCTTCTGAGAGACACCATTCGACATCGACTTTTCCTAAAAGATTTAAGGTATAGTACGCGCCATCATTTTGAGATGACAGAAGCGGATCCATGGCCATCCAGTTTGGGGCGCGCTGAGGCGAACAGGAGTGCCGAGTGGATGACCGACTGAAATCCGCATCGAAACATAATTTGTGTACAATCGACGATTTGTGACGATTCAATCCTTCGCATATCGTCACGCGCCGCAACGTTTATAACGTGGTCGTGTCGACAGCAGAGCCAGGCTTGGGTGAGGAGTCCTCGACGAGGATCTCCTATTTTGGGTTCGAAAATGAGAGCGGTTATTTTTTGGAACTCACGAGCTGCGAAGATTGGACCGGTTAGCCGATCTCATGAAAATATCTTCGAACGAGAATCATACATTGCACCAGGTAGCGATGCTATGATAGTCGATTCACGACATTCTCAGGGAGAAGGGGGAGGGGGGGGGGGGAGCGAGCATAGACATAAGCGCCTCAGCACAGATACATATAGCTTAACAGCAAAGCTCTCGAAAATGATGCCGGAAGAATGGAAATCGGTGAAATTTCCATGGACCTTGGACTGTAGTATTCAATGTACCACATCGCAAATCATTCGAACTACTCTGCAGGAGAAACGACAGATTGCGAGGACTGATCTGTCACAAACCGTCAATTGAGCATAACGCCTTTATAAAGGAAAACTCATTGTATTCCAACGTAACGACTCACCTCAGATGGTATCCCTCTTTCCTGAAGGAGAGGACCGATTGCCTGGAATGCTCCAGACGGCCTTGTATCAAACGCGCTTGGACGCTTAGGTACTAGTTTCGGCATCTGAAACATGATAAGATTTGCAAAGCCTTACTTCCATGGGTTTGTGCCATTAGGATAGAAAATCGTCGTGGTTGCGTGGGATGAGCGTCGATATGTCGAATTTTCGCGCGGCCGATCGCGGTGAGTGCGATTTTTTCGCAATTGAATATGGCTCGAAGGTCATAAAAGTTGAACCGAAGAGAAACATGGAATTGCAACAACTTGTGAAATGCGCATCCGCGATTTGTAAACGATGTGGAAACAACCACAACATAGGCGAACTCCCGAAGCTTTCGACTTGCAATTTTAAAATGTCCCTTACGATACCAGTCCATGGCGTCTTGAGCGGTCCAAACGACTCGTGCCGACGACGCCGCGAGGCGAAAATTCGACCAATCGACACTCACCCGGCTGCGTGTTGCAGGCATCGCGGTGGGTGCGAGCATGGGGCGCCATCTTAAAGCAATGATTGTGTCCTACGCCTTACTGCGTAATCACTTTGGAACCCAACAAATACGGCACATCCAGCTCGGACTCATCGCGTCGCCGCCGCATGAGGGCATAGGAATTCTCTATCTTAGATACGTTCTGTAGATTCACCATAACAGGAGGTGATGTTGATGTGGTTGTAGATGTTGGTCGTCCACCACAGATCAAATCTTCACTTGTTGCAACGAATACGCCCAACCCGTCTTGTAACATGTGGATCTTTTCTGTGCACACCAATGGATTTTCTATAAAAAATAAGTTGTAAAAAAGGGCTTGTTAACTTGCTAGATGAACCAACCGAACCTTGTAAAAACACGGTTCCTACTCTACGATTCAGAGCAGCATAGGGTGTCCGGGAAAGCTTGTTATTTCGCAGGTCGATCATTTGAAGATTGAGCTGCGCAAGGAACGTTGATGGAGAGAGGTCGACAATTTCATTATCACTCAGGTCAATCGTGACCAACGACGGAGTGTTATAAAAGGCGTTGTGACGCACAAGCCTGATCTAAATTGGGCAGTATTGACGTTGAAATGTTTGGGTGCGTTATTATCGCGCACCTTAAAATTAGAAGGCAATTTTATAAGCTTTTGGAACACTTAAGGATGATCTTGCTAAAAATTGTGCCCTATTCTAAGCTTACAAAATGATAGTCGCTTCAGGACCCAGTTACATACGGCGCCCGCAGCTCGCATGCCTCGCACGTGCGCCACAAGCGGCCACGTCAACTTCCCGCGCTACTGGCATTTTATCAGGACCTGGGATTAGCATAGCTTCCCCGAAGTGATGAGAAAAAAAGTTGAGGAAGTTCCGCTGCGCGAATTTCCGCAGGTTGTGGGGTCTAATCATGAGACGCGCCGTTTTCTAGCGCATCGCTGTTGCAGCTGATATGTAGCATGTTACTGGTACAAGATTCTGATCAAGAGCCCTTCGAAGGGAGTTAATGAAATTAACTTTTGCAAGACCGACTATGAAGGAAATGAGTTTTCTGTGCGGGCTTTCTGTCAAAATTCGCGGCGTTGCATTGGTCCCTCCTGTCATACACGAAAATAAATAAATGAAACCAATAACAAATTAATCAATTAAGTCCAACCCCCTAGCAACTTCTGCTTCCAACCGAACCAACACTCACACTCTGCGGATTCGCAAAATTTTTGCGAATCCGCACCTGATGTAATACCGTCCCTGATAATACTCGCGTGTAACTTCTAAGGCAGACCAGATATATCAGTACTACAATATACGTTGATTAAGCCATCAAAAATGTTGTGCAAAAATTCAAAAAACCTTAAGAAAAAGCAAAGCGAAATTTTCTAGATCAATATTTTCAATCGAATCATCAAGTAACGGATAACTCAGATTTACGTGAAGTTCATTAAATAAAGCATTCCCTCTCACTTCAATACGAAGAAAAATAGGTACCTATTCTCGAAATTCAAACGATAAAAGATAACGAGGTATAGAAAATTGGAAACAGAAGTAGCTATCTCATAGCCGGTGTACTGGCTGCACAAATAACCATCGATATCCTTCTTGTTATATAACTGAAGCGTTGTTGTTTCGAAATAAGATTCATTTTCAGTATTTTCGAAGTTCCGTGCACCTCCGTGAGTAAGCTGTGCAATGTTTCTGTGATGGATTTTACCTATAAAAGTTAAAAGCGCGTTGTAGACGTAGCGGCACCTAAACTTGAAGCCTTTCACTTACAGGCAGCTGGTGGAGTAATTTGGTCCAATGTTAAACATGAAAGTTGAGGTGCTCCTCGTGTTACCAAGAAGAAAAACGGAATGAAAATGGACAAGAGTCCAGCGGGGTCAAATAAAGTCGGGAGGTGAGACACAACTTTTCGTGGACGTTATCCCCTCCCCCTACATGAAAAAGTATCTGCCAAAGTATCTGCCTCATCTGCTCTAGCCTAAGCCTTGAGAGGGAAGGAGCTAAGACGTCGTTAAAAATTTTGCTTCTCTCCTCCCCCTCCCCATCCGCCCCCCCTTACTTGACCCCCGAGCGTTCGTGTCTTCCCGTTGCCGCATCTTTAGTGATTGTTCGGAGCCACCTCGGTATGTGATTATGGGGGTCATACAAAGCGAAAGTAATACGAACTTTCCCCGACTCCGTCGCGGCGATCAATTCTTCTCATTGGATTTTGCCCGAAATTTGGAGGCACCCAAGATCTTCAGGAATTATTATCAAGATATTTACGAAGTTCTCACTGATAATGCAACTGGCAAAATATGGTGAAAGCGCCCTAGCAGTTCTCATACTCGAGCCAAGAGACTTGGCGCGTGGTCAAAGACGTAGCTAAAGAGAATTAGCAAGTTTTCCCAATAATAAATAATAATTGTAATAAACTTGTAGTTTGCCAAATGGTGCGTGCAGCTCACCTTGTTACCTTTGAAGACGACATTTTGTAGTTTCTGCATGCCGTCCAGCATATCTTCATTGATTTCTGTGAGGTCGTTATTGATTAAACTCATGGTGACAATAGAGCTGTTGGCGAAAGCATTCTTTCCAATGGAATGAATATGATTTCCACCCAGGAACAGATATCTCAGCTGGGGTAGCCGAGCCATGCATTCTTCGGGTACATCAGTGATATTATTGCCAGTTAGATCTACCATTTCGATTTGATCAAAAGAGGCAAACTGATGAGGAGTGAGGCGTGAGATATGGTTATTCGTCAAGTACAGATACCTCATCTGTGGTACGTTCAAAAATGCTTGCCGATTGATCTCCGCTATTTTGTTTCCTGCCAGATTCAGTAATGAAAGCACAGGCAGATTCAGAAAGCTCAACGCCTCCAAGACTTCAATGTTGTTCTTCTGCATATGTAAAGCTTGCAGTTGCTTGAGACCACGAATTGCTGAAAAGATAAAATATTTAAGAATTGACTGGATGGAATAAACAGGGAACACTTATAATTTTTAATTAAAAAATATGTATAAATATTGAGAGTATCTCGACGATTATCCTCAGAAACATTTCTTTTCAAGCTGCCTTCAAATCCATAAATCGATATACAGCAAATGAGTTACATCCGAGTTTCTCCTAATTTTTGAAAAAAAATCGGTTGACTTACAAGAAGATGGCACCGAACGCAAACAATTATGGCCAAGGTTGATTATTTGGATAGAATTCTTCAAATTTTCGAATGTTGCCGAATGAATCGAGCAAATGTTGTTTGATCCAAGATTAATATCATAGAGCTGTAAAACGATATTTTCCTATTCAGCTTTTATTGGTATAGGGTTTTCAGGTGTGCATGTGTACCCACAGAGACCATGGCCAAGCCTAGTGTTAAGGAAAATTTTTGGAAAATACGACACCCCCCCCCCCCCCCCCGTTGAATGCCCCCGACATTGTCTCTTCTTATACTCGAGGTAAATCCCTAAAAAAGTCTTCAATCGATAATTTAAGTATGATTATCGATCCACGTCACGTCCTTTCCTAGACCTCTCCCTATCGGTCCAAAAATTTTTCAAAAAGGGTAGTCGTAGAGGAATTCTCGAGAATCTTTAGAAGATACCCCCTCAGTTTCCAGCCCAAAATATGACCCCCTGAAAATTCCTCGATCCATGCTTGACCCTGTCCGATAGTACCTGAAGTAATTGGCACTGACCTTCGGAAGAGAGGGAAAAATGTCCGCGCTAGATATGTCGCTTATCGAATTATTTGAGAGATCTAATCGGAGAATAGTGTTGAGCGCCGTTAAAGCAACGGATGGTATCTGAACAATTCTGCCTGGTAAAGTTGAATATAAAAAATAAGGTGAACAATATTCGTACCTTTGTGAGAAGATTGTGGGCAAGTACCAGGTCTTGCACTATTGGGCTTACCCCAATAAAAGCTTTGTCATCGATTTCTACCATCTGGTTGTATGAGAAATCTATCCGCTTGATGTAAAGGCCATCAAGAAACCTTGGCGGAATATGATGAAGACTGGCATTATGCATGGTTAACGTTTGTACAAGACCAAGTAATGCCTGATTTTCTCGTAACACTTGTATCACTTTGGTGCCGTTAGAGTGAGAACAATCAAGCTGTACCCCATTGTATAAGTCTTTGCATTTGCATAGAATGGCAACAGCTTCAGGGCATGATTCAGCGAATAACGTCAAATATAGTAGGCCAGAAAGGACGACGACCAGGTTCATCGCGGCCGCTTGGGGAGCGGACGGTTGGCGTATGCTCCCGAACCAGGTCAGACTGTTGTTAGCGACCCAAATGGATCGCGCTGCAGTCGAACATTGAAATCCCAATTAACCCGATTCCAGTCCTCTACGCTGGCGAGTGTCCATTTCAGTTGACCGAATGCATTCGTACCAGCTGCTCTGCTTAAAGCCATCTGGCAATTCCTCTGATTGTGTATAGAGGAAAGCCTACCCTCACGGTCGACCATGATCTTTTTGTATTCCCAAACACCTTTTTTTACTTCTTCTATTCTATTCGCTGTAGTTTCTATGCTGATGCTACGGTCTAAGCAGGACAAAACCGTTCACAGCTCATACGTGTGGCATACAAAAAAGTTTTAGGAGGAGTTCCTGTCTCCATGACCATGATTGACCCCTATACTAAAATCACTCAGGAAAACTGGAGCCACTTTTATTCACCCCGTAGCCCCGAATTACCACCGGCCTCGCTACTGCTCACTTTCTCGAAGTCACGTGCTAGTCAGAATAATCTCAACTTTAGTATACGATCCTTCTTCGATTGCAGCTCCATAGAGTTCTAGAGGACAGACATCGAACAGCACTTCAAGTTTTGGCCCGTGCACTTCGGCATTGTATTTATGCGTCATTTTGTTCTACGAAAGTTCCAAATTTCAGTGTCCTCTTGATAAATTGTCGAAATTACCCGCATGTCAATCACTGTTGCTTCGTTGCATGTAAAATCCCTTCTGCTACAAGACTGAGTAATAATTTATTATGAAGGACTCAGCTGCCAGGAAACTCGGAACAGGTTTGGCACCATAGCGCTTGCCTTGGTTGTTCCCTGAGCAAGAAACGTTGGGAATGAAGCTAAAGGAAACGTCCACAAATAAATAAGCTTTTCTGTTACCCATATATTTATGTTGTATTTCCTAATGTGGGCCGCATGCAACGTTTCACGCGAAAAAAAGTGTGAATCCGGCTAAGATACAGCACCACAAAGTCTCCGCCTGGTAGGTGGGTCCTCCAAGCGAGTGCCCACCCTCTTGTCCGCCGCAGTCGGAGACACATTGTAGGAACAGAAAGTTACGTAAATAGTACCACTCTCCGTTCCCAACCGCGGCGGACGACGGGACAGGTCTCCCACTCGGAGGCCCCCCCCCCCCACCTGACCGAAAGTTTAGGGAGCTGAATCTTAGCCGAATTCTCACTTTTGCTCGTGAAAATTTGCATGCAGCCCTCACTAGGCAAATACAACATAAATATATGGGTAACAGAAAAACTCATTCTCCGTGGATGATTCCTTCAAATGATTAAGCCAAGAAGACAACCGGCGTATCGCGCGAGTATCGGAAATGAAGTGAAGCATTAAGATGATCTTGAGTGGGAGCGGAACGAAGGACAATAGCAGAAATCATAAAGAAGGATGCAAAAACCGGGAAAATCACAAAGGAAATGAACTAGTATATGATATAATTGCACAGTAAAAAACAATGGAAAATAGACACATACTTTCTACACAGAGTCTCTACACGAAATAGCTGCCTGATGCACATTGTCCACTTTTTGAACCATTTATGCCTTTGAAGACTTATCTTTTGTTTTCATGAATGAGAACAAACTTTTCTTCTTTTTCTTCTCGCTCTTTGATGAGACCTGAATTTTGAATTGATCGCCTAGCAGTTATTCGAGGAAGGGTTGAAAAACATACACACACCTCATCTTCCCGTGCATTTGCGTTGACTCTCGCTGATGTGGTTGCCGCTAAAAATTCCAGGGTAAAATTGTTAGATTGTGACAACTTTGTGCAGTTTTTTATTCTCTCTTTCCACCACATTCTCTTCATCTTTCGTCAGAGTGTATATATGCGTTTGGTAGAGCGTTTACATTTGTTTTTTGAATCACTACTGTCCAGTATTTTGAAGTTTGAAAAAAAAAAAGATGCCGAGAGTGCAGATTTTTGCCTCCTGAGTGCTTCATTTCGATCATTGATTCACGAAACAAATGCTCCCATTTCGTGAAGCAGAAAAAGCTTCATCGAAAACATGTATGCATATATTTTTTATCTAGATAGTTGAGTTAACAGGAGATACCGAAAGTGCGAAGCTTTATCTTCAGGTCACTCAATTTCTAGGCCTCATACGTTATAGGTGAAGGATTCAAAGAAGGATTAGTGCAGGTTTGCATAGAGTAATTCCTATCAGTTACATTCATGTGAATTGCGAAAGGCGAGAGAATCCTGAGGAACAGAGCGAATAAAAACGGCACAAACTTATTGCACAACCTAATATGAAACAGAACGAAAAAGCTCCTCCCATTCTTTTTGCAGCTTTTTGTAGTTAGGCAGCCTTCATACTCTGCGGTGCTAGCGGGCGTATTTGGTCGCCGTAGAGGTGGAAAGCGGCTATATCCCTTGGCATCTGGGAATGCCCTGATCAATATATGGTGTTGATCGGGTCAAACAACGTCGGGACGGGACCGACGTTGAAGCTTCTTCCCCTCCCTAGGCTTAGGCTGAAGCAGATGAGACCTATGCTTTCACTGATGCTTTTTCACGTTTAATGAGGGGATATCAATTTTAGCCTAAGTCTAAGGAGGAAAAGTCGACGCCGACGCGAAGTGGCGTCTTCCCCCCCCCCCCCCCGACTTTAATTGGCCCTGCTGACGAACTGCTAAAGGTAATGTTCAAGAAACTCATTGATCGGCGATCATTTTTGTACTATTTTGTACTTTTACTAGTACTACCAAGTACAAAACATGAATATCCAGAGAATTCGCGTGAAGTGAACAAGTGAAGGGTTGAACGGGATTGATAATTAGATAAAATTCGGCTGCTGCTGACAACTCACCGCCACCACCAAGGAGTGCAGGAGAATCGATGATGATCTGCACAACCGAGAAAAATTGCGAGTTGTTTGGCATTTTCTAGTTCATCGAATATATCAATTGAATCAACCGCAGCAGATAACATAACGGAATCGCTTATATGTAGATTTTCGATGTGACTTCCTACTGCTCTGAGCCATTATGATACCCCACCACATGTTCTTGCTTCACTTTGAAGATCATCCAGCAGAGTGATCATTCGGTCAATGGACGCCGAACAAAAACAAAGATTTCACGTTTTCGAGGGACAGGCAAGAAATTGAGGCCTACTCATATTTCGATTAACGTGAGCACTGAGCCACAGAGTTACAAAGGAACTGTGCATGGAAAATGAGCTTCTCTGCTGCTTATATATTTATTTGCGTTGCATTTGCTCAACAAGGGCTGTATGTTAATTTCGTTCGAAAAAATGAGGATCCCGCTAAGGTTCAGCTCCTCAAAATGTGTACCGAGGAGGTGGGGTATCAGACTGATGGGAGGGGGGGTCTTCGCTTCACATGGGAGGTGGTGGCTTTGCTCCCCAGGACGCTGAAGTTTCCGCATGCAATTTCAATCTTGGGAGCTTTTTGTATTAGCATCTAACGCGATTGTATGTATCTTTCTATTCAAGCTGAATACTTTGGCCCATAGATTTCTCTACTTTCAACACTGGAAAAAGATACCTTCTCCAAACTGTCAGTGCAACACCTCACATGCACCACATCAGAAAAATATCTGCGGAGACATTTTTGGTTTTTGATAGCTGCTGATTTTCACCGCAGCCAGCGATGCGAAAGTTATTACAAGTATGCTAAGTTATAGGCACATTAGCATATATCTTACTTGGAGTGTGGGTTCGAGTTTCGTCCGAGTCTGAATCTTTTGTCTGTAACTCAGCCTATCCTTGCATATTGGACGTCTTCTGCCTAGCATCCTTCATCGCATTCGGTGATCCAGTTTGTTTGGGCCCCGTGTCCATAGCGCACGAGCCAGGTGTTATTTCGCAAGAAGAATGCGATGTTCGTGCTTGGGGACCGAATTACCTCGAAAGACGATTTTTTGACCAATTCGATATTTTACTCTGAATTCGAGAAGGTGGGATGGCCATGGTGGCAATGCGCTAACGAAGGAGAAGTCAGGAGCAATTGCCATGAAAACAATAACTGCTTCTTTTTGAGGCTTGATATTTGCAGTCGTTGCGGTAGAAGTCCCTGTTACGTATGCTTTGATGGTTTTTCCTACCTTCGTTAGGTTGTTCATTTCATTTACTGCACGAGAAGTTACCGATCCGTGATGATTCCACGTTCCCGAAGTCGGGCCGAAATATCGAATTGGCCAAAAGAAAAACGTTTCTCGAGGTAGTTCGGTTTCCCAGACATGAATATCGCATTCATTCTGCAAAATAATACCCGGCTCGCGCGCTACGGACACCGGGACCCAAGCAGGCTGGTTACCAAATCCGATGAATGGTGGTAGTCAGAAGAAGTCTGATATGCAGGGAACAAAGAAAGAAATCACTTCCGATATTTTTCTGATGTTGATGCGTGTGAGGTATTGCTACTGACAGTTTGGAGTAGGTTTTATCTTTTTCAATGCTGAGTGTAGAGAAATTTATGGGCGAAAGTATTTAGTCTTGAATAAAAATATGCATACAGTTACGTCACATGCTGATACAAAAAGCGTTAAAGATCGAAATTGATGATTCATTAAAGCCAATCACGAAATGCAGAAATTTCAACGTTCGCGGGAAATAAACCAACCACCCCTGAGAGCGTTACTACTGAGCCGTATCGGCTGCTTCGAGGTAGGGGGTTAGCCCGCTGTGGAGGCACTGCACCGCCGATGAGTTATCGCACGCAAATTTTGACCCCTCCTAGCTCGCTTCAGGGCACGATTTTGCAATTTTGGTTTTCATATTTGTAATCAGCATTCGAGACTCTATAGGTCTACTCAGGTCTTTCAGTGTTCCATGAGGATTCAAAACCCTTCCCTGGTAAGCATCATTTCACTTGAGTGGAGCCAAACACGGGCTCTATAAATCAGAAAATTGAACACTTTCCTAAAATTCGACAATGAGACAAAAGAGTTTTTCTCTACTTGCAAACTCGTTCTCGGTGTTTCCCGTGTGCATCTGTTGTACAGTCCTACCCCCCTACAGGACTGAGTCGAGAACAACTTCAAAAAGCCGAAAGGTTTGAAATATACCAACCCAGTTCTTCCACTCTTTCCGCCCTTGTGGTGTCTTCCGCACGTTTGTCCAATCCAATGGTGAAATCCTCCGAGGATGCGCTAATATCGTTGCGATCTGTATGCATTCGAGCAGCTTGCATGAGTGAGGCAGTGTCTGTAAAAAAGTGAGCTAAACTACACACTCCAGTAACTGTTCTCCAATATTACTCACTTAATTTATGGAATTTTCCAGCGCTAAGCAGGGTAAGAAGCATGCTCAAGTGAAAGTGCGCACGACGGCATATGCGTTCACACGATTTCCCGCAGTTTGCAATAACTGGAGCCCATGGCAGAAGTTGCCACACAGTCGAAAATTTGGGCAAAAGCCAGTATATCTGCTGATTTCCCTCTACTCTGTTGAGCAACTCATTCTAGTCCCTTTCCGAACCGTACCAAGTACAAAGTGTCGAATACGAAGCATTCAGCGATTTATTTCATTTTGAGCCAATTGCTTAGGCTGCGTTCATACCTTGCGGCGCAGGGCGTGGCGCGTGTCTGTGTGTTTCCGTCTGTGCCACCCTGTCTCGTTGCCCGCGTCGTCTTTGCACTTTTTCCTGCCGCTATGCCTCGCTTCTTGTGAACGCAGCCACTCCCTGTCGGCGCAAAGTGTGAATGCAGCCTTACTATGATGTGGCTTCATACACATTAGAATTTAACTGTGTAATCAATAAAATTGTTTCGATTGCAACGTCGATACAGCAGCAAAATGTGATCATTGCTGAATGCCAAAAATTGGCTACCTGCTCCGGGTTCTTCTTGATATGGGCTTAATGACCTTTCCGATCGACTCGATGACTCCTGTTGAGTAGGTAGGGACAAGGGTTGCAATCTCGGCGATTTCTGATTCACCTAAGAAAGTATGTGGAAATTTCGAGTGAACAAAGTGACAAGATCAGTTCTGAAGGAAGCGGGAATTTTTACATGAGCACCAGATAAATGCTCCAGAAAATTTTCAACAAGAACAGGTTTTTATCAGAGTTTCGCGTGCACACGCTCTGATCAAAATGTCTTCTCTTGAGTAACTAACCGTGACGTAGATCAGCAAGGCTTCCTACCATATCGGAACAGTTGAGTTGTGTCGACAACACAGAGGGGAAGAATGACTTTATTAGGCCTCACACATCCTTTTATACACTCTATCTCCCTTATCAGTCTCTCTACTGATCCTTCCTCATTCTTCTCTCTTCATCCATCTCTCACACTCCCTTACACCTCCCCCTAGTGACCATGCGGTCACTCCAGGTACAACATTTTCTCCAAGAGCGGAGGTTCAACTTTATTTTGCCTCCACCTCACCCGCAGTATTTGTACACGAGAATACGACAACATCTTTATTTCCAAACAGTCTTTATTGCATATCATTCCCCCCACCCTCAGGGGAGGGGCTTGGGCTCCGTCGCGGGACCCGGCTATAGCTTCTCCCTGCTGAGCGACTTCTTCCCGCGGAGCTGGCCCGGCTCCCTCTTGCGGAGCGGGGACGGCTTCTTCTTGTAGTGGAGCGGGTGCGGCTTCTTTTTGTAGTGGAGCGGGTGCGGCTTCTTCTTGTAGTGGAGCGGGTGCGGCTTCTTCTTCGTGGTCTCTCTCGGCTCCTCCAACCGTCGGCCTCCTCCTTCTTCGCAATGTTCTTCCGAATTGCCTTCACGGCCGCCCACAGCGCACGGTTGCGCTGTGGGCGGCGCCGCTGTCTTCCTCGCCGCCCAGGCGGGGCCCACGCCACCGGCACCATCGCTGGTGCCGGCGGCGGCGGCGGCGCCCCCGCCGGGCTGGTCCCCACCGGGACGAGTAGAATTGGGGGGCTCGCTTGCGGGCCCCAGTGGCCCGCCCCCCCGATGACCGCTGGCTGGTGCGACTGTTGTAGGACTGGAACCGGGAACATGACTGAGGTGCCTACTCCTTCCCGCTTCTTTTATAGGCTTCCTGTTATCTCCACTGTTTTTGTTTCCCAGTTTTCCAGCTATCTTTATCACATTTATCTTCTTCCTTTTACTACTTTCCATGAACTCCCTCATTCTCTCGGTCGCTTGCCTCTTTCTCTGCGAACGCCGTAACCGTGGATTCGCCGTAAGTTTCACGCTTCCGCCAGAACTATTCTTATCCATCCGTCTTAACAACCCCTCATCTACTGATTCCCATGGAATCACTCTTTGCTTCATCTGGTCGGCGTGGGTTTTCCTTACCCCCATGCCATAATGCACTTCGTAAGTGCTCGACCCCAGCACCCTCATTATTATTCCCGGTATCCACCGGTCTCCTCCTCCAGAATAGTTTCTTATGTACACTTCCTGTCCCACTTTGAATGTCCTCTCCTTTTTCCCTCTATCATAATTCTTCTTCATATCCTCTCTATATTTATTCCCCGGCTCCGTTTTAGCCGTTCTTATTATGTCCAGGGTCGTCCTCAAATTCCTTCCCATCAGCATCTCGGCGGGCGCTTTCCCTGTTGCTGCATGGGGAGTGACCCTATATTCAAATAGAAGATCCATCGCCGCCTCATCCAACGCCTTGTTGGACCGTAGCCCTTTATACAAGGCATTCTTAAACGTTTGTACGAAACGTTCCGCTTCCCCATTCGAATTTGGATGATACGGTGGGGTGAAAATCTGCTGAATTCCTCTTCTCTCCCAATATTCACGAAATTTCGCCGAAGTGAACGGGGGTCCATTGTCCGAGACGAGCTGCTCTGGCAGTCCATTTCTGCTAAAAATCTCTTTCAATTTCATTATCGTTTTTTCAGCTGTGGTGGCACCCATCTTGACCGCTTCCGGCCATTTCGACTTGGCATCCACCACTATTAGCCACTTCACTCCCCCGTTGGTCTCACAAAAGTCCATGTGTAACCTTTGCCAGACTTTCTCCGGCTCTTCCCATGGGTGTAAGGGTATCCTCACCGGATCCTTACCCATGACTGCGCATGTGCTGCACCTACTCGCCACCTCTTCCACTGCTTTATCCATGCCTGGGAACCATATTTTGGTCCGTGCCAGGCTCATCATCCTGTTCCTCCCATAGTGACTATTGTGCAGCATTTTCAACACCACTTGTTGAAACTTCTTGAGGATAACTACCCTATATCCCCACAATACACATCCATTGTGTATAGAAAGGCTTGCGCGCTTCACCGCATACGGCTTCAGCCTCTCATCTCTGACATTTACTGGCCAGCCCTTCTGTATATAATTAACCACCATCTGCAGCAGAGGATCTTCTTTTGTGGCTTTGGCTATCTGAGCCTCTGTTACCGGCAGATTTTCCACTGCTTCTTCTGCCAGTTGTTGAACCTGCAAATCATTAACTACCATTTCAGCACTAGGCAACTCTCTCGGGTCGGGCAATCTCGACAACCCATCCGCGTTGCCAAACTCGGCAGTTTTCCTATATTCGATTTCAAACGAATATTGCATGAGCCTCAACGCCCATCTATGCAGCCTCTTCGCTGCTATCACTGGTAGCCCTTGCTTAGGGCCAAAAATCCTCACCAACGGCTGATGATCCGTCAGCAACGTAAATCGGCGACCATACAGAAACTGATTGAATTTCTCAACACCATATACTATTCCTAACGCCTCCTTCTCTATTTGGGCGTAATTACGTTCCTGTTTCGTTAAAGAGCGCGATGCATATGCGATTACTTTTTCGCTATTATCATCATATCTATGGTATAATACGGCTCCAATACCATATTCTGAAGCATCGGTAGCTAGCACTACCGGAACATCTGGATTATAATGCGCCAATATATCCGCAGATGTAAGCTTTTCACGTATTTGATTAAAAGCTATTTTTTCTTCTGCGCCCCACTTCCACGATGCGCCTTTCCTTCGCAAACTATTTAGTGGCGCTGCCAGGGTCGCTAGCCTCGGGATGAATTTCCCATAATATTGCACCATGCCTAAGTACGACTCCAACTCTTTCAAATTCTTAGGCTCTGGCATATTCAGCATCGCCTTCAGCTTATTCGGAGACGGCCGGATGCCCTTCTCATCGACCACATGGCCTAAAAACTCCATCTCCTCCTTGAAAAATAATTCGCATTTCTCTCTTTTAAGGCGGAATCCAGCCTTATTTAACCTATCTAAGGTTTTTTCCAATCTCTCCAAGTGCGTCTTATCATCTGGGCCTGTAATAGTGATATCATCCAGGTAGATCACTACCCCTTCTATACCCGCCAGCGCCTCTTCCATGATGCGCTGGAATATTGCGGGTGCTGACGCGATTCCAAACGGAATCCGCGTATACTCAAATAAGCCTTTATGCGTATTAATTGTGGTATACTGTCTTGAGCCTTCTTCCAGCTCTACCTGCATATACGCATCTGAAAGGTCCACTTTTGAAAACCTCTCGCCGCCATGCAGCATATGAAACAAATCCTCTGGCTTGGGCAATGGATACTGATTAATGTCTAATTGCGGGTTTACTGTGACTTTATAATCACCACATATTCTTAACTTCCCGCCTGGTTTGGGTACTACCACTAACGGTGTCGCCCATTTGCTGTGCTCTACCCTTTTCACTATTCCACTTCGCACCATTTCCTTCAACTTAGCCTCTACTTTGGGCCTAAGTGCGATAGGAACTGGTCTGGCCCTAAAAAACTTGGGCGTTACTGCCTCTCTTTTGAACTTGAGTTCAGCTCGGGCAATTGTACACTTGCCTAAACCTTTCTGGAACATCCTCTTATTATTATTCAATATACGCACTAATTCTTTTTTGATTTCTACTCTGGGCATCTGTTTCACCTCGTGCACCACCCCGTAATATGGTCCACAATCAATCTGTAACCTCTTAATCATGTCCCTTCCACACAAGGAGTGGCTTGCCTCCTTGAAGACATGTATGTCTAGTATCGCCTCCTTTCCGGCGAACTTAATTTTCAGTGGGACCTTGCCTTGGAACATAATGCGCTTGTTATCGAATGCTGTCGCCGCCACTTCCGCTTTCTCCAGCGGCGGTCGTCCCAGTCTATACCAGGTTTCCTCATCAATAATTGACAGAGAAGCTCCAGTGTCTAACTCGAATGGGATCTTCTTCCCATTCACTTCCATCTGCAGCATTCGCGGTGGCTCGCCCACCGACCGGTCTGCTACGACATCTTCGACCGTATTAGCGACTATCAACTCCCTATCCGGGCACTTTCCATTTTCTCCGCCCGACGCATAGGGTGCAGCGGGACTGCCCTTTCCACCTCTGGGGCTGTCCTCCACTATCCTTGTACTGCTTCGCATCTGTTTCCGCGGCTCAGCTCTACGACAAAGGGCAAGATGTGTAACTGCTACCATATTCACGTTCTGCATCACTAGTTCCTCTCCACTGTCGGAGCTACCCGCGGGCTCCTCACACCAGTGTATCTGGCGGGAGTCTTTCCGGCTACTCCTGGCATTCCTCCAACACGTCGCTGCCAGGTGCCCTTTCTTCCTGCATACATTGCAGTATGCCTTTTCTTTCCTGAAACACTCGTAACCGGCATGACCAAGCGCTCCGCAGACCCTACATCTCATACTTCTCCGAGCTGGGCCCCTGCTCGGTTTCCCCTTCTGTTCCCTAGTCTGCGGGCGACCTGGCCCCTGTCGGTTACGGTCCTCTCTGCGGGCTCATACTTGAGCCACTCCCACCATTTGGGCTTGCGGGCCTTCCTTCAGGTGTGGAGCATTCGCTCCTACACGCTCGAAAGCCTCTGCCTGCTCCAGCGCTTCCTTCGACGTCAGTTGCTCCTTCTCCAAAAGACGCTTCCTCGTCTCTATCGAGAGTAATCCTCCGATGAAGACCATCGTTATTACTGCATCACGATGATCTTTAATCTCTTCGAAACAGCACGTATTAGCTGCCTTCTGCAGCTCCGCGTAATACTCGTGCAGCGCTTGTCCTTGCTTCTGCATCTTCGACATCAGCCCGAATCGTTCCGCCAATACCAGCTTCTTCGGCTGGTAATGCTGCTCCATTGCTGCGCGAAGATCCTTCAGCGCCACTTCTTCGAGCTCACGTCCCTGCAGGAGTGATTCCAGTAACTCGTAGTTCGAGTTACCCACTTCCTGCAGGAATATTAGTCGCTGGTCCTTCTCCTCCGTAACCTTCCTCAAAACGAGGAAGTTCGCGAACAGCTTCCACCAGGTTCGCCACGACGTTCCCGGAACATACGGTCCCGGGGCTCGACCGCGGTACACCTCAGTGCCCCGGTCTACCATCGTGGGTCTTCCTGTGGCGCTGACTCCTGCTTCTGCTTTGCCGCTTGCTTGCCCTGCCTCCACAGTAGTCATCCTGTTCGCCTGATCGCCAGTTGAGTTGTGTCGACAACACAGAGGGGAAGAATGACTTTATTAGGCCTCACACATCCTTTTATACACTCTATCTCCCTTATCAGTCTCTCTACTGATCCTTCCTCATTCTTCTCTCTTCATCCATCTCTCACACTCCCTTACAGGAACAAACCATACCTTTACGAAGGAACACCTTCGAAAGCCGACATACTAACCGCGAAATCTAGGGAAACATATAACCGAACAGCCAGTAAACTTAGGGCTGACATACGAAAATCGCTTGCAGTATGCAATTGCACATGACAACACCATCCTATATGCCATCGCGCTGAGCATCGCAGTTTTTATACTCAACGCTTCTCATCCATCAGTAAAATACCGCTAACCAAAAATGATAACCCTGATAGCCATCTTCATCGACTCCTGGGCTGCAACTGGTTGCCATGACAACAGTGGCGTCGTCTCTGGATCGCATGTGAAGTAAGATGGGCCGTGCAAGTAAGAAGGCAGCTTTGCAATCTTGCGTCCTTATCAACCTTCCTCGGATGAAAAAATCACACTTTTGAAGAATCTTCGGGTTTTTCTTGAAGGTTGCTGAGGCTTCCGAGTCAGACTACAGAAGAAAACCGCTCCCTTTGCAGGGATGCCGTTATTGCACATTTGATAGAAGTAAGTTCAAAAATTGTGATGTCTGTTTTTGACATTGGAAAAGAAGGGAATGAAAAAAATGGGAGGCGGCAAAGTGGGGATTTGGTAGATAGGAGCTGTTCCTGCGCCCTGTAGAGTCCAGACAGTCTAGACAACGTAGAGGAGCGCTCTGTCGCCATTTGCAAGGTCTAGACAACGTAGAGGAGCGCTCTATCGCCATTTGCAAGGTCCCAGAAGTTTTCCTCGAGAAGTAGCATTCAATTCGCGAAGATGTCTCGTATATAACATCGCATCAATTGACTGGTTTTCAGAGAGCAGCGTCCACCACAAGTTCTAAGAACAGAGAGGCGAAAGATATGAGTTGCATCAAGCTGCCATGCTGATGTTCCATTTAAGGTCGCTTTCATACTTCGCGGCACCGCAGTAGATGGCAGCAGTCGACGCCGGCACCGGCGGCAAAACGGTGTGCTCGCTGCCGACCATGGCAGCACTTTGGCGACGCGTTCAATCATACCACAGTATGATGATCGTGGCGAGAGCCGGCGCAAATCCGTAGAGAGATTTGAATCCTGGCAGAATATGGAATATTGGTATATGCCAAACTAAGGCAAGATTCGCGCACGCTTTCGGCAGGATTTGTGCAAGTGCTCACCATTATTATCATATTTTAGTATGATTAGTAAGGTTTCGGTCGAGTGTTATAAACAGAGCACGTCGCCAGAGTGCCGCCGGCGTCGCTTCCTGAAGTCGACGTCGGTGATGCAAAGTATAAAGGCGGCCTGGAGGCACAATTCACTATAATCTTCGTCAGTCATCGTGCTCAGTAAAGTTTCTGCGGATGTGGAAGAACCCAAATGAGCCGCGGGGACAGGACCTTGCCAACCTCCGCCTTGGACGAGATCACAGCACAGAAGTAGGCGCTTGCCCGATGCTCTGAGTGATCTGATCACCCGAAATTAAGTACTGCTATCTTTCCCCTTTTATAATGTTACCTTACGTGCTAGTTAGTTGCAACCGCAGCTCTGCTGGTCAAATCGATGGCAGGTGTCGACCATCCTGAAAGGGCAGGCGCCATCTTGCACGGGTTCTGTACTTCTTTAATACTCATCCTAACGCTTCAGTAAACGTGCAACCTTTCATGTTGAGAGAGAGATATCTGCTCACGGATAGAAGCGAAGTAGTTAAATTATCGCGAACTCTGACTTGGAATAATATCCTAAAAGAAGTTGCTGATCACTTCACAGAAGTGGTAACCTCGGTAGAAACGCAGTCCCCTTTTCCGCAGTAGCTCTACAAACCTTTCGAAGTGTAGGCCATTCACAAAAAAAAAAACTAACAGATTTTTAATGGAGAAGAAGTCAAATTAGTCTAAGCTCATTGTTATAATAAAATGTAGAGAACAAGTGACTGAGGAACACATTTAATAGTCTCTCAGGACTGACGATTCAGTATGCTCCCAGTAATCACGTAGATTGTGCCGCTTTAGTGACATACTTCCGTGTAAAGAGATCTACATATTCTCAAGCTTTGAACCCGGTCTATTCGTGGCCAGAAGTTCTTCAGTGAAATTAGCATGTATTTGAGTGCAACCTTACAAAATGAAGTGGTGTCGAGAGTATTTGAGGTTTTCTTATTGGGCTTCGAGTTCACGTCCGACTTGAATCAATCTTGATACAATAACCAATAAAAATTGAACAAACCTCTTGCATGTATTTTTTTATGTCCTCTTCGGTTTCGCTCGTAAATGGATTCGATGGATACAACTGCCGATATACCTTGATATGAAGTGTTTATAAATCAGTAATCAAACAATAGAGAAGTATTTTATTATAAAAATTTCAAAACTTCACCGCAATAGTTCCCACTACAATGATTGTTTTTATATGTACATATAGCAGGAAATGTAAGCTTCATGACAGAGATGAGTTACATGACATTTCGAGCTGATCATTTTCAAGCAATTCAAATTCGAATTTGGCATAGAATGGCACAATGCCGAAATTCGAGTTCGAATTCGTGGACTCACACCACGCTCATCATGCATAGTTTGGTACTGTGCCAAAATACTAATTCGAATTCGTGGCTTTCACCACGATCATATTCTGTGATGTGATAGGGTCGAGCATTTGCAAACGGAGCGCGTCACCAGAGTGCCGCCGTGGTCGGCGACGGGTACATGATTTTGACGCCGTCGCTGCCGGTGCCGGCGTCAAATTGCCGACTTCGCCATCGGTGCCGACGTCGATGCGCAAAGTAGAAATGCGGCCAAACCCTCCTCTATCGCTCCCCTTTGCGTTATTGGCCGGAGTTAAACTGCAGGTAGTGTAGCATGCTCCATTTACAATTACCAAAAAGGAGGCATTATTTCACTCCTGCACTGCGTTGCTACTTTATTATTAAGTAGTAGAAACAGTATGTTCCACTTGGCTATCCAAGACTACTTCCTTTATCAAGCTTTACCAGTTGTTTTCAACTTTAGTGGTAACCAAAACGTAGCGCTCATGACAAAGAGGGCTATCCTTAAGACCTTCACCATCAAGGAAATTTAGTCGGAACGGCAAGTCGCTGGTAAAGTTCCACTCTGTACCTTGTCGGCACAACAGAAACACAGAAGTTAATATCGATTTCGAGGTCGCACAAGGGACTGCCTCAAATGTTGATACGAGGTCCACATCTTCTATGATTTCGGCATCGCTCTCCACCCCAGTCACCTTCCGCAGCTCCGTTCTTCGGAAGGGTGAAGAAAATCACGGACCATATGGCATCATTTCAGCAACAACCTCGGATCAGAACGCTTCACAGCATTCTGACAAACATACTTGAGCAGTATGATGGTGCTGCCGATCGATGATACCTTTGCTTGCTGTTCCTATTATTAATGTTTTAGCCGACCGACCATTGCTGTCTTCGAAGTCTGCCTGAATGAAAAACAATAAAATATAGCTCAAAATCGAAACTTTCAGTAAGGATTCAAAAGTATATTGTCAGGAATGCATTTGCTGTAAGTGAAAAATGATATCAGAATTATGAAAAGCAAATGACATTATTGACGTGAGCTCACTACTGAACATGGAGCTTTCAGTTTTACTCCTTTTGTCCTAGATGACAAGAACAAGGAATGTAGATTCACCACTTCAGAACCTACGTTTCAAACACATTCTTTCCTATGTTCACAAAGATTCTGAGCGAGCTTCTGCTCTTTGTTTCTAAACTGCCATGTGACCTCCAATTCAGGCAATACTAATCTCTTTATTCGAAAGCTGGAGTAGTGGGGTCCCAATGACTGACGTTTCCCCGGTAGAAGGACACGGATCTGGTAGTAAGCATAATTCGATTTTTAGAAGTCTGTTTGAATACTCTTCTTACTGCAAGAAGCGCTACACTCCTGGTCCTAAACTCCCGTCATGGGGTGTAATATGATATTTGAACACATTTTGTCCATGGAACAGTATCCCTGCTCCAAGAAGATGGTGATATGACACACGCAATAGTACACCTCGCGATATTAGATTAGTCGACTTATCTTCCTGCGGCAATAGATCTCTCAACTATCTACGCTGCACCCTTGTTGCGACGCCACAGTGCGCCATCACGGCACCCGCTCAAACCTGAGCTAGCCACGCCCACCTAAGCTATCTGAATGTGGCTAGCTCGCATTGGGGAAGATGTAGCGCCGTGATGGCGCAGCGTGGAGGCGCAACAAGGAAAGCATCCTAGATAGATACTCAGGGACCTACTGACCCGGGATGGTGAGTCGACTGATCCGATTACTGCGAGATGTGCCACGAAGGGATTTTCCCAACTACTATACCCAAACTTATTTTTTCTCACACTACTTTATTTGGTCTATTTATCTGCGTTCAACAAATCCACACCTAAAAAACCAAGAAAATCCACAGCCTCTGAATATCGGTCCTCGCGCCCTATGCACTATAGGATGATTGATGTATCAATTATGTTTGAGATTCTCATGTTTTGGTGTTTTGATTTTTTGCGATTTCGAAATGTATTCATATTGTATATTTTGTTTATATTGTATTTAGAACTTCAAAACAGGTACCAAATGACGCTTTATGCTTTAACTTTATCAGAGAACACCTGAAAGCTGTGATTTTATTTGAAGAACTACACACTCTTTCAAAAGAAAATTAAGTAAGTCGATTCATCAGCCTCACTGGGTTTCAAAGATTTTCAGTGATTTCAAGCTCAAGAGTTTTCCACTTGTGTATATCATGTTGCTTAACTGTGTTTTGTGTGTTAAACCTTAATTTTTCAAATTATACTGTGTTATTGGATGTTAAGAGCACTATACGTGCACGACAAATAAATAAATAAATAAATAATGAAGAAATAAATAACCCTTAGCTTTATTAATTCTTCACTTCTTTCTCCAAGAATCAGGCTTTGTGGGCCAGCTGTTGTTCTGCCGAGCCTTCCACTTTCCTCAAATTAGAGATTAGTTCCATGTCTTCAAGAGCACAAATCACACTGGGTGCTCAAAAACATCGCATTTAGGCAGTAAAGATGCTGCTTCGTCCGGCCATAAGAAAAAACGCTGCGTTGAAATTGGAGAACTTGCGAGATCGGACGTTGTGAAAATAACAGTGGACGACGGACGCATAGACTATGAACAACTGCGTGAGGCGATCGATCTAATAAAAGTGGCCGTGTATGTAATTATAATTCAATACACATACAGCTGCAGCTATGTGTGATCAATCCAGTTTTTGACTCAGAAAATCACCGCTCATCATGACTAGTTCCTCAACGATTCATCAAAATATCTCCTTCGATTAAAGGAATCGGGCACGGGAAAAGAGTTTCTCTGTTACCTATATATTTACGTTCCAGTTGCTTGATAAGAGCCGCATGCAAAACTTCATGCGAAAAGGTGAGAACCCGGCAAGATACAACTATTCAAAGTGGTGGCCGAGGGAGCGACAGAATTATGCACGCCCAGTCGTCCGTCGCGGTCGGAGACGCACAGTCGGAAGAGAAGATTCTGTAGACAGTCCCACACTCGGTCTCCAACAGCGGCGAACACGCAACAGGTCACCCACTCGGAGGCCCCGCTCCCCCGGCCGCCATATTGAGGGGCTGTATCTTAAACGGATTCTCACTTTTTCGCGTGAAACTTTGCAATGCGGCCCTTATCAAGCAAGTACAACATAAATGCATGGCTGATAGAAAAACTCATTTTTCCGTGCACGATTTCTTTAATTCCAGATTTGACGATGATTTGCCGTATGTTCAAATTTCGGTCCACTGACACTCGCTCTTGGCATTACACCTCGCATTACGCCAGCATGTCATTTGCCCAACGTGCATTTTTGTTTAATTTCAAAAGTAGAAAACAGTGGGCTCTGAAAAAAAGTATGGCCAAAGACTTTCGAGCGCTGCATGTAAGCACTGTTACAACGTACTCTGCGCATACTATGCTTTGAATAGAGATAGGCTACACCACCTTGATGGTCCGTTGTTTATCCTTGTATTCTTGTGAGTTACTCCAAACTGGACTGCGCTGCAGTGGTACATTGATTTTGTCCGGTACTCCATTCGATGGTGAGCAGACTGTATCACGTATCCACTGAAAGCTGCAGAAGAAATAAAGAGATTAACAAAAAGGGGACTGGAACTTCCGTAAACACTTGAGGCTCAGCTTTTTCGTTCCCTACAATCTTACTTCTTTCGTGACATCATAAGCCCACCTAATGAATGATGAGCGTTAATGCAACCATTCCAGAAAAAGGAGGTCCTAATTTAGTTGATAGAAAAGAGAAGAAGCAATCAAAATCTCCTGAAACAACAAGGGTAAGCCCCGCCCCCTGAACACTGCTTTCGTACAAGTACTAAAGCCTTGAAACGGCTTGATGATATCACGCAAATTTCAAAGATATCACCTGTTGCTCCCTACTTACGACCTACTTACGTTGTCCTTATCTGATCTCGATGGCTCGATCTTAGCTTTTTTCAAATAAGTGACATGTGGGATTTGCTCTGTCCAATGTCAGGTGTGGTTCAATTGGGTGGGCGCGGTAAGGCCGCGGTCATACTCTGCGCACCGACTCCGGTATCTGCGTCAAACTGACGCAGATCTCTGCGTCAATCTGGAAACGCGCTCCCTCTGAAAAAGGCTCAACCAAACCACACTACAGTGTGGTGATCGTGGCGAGAACCCAGAAATTCGAATTCGAGTGAGGCATAGTATGGCACTATGCCAAGATTCAAATACGACACCTGCGTCATTTGGCCCACGATCACCATACTGTAGTGTGGTTGGGTCGAGCATTTTGCAAACGGAGCGCGTTTCCAGATTGACGCAGTGATCTGCGTCAATTTGACGCAGATACTGGCTTTGATTGACGCAGATACCGGCATCGGCGCGCAAAGTATGACCGCGGACTAAGGTTAAATTTGAGTAGGCATAGCGCCGTGACGCCACAACAACAGTGTAACCTGAGCAGTTATCTAAGTTACTTGTCTTAGGAAAGTTATCAAATAATCTGATTGTTGCCTTGTGTAGCCTTGAAATATATCACTCCCCACCAAGTTTCCGGGTCAGTTTCGTTAACTGAACAGAGTTTCAGTTACCGACGAACGAACGATGGGGCTTCATTTGAGCCTGTACATGAAGGAATAGCTAGCTGTGGACTGCCAGAACAATTGGTTATGATGGAATTGGTTTTTCTTATCAAAAAATTCACTTGTGAGACGATCGAGAACACGCGTTCTTTTAGAGGTCGGAACTTACCGGGCCCGTATTAGTGGAAGTTGGAGGAATGGCTGCCCCATTGGTGTTCGCAGGCGGCTGATTGGACGTAGTTTGCGGTAGTAAAAAAGGTTTCCGGTAAATGTGGCCAGTTTGCGAACCCTGAACCATCACATATTTTGACTTCTTCTATCCTCCAAAGTAGGCAAAGCGCCTCGACTAAAGTGTAAATGGTCTCGGAAGAACCGTGCACGGAAAATTGAGTTTCTATGCTAGCCATATAATTATGTTGTACTTTCTTAATATGGGCCTCATGCAAAATTCAAACAAGTGAGATCCGGCTAAGATACAGCTTCTCAAAGTGGTGACCGAGGGACGAAACCTTAGAGCAAACCCACCCCGTCTTTCGTCGCCATCCGAGACGCATAACGAGAAAGAAAGTGACGTAACAGACCCACTCTTTCGTCTCCTACCGCAGCGGACGACGGGCGGGCATTTCATCTGAGGCTCCGACCCCTCGGCCTCGGCCACCACTTCGAATAGGTAAATCTTAGCCGGACTCTCACTTTTTGGGTGAAACTTTGCATGTGGTCCTTATTAAGCAAATGCACCATAAATATATGGTTGACAGGAAAATTTTCCGTGCACGATTCCTGAAAAGTAATGGTAGGCATCCCTACTGCGTGATCCAATACTCGCATCCATGCCTCCCATTCAAGCTCGGCTGCACGCTTGGTTGCAGGTTCATCTGGGTGATCCAATGACGGGAAGCAGGCACGTTGACCTTGAATTTGCAGCACAACGATTAGTATACGAAATCTTCGGCAAAATATCTTTTCTATGCTCACTGAGGGATTAGGCAGTCAGTGCCCATACCTCATTAGACATAACCGTCATGACTGTTGCATCATATCGTAGTTCATGTACGAAACTCACCCCAAACGCAAATTTATGAAACGCCTCCTTCATTGTGAGGCAAAGACTGTCTTCTATTTTGTATTTGAGCTTTTTCAATCGCCTGTGTTTTTGTCAAGGAGATTTCCTTGACCTCAGGATAGCAAAAAGTATAACCAGCCCCCATTACAGAGACTGGAAAGCTGCTACTGGGTCTTCAGTTTGCCGAAAGTATTATTAAGAATGTCGTCATTTCCCCGAGAAAGCCCCAATACGGCAGCGTTTGAGAGGACGGTTGGAGAAAGGCTGCTAGAAGATCAGGGACATAGCAGGTGGCTCTAAGCGAGAGAGATTAGGATGGCGGTCTGTATTCCACCATACAGTCCCCTGCATCGGAAGCGAGCATCGAAGATGTGATAATGCAGACCAAAAGGATCGAGAATGGGATCATCCAAGTGACCGAACAAGTAGGTACTACTCGCTACCCGCCGTTCACGGGACTGGAGAACAGTTGTTACCTGGAAGATGCGACAGGGAATGAGTCGACGGTATGTGTGTCACGGTAAACGCCTAACATGCTTCGTCACGAACATCGATATCCGACATGCCGAGTCGAAACTGAATCGTTTGCGATTGAGAAGATGTAGCTCAATTCTGGCTTTGGACACTTTCGTTACCTACGCGTTAGCAAGGAGCCACGACGAGGACGAGCTCGAAGCATTAAATGTGGAGTTAGAGACCTTCTATAAGGAAGATCATACCTCCCTTAAAGTCATCGTCGGTGACTTCAACGCTAAAGTCGGCCCAGATTAACGAATAATGAACTGCACATTGGGACTCTAAAAGCGAACGGAATGGACAGAGCGGTGTGAAGAGCTGTCTGACTTCATTATGTAGCTGAACTCTATTATTCGTAGCGCGGTAACACAGTTCCAGATTCCTTCCTTCTATTCCGTCTACGTGCACGTGGAGTGTCTCGTTGAGCAGTTCCATAACGAGAATGACCGGAACATCGTGAAATGAAGGTTCTTCCTGAAGGACGTCGCTGTTATTTGGAAGTTCTTCACAAGATCGGACCAATGACTCATTCACAGGGGATCCTTTTTTATGCGTGCATTTTAGCGGGAAGTCAGAGAGGAAAAGCCTATAAACAACTCTAGACTGGAACCACTTCACTACTCTGGCTGATTTATGGAAGGATTCCGTCATTGAGAACATCGGCGAGGAGTACAACTGATTCGTGGAATATCTTAACTGTAGTGCGAAGAAGGCAGAAACAGCCGAGAATGCTCAGAGATGGGAGAGATCATTTCAAAATAACAACATCTCCTGGTAATTCATCTATTTGCGCCCATTCATTTCAGTCCGAACAGGAGTAGGTTCGAACCCTCGAAAGAACTCATGATAAAACAGAAGAGATAACTAGTAAGCCCAGAAAAAACAAAGGAGACAGCAGTACCCTCACATCGAGATAGACGCGCTCAAATTTGGCTCCTAGAGGTAGGTCTTTACGAATAAACTACGGTCATCACGAATCGAATAATTGGCGGCTGTATCCGGGGATATTCAAGAAGGTGTGTGTTCAAAAAGCCGAAACCTATATTGAGAGACTGTGATTACAAAGTACTAACACAATTATATTTTACATGTGCATAGAGCCCACCTCTGTCCTCATGCTCGAATCCTTTTTCAATCATCTTTCCATCGGGTATGAAAAGGTGCTCAACCCCTGCTCGTGCAGCCCGTATCTGAAAGGAGCAACTCAGAAATAGTAACAACTCAGTTCGTAATAATGTAAAGCGAAAACGGTGTCATCTGCGTAGTAATAACCGGTAAAGGCATGAAACACTCGGAATAATTTTGTTTGCTCATCTCCTTCACTTCAAACAATTATACCCCTCATCTTTACTATCAAGTGTCTCTCTTTTCCTTCCATAGTTGCCGAATATAAGAACCACACGGTTGTCTCAAAGGAGTCGTCCGCAGAAAAATGACTTTTTCTGTTACCCAAATACACATCTATGTTGTATTTGTCTAATAAGGGCCGCTTGTAAAGCTTCACGCGAAAAATGTGAATCCGGCTAAGACACAGCGAAAAGTGAGCTACTTCACATTACCTAGCTCTTAAAAACAGACTAACGATCTGTCGACTTTCTGTCTCTGATTTATGCTAAGAGACCTATTCCTAGAAGGTTCGCAGCCGGTACACGTTGTGGACTGATAAGATCGATAGTGAGGGGTCATCTAGGACAACAGACAATTAGCACGGATGCGAGTCGAACCAATGTGATGATCGTAAGAAGCGAGACTCACACACCTCGTTGGCTAATGCAAAATGCTTAATGACAGCATATTTGCTTTGGGAATGACTTATCTAAGTTTTATCAAATATCAACTCGAGAACGTTCATTTCTATAGTGAACACACATTTTTTACGTTGAAACGGCAGAATCTGAATGATCTCCTTAGCGTATCGAGCATTAATGGTTATGTGTTCGACTGAGTGATATTTGCGACTGAGTGACTGTTTGGGTAGTCATAACGGTCGTTGGAAATTAAAGGCAGCTTTCGGGAACATTAGGACGAGAAGTATAAGAAGTAGTGAATATGAAAGCTAAGATGCCTAGTAACAGGAAAGTGGAGAAAAAACGAATGGAAGCGGCCAAAAACCGAAGAAATAGAACCCCTTCCCACCATTGGTTCTGGGCGCGGACGACCTTTCCGTCAAGACGCGGGTAGTCCGCATAGGTTTTCCACTGGCATTACCAAGACGTAAGCATGAAGGGATGTTCGGAAATGCGACAGCATCTATTTTCATGTGGTCAGTTTCAAGCTAAAAGTGAGAAAGCGCGCTCGATACATTCAATCCTGCCGATCTCCTTGACCAACCGCACCGTGACCAATCCCTAATCACGTCGCCTGGAGGCGGGCTGCCCTTGTCCAAGGCGGCTTGCCCTGACGAGGCCGCCTCCGCCACAGCTCAAGGGGGCGCCTTTTGCGGGGAATTCGCCATACATCGGCCTTTCAGCCCCGTAATTTTTCAGTGCATGCCTTCTTTTGGCGTTCCCTGTCACCCATATTATCGCGAACACTGTCTTTAAGGAAATTTTTTCAATCCTGCCGTGATCGATTGTTTGAATCCAAATAATTCCACACCCTTGCAAGGGTATTTCGGAAGCTAGCAGAATTGCCATCACCAATTCCTTACGTATTCGTAGCAACGTGTTCCCCTTGAAATGCAGTGCTATGGACACATTCCAAAATCGGAAAAATTTTTCTTGAACATAATTGTCAGTGCAACGTTGCTGAATCCCAACATGAGAGATACCAAAATTAACACGGGTTCATGCTCTGTATTGTAGTTAGGTTTTGCCTGATCTAAGACACAATTTGACAAACAATTTGAGAATTTTGATGCAAATTTCGAGTAGACATTGATTCCAATAGAATCATGATAATAGGATGTTAACGATATGAATTTTCATTGGTTGCAATTTCTGACGACCTAAGCTGTCTGATAGGAAAAGCAGAAGTAAACATGCCTGTGCTTCACAGGAAATAACTATGTGGGAGGCTAGATGCAGCACACCTTCAACCGTACCGCCACAAATAATAAATCCGTGATCTCGTAATAATATAACCTAAAATGAGAACTGCAAGACGTCACGCAGTCGTATATGGTATAGAATAGACCTCTAACATATCAAACCTACGTTTGAGTTCCCAAGACTCCTGGTTAGTGCTTCTACGCCTGCTTTGTCATTGAATGACCCCTGAAAATGAAACCTGTCATTTTATATAAGAACTAATCAGAAATTCGCACCATGCATCCACAATGCATAATTTGCATTTGCATGTGCGAGGCACCCAAGGGTAAACGGTGATTAGTGGCGTACATACACATAGCGAGCCTGAAACATTTTTTTTGCGCATATGTTCAAAGTTGGATGCTTGCACATCCACAAGAAGGGCAGGGTAGTTGCATCTGAATGAAAATGGTCGCATGCAAAGTTTCACGTGAAAAAGTGGGATCCGGCTAGAGAACAGCTCCTCAAAGTTCTGGCCGAGGAGGCTGGGCCTCATTGTAAACGCCCGCCTTGTCTCTTGCCGCGGTTGGAGACGATGAGTGGGACTATTTACGTAACTTTCTGCTCCCACAATGCGTCTCCGACCGCGGCGGACGACGAGGCGGGCATCCATTCTGGAGCCCCGCCCCTTCGGCCACCGCTTTGAGGAGCTAGATCTTGTCCGGGTTTTCACTTTCTCATCAACATAAATGTATGGGAGACAGTGAAACTCATTCTTCCGTGTACGAGACCTTCGAAGGCACCCATAGGGGGAATTTGGACAAATCATGAAAAATGTAGTGAGTATGAAAGTCAAGGTGCCTAGCAAAATGACATTGAAGATAAAAAAGAAGTGTCTGAAGACCCGAGAAACAGGACCCTTTCCACCGCTGATTCTCGACGCGGACAACATTTCCTTCAAAGGACGGGTCGTCCGGACGAGTTTTCCACTGCATGTTGCCAAGTCATAAACACGAAGAGACGTTCGAAAACATAACAGCATCTATTTTCAGGAGTGATCTTCGAGCTAAAACTGAGAAAGCGCGCTGCGATACCTTCAACCCCGTCGCATCTTCTTAGCCGCTTCCATCGCAGCCAAACAGGAATCACGTCGCCTGAAGGTGGGGTATCATCCAAAGAATGTGAGCTGGCAACCATTACGCCCTTTCTACAGATCGAGGGCGCGCTTTTAGAAGGGGATTTCGCTATAAACAGGATTTTTAGGCTCAGTTTCCGTGTGACTGACTTCTTTCACTTTCTCAATAACCACAACTCCCTGAATATTGTCTTCAAGCGTAATTGGATGTGATGGGGAGTCGACGCGTAGTTTAACTTTCATAAAAACTTTGAAGCGTGAACGACGAATATTTCACCAAAAAAAAACCGGTGAACCCACATAATTGTCGTGATATGCAACAGAACCGATAATCATCGCCTCATGGCAAAGAGGAAGAAGGCCACTTCTCATGGCGGCTACCGCAGACACCACAGCAGTATTTATATGTAAGATACATCGTATATCTGCGCGAGCACAGTGTATTGCAGAATGTAAGATGAAGCCATCCTGAAATGAAAGTTAAGCATTGAAATCGAAGACAGCTTTACCTGTCCCATAGTATTTTCTTCTCTGGAAGTCCAAGTCAGTTCAATCATTCACTATCAGTTTAAAGCAACAAAATTTTCGACTCTATTCAAACCCCTTTTCTGATGCGCTATGGATTCCAATTCTATTCAAAACCGTGGACATCGTGATACAAATACAATGGCTTGCGCGGGTCAGCCAATCTACAAGTCAGTGCTTTCATCTTCTTATACGATCTTGGTACCGATTACTTACCCCAGAGGGATAGAAGGCTCGATTGGATTGAGCGGGCATTGATCCATGATCTGATCGCCACACAGTACGAGTCCGCCCACGGACAGCTGTTGTAATGCATCCTATTCTAATTGATTCGAAACATTGTGCATTCATGTATTTTGCAATGAACACAGCGAACACTTGGGTAAAAGGTGAAGAAAGCTGCATTACCTAGTGGGTGCATCATTTAACACGTTAGCACGTTTGACAAGCATTGCAAAATTGTACGAACGAGAAATCGGACGACTCAGTCAACGAAGTGTAGCAAGGAAGGTATGGTCCAATGTGTTTTTGCTAAAGAAAATGACAGAAAGTGTCTGTAGATTTCGGATGTTCTTACCTTATTTATTCCTAACTTTGTGGTCCCGGCGTCAACGATGTCGCCTCGCAAATTGACCTTTACAAGGCTCCCAGCGGTCATCTCATTATACGGTAGTCCGAGAGGATTAACAAGGACATGGTTATCATCGCCTGATAGGCGCAGCTGGAAAGTTGATCTCATTAGGTTGTAAGGAGAGTTTTTGCCGCTTTCTGCAATTTCAACTTTGGGAGATCATAACTCGGTCCAGGATGCATCTTTTCTCACAGAATAAGCACCATGCGATCTGCTACACTCTTGACTACATTATGCCCTTCTATGATCAAGGAGACGCTTTCTAGTCATCTGAGCCACTGTTTGTACCGCTCATAGCTGAAGGTACAAATACCGCACTTGGGGTAGAAGAGAGGCATTCCGCCAATTGTTTGGTCACCGACTTCTCTCTCTCCTCTTCAGGCTCTTTTGTACACCAAGAGGCTTTGCCGCCCAAGACAAGACAAAACCACGCCGGTGGACCTGTCACCTGTCCACAGCCTACAAACCTACACGACACCGAACAACGTCAACGAGCTAATGTGTGCTATATGTTGCTAAGTACTTGTAAAGTAGTTAACTCGTGTGTATATTGTGCTGTATTATAAAGAGCTCAAACTATGAGCTGTACCAGGAACTAGCACTGAATCGAAAGACGCCTCGATTTATACTGCCGTTTTCTGTGAGTTGTCACCACAAGATACATTCCCACATCGATGTGACCGCAGAGCAGTTCAAAAGACACCTGTTCACATAACTCCCGTCAGCGCACAAGAGAATCAGATCTGCCAACAGCTGAGGTAAACATCTAAGAAGAGAGAGAGAGAGTAGCGCAGACATTAACATCTTGAAGGAATCGTGTCATACCATTGTGTGAGAACACGCGGATTCTAGCATTCAACATTGGGTATGAGATCTACATTTTGAAAGAGCAAAAGTCGGACACGCTTAACAGCTGACGAAGCACCTGTATTGAGGGGAAAATGCATGAATTTTTAAGACCAATGCTGTCGAGGTTCAAACTGATCAATACTTAAAAACAATGAAAATATAAAAATCTGTAAAACCATTGGAACCATAAAATATAAAAAATGAATGTGAAGCAGTGATGTACCGTTATATGATGGCAAACTCCTAGAGACCATTGAAATAAGTCTACTAAACGATAAAGACAGGCCAACTTGTTCCTCAGCATCTTTTCTTGTCCTGAGTAATTGCGGTTGTTTTTTAGATCTGCTATCGTAACCGCAGTACTACCTGAAGAAAAGACTTTTTATATCTACTTATACAATTAGGTAACTACAGGGTGCTGCAAAAGTATTGGCCGGACAAGAAGTAAAGACCACACATAGACCAAGTTAAGCTCTGCCTACGGTGGGAGGAATGCGCTCTGGATTATTCCGTTTTCAGCCCGAAAATTGTTGATTGGGTTCAAATGTGCCCCAAACGTGGGGAGAAGATGGATTTAGGTCAGTAATGACTTTTTTAGTCATGGAAGAATTCTGGGCACCGTGGGCGGAGCTCAGACATTGCATGAAAATCGACCTGTGGACTTGGGGACAAGTACGGTATGGATAGGGCATGGAACAAGAAGTAAAGACCACACATGGACAATCTCATGCTCCTCCCACGGTGGGCGGCGTGCGCTGAAACACTGTTTTCAGGGAAAAGAACAATTTCTATCGACCTACGGACACACATGGTGTTTCGCGCACAGTAGTGTGCGCCATCCAACTGGTTATATAATAGTACACTAGAAATCGTATACATCAGTGAGCAAAATGCGACCTCCTTCCAGAAAGTCCTAGACATATCAAACGCGATGGGCTAATGAGTTCAATGGCGAAGCGTGGTCAAAGTTGTTAGTCATTGGAGGTGATGTAAGCAGAATGAAGTTCCACACAGTTTGATAATATAACAATGATCAGTAAATTGGTTGTGATTGAAAATGCGGTGGCAAATCACAGCTGTAGGCTATTCATTTTCCTGCGCACGCAAGCCAGCCACCTTGAAACCACTGAAGTGTACAGTTTCTACATTCGGTAAAAATTATCGAAAACATTCTCTCCTGGAAGGTCAAGTGATTCTCTTTATGGTCACAAATGGCCAAAGTTAAATTTGCGTTACCTTTTTTCAATAATCATTACGATTTCGAGTTTGCAACCAGAAAAGCCCAGAGACCCATTTGGATGCAGACTCGCAGGACTAGTTGCATGAATGAGGTATCGCAGAGATATATCTTGTTGTAAAAGTTTGATATCCACATTTTTTCGGAAAGCTGTTCTACTTCTAATATTTGTCCGACTCTCTAATTTTTACTCTGAGTGAGTCTGATATAATAATGATCTCTGGACTTTTGCACCGTTGCTTCGCGGCCAAACCTACACGCACTTATTTTTACGCGCGAAGCAACATTAGTGATGGGCGAAAAAGACCAATCTCTCCAATGCCCCTTCACCCACAATGGACCATGCTTCCAAGAATGAAGCGGCTGCTTTACGGGTGTGCCTCAGGCCATGCTGGGAACACTTTTCATCGGCCACGCGCCCTGAAACGGACATCCCCTTTTGCACGAGTTGACCTAAATGGGCACTATTGACTCTGCTTCTTCAGCTGTGAAACAAACAAGAAGGAGCATCAGCTACCTTATAAAAATGATGGAGTTCTCTCACCAGAACGGTGCAGCGCTGACATAGCGATCACTTCTTTGGGCATTTTTAGCACAGATAACCTCTTCAGACGTTGTGAATCATTGCGGGTATTACCATAGTCTTGACGAATCACCTAGATCGCTTAGATTTAATTGCATAGATGTTTAGAGCTTTTGTAGCACTACTACCTCCTCTAACTCTTCGCAGAAGCTCTTTGACTTGAGAAGCTCCTGAACTCTCTTTCGTCGTTCCATTTCGGTTAGATCTTCCTAAAAAACCAAGAGTTATTAGGTTGCGTATTAATGTGTACTGATCATTCTGCCTGATATACTTTCAGTAAAGTCACGCCACGTATGTACAAGCGTTTACTTACAAATATTGGGTCGTTCCATAGGTGGCATTGTTTTTTTGAGGGAAAGGTTTTCCGACAAGTCACAGGTAATATAGATCATCCGAAAGAGATTCCTGATTCACAAAAGTGTGTGCAATTTTTGAGTGTCCTACAACGGAGCCGATTTTCAGGTTGGTGTAGTGACAAGCTCCATCGATAATAATTGACAAAACTGGCTACCACGTAATGGAAACACTATTCCGCCTAGGGAAAATCAATCAGTCATGTGTCCTCTACCTGCCTGTACCCGACCTGTTCTAGAAGTTTCAGATAGATCGAAAACTCACGTTTCTCTTTTTGCAAAATTTTCATTTCTCAAAGCAGCGACGATTATTTGAAATTAAATTATACCTCCGAATTCTTGGTTTACCACTGACTATAGATCATTCGGAAGGACTTTTCTGCTCTAGCGAGAATATGTTCCGCTTCCATTTTGGCTGCGAATCACTGAATTTTCGAACTATGTCATGGGGGCCCAGCTGACGTCATTTCACAAGTAATTCCCACCAGAAAGATGAGGTTGACTGATTTTCTCGTGCCTGTTTGGTCAATTTTTGTCGACTTAAAATATCACTTTATGGACCTCAAAATCGGTCCCCTGTAAGACACCCAAAATTTGTACATACCTCTTTGTATCTGTGCTACACGGTGAGGCAGAGACTCGCTCAAATGGGGCTTTAGGGAAGAGGCACTTTTTCTTGCAAACGGACGAAAACCCTTCGTTGCACGATAAAGGCTCATTCATCTCAGAGCTCCATCCCTCCTGTGTTTAGGCATAGAACCCTATGGCTTGGGCCTGTCAATGGCGCTCAGGCCGTGATAAGTGCACCATCTTCATCAGAAACCTACAACCTCGTATGCGTATTTTTTGAAAGCTTGATGGAAAAGTTGCTGCTCCAAATCGAAGAACTCAAGGGGGAAGGTCATCCCCAGAATTTGGATCAGGTGGGCTGTTCCCCATTCAGAAAACGAGCTGTACCAAAAAAAGGGAAAAAACAAGCGAAAGCGAAAATTCAAAAAAAAACATCCCATTGACATGTGCCCGACAGTATTCATTTACGTATTTTGTTGGACAACCCACGGCTGGTAGCAGCACGTTTGGTTACGAGTAGGGCGAGAAGGTAATTATCTATATACAAACGGAAACATACTTTGATAACAGCAGGTCGTTGCAAATCCTTGATGTAACCAGGATCGTCAGGATTTATACATAACGGAATTTCTTTCTCATCACTATGGGAGGAACTCTTCGTCGCCATTCACAGTGACTGGTGAAAGACTTTAAACAATATCTGAAAATATAAGATTTCAGAAACAACTGATGCGCTTAACGATCAATGAAATCACGCAGGAATTAGCATTTTCAAAATGACAGTTTCTGCCTCGTAAGGGGTCCACAGAATCATGTAGCCGTGTATGCGTTCCACTATTTCAACAGTAACTCATTAAAGCCCAAGTTTTTGATTAGATTTTCCACTGTGAATCTTTATCGAAAGTAGCAGGGGTGCAAGTATCGGGTAAAGTGTCATCGTATTTCAAAAAGTTCGACTTTTTTGTCCAGACTCATACTTGTTAAGATCTTCACGATATATCGGCTTGTTTGACATCAGTAATAACTGCAAGATCATTATTTTGTCGCAATACATCTGGCAGCAATAAGGCCGCGTTCATCCTGTGCGCACCGACGCCGGCACCGACGGCGACGGCGGCATTTTGAAGCTGGTAGCGGCAGCGACGGCGACAAAATCATGTGCTCGCCGCCGGCAACGGCGGCACTCTGGTGACGCGCTCCGCTTGCAAAACCCTCGACCCACCCACATTACAGTAAGATGATCAAGGCGAGAGCCACGAATTCGAATTCGAATCTTGGTATAGTAGTGCCATACTATGCTAAAGTCGAATTTGACTTCCAGGGCTCTCGCCACGATCATCATACTGTAGTGTGGCTGAGCCAAGCGTCTCACAAAGGGAGCGCGTGAGCAGATTGCCGCCGTGGTCGGCGGGCACATGATATTGACGCCGTCGCCGTCGCGTCGGTGTCGGTGCACAAAGTATGAACGCGGCCTAACGGCTTGGCTTCGTCGCGGCATGGAGTCGATGAGATTGGCCATCGTTTTCTGCGGATGTTCATTACTAGTCTTCTGTTGCACAAACTTTTCGTGCTCAGGGTTGGTGCTTAGATCTTTGACTTGAAGCTCGAATCCACCCTACAGATTACCGATGGGTCATGAAGAGGAAATCCTCAAAACCACGGCATCGAAAGGCGTCGACGTCATGGAACCACTCTATAAGCAACCTCGGTTTGTGTTTGCGATCCTCATCCCGCCAGGAAATTAATTCACAGCGGGAAGTATTGCGATACATTTTGAAAACTACGTTGTTCTCGATCCGATGAAGAATCAAATTCTTCGCTACAGGAGCTGCCCATCACCAAACCAACGCCATGCCCCACAGTCAGCAGCTGGCATCTTGGAAATACTCAGTAGCAATAGCATTCGTACCTTGATTTCAACCTCGGATATTTTTATCACTGTTGAATAGTTCATGCGAGCATGAACACAAGAGACACACTTTACAAATTTTGATGAAAATCAGCGGCTTCTGAGCGGCATCCACACAGCAGGTCAGCTTCTCTCAGACGCAATCGTACAGTGTCGATAAGCCGGTCAAGACTTTAGGGCGGTGTGACGGGTCATTCCTAACAAACCGCCGCCCATTTCCAAGTGATTAGAAGCCACTCTTGCTATTTGGATAGGTCCCGCCTTCGGGCAACCCGGTATTTTCAAGATTTTTATAACGTCTGGACAACTATAGCTTACATTACATGACACGAACTTCGAAATCCAATTTGTAAAGACAATCAAAAAACTTAACTCATAACTTTTATTGTGGTAGTCATTCACAATAAAAAATCAGCCAAAGACTCGGTTAAGAAAGTAACTCTTAGAATATTAGGAACGCATATTCCATTACTTCATGGCAGTGCACGAGTAGTGGAGGGGGCGTACAGATGACTCAATAAAATGAGCAGTCACTCGAAATCCTACTGCAAATTTCAGAAAGCTGTCATTAAAAAACATTTCATATCTGTGCGATAATGAGATTTGTGGCTTAGTCTCTTTGGGTGAATGGGAGGTCCTTAGAGTGCTGTTCAGACTGCACCTTTGTTGCGGCTGCATGGTGCACCCTCAGGGAGTTGTGCCTGCTTGAACACAATCAAGCCACGCCCACCGAACCAAATCACAACTGTCCTCAACGAACGAATTTCCAACGTTGAAACTGCCTCCATCATCGAAGTGGCTGTTTCACTGACTATCTCCCCTGATCGCGAGTTTCCTTCTCCACGCAGGAGCCACGTTGGAAATTTGTTTGTCAAGACCAGGTGCGATTAGGTTGGGTGGGCGTGGCTTGGTTGTGATCAGGCAGGCACGACCAGGAGGGTCCACCCTGCCGTCGCAAAAAAGGTGCAGCTTGAGCAGTCCAATGACCTACTTGTCTCACGAAAGTAAGCCATTGATCTAATTATTCATGGTGTGCCTTCAAATGAGATTTCTTAAGATCACAAGTCACAGCTTGAAGCCGCTGAAATATGGTAGTCACCTATGAAGAGAGGAACAAATACTGGACAGCACCGCTGTATGGCTTCTGTTATGGAAATGTAATATGAAGAAGTTAGTGTGCTGTGCACCAACACTGGTGGTAGGATTTCAGAAACGCTGCACATGGCTGACCCCTTCACTGCGGGGAACTCCTTAAAATTATGGGCTGATCACTGCCCGTAGAGTCCCAGAAATGGGGTGTGTATCTTTATGCCGAAATTTCACAAGTTGTGCTGATGGCGCCGGAGTGCGACGTCGCACCCGCGGCGTCATCAGCACAACTTGCCGCGGTCGGCTGGAATTCCGCTCAGGACGCAAAGGGCCGGTAACGTGGAGGTCCCTTCAGAAATAACTGCTTACTCATCAATATCTGAAAACAATAACTTTTGTGCCCTAAAAAGACAAAATAGTAAAATAAAAAGCAAAGCAAACAATAGCATTACATGATAACAATCCTAATGAAGGAATAATTGATTTCGAACGTAAAACTTCAAAGGGAGTGTACGCAATATACGTAATCACACGCGAACAAACCCGCGGCGCCGCTCGCAGCGCGCGGCCGCGCGGGAATTCAGCGTAAGGCTACACACCTCCAGGAATGTGCACATAAATTTAAGTTCATCGCAATGCAAGAATCCGGTCATCAATCTTACACGAGTGCACCAGCAAAGTGCATTGCCGCAGAACGACAAGCCACCGATTCGTAGCAATCGGAAATTCGAATGGCTCATAGAATTAAGCGATGGGTTCCTTTTAGAATGAATAGAGTGAATGAAACAGACTGGCTGTGATGCTGCTCATATCCATTGAGGCTATCCAACTGAATGCTATGCACTTGCATGCTTGATAATTTGGGTTAATATCGACGATGGCCTATAATCAGGACCAGTATTGCGTCGAGTGTAAGTTTTGAAAAATACGATCCCCATATCTGACGAACCTACTGATGACTGATAGTACTGCATGTGCTGTTGGTTAACTGCTAAAAAGTGGTTAGTAAAATGTAAAATGCCATCGATTGATGATCATGTTTTGTACTGTATCGTGCTTTCATACTAATCCATGTACAATTGTGACTATCGATGTCGATAAAATATGGCTATCCAACAAAACAAAGAAAAGTGAGCGTCATAAGGGTCAAATTGGATCTACAAGTAGGCAGAATTCGGCTGTCACTGACTTGATACTTTATTACATGACACGCATGTATTAGGTCTATGCAGAATAAATGGCCGAAACGTAATTGGCCATAACTTCGCTCAGACACAACTTTATTTGTCGAAATAAAGACCATTCGAATCTACAGAATTTTGCCAACGATCTGGTAAGGAAAATATACCACCACGATCAAATACTGGATTGCGAGAATCAATAAAGTCAAGAATGGCATTTTTACCGTGCATAATTTTTCTGCCGCAGGTTTGCATCGGGAACCCGGAAAAAGTGGTAGTCCGCCAGGGACAGGTCTGGGGGATAAGGGGGGGTGAGGGAGAGGCTCGATGCCTAACTGCATCATTTTTTTACTGGGTGCGCAAAACAACGCAAAACCCCCAGTTCGCAAGTCACCCGGCAGAAACTAATCGAGACTCTCCCTCACCCCCCTTATTCCTCAGACCTATCTCTGACGAATTACCACTTTTTCCCGGTTCTCGATGCAAACCTGGATCAGAAGGAGTTCGCCGCCGAAACGATGCATGTTGAAAATGCCATCGTTGACTTCATTAACTTTCGCATCCAGAATTTGATCATGATGGCAGATTTTCTTTACCAGATCGTTGGCAAGGTTGTGTAGATTCGAATGGTTTTTATTTCGACAAATAAAGTTGTGTCTGAGCGAAGTTATGGCGTTTTGAAGGAAGTGGTCCGTTTTGGCCATTTATTCTGCATAAACCTAATAAGAGAAAAAATTGCCAGCGAATGTCCGTCATCACAATAGTAAGCAAAGGATAAAACCTGTACAGTAGCCCACATTATTCACAATTGATAAAACATCGAAATCTGCTCAGCAGCATATGGCAGTAGACACAAATTGATCAAGAAAAAAAACTTTCGAGAAAAATGATGAAAGAAGTAGAATTAGCTAGAGCATCATCCTTTTCCTTTAGGTACTATCTCCATCCAATATGCGATTGAGATAGGTCTTCAAGGAAATGACCGAAACAGGGAGGGGTTTGTGTGCTAAGGTTTCGTGTACGGATCCAGCATGATGGACGAAGAAATTGGACCGGGTCACCACGAGCACCTTTAAAGTTCATCTTGCTAAGGCTTCCTCTACTTATTGATGGTAGGACTTGGAAAAAATGATTGGATTTTACCTGTACCTGGCCATTAGGTGTTTTACTTACCATAACGAAATCATTAACCTTTCTCCTGACTGAAAGATTTTTCAACCCGAGTAGTTTATTGCGGGAGGAGGAGGCCGGCACTGAAGTGTAAGGAAACCAAGGAAACGTAAAAATAGAAGCTATTTTGAACAGGCTCTAGCCTTTTGATATGAAACTGCTTGCATGGGTGGAACACTGTGGTTCTATACTCTGGGATTGGCCTGGCATAGCTTTTATATGCGGCAAGGAGAACTTGTGGATTGGTGGAGGATAGGGCTTTAAATAAAATGTAAACTCGTTTTTGCGCTGGCTGTCGATAACAACTAACGCCACCACAGAGGACCCCTGGAGAAAAGATGCTGATCTGCAGAATTTTTTGAATGAATTGTACTATTATAAGGAAAGTGCAGGTCCTGTATTGCGCAAAGAGGGCGTTTTCGTGCAGACATGGGATAGATTCGTGCCACGACACGAGTCAAGTTGTTCCCCAGAGACAACTTTCCAGCCAAAAAGTGTTTTGACTAAATTCTGGTAACATTCCGAAGTAATTGAATTAATGAATATTCCAGGGTGTACAATTGCGAATTTTTATGACACTTTTCATTTCGCCAGCTACGTTAACCGAATGTACCTGAAGTGAATATTGCAACAGGCTCATTAGTTTCCGACGCGAATTTTTAAGATTTCCCTCGCAAAAGACTGCATCAAAACTCCAGCATAGTCTCGAACTAACATTCATTCGACCAAGTATTCGTCATAAACTGAGCTTTCGATCAGTTTTTTTTTTCATAGATTTTGTCGCCTTGCCATATACTGTGGAATGTAAAGAAGACCTTCAAAGACCTGTACCGTTGGAATGCAGCGGCGAATACAATCCTCCAGTCACCCGTTTGATGGCATTAACGTTGAACGGGGTTAAAGGGATGTAAAAAAATGCTTCCTTCGTTGAAGATTTTTCCACCACGATGCTTTTTCAGGGCCACAGCAATCGCAAAAAAGGATGTTTGAAGGAGCGACGTCGGACGGTTAGGCATGGGAATCCTAACCAAGTTCGATGAATTCCTTAATTTTTTGCACTATGGGGTTGTTCATACCAAATAATGGCACAGGGAAAGGACCGCTATGATTAGAGTGCCTGGGAGCATCCCTAAACATTCTGGCAAGCCCACTACCTTGCGGTATCTTCTAGCGACGATAAAAAAATTTCGAAAGAATGAGGCTCACAACGTTCCACACAACCGACAATGGAAGGCTGGATTACCAGTTTGGAAGGTGAATCGGAAACCATAGGTGGGGTCCACGAGGCCGAATTTCCGCTTCGCGGCGTTTCACTCGCGGCGCCCCCGTACGACTCGCCGTATCGATTGCCCTTGATCGGCCGGCCGAGCGTGACTGCGTCACGTCTGCGCTTTCCACCCATACCACACTGCTTCGCATGAAGGCTGCCGTGCCCTGCCACTGGCACTCGCACCCGCTGTGCCGCTCATCGCGCGCGGCCGCGCGGAAATTCGACCTCGTGGACCCCACCCCGAAACCATCTCTACTCGAAGCGCCCACGTGCAATGCTACTCATATCTGATGCTCCTTCGGACGCTGATGCCATATGCTTTCTAAATGTGCAAAGCGATTGTCCGCGTGAAACTATAGAGAACTTTTGGAATGAACTGTACTAGATTAAAAGGAAAGTGCAGGTCCTGTAACGCGCAAGAAGGGCGTTTTCGCGCAGAATCATGAGATATTCGTGTCACGAGAGGTTGTTCCCCAGAGACATGTTCTCAGCCGAAAAGTGCTTTGACCAAATCCTGGTAACATTCCAGGGTAAATGAGTGGCAACACGTTCAGCACAGTGAGAATCCTTGTCCTTTGCCAGAAAGGTTCTTCTTTGACGTGTGCTACGCGCTGCGTTTGGTGCGATAGGCGTTGTATCGGGTTGCTTGAATTATTTTTATTATATTATTCGTTTTTTTTTTTGTAAGAAACTGGAAGAAATTACTACTTGTCTACGGACGATTTACTTTTGCAGGCTTGGGTCGAATTGTCTAAATTTGATCGCCTAAATATTGCATAGGGTCCCCGGTATGGAAGAAACCTTTATGCAAAGGGAAACGCAAGCACCGTGAAGATCCCAACCATCGTCTCACCCCCATGACCCATGATGCTTACCAGTGTGCCACGCCGCCATTACTAACGAGGTTAAACATCCGGTGAACTTATGGGTACTTAGTGAACGCACCTTAACATGTGGAACAGTTTATTTTTGAAAAATCCTTCATAACATTATCCAGAAAATCTTTTGGCGCAATTTCAGTATCAATTCGCGATCAGCATCGCTAAGCGGCACGGTCACCCATTGCAAATGACTTTGACCTTCGATTTTTCGCTTGTGATGATGACTACAAAATCAAGTATTTCCCACCTCCGTGAGCGGTTTGCTTCCTCTCTCTTCCCTATCATCACGGTTACTCACTTACGGACGGACGGACATGCCGCATACCCCATCTTTGTAATAATCGCGACAGAGATATGTAACTTTGCCCCAAAGGACAATCGATCTCTTCCACCCTTCTTTGCCCTTTTAGGCTAGCACAGAGGCACTATCGATCCTCATGGTCTATTTTGGTTGCTACAGCCATGTCCTTTTGGAAAGTCATGGAAACGTGTGACGCAGTATCAAATAATCATTAGGCTCACGGACAAAAATGAACACATGTGCATGCACTGTGAAGGAATTCCTAAAAGTATTAAATAACAGAGGTGAGCAGCTATTTGTTGGATGTTCGAATGTATCGGTGAAAAGGATTTCGGTTAGAAGAGCAGTCACTTCTCAAATTAAAAATTAAAACAAAGAGTTTCTAAGCAGTTGTAACGATAATTCTGTCGATTAGTGAAATCGATAACAGAAGTGTTCAGTGGTGCGGCATTGAGAGAAACGAAATGAAATGGTCAAAAACACGAAAAAATGGGACCCGTTTTCTTGCCGATGCCTTTTGCGTGGACTGATTTTGTGGCGTGCTACTCACTGAAACGATCAGAGCCACTCGAATCTGTGATAGTTGGATTGATACGTAGTTAAATGGCGACACCCACTAACTCTATAACTGCTGGCTGCCAAGTACTGCATATCGCGGATACGGCTGTCCGGGTGTTGCAGAAATTATCGTCCCGCTCCGATCCTGAGTTCGCTGTGACACCATGCTCGTCAGAACTGAAGCAATCGTGCACGGAAAAATGAGTTTCTCCATTCCCCATATATTTATGTTGTTCTTGCCTAATAAGGACCGCATGCAAAATTTCAAGCGAAGAAGTGAGAATCCGGCAAAGATACAGCTTCTCAAAGTGGCGGCCGAGGGGGACAGGGCCTCCAAGTAAGTGCCCTGTATGGTCGTCCGCCGCCGTCAGAGACGAAGAGTAGGACTGTTGGTTTTCTCTTTCCATATGCGTCCCTGACCGCGGCGAACGACGGAGCGAGCACTTACTCGGAGGCCCTGCCCCGTCGCCCACCACTTTGAGATGCTGTATCTTTGCCGGATTCTCACTTCTTCGCGTGAAATTTTGCATGCCGTCCTTATTAGGTAAGCAAATGCAACAAATATATGGATAACAGAGAGAACTGTTTTCCGTGCACGATTCCTTATGCAGGTGGGGGGGGGGGGGGGTGTGGAAGGGGGGAATGATAGCTCAACACACTTTCGCAGTATCTGGTAACCCTAGCAAGGTACAAAGCACAAAAAGTTCATTACGTAACTGATTCTTCCTGACCACCTGAGTAAAAAGCACACAAATTAGGTATGTAGGCTCTGATTAACACGTTCATTGAGTTCCTACAAATTAAGGGTAAAGAGTATTCTGCAGTGTCAATCGAGCGAATCTCCCGAATGACCCTGATAAGTAAATTTGAACAAGTTTGCTAGTGATTCCGTATGTCACAAGTAGACCTCTCTAATCTTTTTTGAAAACAAGGTTTTGATTTACAATAAGTCGATTGTTCGATTAATCGAATACTCAGACAAGTGAGCGATTCACAGTACATACTGTTAAGTATTTAAAAGTGAAGTAAACTGGGCTCCGTCCACGTTTATTGAAAGTTTCGTGAATGTTTCGATTATCGAGAGATTATCGATCCTCTTATCCATAGTAACCAGTCGAAAACGAACCTCAGCAATCAGTTCGCCGAAAAAGAGAAAAATCTCATGTGAATGCATCTCTCAGAACAAGAAACGAAATTTAGGTTGGACAGGAGCAAAAAAAGATTCAGTAAATTTGGCGGCCAACAAATGTGGTTAGGAGCTTTAGGCATCGCTCAGAGTTGACGATTCGGGCGATTAAACGAGTTCGAAAAGAATGATATGCGTATCGATTACGCCGCCAGACGGTCACGCGAACAGAAAAATAACGAAAAATAATGGAACAGAATACTTAATAATGCTATATATGTTGACAGGGGTTGCTATATATGTTGCTATATATGTTATATACGTTGTATGTCAGAAAAGGTAGGTGGCCCACACAAGAAAAATTGACTAAAGTAAAATTGTTCTGAACACCACTTCCTCATCGAAGCACTATTCGATTATTTATTTATCACACGTTTAAAAGAACATGTGGATGGACGATGATATATAAATTATCAACGTCACCAAAGTAAACGACAAGTTAGAAAGATTACTGGGTACTACTTCCATAATTTCCCGGGCTTCCTCCTTGCAATGGGATTACCGGAACCTTCAGGTAGAGGATGCCGACAGGGCAAAAAATATAGCATACCAAAAAGAGTTTTAGTGGATTAGTTGAGATGCTCCAACAATGAGAAAGGATTCGATGACTGGTGCAACCATCCAAAAGCATAGAGTGGCTGTGACTAAGGAGAATTTAAAGTGTTATCCAAAACAACCTAAGCACACAGGGTAGGTAACCACATAGTGGGAATTGCGGCATATTTTACAGATGTGGAATTTCCACAGATCGTCATCGAAAGCAATGCGAATGCTCAGAAACTGTAACAGAATATTAAAATGTAAATCCTCTGGAAATGTGCTGAGCTATGACGAAAAACAAACACCTCATAACAAGTACATTATTAATACCATAAATAAGTGTTTAAAACAATAAGTCTCCAAATGAAGGCAAAGTTTTCGGAGGTACGGAAGGGGCGTTGTGTAAGTGTTCCATAGATCTTTCACCGGTTTTGTGTACCGGCCAATTCATTATGGGGAAGGCGTATTAACATCCGCATCAAGTTAAAGTTTCATATTATTACTTTTACAGTAGCTAGCATCCAATGACATATGTATTCAATATAATATATATTCAACGTCACTTTTCTTTATCATTAATCTTCGGTCTTCATATAATACACCTGTATCACCTACGTAGCTATGATCTTGGAATCACTACTCAATCAATTGTCTAGCGAGTCGAATGCAATCATGGTCGACTTGACCCATTGGAACACATGCTACGCAACTTTTCACCGACGTCGGAGCTACTTCTCTGCCAAGGCTTAGGCTGGAATTTATATCCTCTCCCCTTACACGAAAAGGCATCTGCTAAAGCATATGTCTCACTTGCTTCAGCCTGTGATCAAAGTAGTAGTGCACAAGAGAATGAAATTCTGTTACCCATATATTTATTTCGTATCTGCCTAATGGGGGCCTCATGCAAAGTTTCCCGCGAAAAATCAAAAATTCGGCTAAGATACAGCTCCCCAAATTCTCGGCCGGGTGGGCGGTGCCTCCGAGTAAACGCCCCGTCCCGTCGTTCGCCAGACGACGGGCTGGACACTTGCTCGATGGCCCCGCCCACCCGGGCGAGACCTTGTGGTGCTGTATCTTGCTCGAATTCGCATTTATTCGTCTGAAACTTTGCACGCAGTCCACACAAGGCAAATGGTATATAATTATATGGGTAACAGGAAATGTCATTTTTCTCTGGACGATCCATTTAAGGAAGGAAAAGAACTTCGACAGCGGTGAAAATTTTGCGTCTCTCCCTTCCACCCCACTTGAATTGACCTAATGGCAATGACGGATAGAGCCTGTGAGATACATTTATAGCGTGGAGAATATAAACACTGGAAGCGTATTGGCGAGCCGTCGCCCTAATTTCGGAAAGCTCTGGGAAAGCGTTCGACAGCGAAGGTTGAATGAAAAAGGTAATCTCATACAAATCAATAAAGTAATTTATTGAAAAGTTGGAAATGTGAGGCTGAGGGAAATGATGCAACATATTTCATATGAGGGTCGACATAAAGCACAGGGATTGACCGTCGCGAGAAACTAGCGAAGGCGGCTTTGCCCTTCATTTCTTTCACCTCACTCCCCCCTTTGCTCTTCTCTCAACATCCTTATGCCTCCTCCTTTCTCTGACTCTCTCCAAACCAACGAATCAATTTTCCCCTAGAGGAGAAGCTTAGTGACAGCAAGCAAGTTTTCACAAAGTCAGAAGTTCAGCAATACCACGCCAACGTCAGATCCCATTTTCTTGTCCGTAAGCATGGAAAGTAGTGGGTGCCAAAAAAGAGTAATTTTTTTCTCCTCTACTTTAACACTACTATATTAGTTGAACTTCAACTAATTGTGACGAGGTATTTTCATCCTAAAGTTAAGAGCAGACCTTACTCTATCGCTATAATCCGTAACAGCCATTTGCAAGAGCAGGAACGGGAACTACTCCCGAGTGGACAAGATGTGTCACCTCAACTGGGCGAAATCCGAAATTTCGTCACCCACGTTCACAACCTTGCTGGGGTCCGTTCTCTCTGGGTACCTAAGGGGATTCAATTTGGATGGTGTCTTAGTTCTTCCAGAATTCCTAACGCCCTTAGTTTCCAAGAATAGGAACGTGCCATTACCACTGAAACCCCTCCGGAGGCAGGTTCGAGGCATGGAAGGTGATACTTCGGATCACAGTAGCGTTATCAAGCACCCACGGCTTTGTGATTCTTATGAACTGAAAGGTCAATCCCCAGGAAGCTTCCCAGGAGAGACGTGCCACGGTAGGTGTCTCTACTGGTTTGATGGACCTTAAAGGAGTCGTCCACGGAAAATGAGTTTTCGTGTCACCCATATATTTATGTTGTATTTGCCTAATGTTGGCCTCATGCAAAATTTCACGCGAAAAATGTGAATCTGGCTGAGATTCAGCACCACAAAGTGCGGTCCCAGTGGGCGGGGCCTCCGTGTAAAAGCCTCGTACCGCGTCCGCCGTGGTCGGAGACGCATTGTAGGAACAGAAGCTTACGTAAACAGTCCCACTCTCCGTTCCCAACGGCGGCGGAAGACGGGACGAGGCTTTTACACGGAGGCCCCGCCCACTGGGACCGCACTTTGTGGTGCTGTATCTCAGCCAGATTCACATTTTTTCGCGTGAAATTTTGCATGAGGCCAACATTAGGCAAATACAACATAAACATATGGGTAACACAAAAACTCATTTTCCGTGGACGATTCCTTTAAATGCGGTAGGTGCTCTATAGCCCCACTGTACCGACTGCAGGCTCCATATTTTTATGACGGTGAAAGTACTGAGCCACAGCTTGTTCCTGCCTTTAGAGGCACACTTAGGGAATATGCCCCAACGCTTTCAGCTCTTTCTTTACACTCTTTTTTGCACACCTGGCGGATGTGAGCCGTGAGCAAAATTACTCTTTTTTGGCACCCCCTGTACATACATCCTCACCTCAGCATTACCGTGAAAGCAATTTCATTTCATTTGCACAGAAATAAAAAACATTATACAAATGTGCAGTATCATACGAAATGTATAACATATTCGAAATACAAAACCCAACACAACGCAATACTGGAATTCATCAAAACCGAGCTGAAACACGATAATTAGCGACGGGCGCACACAAATTAAATCTGGATGATCACAGCTGCCGCCACACATAAATTAAATACGGTTGCAGCTGGGGTAAGGGACAAGACAAGGTCGTAAGTGCAGGATGTTTGTTCGGAATTGTATACCGTAACCGACATTACACAACAAATTTGTTTTGAAAAGCACTACTAAAGCCATGTACGTGATCTACAACGGTATCTTTGATTTATCGGAAATGATTGCTCTGTGCTTTTCGGCCACTCCGCGGTTATGTTTGCAGAAAATAGTGGTTCCAAAGATTTGTCCACCTGAAAATTAAGGGCCTGATCACCGCTAACACCCTCGAAGCTCTTCATGGATGAAGCTCTAGCACCTACGCGGTACAACGTCCTTTCAGACGGATACTGCTTGCCTTTACTTGCTTGCCCTACACTTCAAGATATAAACAATCTGACGTATCTTTGCTAGTTTTTTCTACAGTGGGCTGCCAACGGAACAGATATTCAAAGGAATCGTCCACGGGAAAATGAGTTCTCCTTTCACCCATATACTTATGTTGTATTTGCCTAATGGGGCTGCATGCAAGGTTTCACGCGAAAAAATGCGAACCGGCCAAGATACAGCACCACAAAGTCTCGGCCGGGTGGGCGGAACCTCCGAGAAAGTTCCCACCCCGTCGTGCACCACGGTCGGAGAAGCAATGTAGGAACAGAAAGTTACGTAAACAGTCCCATTCCGTTCCCAACAGCGACGGACGACGGGACAGGGCTTTCACTCGGAGGCTGCTCCTACCCGGCCGAGAATCTGAGGAGCTGTATCTTGGCCGAATTCCCACTTATTCGCGTGAAACTTTGCATGCGGCCCATATTACGCAAGTACAACATAAATATATGGGTCACGGTGAAATTCTTTTTTTTTCGTGGACGATTACTTTGAGGCGGAGCATCTACGCGAGACGATAGTTGTACTGCCAAGTTTGCAAAAGCGCATCAAAAGTGACGCCATAAAGGCCTAATTTCCGGTCACCATTGAGGGATATCCGAGTTTTGTTTTGTTTGAATTGTAGCCGCAGCGTGGTCAACTTCGACAAGGAATGGAAAAGAATGATCCTTGCAACAAGTTTCGAACTGGAGCGAAAAGAGGAGCTCGAGCTGAAAGCGATTCAGACGCAAGCGACAATGAGAACACGGCGAAACCACTCGAGCCACTCGTAGTGGCAGAGGCTTAACTGATTGGATGGCATATGAAAAAAGAAGTTGAAGGACAGGGCAGTAGTCCGAGAGTGCATCATCAAACAACGTCGCGTAAACACGCACGGATAAATTGAGTGGAGAGCAAAAGGGGGGATAAGGTAGGTCAAGGAACCAACCAGTGCAATAAAAAAATACTATGTTGTTTCGATCAACAATAACCGACGAGATTGACCCGATAAGACCAAGGCCCGTTAAAGAGCTTGAGAGCTCAAAGTATTTCTGCCCAAATCAGCATCTATCGCGGCGGAACGTAAGACTGTCAGAGCAACTGAAAAGTACTTACAATCATCTTCGAGGCCAAGGCAGTGTCTGTCAACGAATCGTTGTCGAGAAGAAAGCAGCGCTGGAACTACTGTCACTTTGAAAGAGATCATTCTGCCTTGTGCGTACGCAGGAGAATGATAAGAGAAATACAGTAGCGGTCAAAAATATATGCGGTTTTGGATTCTAACCATAACTTTGGTCGAAGTTTACATTTCTTATTCAATTTTTTTTGTTTTTTGAAGGCAACTAGTACTCAGTGAAGCAAAGTAGGATGTAGTGTTGAGATTGGAAAATTTGTTTAACTAAAAACTCTACAAATAGCCAAACCTTTTCAAAAATTCAATTGGCCATAAAAAGCTTATAACTCATCGAAACGGGCAGATGGGCAGAAAATATTACGGAATGAGGCTGGGACTTTGTTGCACGCTATTTCAAATCCCAACAGCACTGAGGCACGGAGTTGACCATTTTCAGTGGTTTCAGTTAAATAATTTTTTCCACCTTCACACTGCATCCTACTCGGCTGAGATACTTTATTTCATTGAGTAACAGTTGCCTTCAAAACACAAAAAAAAATTGAGCGAGATATGCAGACACCGAACAAAGTTATGGTCAAAATCCCAAACCGCATATATTTTTGACCGCTACTGTAGGGAGCGTTGGAAGGGATGGGAAAGCTAACACAAAATTTTCATGCCTCTGGTTTAACGAAGTTTCTGAAAAAAATTATTAAATTATTAAAATTAACATAGACACCGAGGTTCTATGAAGGACACCGAGGTTCTATGAAGAGAGTAGTTGGAGTCCTATACAAGAATGGCTTGAAATATCACTCCGAGAAACCAATGGGCAGCTCACCGATGAGAGTAATACCAACTTTACTTACTTAACTTACGTACTTTACTTACGTACTTATGTGGATCATATAAGTCCGTATGTGTATGATTAAAAGAATGTTACAAGTAAATTCCACGATTTCATTTCTTCTAAAATAGAAATATTCGATGCAGCACTCGAAGGAAATTAAAAGAAATTTCATCATAATTTTCTCCGAACGGTGTTGAAGTGGTGCCGATGGGGAGACATTTTCGCTCCCGACCTCGGTTTGCTTCCTAAACCGCGTCATTGATCACGTAATCTCCAGCGCTGAATCCAAACCTAGCGAATCCCCACCCACGCTACCCATGGGCCAAAAACTGTAGAATTTTGGAGGGGATGTATGGTTTTGGTTCTTTTTTTGGTGAACGATTGCTCAAGGCCTCCTTATTCAAAGCTCACCAGCTATTTCTGGTTCATTACACTGCATTCTCTCTTGGAATTTAACTTGTCTGTTCTGAGCAGGTCTCGTTTTTGCCATCATGTGGTACTTATTTATCATCGTGTAATACTTCCATTGCCACTCTGGCATCGTCCGGTCACTGCAGTCAGTAGATTTTGGCTTTAACGTTGATAACGTTTTTGAAGCTGCCCAATAAACCTGTATTAATCCTGTATCAATAATGAAAAACACGATTTATCCAATTTCTATGGACATCATTATTTTTACAATTGAAGAGAAAAATCGTTGAAAGGATATCAGTTAGAGTGCGCTGACGAATAATGCTCACTCGAATCACATGATGGCTTTTCTGTATAATGCTCCAAAATCAATGAGTAAAAATGGCAGATTTTTTCTTCGACCTCGCAACATCAGTTCGGATTGAAAGCCGGTCGTGAAGAAAGGAAAAAAGTAAGAGCCCTGGCAAATAGATACAAACTATTGCCAAAAGCAATAGATAATTTTTGTACATGTGAAAAATGCTCTAAATGCCATATGAGAGTACTACAAGGGAAAATATCGAAATGCTCATTCTATGTATATAATTCTCATAAAGATGTCGTGAGACGAGTAAGTGATTCCTCTTTCTTCTTATCCTCCAAATAAGCGAATAAAATGAATGTCCGATATACGACATGCAGGAAAAACATGTTCATGATAATTATCATGACCAGGCCAATCATAACAGCCGCCGTCACGAGATTTGAAGCTAAAACAGTGCGTTTATGATCGAATTGAATGGTGCAGTGGTGGAACTTCTACAAGCATCCCTATTAAATATAAAATCCCTACTTTTACAAAACGCCCGAACCCTAAGCCTAAGCCCGAAGTGAAATAATGATAGGAAGAATAATCGAAAGAGTAAGAAAAAACTGCTTATAATAAAAACGTCTTGACAAGGCGTCGTGAGTGCAATTGCGGCAAGCTGAGCGAACTGCAAGTGCCACCGTAGGCCGAAATTGCCCTCCCCTGGTCAAAGAGCTGTCTCGAACAGTATCGAGTTTGGTACAGCTGGTTCCATACACTGTGGGATCTTAGTGATAGCGAAAGTCGAGCAATAAGTGGTCATGTTCTAGCGCTCTTAACGAGTGGGAGAGTTTTCTTCAATTAATGTACGGAAGAGTACAAATGCATATATCACGACGTGAGCGAACGCGCACAAAGAACACTGAGATCAACTGTTCAGCAGCTTCCCGTCATTTGCACCCCTACGGACTATGCAACACCCTGCGGCCTCCAAGTTATCTACGCAACCTGAACGGATAGCTCCGCATCTGATGCCCACCTTCACTTGAGACGGCAGTAGAATGGCGTAATTGTTGCCGATGATCGCTTTTATATCCTGATTGATGAGAGCGAAGACTGTTGAGGTTAGAAAGAATATTCGTCGGGAGATCGTTACCCTTGATAAGTTTCCACAGACAAATTGCAAATAACAGACAAAGACAAAGCGTCCACACAGACTGAAAAAATTCGGTCTCAATGAAAATCTACATAAATAAAAACGAAATCTTACATTGAATATTATGTAAGGCTTCATCAATCCAGAACGATGCTTTAACAAGCCCCAAAAGAGGAGCAATACGGCGAAAGAGTCAACTACCAGTAGGATAATCTCTACGGTTCTGCTCAGTCCTAATCGAGGGATTCCAAAGAAGTATATCGTAGCATTCGAAACTATCGCCAGTAATGACGACATTCCAACGATATGACAGCATACCTGAATTAAAGACTTGAGAGCATTGTATCGGTCTCATGGACGTGTTGTATGCGAAAACAGAAATAAATATTCAATTCGTCACAACCTCCACACTATTGCTTTGATAATTGCTATTCATTTTTCGTAATAAGAAAGTAAATGGGTGGGGTCGATTGGTCGAATTTCCGCTTCGCGGCGGCGTCAGTGCGACTCCTTCGGCATTCAGCTCAAGACGCAATGGACTGATACCGTAAGGGGCCTTTGAAGGTTGCAGCTTCCAACTCGCAATCTTTAAAGGTCCCTTACGATACCAGCCCGAAGCGTCTTGAGCGGAATTCCAAACGACTCGTACTGACGGCACCGCGAGTGTGACGCCGCGAAGCGAAAATTTGACCAATCGACCCTCACTCAAACTAAAGTAGGGGCATGCGACACTGTCACTGCATTCATGATCAGACGACTAAGCAGCGACCGAATATCCAGGACAGCTCTCAGATGTGGTGCACAAGGGGGTTGTGATGTTGCAACCATATTGAGTCTCCGCGATCACTGGCGAGAATCTTCACAGCTTCATCGCGGTGATCAGGGTGAACACCACCTACTGAAACGGTGCATCCGGTCACGCAGTGTGTAATCCACAGTGTATGAGTGGCTTTTCCGTACCGTTGAGAAGTAAACAGGTCAAAAGACTGCTCAAACGGCTTCAACTGTGCCCCAGTCCTCCGCGCACTGGATACGCTCCTCTTCGACGTTGAAGGAAGGCTCTACCGGTGAGAGGTCATCCAATCTCGGGGTATCAGGACGTCTTCGAGAACGGATCATTGGGAACCACCCTCTCCCACGACACAACACTGCCTAAGAATTCTCCTGTACATACAACTGTCGTACTATTGCCTCTAAGACGGATGTGCAATCACTTCTTCACAGGAGCTGCCAGTTCAAGTATGACGTGATCACGTCACAAGAGACGAAAGCACAACAAAATGGCAGAGTGAAAACCATCACGAAAACCGACCGCTGCGAGATGAACATAATTGGAGCTAAAGTAGACGGCAGAAACGTAGGCGAGTCGGCTTTCTGCCAATTCGACCGTTGAACACCTTGTAGACTTTCAAGAGATCATCAGTCCGTGTCTCACCGTCACTCGTCTTCGAATAAAGAATCAGGGTGTCTTGTCTATTATCAATGCGAACGCCCCAACCTCTGCAGCCGCAGACGGAGATTTCGAGAGAAGTTATTATAAGCTGGTTGTTGGTTACTTCAACGCTATCGTTGGCACAAACAAGGACGACAGCTGGAGATTGGGATCGCACAGATCTTCTGGAAGAAACAAAGATTAAGAATGGCTTCTGGATCTCTTAGCCGCACATCGCCTCGCCGACGTTGGACTTGAGCAATGTCCAAATAGTGAAGCACATCAAGAGATCGATCATATCCTGACAAATAGACGCTGCAGTTCGTTCCACGTCCCAGTTCTTCCTTCCTTTGACACCGACTCGGACCACCGTCTTGAGGGTGCAAAAGATTGCTTCGACAAGATATTCAGACGCGACATACGCAAGTCAACACCGGTTTGGTTCCCTGTGTATGACTCGGATGTTTTCAAAGCAGCGGTCGAGTCACAATGTGATCTCGAAGATCCGTCGGAGGATTATCGAAGGCTAGTTAAAGGGCTCGTCGAATGCGCAGAGCTTTGGCGTCAGGGGCAGGAAAAGAACCATTCGAAGGATCGGCGCATATGCGACCGCACTTCGAAAAGCACACAGCTGTGAAGAATGACCCTAACGCAACACACCTCGAAAGAGTCACCATCAGCAAAGCCTTCGAGTAGCGGTGAAATACGGACCTCCCGAGGAACAAAACTGTTAGAAGCAGCAGAAAAAAGAACAAGCATCAGATGCTGCAAACGCATATCAGTGATCGAAAGACTATCATTACAGCTCTTATGGACAAGCACGGAAAAAACAAACATCGCAGAGATCCATAGAAAACACCGTTCAGGAGTTATACAGGAACTTTATCGCTCTTCCACAAGGGCCCACGATGCTCACGATACCTGCAGAAGAAGTTCCTTTCATCTTATAATCAGAAGTTGCTCAAGCTGTCAAAAAGGTGAAGAAAAAACTGCTCTCGGTCGATACAGCATTCCTGCAGACCTACTTTCGGTCAGTGACTCAGCCCTTCATTCTCTTCTTGCAGAGCATTTCAACCATTACATTTCTCTCCGGAAGATTCCAGAATTGTGTAGGGAGTCCAAGACGATACTGCCATTTAAGAGGAGCAAACGCGAAAACTTTGCGAACTATCGTTCGATAAGCCTGCTCACTGCGGTGTAAAAGACTTTCACAAAATTCATCACATTCAAACTGTCTCCCAGCTCATCGAAAGGAGCCGCGAGTGTCTTGACTAGTGGTCCTTGCCTTCGTGTACTATGAGGAGGCGTTCCACTCTGTGAAACAAATGCTGTCCTCAACGCCGTAACGTGTGCTGGAGTTCCCAGGGCTTACATTCACTTGCTCTATGAGTGCTTCTTCCAGGATAGAGTTCTTTGAAAAAAATTCAAGGTCCGCATCGAGAAAGAATTGCGCCAAGAAAATACTATATCTCCTAAGCTGGTTACGGCCGCGTTCAAGATCCATGGCCAATGTGCACTGGGAAGACAAAGGCCACCTCATCGATGGGAAACGGATCAGCAATCTCCGCTTTACCGATGATATCGATCTGATATCGAGTAACATCACAGAGATGGATATAATGATCAACGAGCTCAATGTGGCTAGAACAAAAACCGGTTTGGAGATGAACATGGAAAAGGCGAAAATCATGGTCAACCAGTGGTGTGAACAAGGCACAGTAGATTTGTCAAGAATCACCATTCAGCAGTACGTATACGTGGAAAGGGAAATGAAACTGGCGAACGATCTAGTAGCCGAAGTATCCCGTAGAAGACGCGCTTCATGAGCAGCGTTCAACTCGATTCGCGAAGTGACCGACCAGCTAAGAGATGTGAATCTGTAAGCAGCGATATTCAATGCCTCATTACTCCGGCGCGATGCTACGCAAGGAAAACCTGACCTGACAAGGCAGTATCCAGGGTATCCAGTATCCAGTACCCATCGTGCGCTGGAAAGACGCTTCTTGAAGGTTAACCTGTATCCCGTCACGACGGGAAATCCTGACATAACCACACGCAAAGGCACCCATTAGGGCGAGATGAGCAACATACCAATACTTATAAAGAATAACTGCGCAAACATCAAGGTAGTGTTGAATCCAGTGAAAAGGGGTAATACTTGTAAAACTTGCCGTGCCACTCACCCCATTTCCTTGCAGAGCTCATATTGAGAGCGAATACAATCTGCTCACTTTTCGGGTGGTCACCTCTAGTTCCAAAAACTCACGTCCCTTGGCATCATGTGGACGTTTTACGTTCAGCATCCAACATGCCTCTCACTCCTCGGAATCATACAGCACCGATACTCTTATATACCGAGGTGGTGCGGCGAACAATCGGAATCTCTTGGGCTTACACATATCTCTCTCACTGACGGATTTTAAGAATAATCGAGTTTGCCCATGTTGCTCTTGAAAGTGAAGTCTCTCGAAAATCGCCAGTGTAGCTTACTCAAGAACATGCCTATCTGTTAAATAAATATATGGAACCGAAATGGTGGGTTAAGCGATTGCACATTGAAATAGGTATAAACAGAAAACCTCCTGCTCCCAGGACCGTGTGTACCGTCGGCGAGCCAAGGCTGCAGCTCGCAAATCAAATGCGAGGTTCCGCAGACACGGTAGAAACAATGCGGTCGTCAACGGGTTGAAGGAATCGTGCACGGAAAAATGAGTTTTTCTATTACCCATATATTTATGATGTATTTGCTTAATAAGGTCACCTGCAAAGTTTCATGCGGAAAAGCAAGGATCCGCTTCATGGACAGCTCCTCAAAGTGGGGACGACGGGGCGGGGCCTCCGAGTGGGTGCCCCATCTCGTCGTCCGCCGAGATCAGAGACGTAACGTGAGAACAGAAAGTTACTTAAACAGTCCCACTCTCCAAATCCGACCGCTGCGGACAATGAGGCGGGCACTTGCTCTGAAGCCACGCCTCTGGGCCACTAGTTTGTGAAGCTGTATCATGGCCGGATTCTCACTTTTTCATGTGAAACTTGCATGCGGTCTTTATTATGCAAGGACAGCATAGATTCTTGGGTAACAGAGGAACTCATATTTCCGCGCTAGATTTCTTTGCACCTATTTCGAAAATCTGTTGCAAATTCACACGCCAGTGAATGAATCAGCTCAAAGGAAAAAGGCAAAAGCATGCTTAACACAGGTGAAGAGAGATGGAAAGGAAAGAAGTGAAGAAAGCAAATCGTCGGACCACCTGAACTGAATCGAAGTGACCACTTCTGCGCAGAGCCTACCTAATCGTCCAGCTGATGCTACTGGTTGCAGAATACGGCATGCAGAGCGGTGACTTTCCCTTAGTCACACACCTATACTGTTGATCTTTGGAACGTGCTTCTCTTAAGTGCCCAACTACACGTTTTGGCCGTCATACGATTTCCCGAGTATGCAGAAAACTTCCCCAATCGTTCATCGTATTCGGTCCCGTAATCACCTGCCTAAACCTTTGGAATCATTCATTTAGGCCGCGCTCATACGCTGTGGTGCCGGTGGCAATGCGTAGCTGCGCGTCTCTGTGCCTCTACCCATGACAGCCTACCTCGTTGCCTGCGTCGTCTCTACACCTCCCTCGTGCCACTTTGCCTCGCTGCCTGTGAATGCAGCCACGCTCTCCCGGAGTTCAGTATGAACGCGGCCTTACGCACACCTCAACGCAGCAGTGATATTCATCAAGCAGAAAGACATGTTGCCCTGAGAGGTTAGTTCGTCTATGGATATTGTATTTAACGTAGCTTCAGCTCGGTTAAAGAGCGCAAAGATTACTCATTGCAAAACCGGTTCGAAAACTTCCAAGAAATCAAGAAACACACATTGAGCCGCAATACTGAGGAGATATTGAAATTAGATAATGTATAAGATAACTGAAAAAAAAAGAAAAAGCGCAATCGTGGACAAGATGATACATTTTCTATTATGATAGCATTATCTTTGACCTGAATTTTTATCTTTCCACAACACAAGGCACCAGGAGGTACAACATCGTCCATAGATCTGCAGGGGACCACTGACTCCTCTAACTTTGTTGTTGGACCTGAAAATAGCTTCATATAGCATTACCATGTGCCTCTTTTGAATGCTCCCATATTTATCAAACGATGTTGTGCACCAGAAGCGGCCTTTTAAGTACACAAGTGTTGGAAAAACAGCTAACTGTAAATGATCGCGCAGTGTTTAAGAAGACCATGTGTTTGGTCATTTGCGATAAAACAAACACCGTAAACACTTTGAGGCCGAGCAGCCGCAGTGGGCGTGGCATAGGCCGCGGCTTCGGGTGAGGCTATTTACGCCAGAAAATCGCGTGGCCGCCCGCGACGAGTGGCGTGGCGGGTGGGAGTGCCAGTGGCAGGGCATGGCAGCCTTCAAGCGAGGCAGTGTGGCATGGGTGCAGGAGGCAATGTGGCATGGGTGGAAGCGCAGAGGTGACGCAGCCACTCTGCCGTGCTCCCAAAGGCAATCGATTCGCGAGTCATACTGGTGGTGCCGTTCTGGCGTAAGTAGCTTCACCCCGACTTGACTTGGTCGTCGCCTTGTCCTTGTAGCGAGGCAGAAGTGCCCTTGATGAGGATCGTAGGGGGAAGGAATCTGGTTTCCTGGAGATTCGAACGACTCATTTCGTTCCTTCCAATTGCAGCACTACATACTTACCACCTGTACGTTCATTCGATATCCTACCAAATGCTCCTCCTAGTGGGCTAAGGTGAGAAGATGACGCAGAAGATATTTCATTATGCACGGGACAAATTGCTGGTGACATTTTCAGTAATACTGTTTTCATTATTTGGTCAATTATTTTCAATAGGAGATTTTTGACAAAATCATCACAGCAGCGAAAAAAGAGACAGGAAGGTGAAGTTCTCAATTCATCATAAAACACATAACCTCATGAAAAATTACAGACATCCTGATAATGGCGAAAAAAAACGACGGAAATATTTTGAGTAACAGGGTCTTCCCACTTTTCATGCGACAACGACTCAGATATTATTCATGAGCAAGCAGTAAAAGATGGCAAGCGCTTATGCATCGGGGACATTAGAATTCAATACTTTGAAAAAGAATTACAGCATTTATTATTATGTAGGAAAAACATACGTTTCGTTGTCGAACGATTGCACAGCTATGGAGGAAAGAACAACAGCAATGTTGTCGAAGGGGATTTGGAAAATGTACTCATTTGGCAGTAGATAACGTAGTATCAGGAAATTTCAGTTCAAGCTAGAGAGGAGTAACAAGGTGTACAGTGAAGACGTTGCCTTTAATAAAATCATAGAGCATGAAAAAAGTAGAGACAGTCAGTCATGGACCATTATGAGTAACCAAAACTAATATTAGGTTGTAAGTAAAGTTCTGGCCGCTTTTGCGCGTTCACACGATAAATTCAAACTTCGAGGCGCGTCAACATGAATTAAATTACATATAGTGCTCCGTGGAAAGACAAAAAGTTGCTCTTTCTGGATATATGGCTTACTTGGAATGCCACAAGGTTTTCGAAATATTAGGGAAATTTCGAAGTACTGAGAAAATGGCACTTTTCGGTTGACATCACTTCATGAGTTCTTGTTTAATCGAGTCCCAGCAAAGGTAACCACAAATGTGAATATTGCAAGAGGAGGGCGTGATACACGGAATGAGATTGAGTTGCTTGAATTTTTAATCGATCAAATCGCTTTAACTAAAAGGGCAGGAAGCGAAGAGCGTCCATACTTGCAGGGGATATCCACAAGTATTGGCCCTCAACAAACAAAATTAACTGACCACCTCAAGTAGCCTCGATTTGAATAAAACCCAAAAGAATGGGTGCCGCGCGACCCCTCGGAGCAGCCATGCGCGAGCGCATTTTCCGAAAATTGTCTTCCAGCAACTGAAGCAGTTGCAGGTTGAAGCCCTAACAAGTCCACCATATTCATCAAATCTAGCGCTATGAACCCCATTTTCCCGAACATCTGGACAGCTCCTTCAATAGCAGTGTATTCAGAAAGAATGGCAATTTGGAGTCGACTTTTTTTGCTTTCGCGCAAAATAAAAAAAACGTCAGCCTTTCATTAAAACGAGGTTTGCAAAAATGCATAATGTTGCCAATACTGTGGGGAATCGAATGGTGTTTGCTCTGTCAGAAAAGATGCGGTCTGAGCCGAGTTATGATCGCTCAAGTTGGAATTGCGAAAACCGGCCAAAGCTTTCCTCACAACCTAATACTTACGGAGTTACGGAAACTTACCAACTGCAGCCACTTTTCGCTGAATGTTAAAAAATCGGCACGAATTCTAATGTAACAGTTGCGAAATGAACTTTTTCGTTAATTCTGTCACGGCAGTTTCGAAGAAAGCGACGATAGCGGAGTTGCAAGGGGTAGATGGGATGTGGTGTCGTGCTTGAAGGAATCGTGCACGAAGAAACGAGTTTTTATTATTACCTTTATATTTATGTTATTCAGCGTCCCAGCTTTGCTGCGACGCGAGATATGAATTTCGTGACAGACGGAGAAACACAGACACAGACACACACACAGACATACTAAGCGAATTATATATAGTAGGATATTTGCGTGATAAGGGCGGCATGCAAAGTTTCACAAGAAATGGGAATCCGGCTATAATAAAGCTCTTCAAAATGGTGGCCGAGGGGGTGGGGCATCGGAGTATATGCCTGCCCCGTCGTCCGTAGAGATCGGAGACGAAGAGAGGGACTGTTAACGTAACTTTCTCATCCCACTATGCGACCTTGGGGACGCGCCGCCTCGGCCACCAGTTTGAAGAGCTGTATCTCAGCCAGATTGACACTTTTTCACGTGAAACTTTGCATGCGGCTCTTATCACGCAAATACAACATACAAATATGAGTAACAGAGAAACTCATTTCTCCGCGCACGATCCTTCAATTCTTGACAAGTCGTCGTATGGCGCATTGATAATCGTTTGTCACACATATACCATTCACATTCAACACTGTCGCACGTTTCGCGCATATCAGATAAGGAATAAATCGGTATTTTGACCGACACCAGCGACGAAATACAGTCCAACTTTCAAATACAGTCCAGATGTCCCCACTCCTTTACCCTTTTCGACGAAGTTAGCGGTTGCAGGTTCTCCGCAGTGTGATTGAATGAAGTTACGCAGGAGTGGAAATAGTGTCGTCCTTCTTCAGCTCGTGGGTATTTGAAATGGAGTTCCTCTTGATCGGAGTGCGAATTTGATTTAAGTGAAGAAAAGCCGATATATCGGTCTCCAGATCGTTGACACTGGGTGCCCGAAATAGTGATGAAGGGCAGCACAACCTCAACCGTGGAGAATGCCAGTGGACAGACGTTCACTATGTGGTTCGCCAAACACGCAAATCAAGGTCGCCTAGGCTGAGCATACAGTTAGAAAATTGGCCGGTTCTGCCTTTTTGAGACGGGACTCTTTCTTCATACGGCACTTTCCCGAAAAAAACTAAAGCAGTCTCCAAATGTAGCGACATACACGTAGCCGCCTTACGGATTTCTACGTCTGTTCGGGTGGGGAGAAGCGGGACCGGTCGAAATATGGAGAACTGGGTGGTATAGTGCAGGTGACACAACTTGCTTAGGTTAACATCATAATTTTCCACTGCAACGTGCAAACTTGAACGTCCCATTCTTTCTTCGACAAGCGAAGCGATTATTTCTCTTCAGATAACTCTAGTTTGATAGTGTCCCTTCATATACCTCTTGCTTGATAGTTTCCCCGCGTTTTCTCGCAATTTGAGATTCCTTAGATTGTTCCTTCGGATGATGGGGCTATACGATTCGCGATTCTAGAGCAGGAGCGCGCTCCAAACCCCCTGTAATGTCATCGGGACGCACCCAGGCGTCGAGAAAAGTGGTCGGTTCAGTACGACTCCCCTCCGCTGAGCGGAGACCCAAGTACGATCCTCCTTTAACTTCTATATAAGCTCTATAGGATCAGTAGGTATTGCCGATTGTATAGCCGACCTTGCCGACCTCTGCAAATACGACCCCCAATCCTCGACTCCCGATGTATCCCGAATGTCATGGATGAGGAACACCTGGTTGAAAAATAAGTTCTACCATGCACAAGGCAGAGATGGCAGACAAATGGTAGAGAAAAATTGGAGCAGCTAAGAGTAAAAATTAGGATTGAATTCCAACAACTGCAAAACTGAGACAGGGAAATCGTAATCGACAAAACAGCATATAGAAGAAAAGTCAAGCTGCACCATCAGTACAGAGAAGGTCAAACTTTGTAATTACAGCACGGCTTGACGAGGCGAAGTGCGCAGCAGACAATTGTTCAGTCGTCATCGATCACACACTTTGTTCTAATTGATCAAATGACCAGTTGGCTGCCGCACACTACTGTGGGCATAAAATCATGAGTGTCAGTGGATCGATCGAAATTGCTTTTTTTTGTACATTTATCAGTACCCATTACCAGATCACGCCCCACCCCTTGCAGGCGCATTTTAAATGTGTTCAAAGTAACATACACATTGGTCATTTCTGCCAACTTTTTTCTGGTTTCAAGGCTGCGTAGAAACCGAGTTATGAATTTTTGTTGTGCGGGCCCACACTCAGAGACTCAGAGTGCGCTCCACCCACTGTTCCCAGGCCTCTTACATGACTTTAAAAAACTCATTCCTGACCTTAATCCACCCTTCCCCCACGTTTCGATCACATTGGAACCCAACGGACAAATTTCGGCCCGAAAACGAAACATTCCAGTGCACGCCCCGCCCGTCGTGGGCGGAGCTTAACTCGGCCTATGAGCGCTCTTTACTTCTTGTCGTACCCTATCCATCCCCAACTTGTCCCCATCTCCACAAGCCGTTTTTCATATAATATATAAGCTTCGCCCACGACCTTCATATAATACCTTATTTCATGACAGACGGAAGGACGTACAGACAGACGAAGCGTTTTATATATAGTAGGGATATCTGTTGGCTAAGAAATGGGAAGATCCTATGGAGTGTGAAGCATTTCTAAGGACTTTGCTCAGAACGTCCTCAATAAATGGAAGGAAAAAGTAAAACAGACAAACACAACAGAGTAAAACAGACTCAAAACAAACTAGAATAAAACGATAGGTAAGGAAATATACAGAAACATATTAATTAGGACAAATAAATAATCAAGGCCAAAAAGCAACATCCAAAAATGACTAGAAGTAAGGGTTCAAAGATGGCTAGTGGCAAAGGAGGACTGGGAAAAAAACGAGTTAAAAGAAAAAAGGTGGCTAAGAGAGCAATGTACGAGAAATCACTAAGAAATTGAAAGCGATTAGAGATTATTAATCAAAAACTCCTAAACAACTAACACTACTAAGGAAGGATGTGAGTATTCAATCAAATTTTTAAAAATTGAAAAAGGAAAAGGAAGAATGAGTAGGAAAAGTGTTATAATAATACAATAATATACATTGTAATGTATAACAATATAATAATAATAACAAACTGCCCTCGATGTCAAAACATGCACGCCTTAGCCAAATAATGACTCAAGCAAAAGCTTGCGCTTCGTTGATAATGAAAAAGACGCTAGAGATGCTGTTGACGCGACCATATTGCCATAGACCAAACCGTACTCAAGGAGGGGGAAATCACCATAAAAGTTTGTGTTTCAAACTAGAATCGGCTGCACCAAGGCGTAATTAGATTTTTGTAACGCTGTCCAATGGGGGTACAAATTGAGGCCAAAAACCATCCAAACTCGAGATTAGCGTTTAAAATCACATCGGATGATGCGTGTCTTTACATGGTCATTTCGACCTGGGATCTTTCCTCTGTGAGCACGCAAGCGGTCCACCCCACATTCAGAGGGAAAGGTCCGCACTGCCACTGCCAGTGGATAGCCACTTTCAAGATGATGAACGGAGCGACCAAGGTGATAGGCGTTAAGAACCAATCTCTTTAGCGATGTTTGACTTTTACATTGTCATTCATTGCACTCCCACTGGATAACTGGTAACTGCGCTCCAGTGGAAATGCAGCCGCGAAGGGGGGTGTCATCCGACATACACGCCCATATGTGTTGTAGGTGGGCAATTATACAAGTAAAATTCATAAAAAAACAAACAATCGAGGAAGGGCCATTGATCTTAAATACAATGATAAACCATCTCGGGAGCTGAATTAAAGGTTAAGCGAAACATGGTCACGAGTACATAATCGATGCCCCCAATAATAACAAAGAATTTAACTCAGTGAAGGCTCGTGCTAGAAACAGAGTCCATTCATCATCAGCTTCATCCATTTTCTGGGGCAGCTAAAGAGAGACTCCGTAAAGTGTCTTCTGGAAACTTTAATGGAGGGAAATGTGCCTAGAACAAAGTTGAAGTTGGCGGGCATCCAATGGGATTCCATGGGCTCCCAGCTCCAGCATACTGACGACACTTCTGTTTCCACGACTTGATCATTTTCAATAACTGACTTGAGGAACTACGTCAAACCCCCTCTCCCGCCTCCTTCATTCGCGATCCGGGCTAAAATGAAACCATGCTGGACTGCGGTAACAGCTGCTTTTCTTAACAAAACAACGGGTTTCCATCGATCTAGTCACTGCTATATACTCTTCACAAACTATTTAAACGGATGTTGTCTTTTTTCCAAACCGGAAAAGGGAACAACCATCAGCAACAAAAACTAGTGAAGAGGAGTTATCTTCTTGCTTGGTTTCGTCCACTTATAACTGCGTTCCCATTGAATGAAGTTTCATGATTGTGTCTGTCCGCACAAAATAAAATTCAACGTACGTGAAACGGTCCTTTCTGTTGTTTTGCAACCTGCAGCGTCCACCAGTCCATTGTCCATATCGGAAGAGGAGGTAGGCGGATTTACCCGACTGCTCAAAAGGAATGGGCGCATGGGCACTAGCGGTGGACTGTGACGGCGTAGGCTTCTGTTGCTATATGTGGTGCCTTCATTCATCACATATGAGCAATAGGTGATGACAGCAAGGAATAAGGTAGAAGAAGAAATGGGTTGCAAACTAGTCAAGAGTACTAGGAAGCAGCTGTGGCAGATACCAACGCAGCACATCGTGTTGTGCGGATTATGCACAGACACGTGGTGAGTGCTGGTTGCTTTACAATTAGCTAGCGCCTTTTTTTCGCCAAGGAATGGACGCAATTTGGGATTTTTTGGATATCCCTAAGTATATGTTGATGAACATCTTAACACTTTGTTTTACTTATGAGGCTAGCTTTCTCGATGGTATCAATGACAGTAAACCACCAATGCATTTCAAGTTTCCGTGTCGATTTCTTGTTTTGTTTTTAGGCTTGTAGACACATTGAGCAACACTTCACTGAATGATTGCCGTGAGCAACACTTCACTGAATGATTGCCGCCTAATGAAATCTCACACTCATTGTTAATGTTTTTTTTAAAGGAAGCCCGAGCACTTATTTAGTCGCGTACGTAAATATGCGTTCAGTGTCGATTGAGCATTTTAGGGATATCTTAGCTGATCGATTTCTCTTCACATGCTCTTAATCTGATACAAAATTGGAAGTTAGCTAACGACACCACACGGGGATCCATTAGAGATCACAGAAAAAATTTGCTTTGTACGCCAAAGTGCCGTTCAGTGCAGATAAGGTACCTGGTACCTGCAGAGTCCGAGATGCCATTTCGTCGCTAAATGAGAGCACAGCATACGGTTTTGATAAGAGTACTGGATTCGACCCGAACATTTGAAGAATCTCGTGCCAGCTGTGATCAGATGCTATACGTATGAATGAGTATTTTCTTCTTAATCTTTGATTCGCGACGACATCGTTCGCTTTTCCAACACTACCGCAGAACATGAGACGACGCTTGCGAAGTGAATGAGGCACAAAAGGAGGTGGGCTAGGAATTAATCAGTTGAAAACGCAGTTTACGAAGAATGCTCAGTCAAATAAAGGTCATACAAAGACTGATGGTTCACCTAATGAGAAGACCATGCGTGACTTTATTGAGCGTGGACACAAGTGTTTGCAGTGGGCCGCATTCATACTCTGCGGCACAGGCGGCAAGACTCTCCTGCTTTCTTTGCGTCTCCGCCTGTACCATTCTGTCTCGTTGCCACGTCGACTGTGCGCCTCTGCCCCTGCCACTATCTCTCCCTCGCTGTCCATGAGCGAAGCCACGCCCTACCGCCACCCGAGTATGAAGGCGACCCAACAGTCTAGGATGATGATAGTGGCACTCTGGACGTCTTCAGGACTTTCAGAGAGGTCTTCAACCGCCTGTTTGACCCCACACTCCCACCTCATCTATTCGATCTGCTGTTCTCACTGAAGATGACCCACTGCTATGCAGCCGAGATTCAGATGAGTACACGTGGCATAGGTTTGACCTAGCAATACAGAAACTTGTTGTTAGAGCCCCTACTCCTATTCATGACTACCTCCACAACCAGATGACTACAATTTTCACTGAATCCCAAGGTCCAATATGTTATATATCCACCAGAATTACTATCCCCAGATACGTGCTCAAGTTAATGTTGTTTTTTGTAATGTGCCTGCTAAACACTCCTTATTGTTAGTCGTTACTTATCGATTACCAAAGGAAACAACAAATTCCACCTTATCTCCACAAAAACACAAAAGCGATTACAAATCTGATAGTTGTGAGATGAAACTCACGAAAACTGTCAGTATAATCACCACAGGCAGTATGAATGTTTATCTTAGAATGCAATAAATATTAATGACAGCATGCTTTCAGAATACTGGTTTCATCAGCGTCAAAAAATACATCTTCCACCATCATACTCTTCTACAACTCTGTGTTTCGTACATCGTGTGGAAGGGCTTTATCTCCAGTTGCGCGGGAACGACTTGTTGCAGCTTCAACGGCATCCATTAAAATACCCTGACGTGGTTAATATAAGAAATCGATAGTTTCAGTAAAGACCAAATGAAATGATGGAATGTAAACCTTGAGACCTCCGCTCTCCAACTTATGCATTCCGTAAACAGATGAGCCACCAGGACTTTGAACATCATCCTTCAATTTCGCCGGATGTTCACCTTAACATGATTTTGTTTTGCTAACTTCTAGCTTTGACAGCATGAAGTAGGTCAGCTAGGACCGCTGAGAATTTATCCAGCTCTTCAAATAGAGAAATGTAGTCACGTGACATGACAATTATAATATTATGAAGAAATTGTGTGCCTTTCTTCTCAGTTCTCCATTCGACTCTTTTCGCAGAATCGAAAGACTTTGAATTGGATTAATCTTTTTCCAGAAGATTTTTTATGCTAAAATATGCTTGCTGCGGAATCTCTATTGTAGCAAACTTTTCACATCCTTCGAAAAATTCAACTTTTAATTTTTTTCGCTATGACTAACTATGCTTAGTGAGCAAACACATTCATGGAACCTTCATGTGGAAATTTCAATAAGAGCTGAAAGCTAACAAGAAGCAAAAAGCTGCCGATAAGCATAGAGAGTCCTTTGGGAAGACGAAAATGTAAAGTTTTACGCAATGAAATCCTTTCTTAAATACATCGTTTGGGGTAATTTTTGTAGATCGTGGGGTAATTGTAGATTATGAATGTCAAGGTGGCAGCAGTAGAGAACGCACGAATTGAAGCGGTCCCGAGAGATATGAACCCAAAAGTTCTCTTTGTTATTTCTTTCCTTTGCTCTCTCTGCATCACTAGCCACTGGGGTTAGATGCAGACAGCGAGTGGACAAGGATGGCAGCCGCGAACGTGGCGCCGCCCTCACAGCAGCACGCAAGTCGGCGACCGCGCAACCGCTAACGCATACAAATCAAACCGCGATAAAGACCCAAAAGTATGCTCTTTCAATGCGATTTTCTCCACAGGTCATCTCTTAAAAACCCGCTGTTCGTTTACAGAAATCATTTCGTCCCATTTCTCATTTTCTCCTTACCCCTAGCGGTGCTTTTGAAAGTTGCTGAAAGCCTGCAGAGTTCGGTCACAATTGGGAAAGGGTGTTTTTGCTTGCTCCGCTTCTAGAGTACTGCTCAATAGCGTTTTAGTTGGTCTTTGACGTGGTACTACTGTACTTTATTTAGTGACTGGTGATTTCCACCTCAATTATCGTAAATTGTTCGTCACAACTCTTCTAGCGCTTCAGGCTATGTGAGAAGAAAGCGCGCTCAAGTGAAAGAACATCAGCCCACCTAGCAGATGCGTGTAGAAAAAGGTGTTCAATACAACACACAACTCAGATCATCCTGCTTGCCTAGACCTACGCATGCTAGCTACTAGTCTCACTTCGTATTGAATGAATTTATTGATTAGAAAATCGGAAGTCGCCATTTCATTTTGGTCTGTCACAGGTGCCTCCTTGAGGTGTGTCACTTTATCAAACGGAGAAACGAACCTGTTTCAAGTACCATTTTGGCAGCACCATAAAGAGTGTGTGCAGCAAGTTTCAGTGCAAGATCACGAGGTAGACCAACTTTAACTCCCCCATCAGCTAGACCTTCGATAACCGCAAACATCTGCAAAAAAAAGTTATCGTTAAACGGATTATAATGCTTCCCCTTTTCATAAAAAAAAACCCGAACCGTCTGAAGTTGCGGACGGGCTTTCTATAGAACTTAAAGGCACAGTGGGTGGTAAGGAGAAAATAGAACGGCCATACACGTTCTCTGAAAAAGAACATTCCACTCCAGAAGAGGGGATGTGTGGCAAAATCGTGGCCTCGGGTCTTATCATGATCGCGCAGCACTGCCTATCGTGCTGCCGTTCATCCGCCGGGGAGTAGCCGACGAATGCGGACAAGTTCGCGGCCGGCAGATTTACTTCCTCACCCGTCTGCGCTACCCCACCGGCTAGTGACGCAAGGGGGAACGAAGAGGAGGGGTTTCGGGTTTCTTTTTCAAGTTTTCCGCCGTTTTAATTCGTACTTTTTCTACGGTTACACTTCTAAGCCCTACTTTTCCACAATCTGCCGAATTTACCGCTTCCAGTGCCTTCAAATATCCTCGCTAGAATGAATAAAGGGACACACAGCCATGACCGGATTAGCTGAATACCCTCTTGGGGTAATAGATCCTTGGACGAGTATTCAGGTTGCACCTGTTTTGCGCCGCCACGGTGAATCATCACGGCGTTACGATCGCACCACCACACTAGCCACGCCCACTTGAGCTTCTCATTGGTCAGCTAACCTAAAAAGGTGTAAGTGGCTTGAGCTCGAGCAGATGTAGCGCAGTGATGGTGTATCGTAGCGGTCTAAACGGGTGCACGTTGCTGGGTTGTAACCCAAGGATCTACCGCTCCAAGATAGAAGGTCGAATAAAATGGCTATCTCAATGTCTACCTCCAAACAGGCAGCAAATTATTTGTCTCGTTTCTACATGGTAGATATACGAGACCAGCACTGAACTCACTGAACTCACATAGCTCGGCCCCGATCCAGACAAGCCTGTCACTGGGTCAATGTGAACTTCCGGCACCTCGACTGCGAATCCTACAGTACTGAGCAAGTCCCTGAATTGCAATATTCTCGAAGTAAATGCACAGTTACTGACTAATATAGTTGTAGAAGGAAGAATATTCGTTAAAAATCCTAATTACTATTAGTATCTCAATCGCACAAATAACGGACCACATTTTTTGTTTTTCAGCAATAATGTTTTTTGCATGCAAATCCCGTAATTCTCATTCCTCTCGAATCTGTATTTTAGTTAGATAGTATCAATATCTTATAGTATACCAGTTGGGCTGGCGCACACAACTGCGCGCGTCACACATGGAAGCATGCTAATTGGGCTTGATCGATATCGATCGATCAGTATCATCACTCGAATGGTTTCAGAAACGGGGAATTCGCAACGGAAAAGGGAAACGAAATTCCTCCAGTCAATCTCGTCCTTATACCCCTTCCAGGAATTGAGTCCCAGCTTTGCTGCGACGCGACATATCAATTTCTCGCCGTTCACCTTTCGAGGCTCCTTATCAGCCCTTATCAGTTGCTATCACTTCCTCACTTCCGTTCCCTCACCACCGATGTCCTCTTAACACCCCTTATATACTTCAAAAAATCAGAGTCCCAGCTTTGCTGCGACGCGACATATCAATTTCTCGCCATTCACCTTTCGAGGCTCCTTATCAGCCCTTATCAGTTGCTATCACTTCCGTTCCCCCACCCATCACTGATGTCCCTTACCACCCCTCATATCATTTTAAAAAATGCCATCTTTACTGCGACGTGATATGAATTTCGTGACAGACAGACGGACGGACAAAGGGACGGACAGAGGGACGTACAGACAGACGAAGCGTTTTATATATAGTATGGATAGCATAAATATCTTCATTCTATTAAAGACACCAAAAGGGGGTAATTTTGGCTTACGGTAAAACAGACATAGTGTGGACGAGCTTTAGTAGCCGCCATTGCACAAACTCGACAATTAGACGCCTTGGCATGGTGCCAACAGGAGGTGTTTCTATTATAAACTTGTTTTTTCCTTCTACCTTTCACTTTGTTCTTTCTTATATTGTTTCTAGATGTACTTACATGAATGCTAATGTAGTTTGGAATAGCCACTCCACTGCGCTGGGAGTCAGGTGATACAACTAACGTTGGCCCACGGCCCGTCTCCTACAGCGGACAACTCGGAATGGATGCGCTGATGCGAATGGGATGCGAATACACACCGCAGCGTCGCGCTTTTCAGTCCGGGTTTTTTCGCCTATTATCGCTTCTAACCTCGAGTGTTCATTACAAAATGCTCATTTCTTTGCATCTTCCTCTTGTTTCGGACCCCCTTCCGGTTCCTTTAAGACAGTACTTGAACAGTAATACGAAAAGAACCAAAAACCCCAATGTTCCAGCGAAGGAAACGAAAATGTGAAGAACGGGAATTCGTTTGAATTTCCCGAACAGTCTTGCTACCATGTCGGGGAAGGGTAAAGGCGGGGGGACGGATGAGCGCATTATTGAGTTTCGCGCCCAACGTTGATGTGCTTCGCTCACTGAGTAGACGATCACGTGACCGCGTCAATCCGCTTCACAGAACTCGTGGCCCCGCCCACGATACCCGCGTGGACAAAGCTTCAAGGAACTGTATCCCTGCCGTTCTTACGGGCCTACGAGTAAGTGCCTCGCCCCGTCGTCCGCCGTCGTCCGCCGCGGTCGGAGACTCATAAAGGGAAAAGAGGGTTACGTGAACCGTCCCACTCTTCAGCTCCCATCGAAGCGGACGACGGGTCGGGGCACGGGCATGTACAACATAAGTATATGGGTAACAGAGCAACTCAATGTTCCGTGCACGACTTCTTTAGGCAAAATCCGCTCCTCTCCTAGCTAACAGTAACTTCGCGATGCTGTTCCCCTACCTCTATTGTATTCCTCTAATTGCATTTACTTCCAGATACCAATAGCTCTCTGGAAAAGATTTGATGTCGCTACCGGGTAGCTAAAAGGAAGCAATTTATAGCGTGCTGAAAGCTTACTCTTATTTATGACCAGCCAGCATGCGAACAAGTATGTAATGCGCGCCTTGACCTGATCTAGATTTCACTTCTTCAATTCGGTGCTCATTTTAATTATTCAGAATACAGTAACTGGGAGGTTGGATCTGTTTACAAATACAGCTTGAAACTTACTTGACCAACTCTGCATCACCATCTCGGCACGCCGAACCAACAGCGAATGCAGAAGCTCCTGCTCGAACAACGGCTGGTGTATTTGGCATCACACGCACTACCCGCGATTTTGAAGGTAGTAACTGAAAAATGTCTCTTTTATGAGGCTAGCACTTGTGAATCGAAAGAGAAGACATAATGTAGCATTCCTACCGATTCTATGTTTCGTATCGTTATACCCAGTGCGATGGAGACAACCAGCTGTTCTCTGCTCAGAATTGGAGCTATTTCAGATGTCACCTATGCGATATCTACATACTGACGATATCAGCCTGTGAAGATGATTCGATCTCAGGTGAATACTGTTGAAAATACCTTGCTAACATGGTGAGGTTTCACAGCAATAAATACAACATCACTTTTGTGGATAACTTCAGTGTTATCATGAGTAGTTTGGAGACCGAGAGTCTGAAGATGGAAATCATGATAACGAAGATGGTCGCTATTTAGTGTTTAGCTCACATTCACGAAACCAAGGCAAAACTGTATCGCTGTTTTTAATGTTTGATAACTGCTGTTTATCGCCGCAGCTCGCGATGCTCTCGTTGCCGATATCGGCCAACCGGCTCAACACGTTATACGTGTGAGTGCTGATAAGCTATGGTAAATATACCATTCAGAAAGCTGAGTTAAGGTGGAGGTGGTGTCGGTAGTGTAATGGATTAGCACATATCCCCGGAAAGGATGAAGTGCGGGTTCGAGTCCCGTCCGGCACCGAAGCTTTTGCCCATAACTCAGCATCCTTGTTGTATCGCTGTTTATTTTTCGAGACTCCGTTCTCACGCTCGTGTACCATCAGTGAGATTTATGATAAGCGTGTGTGCGTATAATGCATGCATTAGTGCGTGATATGATGTTCAAAGGAATCGTCCACGGGAAAATGAGTTTCATCGTTACCCATATATTTATGTTGTATTTGCCTAATAAGGGCCTCATGCAAAGTTTCACGCGAAAAAATTGTGAATACGACTAAGACACAGCCCTCGAAGTGGTGGCCGAGGGGCGGGGCCTCAGAGTAAATGGACATCTCGTGTTCCGCCGCGGTCGGTTACGTATAGTGGGAGCACGAAGTTACGCAAACATTCCCACTCTTCGTTTCCGACAGCGGCAGACGACGGGGCGGGCATTTACTCGGAGCTCCACCTTCTCGGCCACCACTTCAAGGAGCTGCATCTTAGCCGGATCCTCACCTCTCGCGTGAAACTTTGCATGCGGTCTCTATCAGGCAAATACAACATAAATATTTGGGTGAAGAAGAAACTCATTTTTCCGTGCACGATTATTTGATGAATGCGGCATCGCAATTGCCTGAGAGTGTCCCTTTAGGACAGGACTTAGCATTGCGGTGTGCGGCGCGTGCATGTGAGCTAGAAGCGCCGCATGCAGCAGAGAAACAATTATATGGGCGCCTTTATCTAGAAGCAAAATACGGAATCGTCTCAGGACCCAATCGCACAAGGAGCACCTAGCTCACACGCATCGCGCTGCAAGTCACGCTGCGAATTACCTTTTGACGATGCATGCTTGGGTTGTCTGAAGGCACGTATATAACGAACACTAAGTAATCCCTCAAGTAAAAGTCCTTCTGCTAGGTTTATGCAGAACATATTTTTTCCGGAAGTATAGACAATACGTCTTGAGACAGGAATGGTTGAGCATCCCTGCTCTGCAAGGTTACCTTGCAGAATTTGAGGATGCCGATGTTATAATGGCTTATGGTTTACGCCGTCCATTTCGTAACTGTTCGCATAGCAAAAGGTGATATTTGGCAATGAAAAGTCACCATTGATGTAAGCGTCACAGACTCGGACCAGATAGGGGAAAGGAGAAAATAAAGACTATAAGAACCGGATAGAATCGATACATGGACAGACTTCAGCCGCTGAAACCAAGTCACTAGCGCCACCGCCTAGGATTCCAAGAAAATCGATGATGATCTGCAGACTCGATGTAAATTTGCAAATATCTAACATTTTCTTCTCCGGCAACTGTATTAAGTGATTGCAACTACCGTAGATAACACAATATCAATTCGTTCTTAAATTTCCAGCGTAACTTTTCACAGCTCTGAGCCAAAATCCTCCCTTCAAGTTCTCGGATTCGATATTGAAGATCATCCAGCAGACTGATCATTAAGTCAGCGCGTGGTGGAAAAGCAGATCCCAAAAACAGAGATTTCGCGATCCCGAGGGACCAGCTAAAAGGGGGGCTATTCAAATTCAGGGTAAAGTGAGCATTCAGAAATGCTTGAGTGTGATCTATGCCCGGAATACGCCATGCCAACGACTTTTTTGTGGAAATGCAAGCTAGCCAGACTGGTGGTGAGCATATCGCGTTATTTGTTATTAGAAGCAATTTTTTAAGATTTTTGCATCAAAAGCGTAATGAATATCTCCATCATCCTGAGAGCTTTGGATCACTGCTGGACTTAATGAGCGGCTGTGGGCACGATCCCACAAGAACAAGAATTTGCGAATTAAAACCTCAGAGCGATAAGAACAAGAATTTGCGAATTAAAACTTCAGAGGCATTCGCCTGAGTTTAATCCCTTTCTGGGACCCGTCTCCACCTCCCATCTATTCACAGTCGCTGTGGCGCTTGACAATGATTTACGCGGTCTACGTTTGCAGAAGGCGTATCTAATAGATCGTCGTGAGTATCTGGTGCAGAAAACACTACAAATTATTCCGTTGGGGAACCGTTTTGAACTCAGATTTTGGTTTTTCTAAAAAACGCTTCCGCGCGATTTTTACGCTCCTACTGCACTGACTGCAAATCCGATTGTTCACACATCCGCGACTACATAAGGCACAATTCGCGTGAAACAGGTAAGTAGAATTATCTCCCTGGAGCAGTAGTCCTGGTATCTATCCGTATGGCACCTGTCGTGCACAGCCACGTGAAATCACGGCGTCACACTCGCTAAATTCCGCGCTAGCCCCGCCCAAAAGGGCATGGTTCGCGTGGGTGCGAGCAGGAGTAGGGTCGTCATAGCGCATGTGATGGTGCGAAAAAGGTGCACAGTTCGATGGCAACAAGGATCTACGGTTTCGAAGCTTCACATTGTTTTCATACATTTGCATAGCAGTTCTACTGAATGTGAGCTGTCACTCTCGTTGAAATTGTTTGCCGTATGTAGCCCAGATTCCTAGCTAGCTCAGATAACTTGTAGTGATTCATTTATGATGATATTAGTACCGCGCACCATTGATTAGGAACATCGCCTTAATTGAAAAACTCGCGAAAACTGACGTACCTTGCAAACGTTTAGTAGAGAAACGTCATGTTTTGGTGAGCTGGCGATTATATTCTCTGCGTTGATCCTTCCTGAAGATAATATCAAATTTATTCCGTGTTAACAAACAAAGACTTTTACTATTTGAAAGAATCAGTATGAATATGCAGAACTGGGGCCCATGGAAGCCGCCCCTATTTCTTGATGGTTTGAGATAAATTAAAAAATTTGTGCACGGCAATTCTGTGACTCTCATTCCTCACAAAATAACAACAAGGGTGCCAAAAAGTCATTCCACTCGCCGCTCACTCCAGTCAAGTATGCAGAACAGAGAGTAAAAAAGAGATAGAAGCTATAGGGCAAAATACTCCTGAAATGTTCCTCTAGATGCAGGAACAAGCTCAGGCTTACCCTTTTACCGTCATAAAAATATGGAGCCTTCAGTCGGCATAATCAGCCTTTGGAGCACCTACGGCTTCAGGGTCCGCCTCAAACAGCAGTCCCACTTTCCGTCATGGACCTCTCTCGGGAAGCTTCCTAAGGATTGGCTCTTCGGTTCATGAAAGTCACAGAGCCTTGCTGCTCGGACAACGCTGCTATGGTCCGAACTGTCATTTTTCATACCTCCACCTCCCCCCCACCCCCCCCCCCCCCCGGAGGGTTTTCAGTGGTAATGGCAAGCTTTGGTTCTTGGAAACGAAGAGCGTTGGGTCGAAAATCAGACTAGAGGGTCATAGTGTGTAGAAATATGTGTGATTCATTTTGATTTTACAGATGGTGGGATTTGCAATCTAAGCCTTCAGAGCAGCCTCCTGAGCGTAGTGGTAACGAAAATTTAAAGATAGCGATGGGGGAAATTTAGACGAACAGTGAAAAATGTAGTGAATATGAAAGTCGAGGTGCTCAAGAGTACGATGGTGAAGAAAAAGCGGAAGGAAATGGCCAAAGACGCGAGAAGTAGGCCCTCCTTCCTACCGTTGATTCTCGACGTGGACGATTTTTCCGTCAAGTGGCGAGTAATCCGAACGAGATTTCTATTGGCATGTTGCCAAGTAAACACAAGGGAATGTTAGAAAATATGACAGTGTTCATTTCCTGGAGTGAGCTTAAAGCTAAAACTGTGGAGGCGCGCTGCAGTTCCTTCCATCTGCCGCATATCATTAGCCGCTTTCATCGTAGCCAACCAGGAATCATGTCGCCTGGAGGCGGGGTCTGTCATCCAAAGGCGTCAGCTCTTATCCGTTGCGCCTTCATTACAGCTCGGAAGCGCTCTTTTCTGCGGGGGTTTCGCCACAAATGTTTCTTAGGCTTCCATGTGAGTGACTTCTTTTAGGGAGTTTCCAATAACCACATTATCCCTAATGCTGCCTTCAAGTACCGCAGTGGTTCAAGGGACACCTATCAGCATCGCATGGGCTGAGAGCTAACGATAACTATGATGGCATGAGGAAACACTGGGATACGAGATACTGTCTTCGTGATTCGCATAACGAATCAATGACATCATGCGTGGAGTGGGAGTTTATGTATACGGCGAATTGACAAAAGGTTTGATTTCCTACCTGTAGACCCCGATCTGACGGAGAGGATGACAATCAGGCCAGAACGGTTTAACCGATTAAGGTATAAAATGGGAGCTCCGAATAGTAGATGTTGAGAAAGTCGGACTTCTTCACAACAAACTTGGCTAACAGAGAAGTGTAGGGAAACAGCCATCTGCGCTTCATCATCCTAACAGGATACCGTTTTGAGGAACTGAGAGGGTACGCTTTCCATGTAGGAAGCAGAAGATATGTACAGAAATCAACATCAAAAAGAAACCTAGAAAACGCATTTTTCCATTTTTCGAGCAGTTAGACGTTGGAAATACGGTCGCTTAAAATCTTCTCTCAGCCGAAATTCAGAGAAAAAACTAACCAGACATAATAAGTCCTCTGGCTAAGGCCTGTGCCATCTTTCCGGCTCCAATAAATCCAATCCTCATCTACAAAGCATTTATGATCAAAACTCACATTTTTTGTAAGCAGAAAATAACCAAACCATCATTTCTTCAAATAAGCGGAAGTATTGAAAGAAAATAGGAACACAAGAAAGCCTAAAGCTAAATTTGTTCTGAGAGATGAAAATATGTAGAGCAGGGTGGTCATTAGATTGATATCAAACATGTCGTCTCCTGCGACCTCTTCCGATAATGTGTTCCCTGCTACGTATGCGACAATATCGCTATCGCCAGCCCCTTTGACGTATCCTTATCATTCAGAGTGGTCAACTGCAAATGAAAGGCTATTCAGGAAGTTCGGTTCTCGAACGACCATAGAGTTCTCCAGGTAGTAATAACTCTACCACTTAAGCCGAGTTATAAGATGACGCCGAAAAAGAAAGCTGCCTCACTAAAGAATAAAAAAAAGGGAAAACCAGCACGATGACAAGGAGCATTGCATTCGCGAAGTTGAACGTAAGCATGGTCAATTCTGAGAACTGTTCCACTTTTCGGGCAGGATCGATCCTCCCATTCGAGCGCACGACCTACGATCGAGCCAGGCGGAACATGTACAAAAACGCTGAAAATGCTCTCGATAAATGACTGAATAATTTATTACTTATTTATGATTTGGCGAAAATTTTCACCATTCTACAGTGCGGCAAATTTTCTGAGTACGTTTTCTCCAGAAAACTTCACGCATATATACGGGCACTACAAAACAGACACCTGTGAATTTGAAGAATACCTGAATTCGATGTCTGCATTTCACAAAATGTTCGTGTACGCCTAGACGCTCGCCATAATTATGGCCTGAGGTCGATCGTGAGCTCCGAATGATCCCAGCAAATTTCTATTATAAAATGCATACAACTCGGTGTAACTAGGTGTAGCACATATCGTTATGCTCCTTATTTACCTTATTGATTATCTCCAAACCAGTTTTTACACAAATGCGGCTGTCAACCTCTGGCTTTTGACAAAGATGTAAACTCCTTCGCTTCACGAAATGGAAATTCCGCGAAGGTGCTAGCGTTCAGCTTTGCATTTTAAAACTGAACACTGACTGATAAACTAATAAAAATGACCTTTCAAGTGATAAAACTGCACACTAAGGGGTGAGGGGGATCGATAATCAAGCGGAAATCAGCTGTTGCAAGTCACCGCCAAAGACCTTTAGAGAATCGATGATGATCTACAGATCCTAAGAAAACTATAGACTTTTAGATTTTCCAGTCCTCTTATTATATTCAGTGCAACTGCCGTAGATAAGACAAAGGATTTGCTCATGAATTTCCGGTCCTTGCCTACTAATCTAGGCCATTTGAAGACCCCTTACAAGTACCACTTCGACGTTCAATATCACCCATAAACTGATCATTCGTTCAGTGCCTGCCAGAAACACAAATTTCAGGTACTTGAGGGACCGAAAAAAGGGTAACTACTCAGAGCTGGATTAATGTGACCGTTGTGCCACCGTTGCTTGAGTATGACCGTTCCCGTCAGAATACGCCACGTACACGTTTTCTTTTGGTTAGAGTAGGCTATGGATGGACACGATTCAATACTATTGTCGCTCACTTCGCTGTCAGAATTGTTTTTATTCATGTTCAAGGGATTTTCGCAGCTAATGTGGCTTGCATGCATTTTGTGCAGTGAATGTTTCTTAAACTTCTATTTCCAATCGACTTTCCAAGTTGAGCCCCCCATGACTGCCCAGCCATCGCTTAGAGTTGTTTTTTATTTATTTATCTATTTACTTGCATGACCTATTCTCTCAGGTACCGATTATCTATTTAATTATTCAATTATTTACTTATTCACTTGCACGGTTACTGAATTAGTAGTGAATATAACAAGCGATCGCCAGTACGATTATGAAAGAAATACAAGTTGAGGACTGAAAGCTTGAAAAGTAAAGGATGAAGCTTTCGGATAATTTAATTCCTTGTAGAGATGCGTCCACTTTCCTTTCATTCACATCGTTGTGACACTTGAGAGCACTATCTTTTTTATGAGTTGTCTTGCGTGGACAACCCTTTCAAAAGTCGGATTCAATAGATTAGCTCCAACGAGTAACGCAAAACACACAGCAATCATGCCCTGCTACTTTTCAGAACTCACGCTTCGATTTCTCCAAAAGACCCTATTTAAAATGTCGTGCTTGTGGAACGACACAGCGAAGGCACGAAAAGTGGAAAAACCGCGCCCGTTCGAGTCACAGATTCACATTGTGTCATTTGTAGCTTATACATTACAAATTCTATAACTTCCGCTAAATATTTAACCTGCTTGATGAAAGAAAAGAGTGAACAATATAGTTTCTCTACCGGCATTCACCAAACACATCCCCACTCTTCCAACTCAGAATACGACCCCTTATGAGGATACCTCAGTCTACGTTTAATCCTGTTCTCCGTTCACATTAGCAAGATAGACGGGCTTTTGGCTCGTCCGGCCTGGCACGCACAATTTGCGCGGCAAACTGCGCGACGCATCTCTACAGCGGACAACTCGGAAAGTCAGTGATATGATGCGAATGTGATGCGAATACACACCAAGTGTTTGCGCCCCAGCCAAGGACGCCGTGATCGACCGCGTCGTCGCGCCTGCCAAATTGCCTCCTGCTAGCCCGGGACGAGCCAAAGGCCAGACACCCCATGAGCGATGGCCTCGGCCAGGCCACTCTTAGGTGTCGAGGAAAATAGCCGCTTCATTATGTCCCCCCTCTATGAGTCCAAATACGACCCCCCTTCTTTTTTGACCTCTACAATATAAGTAATTGTTGCCGTGCAATGTGTTTTATTGCTGTATATCCTTTCCTAGGGCACAATATATTTTTTCACATTTCCTCACACGAGCTCACTGTAAAATTGAAATAATAGATTTTAGTTCATGTGGCTGACCTCTGCAGATACGACCCCCCTCCTGTCTCCTGTCTGGTCAAATACGCCCCCTCCCTCTCGAGGAATGCTCGACTCCCGCACCCTGGCCTCGGCTTCCAGCCATCTCGATGAGCCCTAAACGTCCATACCTCAAAATTCCCGCGAATTGTTGCCGTTCACGCATTATGTGAAGGGTGTGTGTTGGAAAAACTGTGGCGATCGAAAAATATTTATCACAGTTGGTTTTATAAGTACATGGGATCATCAAAGGCAGCTACAATAACTTTTAAATAACCAATAGATTTTCCATGGGAATCATTAAGCTTCAGCAGAAGCTCACGCGTACCATTATCAATAGGGGCGTCAAAACGCACGCGAGACATCTTGAGATTCCGTGACAACCATCGATCATTCCACACTTCTATCGCGAAATGTTCTTCATCGAAGGCTCTAAAACAATGCCTATTGCCGTTATTCTTGATAGAAAAGTGCTACGCTCAACTAACCTGTGAAAAACAAATTGCTCTTTCCATGATATTTCACCTCTGCCTTTAACGGAAGAGGTACGAGCTTTCTTCTTCCCACGTTCGACGATGCAATATGCATTCACTTCTAGAAAACTGTGTTTCTAGAAAACTGTGCGTGAGTATCCCCGTGATTTTGGTTGCCGCGTATTCGCATCAACCCTCACCGCGTAAAATTTACCTTCTTGACAATCCAGAGAAACGCCATCTACTGTGATCCTCGTGACTGACGTAGCCTGTCTACATCCCCACAAACCAAGCGATGGTGCATGCTGAAACAACAGGAAGATTCAGAAACCGCTGCGATTTTCAAATCGGCGTCAATCAGCATACACTGCAAACTTATGAGCATCTGCATCTCACAAGAAACCGCAAAATTTACAGACAACGACGTAAATCGATAAGCGTATATGTGTCCAGGTACTTCAATAGTGAGAACGAACTAGATAAGTCCGCCCTCACGCGGTGTCGCACGCGGCACATGCAGGCGCAGTCTTCAAAGAACCAAAGATGGAGGAAGTTGAGGAAGCTGTGATTTGTTGGTTGTATAAAAGCGAGTGCAAATAGAGTTGGGGTGGTACGAGAGATGAACACAGAAACTCTACAGCTGGCAGAGGGAAGCGATCGAGCGAGAGGAGAATCGATGTTAAACGGGGGTTTCGAAGCAACGGTGGATTTGGCAATGAAATAGCGGTTGAGTTAAAGATTTTCCTCATTTATGGTGCACAAAGCCTAGCGGACATGAGTCTTTCATCATATTTTTCCCTGCTTCTGCTTGCCGCGTCAAGTTTTTGCACCTAATGTAAGCCCTCCTTCTGATCATCAAGCCCTATGAAATAGATCAACTTATGTCTTCTTAAGATTTCATCGATAAATCTACGTAGAGCACCAGCATTTAACGCACCCTTGCATGTACTGCCAATCCAATGATTTAGTCATCGACGAGGGAAATGTTCAGTTTGGAACATGGAACTGCAGCTTCTGCCAACCATTTTGAAGTTTCACGACGTTTGACCCGAAGGTGGGGAGCAGAGAAGGAAAATTTGCAGCAGTTGCCCGCTAAGAAACGTGCTTGCCGCTTTCAAAAACCGGAAGTGAAGGATATTTAAGATGCCCTGTTTTTGTGGATTGACAGAAGCGAGCGGCAAATACAGAAGAGGCCAAAAAAAAAAAAAAGAAATTTTGCCCACGGCTCACATCTGCCAATTATACAAAACATAGGGAAACGAAAGAGAAAACTGGGGCAAAATATTCCCGGAATGTTCCTTCAAAAGCGGAACAAGCTGTGGCTCCCTACGTTCACCTTTATAAAAATATGGAGCTTTCATTCGGCGCAGTTGGGCATCGGAGTACCTACAGTATCGAGGTCCGCTTAAAACAGTGGAGCGAGGTTCCGTAGTAGGTCTTTTGTGGGAAGCTCCCTGAGGATGGGCCCTTCGGTTCATGGAAGTCACAGAGCCCCTGCTGCTTGGACAAGGCTGCTATGATCCGAAGTATCATTTTCATGCCCAAATCCGCCTCCGGAGGGGTTTCAGTGGTAAGGGCACGTTTTGGATCTTGGAAACGAAGGGCGCTGGGAACCCGGAAAAAACGGAATGTTAAAAAACACCACCCAGTATGAATCCCCTTAAGTACCCAGAGTGAACGGACCTCAGCAAGGTTGTGCACGACGGCGACGAAATTTCGGATTTTGCCCAGTCGAAGTGACACATCTTGTTCACTCTTTCCTCGCTCCCGTTCCTGCTCATTCAGAAGGCTGCCACGGACTATAGTGATAAAGTGAGGTCCGCTCTTTAATCTGGGGATGAAAATATCTCAACAGAATTTGCTGTAGTTAGACTAAAGTGGGGTGAAAGTGGAGGAGACAAAATTACTTTTTTGGCACTCCCTGTAGAACTGTGGGGTTTAAGCACGTCAAAGCAGAAGCTCAACGGTTGACAGAGGAATCAGGAAGGCATGATTCCAAGGCGTCGGCACCTTGGTGTATGGCCTATATGTACAGAAAAATGTTGGCTCTCTGAAGGAGAACCAGCGTAGGGCAACCTTTTTAAGTATTCGAAATGAAGTAGAATAAACATTTTCGACAATTCTGGCATTTTTGAGACTGAAGGATGGATCACGATCCTGAATTCTTTGAAGACTGCGTCTGCCGCGCCAGACACCGCGTGAGGGCGAACTTATCTATCAGATTTTGGAATGATTCATGCAGATTTGGACTACCACAAAAACTCCGACACAAACTACGGATTGAGGTATAAAAACCACAGAGAAAGCAGAAGATCCCCACCTATTCTTTCGAGATGCTCCTCGCCTTCATGATTTACTTAAAACAATAGAAGCGTAAGTCTCAATTGGCCTGTACAATATACACAGATTATGTCAACGACATCGCCTGGGTGAGGAGGCAGTGAGAACTAGGATGACATGTTTCCTAATTTGAGTATCCCAGCTCTGAAGTGATGGCCAAACTCGCATTCAAAAAACGCGTCGGGGTCTTATCAAAATCGCGAAGCACTGCAAGTCGCGCACGGGACTTCGTGGGGCGAGATTACGGGCAACTTGGTTCCTCGCACCTCGGCGGCGAGTGATGTCGGAGGCGCGAAAGAGAAGGAGAGAGAAGGAGGCTTTCGTTTTCCTATTTCTCGCGTTTTTCCCAGTTCTATTCCCTTTTGTCTACTGTCACACTGCTGAGCACCCCTACTTTCACAATCGCCAATTAATCCACAATCTGCCTATTTACCCCTTTCGATGTCTTTCAGGTGACCAGCCAATTTTCAGTGCTTTGCGATTTTGCTGAATAATGGCAGTATCAATTTACCGACTAGGTGATGAGCCCCCACCCACTACGTTACCTTCACCCATGGTTGAAGTAAGATTACAACACACTGCGCTGCACGACAATCCAGCCACCTATGAATCATTCAAAAACCCTCATTGCAAGAAATTTACGAAATTTCTCCAAGGAGAAAGTGTAGCAAATGTAACGCGCACTCGCGCACCACCAACAAATCTCAGCCTGGAAAAGTTCTCTTCTTTTCCCGCCGTGACAAATGCGTTAATGCTTCCGGGGCTACGAGCTCCTGCGACCTCCTGACCCAGTTGGAGTGGCCCGATATACACCCAGTGCGCGAAGGAGATATATGAACAAAGAGGGTATGAACAAAAAGCAAAGATGTCATGCGAGTCTAGATAAGGAGGATGTCAATCACCGTTTCACGAAGTCCTCTATGATAGAAGATCTTCTGCATGAGGCTCTTGCAAAAGAAGGCTTCCGGGTCACCGTGGCCATTTGAGATGAGATGGCCTTATGTAGTTCCGAACGGGGATCTCAAATCTGCCCTTCAAATCGGCCGAACGACTCTGGGAGCGAGGTGACGGATACCCGTTACATACGAGTAGCATGTGCCTTATGCGAGTTGCGAAACATTATGGGCTCCAATGGAGCAGCTGGTAGCAGGTTGGGCCTCTCAAAATACCAGGGTTAGAATGCTTGATGTATTTGCTAGTTTTGCTTTTTTTGAAGTGCCTTCCAAACCCTTGGCAAGTTATTTTACGCCTCTAGCGAGGTACTCGATCCCTCTCTAGTATGTCGCAGGCACTGTAAGATGGCACCTTGACTCCAGTCTGCACTAATTTTTGAGGCCATGATCCCAATCATCGACCACCTCGTTTGTTTATGAGGCGTATAATTGTGAAATTATGTAGCATTTAGTGAGCACTAATAATAGACTCACGAAAAGTTGTTAGAACAAAGATTTTTCTTCGGCACTTCAGCCACAGCCACCCCACTACTGATCTTGATAGTGACGAAAAGTTGAACCGTCATTTGACATACCAATTTGACTGGAAAGTTGTACTTGGGAGGCGTCATTGGCAAGACATAAATACCGCGTTCGTTTAACGCCTAATCTCTATGCTCTTTTATAGGCACAGGTAGCCAAAGAGGGGGCGTGATCAGCTTCTCTATCATGGATATGGCGTTATTTTGTCTAAAAACATAAAAATACACATTTCCATGCGAAAAAACGCGATATCTGTACTTCTAATCAAACAACCAATAGAGAGAGATATTATTTGAGCAGGTGATCACGCACCCTCTTTGGCCGCCCGGCCTATGACAAGAGCACAGAGATGTCGCGTTAAACGAATGCGGTATTTGTATTTTGCTAATGACGCTCCCCAAGTACAACTCTCCAACCCGATTGCTATGTCCAATGATTGTTTACCTTTTCGTATTATCAAAATCAATGGTGAGGTGGCTGTGGGTAAAATGTCGGGAAAAATTTTGTTCCAACAATTTTTATGGTCCTACAGGTTGTCCGGAAAGTTTTCGGACTAAATGCATGGTAGGGTTCAAAACAACATATCTTTGTCACCCGATGTTGTGAGCGGACCAAACTTTAGGGCTTTGTGTTTCATGTCCGGTGTTTGTACCTGTCAGCAGCATGTGCGACATATCGTCTCCTGTCCCCAGTAGTGCCTTCGCAATGGATGACAAGAAGATGCTCTGTCGACCAGTTCTGCATCTTCTATACGGCTCCGGCCGATCCGCGAACGAGGCCCATCGCTTTCTGCAGGAAACAATGAAGGGGCAAGTCCCCTGTCGCTCGACGTGCTTCTACTGGTACCACAAGTTCGACAACGGGAACGAATCGCTCAAGAAATCTCGACCACAAAAATAGAACAAACGGCTCGTGCTCGCTACCTGTGGGGCTCGACCTAACCTTTCTGTACGCCAGCTTCGGACCTTACGAATACTACAAAGTCCACGGTACACGATGTCAACAAAGTTGCTAACTACACAATGTTCTCCCACGTCAGTCCGAAATCTTTCCGGACAACCTAATATTACAAGTGCTCATAAAATGCTTCATAATCTCAATTCTCAAGTCTTATAAACAAACAAGTGGTCGGATTGGGATCATGGCCCCAAGGTTAGGGCAGACTGGACCCAAGATGCCATTTTGCAGGCCTGCGACATACTAGAGAGGCCCACGAGTACCTCTTTAGAGGGGTGGAAGAATTTGGCAAAAGTTTGGGAGGCCCTTTATGAAGAAGCAAAACCACCAAGTACACAAGGATTCGAACCCTTGTATTGAGAATTGAAGGGCAACCTACTACTGCTGCTCCATCGAAGCCTTACCTCTACTCGCACCAGGCCTGTACACATGTTGCGTCGTATGCAACAAGTCTCCCTTGCCGCCAGAATCGTTTAGCCTATTTTGAGAGTAGATTTGAGATCCCATGTTCGAATTTGCATGAGACCATATACATACATCTCACCTTGAATGGCCACGGTGACCCGCGAACCTTCCATTGTTAGTACATTGAAAGACCACTGCGGGAAAGCTGAGGAGTCGGCAATGCTAGCCGGAAGACGTGATATTTGTACCAGGCAAGTTTAATAATACTTTGGAGCAAAATCAAATGATGAACTCACTTTTGTAAGAGGCCGTGGATCGATGCCGTGATCAGAATAGATTCGCAACATAAACGCCGTCTGTTCTCGTGGAGCATACGTAGTTGGCAAAGCAATGTACCTACCAACTGGAACATCTCTTAGATGAAGAAATATGGAACGAGCACTAGCATAGTCAGACGTTCCAGCGGGCGTCATTGCCTTAACGGTTGTTCTTGAAAATTATTCGCTAAAGTACTCGATTATTCAACAGGATGGGTAGGTCTTGTTCATCAAATGAAAAGCTTCCGATTGATCAACTCGTATCCACGAAATGTTATAATATACCCGATATCCTATGCATGTATGTTTCCAAATTTCACTGCCACATAATTACCGCATGCTAACTAAAACCCTACAGACGACCATGTGGCCTTTTCTCCCTAACATCACTATTTGACAGAATTAGCTCAAGAGCCTTGGATGTGTACCTTAATGTCAGGATGCCGCACTGCGGAATGTCGCAAGCGAAGCAATGCGGACGAGCTAAATTGTTGGGTCCCGAAGCGATTAGAAGTCAACTGCGTATCGCACTCCTAACATTACGTTGTAATCGTTTTGAGACCCAACTACCGCGACGCGCATAGCTCGCACACACTGTGTCGCACGCCGCTCGCCATCGTGCGGCATCCTGACATTAGGGTACATATCCAAGAGCCTTCACCAAACCTGCACAGAGCAAATTTTGAGTGAAAGAAATTTCTGTTGTGGCTAAATTCCACCTCATCGAGCTATTGCGAAGGTAGAACAGGGCAGAAGGTGCGGCTATCAAAAATGCGAATCGACAATCAATACCCTTTTTGGTCAATAAAGTGGCTATATCGTTGGAGAAAGATGTTGCTTAGAATATCGGGTGACGTTCGCAATTAAACGTAAGTCTACCACGCATATTTTCTGCTACTGGAGATTTAAAATACAAACGAGGAGCCGATCAGTGCCATTCGTCATCATCATCATTCACGTTGATGAAAAAAGAAGGGGAATGAAACGCGTCACTGACTTAAAGCACTGCAGATGATATTTAGGTAGAGAGCCTAATGGAATATTTGCTAGAATCCATGAAAGTCAACAGGCACAGCTCAATGGAGATTTCAAAGCACGAATTATAGACACTGCATTAGAAAATGGGTTTCCCATTAAGCGATTTATAATGTTTCATCATCAACAGGTGTGGCCTTGCGCACTACGCTGAAGGTATCTTATCCACATACAGAACATTCAGTCTCAATTTTTATTAATGCGCATTACCTTTTGAGGGAATATGGGGTACCAAAATATGTCTACAAGCGTCAACCGGGGAGCCGCTTACATATTAGATTCCCGTCTTTGACGTTGGTGCAATTGACATCACTGTAGCGAAACAATTTCTTTCATTAATTTCATATGATGTCGCATATGGAAACAATTCAGTTTGCTGGTCACGAATATGACATCCTTTTCAGTGCTAATGTTGTTGGGGTGGGGCATTACTCATTTTTGAGCCCGAATACTGTCCTAGAGCCAAATATGCATGAACAAAGCGTACATTTTCGCCTAAGCCTTAGTGCGAGGAAAAGGGGAACCTTCCCCTCCGCTCTTTTCAAGAACCGACGTCATTTAGCGCCACTACGGCAATCAAACAAGACTGGAGCCATACTGAAGCCAAATGAAGCCGTTCCTGCCAAAAATGAATCGCGTCTTTGTGATAAGCAGATTAATTTACCTCTCTAGGGAAGTTCAAAACAATGTTGGGATAAAAGCCGTGGTTATGCAGAAGGCATCAACGCCGCTAGCGGAAGCCATATTCATAATCTATGCCCCAATTAACTCCTACAGGCGTTGTTTTGGCGAAAATCTTTTTTTATCCAACTTGCGGTTCCTGGGGTTGTAAGAACCGTAAAATAACGAAATCTTAAATCTGCAACAAAGATCTTACTTGATGAACGCGGTGCATTCGGTTATTTTCAACCTTCATTACATGGATGCCAATCGTAACGTAAGGATCTCTCTTTTTCATTCCTTCATTGACTTCGTCCTGCGTCAAAGCCAGCATGATTTCTCCAGGCTGAGATACGTTAAACAGAAACTGAAAAATGATTGGAATTGAGCGAGTGGAACATAGAAAGTAGAGGAGAATTTCACTGCAAAACGACAGAACAAACCCCCAGAAAGAAAGGGCAAATTTATGAAACCGCTCCGGAGCTCACCTGTGGATTATTACAGAATGTGGCTGAGAAATTGAGGCATCCACCAGCATAATCATTTGGTGCTCCACTTTTTGCCCCATTTGTTGTCCATTCACCATAAAACACCTCCTCATGATACCTGTAAATAAGTATGAATAGGGAACGTATTTTGTCTGTCACGGATCGCAACGATGGCTGGAAACATCGCGACCCATCCGCATTAAATTGCGATCTGCTAAAACGCAGGCTGTAGGCTCTGGGATTTGTGAATGAGACCAGTAAGGCTGTGGTCATCTGCCAGTTGGCTTTCGCCAGGTAACGACATGAAGCTACCGCGGCACTGGGAGAGCCACCCTGTGTTCAGGGTCCATGCTCGTGATACTGCCAATCAGATGGCCCAGAGGATCCGAATCGGGAGGGATTCTACTGCGGGTAGCTGGAAGTTACCCATACTGGGGCCACTCGAAAGGAAAATGATATTAGCACGTTTGTAATAAGTGTGCTAAATATTATTGTGCGATATGTTTTAAACATAGGACGTGTTCCCATAATGCGTGTGCTTATTCTGCTGTGTCTAAATAACATGTCGTTGCGGAGCAAACCAGATGATGCGTTATGTGCTCATTGAAAGCTACCAGATCCATACATCGTCGAGATAGTTCCATTGACCCAAGAGGATGTTCGGGCGAAGCGCGTTGGTCCCAGAAGGGCTCTGGGGCACAAAAGGCTCGAAGCGACGGGAGTGTAAGAGCGGTACCGCGGTGAACACCATGGAGGACGTTTATCCGCGCCACACACGTTTTAGCGCTACGGGATGCATGTTTCCTGCCGTGGAATCCATTCGCACAACGTTGAACGGGCAGTGCTTCTGGGCAAGATTGAACGTATGGAAATTGGTGTTCGTAGTTAGGTAATAGGCACATGTGTGGGTCGAAACTGTTTCTGGGACAGATTGCAAAATTTTTTGCATCACCTTATCAACTGATTTAAAGTCGATTCTCTTGCTGCGGATTTAGTGGTTTAGACACTCCTACAGCATCCAAATTTATGTCAGACATATTCATGGCACGCCCGTGTTCAATCTGTAAGGGAGCGTGAGAGATGGATGAAGAGAGAAGAATGATGAAGGATCAGTAGAGAGACTGATAAGCGAGATAGAGTGTATAAAAGGGCGTGTGATGTGTAATAAAGTCATTCTCCCCCTCTGTGGTGCCTACACAACCTAACTGGCGATCAGGGGAACAGGATGACTACTGTGGAGGCAGGACAAGCGAGCGGCAAAGCAGAAGCAGGAGTCAGCGCCACAGGAACAGCCACGATGGTAGACCCGGGCACTGAGGTGCACCGCGGTCGAGCCCCGGGACCGTATGTTCCGAGAACGTCGTAGCGAACCTGGTGGAAGCTGTTCGCAAACTTCCTCGTTCTGAGGAAAGTTACGGAGGAGAAGGACCAGCAACTAATATTCCTGCAGGAAGTGGGTAACTCGAACTACGAGTTAGTGGAATCACTCCTGCAGGGACGCGAGCTCGAAGAAGTGGCGCTGAAGGATCTTCGCGCAGCAATGGAGCAGCACTACCAGCCGAAGAAGTTGGTTTTGGCGGAACGATTCGGGCTGATTTCGAAGATGCAGAAGCAGGGACAAGCGCTACACGAGTACTATGCGGAGCTGCAGAAGGCAGCTAATACGTGCTGTTTCGAAGAGATTAAGGATCATCGCGACGCAATAGTAACGATGGTTTTCATCGGAGGATTACTCTCGGTAGAGACGAGGAAGCGTCTCCTGGAGAAGGAGCAACTGACCTCGAAAAAAGCGTTGGAGCAGGCGGAGGCTTTCGAGCGTGTAGGAGTGAATGCTCCCCACCTGAAGGAAGGCCCGCAAGCCCAAATGGTGGGAGTTGCCCAGGTAAGAGCCCGCAGAGATGACCGTAACCGTCAGGGGCCAGGTCGCCCGCAGACTAGGGAACAGAAGGGAAAACCGAGCAGGGGCCCAGCTCGGAGAGGTATGAAATGTAGGGTCTGCGGAGCGTTTGGCCATGCCGGTTACGAGTGTTTCAGGAAAGGAAAGGCATACTGTAATGTATGCAGAAAGAAGGGGCACTTGGCAGCGACGTGTTGGAAGAGTGCCAGGAGTAGCCGGAAAGACTCCCGCCAGATACATTTGTGTGAGGAGCCCGCTGGTAGCTCCGACAGTGGAGAGGAACTGGTGATGCAGAACGTGAACATGGTAGCAGTTTCACATCTCACCCACTGTCGTAGAGCTGAGCAGCGGAAACAGATGCGAAGCAGTACAAGCATAGTGGAGGACAGCCCCAGAGGTAGAAAGGGCAGTCCCGCTGCACCCAGTGACTCGGGCAGAGAAAATGGAAACTGCCCGGATAAGGAGTTGATAGTCGCTGACATGGTCGAAGATGTCGTGGCAGACCGGTTGGTGGGCGAGCCACCGCGAATGTTGCAGATGGAAGTGAATGGGAAGAAGATCCCATTCGAGTTAGACACTGCAGCTTCTCTGTCAATTATTGACGAGAAAACCTGGCATAGACTGGGCCTTTGTCATATTATTCCAGTCATCTTCGCAAACTCAAGCCCAATGCATGCCAATCCTTTTTCACTTTCAATGGCTAGAAGAAAGGGTTAAAGGCGCTACCATATTCCGAGGAAATGGGAAATCGGGAGAGGAGGAGGCAAATCCTAGTGGTTAGCTAGTTGGAGAGGGCATGGCATAAATGCGTGCGCAGGAATAGAAGCAATGTGGATTTCATTTGATCAAGTTCAAGTTGTTCGAGAATCATTGCACTTCAACCCAAAGTAACAGAGCTTGAAAAAGGACATACCTTTTCGATGACGAGAATATCTTTGTGTTTATCATCTGACACAGAGATATATCAGTGAAGTATTGGAGGAAGGAATCCCATGGCATCCTACAATGAGGAAGTTTCATAAAATAGATTGCCTAGCTTTCATTTCCAGGCCAAGCCATTTCAGACCTGAAAGTAGGCAACAGCGGTGAACTGTAACCCTAAAGATGAGGTCTCTCTAGTGCTGGTAGCTGTGAGGATCAGTACTCGTCACAAAAACTCTCAACTCATGTAAGACGTGTTCTCACGAAAAACGTCGGCCGCACTATTGTTAGAATGTTAGTATTTTTCGAGATTAAAGAATGCTAACAAGGATCACAGCTTTTCATAGCGACCGCGAGCAATTTCGTTCACTCTCTAACTTCAATTACGATAGAAGACAGACCAGTGAAGAATACCATAATCCCCATTGCTCCTAGATTTTCGTCTGTCACTTCAAGATATTACCTTATGTTCACTGAAACTCTCAACGTAAGGCTGCGTTCATACTTACCGCACCGGCGGCGACGGCGTCAATAGATAATGCGCACCGTTTGCAAAACGCTTGACCCAACCACACAACCACACTACAGTGTGGTGATCGTGGCGAGAGCCCAGGAGTTCAAATCCGAATATGGCATAGTATGGCACTATACCAAGATTCAAATCGAAATCGTTGGCTCTCGCCACGATCACCATTCTGTAGTGTGGTTGGGTCGAGCGTTTTGCAAACGATGCGCATTAACTGTTGCCGCCGTCTTCTGCGGCGGGGAGATGGTTGCGTCACTTTGACGCCGTCGCCGACGGTGCCGGCGTCGAACTGACGCCGGTGTCGGCGCCAAATTGACGCTGGCACCAACGGCGACGGCGTCGGTGCGCAAGGTATGAACGCGGCATCCAATATCTCATTGCTTCAGATGTTCACGAAAAGAAAGGAGAGACTCCATATCTACGCTATTTAGCGAGCCACACCATAAATACGTCCATTTTCTGTGTTTGTTAAAAGCCAAACAACGTTTACAAACAGAAAATGTACAGATGTGGGAAACTATGATACTTTATAACGATTGGGAATGACATTCAGATAGAGGCGGCCACGAGACGAATAAAGGATAAATGACATTCGTAGTAAAACTCACCAAAATTCACCGTCCTCATCCACCGTGATCCCGAGAGTCTGCTTTTGAGAATCGGTTACCTAAAAAAACTATAAAAACATTTCAGATATATCATGATCAGCTCAGCATCAGCACTTAAGAAAATTCCAATCAAAGTTGCACGATAACTCCATTCCAGAGAAGCCTGAGACAGGAAAAATCAGTAAAGATGAGTAGTGTTCAAGCTGCCTCAAATAAGTGGTTCAATAAGGGGATGGCATTGTCATTCCAGTAGGTTACTATTTACTATTAGAAGAAACGAGAGATGAAGGAAAGGGACAGATGTTACTCGCGTCATTGAAATAATTCCCAGTATGCCTGGTCCGTAATGGAAAGAAATATTTTACTGTAAACACCGATAGTACGTTATCCCCTTCTTCTGTACTTCAAGCAAGTTCACCATAGCTTAAAACCACTCATAACCACGTAAATCTTTCCTGATCTCTGGAACCTCTGTGAACTACCATAGTAAACGCTGCGTCCAGAACACACACGCTAAGCCGACAGCAACTGGGCTCTTCTATCTTTTTCAAAACTCATTGCTGACCTAACCTATTTCCCCGTCGTCTAAAACCCCCAGTATAAAATTGAACAGCTATGATCTAAGTAGAACATTTCAGCACAACCGCCGACCATAGGCAAGGCTTGGTTCAGTATGTGTCCGCTTCTGGTTCTTGATCCATGCCAGATACTCATCTCAAACCTGATCCAACTCTTCAGGATGTTCTTCGGGCAGTCTCGGATTTCGTGATAAACAGACTAACAAATAGACCAGGCCTATTGTGTAAAATAGGTAAGTAGTGAGGAAAACTCCTTGAACTAGGAATACGTGATCGCATAACTAGAAAGTTTCTCACGAACCTGTTCCCATTCCTTGCTTCCATCACTCCAAGGCCCATTCCACTCCTTTTCTCCCCACGGATTCTGAAGTCGAATCATTTGTATCCGAGCATGCTGTCCTAATATGGACCTGCAAACGAACATGCTGCTCATACATGCTGCATTCTCATGCATGGCCATCAATAGAGACGCATCGAGATGAGAAGGCAAACAGTGGAAGAAGCATGCCTCATTTCACCAACACAAAGTCGCTCCCACTCTACATGCATCCCCACCTAAAACACTGCATGCACAATATACAGGTATCGTTAGCCATGCAAGAACCACACAAGTCACTGACTGCAAGTACACGTTCTGGGTGTAGATGTTCACAAATTTCATTTCCTAAAGAAATCGCCTACGGAAAAGTGAGTTGCTTCGGTACCCATATACTTATGTTATATTTTCCTAATAAGGGCTGCATACAGAGTTTCACACGAAAAAGTGAGAATTCGGTTAAGATACAGCACCACAAATTCTCGGTCGGGTGGGCGGAGCCAACGAGTAGGTGCCCACCCCGTCGTCCGCCGCGGTCGAAGACGATTGTAGGAACAGAAAGTTACGTAAACAGTCCCACACTCCGTTCCCAACCGCGGCGGATGACGGGACGGGGCTTTTATCTTAGCCGAATTCTCACTTTTTCGCGTGATACTTTGCATGAGGCCCTAATTAGGCAAATACATCATAAATATATGGGTAACAAAGGAACTCATTTTTCCGTGAACGATTCCTTTAATTACAAACCTCAGAACGTTTGACTTAGCATCCAACTCCACATATCGCACTGCTGTGACAGCATAAGCGTGTCCCTTGACCAAGCCACAATCTAAGGCCTCTTCTATTTCTCCTTTAGTCTTCGCCTAAACAAGGAATGATGGAATAACTTTATGCCTTGAAGCCGCAATCGTAATCTTGTAACAAAGAACTTTGAGATAAAACGATGGACGGCGAATAGAACAACCGCTATTGCAGCTACGATCAGTGCTTCGTTGTCGAATGCTTCTTTCAAATTGTTGAACAGCATCTGAGAGGCATCCGGAGCTTCCTGAAAAAGAATGCATGCAAAAATGCGATACGAACACTCACGAACTGTCCAAAGAAAGGAGTTTAGCCGATGGCAGTATTTGCAAGATACGACTATAAAAATCTGTTCGTCAGGCTTAACCCATGACACATAGTCCCTAATATACAGGGGGTGCCAAAAAAAAAGTAATTTTGTCTCCTCCACTTTCGACCCCATTTAGCCAAACTACAGTAAATTCTATTGAAGTATTCTCATCTCCAGAATCAAGAGCAGACCTAACTCTATCACTATACTCCGTGGCAGCCTCCTGCACGAGCAGAAACGGGAGCAAGGAAAGACTGAACAAGATGTATCACCTCAACTGGGCAAAATCCGAAATTTCTTCGCCCTCTTTCACAACCTTGCTGACGTCCGTTCAATGTGGGTACCTAAGGGGATTCATACCGGATGGTGTTCTTTAACACTGGTTTTTCCCGAGTTCCCAGCGCCCTTCGTTTCCAAGAGCCAAAACGTTCCCCTACCACTGAAACCCCTCCGGAGGCGGATTTGAGGCATGAAAATGATACTTTGGATCATAGCAGCCTTGTCCAAGCAGCAGGGGCTCTGTGACTTCCAAGAACCGAAGGGCCAACCCTCAGGAATCTTCCCACAAAAGACCTACCACGGAGCTTGGCTCCACTGTTTTTAGCGAATTTTTAAATGTAGGTACTCCGAAGCCCGACTGCGCCGAATGAAACCTCCATATTTTTATGAACATGAACGTGAGGAGCCACAGCTTGTTCCTGCTTTTAGAGGAACATTTCGGGAATGTTTTGCCCCAATACCTTTATCTCTTTCGTTTCCCTACGTTTTGTAAAATTGGCAGATGTGAGCCGTGGGCAAAATTACTTTTTTTTTGGCACCCCCTGTATATAAAACGCTTCGTCTGCCTGTACGTCCGTCCCTTTGTCCGTCCTGTCAATTAGGTATTATATGAAAAACGACCTGTGGAGATGAGGACAAGTGCGGTATGGGTAGGGATGAAACAAGAAGTAAAGGCCACACATGGACCAAGTTGAGCTCCGCCCACAGTGAGCGGGGCGCGCACTGGAATGTTCCGTTTCCAGCCCGAAAATGACTGGGTTCGAATGTGCCCCAAACGTAGGGAGAAGATGGATTTAGGTCAGGATGACTTTCTGAAGATCAAGAAGGAATTTCGGACACAGTGGGCGGAGCACATGTGGTGGTGGGCGAAGCTCGCATTACATGAAAAACGACCTGTGGAAATGGGGACAAGTGTGATATGCGTAGGTCACTGAAAAAGAAGTGAAGACCACACATGGATCATCTTAAGCTCGCCCAAGGTGGGCGGGGCGTGCACTGAAATACTGTCCTCAAGAAAAAGAGCAATTTCGATCGACCTACAGACGCACATGGTGTTTCGCGCACAGTAGTGTGCACTAGCCAACTGGCAAAAGAATATATTGGTATTGGAAGGTTTTCGAATGTGTGACATTGTCTACTGTAATGCTTGTATTCAGCTGTCGCGGAATACAGTTACAGTAGAACAATGTCATACATTTCTCTTGCAAAAAACCTGTCTTTCAGGAGTCTTGTGCACTTACTTAAGAGTTGTATTACCTTTCTATTGAGCTGGTACATAATTTTTCATAATTTGCGTTCTGCGTGCTTTGTGTCTACTTCGTGCTTCCTTTTTGTCATCTCATCGTTATAATTGTTCAACGTGATGTGTACCACATTTACATATAAGACATGATGCCCACGCAGAGGAAGCTGATCGATTCCTCCAGCAAAACCACACAAATTCCTCGATAAAAAACTGGATGTCGGTTTAGAAGTGTTTGTGAGAGGCCCTAGAAAGGACTGGTGCTCGAGAAAATGAGCTCACAAACACAAGCGATGGGGAAATCTTAGTACGGATAGAAGACTATACATAGAATGGTATTTTTTTCGCAATGGGAGCTAAGCATAGCACATGTAAAGCAGAAGCTGTTACATTTTCTTACAGCTGAATGAGGACACGTTCATGCATACAATGCGTTTCATATCTAACTGAAGAAGCGGTAACATTAAATGTGAGAGGATCTCAAGGTTCTACGAAAGGATCACACACTGATCAAGGAAGATTATCACGAGATTGCCACGAAAGCGTTTGAACTGAAATAAAAACTGAAAACTGAAAGCCCTAGCCAATACTGATTGACTAAGAACGCCGCGCTTCATTCAGAGCAACGTTAACGAGTTGGGCGAGAACAATATGAAGCGCTAGCTAAAGCAAAAAAAGCGTAACGTATACAGATTGGTTTAACGAAGTGATGGAAATGTCTAAAAACGAGTCCCTTATTGCAACAGCAAATGAAAGTGGCCTAAGCGGGGAACTGCCCATCATTTTAAGAATTCAAGTGCTACGCAAATAACTTTGGAGAGAACATGACTGAGACACTGCTAATTTGATAGTGGTATCCCAACCCTATCGTCGCTTTATTCCTGTTATTCCTATCGAAGTTGCCAACATGTTTAAAATTTACTGACCACATTCCCATCACATTTGCTTGTGAGCTACGTGCTGAAGTTAGCATGTTCGATAGGCATTGATCGCGGGTGAACAACGGAACCAACCTAGACTTCATAGTAGTGAAAGCATGCATGTCAACATAAGTGATATTTGAGCAGAGGAAGCCCATAAGAGACAAAACGTCTTGTTCCAGGGATTTTATTCGCAGAAACGAGCCCAGACCGTAATCCTGACCTGTGTTCATGCCGCTGTTGCCAAGAACTACAATTCTAGAACACTGGCGACGACAGCTACGCTCTAATGTATAACTGCCTTCACGTACCACAACATTTCATGCGCCGATTCTGCGTGCGATTACTACGCGAAATACCGGGATGCATCATGAGCAGGGCCGGAAGAGCCTTAGGGCATCTACTTGTATCATGAAAACTCCACGGGCAAACGCTTCCAGCATGCAGACGACGTGAGTAGGTCCCATTAGAGCAAATTTTACTCCAAACTACGCAGTTAAAAACTCGAATAGCAAGAGGAGGTTACATAGTGAGCTGATCCTCAGAATATAATGAAAGAGTTCACTGTAAGCATGAGCTTGTTTGCATCCATTCACGCATCACTTGTAACTGCATGATAATGACGGTGTGCGTGGCAAATTTTCGTAGCCTCACATATCGCAGAAAGTTCAACGATTATAACTTTACAAATTACGATGGCAACAAGTCGTGCGGGAACAAATAGTTACCGCATCACCTCCTCTAGCTATTCGAGTAGCGATTATAACTTTCGATTCGAGAACGATTATAACTTTACAAATTACGATGGCAACAAGTCGTGCGGGAACAAATAGTTACCGCATCACCTCCTCTTGCTATTCGAGTAGCGATTATAACTTTCGATTCGAGAACGATTATAACTTTACAAATTACGATGGCAACAAGTCGTGCGGGAACAAATAGTCACCGCATCATTTCATACCAGTTGGGCTGGCGCACACAACTGCGCGCGTCACACATTGAAGCATGCTAAGGGCTTGATCGATATCGATCGATCAGTATCATCACTCGAACGGTTTCAGAAATGGGGAATTCGCTAAAACGGAAAAGATTCCCCTTATATCACTTTAAAAATTCAGAGTCCCAGCTTTGCTGCAACGCGAGATATCAAATTTTCGCCATTTGCCCGTCAATCTCGTCCTTATACCACTACCATTGAGAGTCCCTCTCTGCTGCGACGCGAGATATGAATTTTCCATCATTCACCTTTCGAAACTCCTTATCAGCCCCTATCAGTTGCTATCACTTCCGTTCCCTCACCACTGATGTCCCCGTACCACCCCTTATATCACTTTATAAATTCAGAGTCTCAGCTTTGCTGCAACGCGAGATATCAATTTTTCGCCATTCGCCTTTCGAAGCTCCTTATCAGCCCTTATCAGTTGCTATCACTTCCGTTCCCTCACAACTGATGTTCCCTTACCACCCCTTATATCACTTTAAAAATTCAGAGTCCCAGCTTTGCTGCAACGCGAGATATCAAATTTTCGCCATTTGCCTTTCGAAGCTCCTTATCAGCCCTTACAGTTGCTATCACTTCCAATTCCTCACCACTGATGTCCCCTTACCACTCCTTATGTCACTTTAAAAGATCAGAGTCCTAGCTCTACTGCGACGCGAGATATGAATTTCGTGACAGACGGACGGACGAAGGGACGGACAAAGGGAAGGACGGACGGACGGAGGTACGTACAGACAGACGAAGCGTTTATATATATTTCATATAAATAGGACTTTTGTGGACACAAAGAGGTCGTATATAAAGTAATAAAACCATGAAAAACTCTAACGACCATTACAAATGAAAAACTTACGTTCGCTAGGAATTTAGCCACATTCAAGGTTTGAGCAACTCCTCCGGAAACGTCTTGTAGAGCATCAGAAAGGTGTCCTCCAACCAGATTTTCGTAACAGCCATATAGTCTGAAAATCTGTTTCCAAAAAATATCAGCATACAGCAAAGTTAGCAACATGTGAAGTCTAGTTCAAGATTCAAGATTAGATAAAGAGTCATGCTTCTACAGAAGAGTCTGAGGAGATCCTATTCGCTTTAAGTCTGCACACACATTATCATTTCCATACTTACAAAGAAAGCATCCTTGGTCGAAGTGGCCATTTGTAATAAACATCCACCCGATGTGATTTCGAATGCCGATTGTGAATCTGATTTCCAAATCTGAGGACTACATAGAGGCGAAGTTTTTTCTGAATGTGAGTCTATCTAGAGCATGATCCTCGCCCACAAATTTGGAGGGGCAGAACTGGCACCGTGGCAATGGTAAGAGGTACGTTTTGACGACGTTGGACAACGACGTTTTATAGACCTTGTGAGAAAAGCAGAATAATTCTTTCTTTTTCCTTATGCGGATTCTTCAGTTTCGATAGAGAAGACCTGTAAAGTGTGGAATAGCGCTTCCATGAGAAATGACTGTTAACGCGTTCATGCTTTGCGGTATCGGCGGCTTGGCTTGGCTGCTTTTCTCAGCATCTCCTCTTATGCCACCCTGCCTCGTTGCCTGCGTCGTCTCTGCACCTTCCCGTGCCACCCTGCCTCGTTGTCTGTGAACGCAGTCAAGCCCTGCCGGCGCTGAGTATGAACGCGCCCTTATATCGATTTTACGTTCCACACTACTAGTGATTTTTGAATTCTAGAAAGCACCAGAAATCGTGGCGTGCAAGCCAAGTTTTGTCTCGGAAAACGATCCTCACGCTCCGAAAGCACATAGAACAACCTCTGCAAACAAGTGGGAAAACAAATCGAGGTCTGCACAAAGTGCCTTATTAGACTAGCGATTGCTTGGTAAGCAAATAGAGAAGTCGCAGGCTTACCAAAGTATGGGATAATCTACAAATGAAGCATCCACAAATGAAGTGACAAATTTGCATGCAATTGCTAGGCTTGTTTGAAGGGTTATACTGATGACACGGATTGGTAAGCCTGTGCATAATTCTGTGCTGGACACAGAATTGTCAGGTTTGTCAAAAGGACTGTACTGGTGTCAGGCATCGATAGGCCTGCAGAGAATTCTGCGCGTATGACACGGCATTGGCAGGCTGTAAAGATTGTGCTCATGACACGGCATCGGTGAACCTGTGAAAAATTTTGTGCTTATGACACACCAATGGTAGTTGTCGTGACCTTCGTCCGTCTCACCGTAGGTCACACCTGGCGGGCGCTCGGGTCCCGACCCACCGGTCAAACGTTTTGGAAGTGGCATGAAGACGCCATTATAAAGCCAGTTTGTCAATGTGAGTGTGTGCTCCGACCGAACAATCGTCAGTGGCCGCTGCCGCCGTCCATTCTCGTCGCCGTCCTTCGTAGTGAGCCGTGCCCAGTTAACTCCAATCCGTCCGTAGCCGGTATTTGGCACCTGCTCACGCACGACCGTAGCACGTCATTATTCCTGCCTGTGCTATCGAGTCGCCGTGGTCAACGTCGTCAAGAACACCACAAATGAACGTGCAGCCGATGCTGTTCTTGTCAATTCACCCGTGAGAGATGAGATCCTGAATTCGACCCGTGAGTCCTAAGGCTTTGTTTTACGTGGTCATTTCGTGTTTACTCCTGGCACTTGCCTTTTATTCATTGTTGCCATTGATCCCATTGCGTAGAACATGGACGCTTACTAACTCAAATCTCCCATCACGAAGTTCCTATGCCAGACTACTTGGTAACTAGTTGTTGCGTTCTCTGTAGTAACCGGTCGGTCGAGACATCGTAGACGGAACGTAGGCCCACTCTCGATGTGGTCATAGGTGTGTGGAGTAGCAGACACACGCACTCGCCTTGCCGCCGGCACCGCAAAGTATGAAGTGACCTTGTGCCAAGACCTAATATGGAGGTAACGCGAATCGCGACGGTGGCCGCCGGGAGCATCGCGCTCCCTGACCCATTCGCGCGCGGTTGCAACCGCGGCAGAGAATCGCGCTCGCTGTTGGCTCCGCCCTCTGTGGCTGAGACCAGTATAGGCTGGTCGCCGACTATCAGTCGGTCTTCACCGGGTAACGCCATGAATCTACTCGAGACCCAGGGTGCCGTCGCACTCTGGTGTTCGGGTAATGGAGCGCTGGCACATGAGTTAGCCGGCGTGCACCCCTGCTCCCCGATTGGGAGCAGCGATGTGGTTCGGGTCCCATCTTGACACCGTCAGCCACATGGCCTAGAGGAATTGCAAGGATGGGGGTCTACTACGTGTAGCCGACTGATGGAGTCGCCCCAACTGAGGCGACTTGAGAGAGAAGATAGCAGGTATGATGTTAGTGCGTTGGTAATAAATGTATTATGTATGTTCTATTGTGTTATGTCTTAAAACGTAGGATCGGTTCCTACAATGCGGTGTGCTATTCTATTGTTGCGTTAATATCTTGCTATTGCGGGGGGAGACCAGAGGGAGTGCTGTGTGCCTAGCGGAGAGCTAGAGGGACTCCTCACGGTCCAGCAGAGAGCTAAAGGCCCCTTGGTCCCCGGGGTAGGTCCACCGAACCAGGAGCGGGTGTCTTGGTGAGGCGTAGAGGTCCGGTGGAGCTCTGACCCAAAGGTTGGAGCGACGGGAGTTTGAGAGCGGGCGTACCACCGATGACCGCACATGACCGCGATAGAGGGCGCACCCTAACAATGCTTATCGAGGAACGATCGAACGATAGATTGGCACCTGACGAAAGTTCTATAGTTCGACCTCATTTCAGTAGAGACCTCCGACAAGACGGTGCTCCCGTACGCAAAGCAAATACAGGAATAGCAGCGTAAAATCGGTACTGAACTCATGTCCTTAAAAGGAGTGTTTTTTGCACTACCAACAAGCTGGACTACTCTACCAGAGACCCGAAATTGTATTGACCCATGTAAATCGCTTCGCCTATTTGTTCCTCTGTTCATCACCAAACTTGTAAAAACAACCGAATTCGAGAAAGCCTGAAGGGACCGTATAAAATGGACCGTGTCATAAAAGGAAGGGTTTCAAATCCCCAAGGAACTTTGAAGTGAGACCCGGATGAACGATAGAGCTCCGAATACTGATCATAACTGTAAAAACCAAAATTGCAAAACACCATTTTGAAGCAAGTTAGGAGGGGTCAAGCTCTCATTGACGATGTACTTGGCCATCAGCGCGGCCGTTGCTGAGCCAGCATCGACCACTATGGTTCACTGGTATGTTTCGGATATGCAGGATAGGAGTGTGGATCTGCTCCCCGCAGGTGCAGATCTTTTTGCATTTTGTGTTTCATTGTCAATAAGTGCTTTTCCTTCACTTCTGCACATTTGCCGCTATAATTATAACTACTAATATTACTCTGACCTTCAAGATTGCATTAACGAATTCAAATATTATACTCAACACAAGAGAGTAAAATAAACCGACTTCAAGCCACAATTACCACTGATGAAACAGAGCAAAAAAGCGTGTGAAGCAAAGTGCTCCTCACAGAAAGAGCACCTCATGCACGCTGCTTCTCTAAAACCATCGACAAAACAAACGGTCGAGTGTGGCGGGGTAAATGATGGGTGCGATGGTTACCAGTACAAGGAAACGTGCAGAAGTGAAAGAAAAGCACTCAATGATAATGAAACACAAAATGCAAAAGGATTTGCACCTGCAGGGAGAAAACCCAATCTCCTATCCTGCATATCCGGAACACTACGGGTGGCCGATGCTGGCTCAGCAACGGTCGTGCTGATGGCAAAGTGCCTCGCAAATGATGTCACAGGCCCTGACCCCCCCTAACTCGCTTCAGGATGGCATTTTGCAATTTTGTTTTCACAGTTGTGATCAGTATTCGGAGCCCTATCGGCCCATCCGGGTCTCATTTCAAAGTTCAATGGGAAGTTGAAACATTGCCCTTGTTAGTGGGCTCGTTATAAGGTAGCTTAAGACAGACAAAACGAAAAAACGTAAACGTAAAAAATATGGAAAAACATGGAGACTGAGAGAATTCCTGAAATTGGCGTGAGATCTAAAAGGAGTCGCGAGATACTCAGGCTGGTAGTGTGGCAAGTGGGGCGACTGTGTCAAGCTGGAAGGCTGCCATGTCACTGTGGCCTATGAAGAGGAAATGGATATGGCCTAACGCAGTTTCAAACGGTGAACTCAAATCTGTCGTTCAAATCTGCTAAAAGATTCTGGGAGCGGAGTCAGAAAAGTCTGAACTAAACTTCTTGATGAAGTGTTTGTTTTGCTTTATCTTGAAGTGCCTTTCAAAAACTTGCAAAATGCTTTCACACCTCGATGAAGGTGTACGTGGCTTTCGCTGATATGCTACAGACACTGAAAGGTGCCATTGTAGCTCCTATCTACCCTTATCTTTTGGTCCACGATGGCACTCAATTCTTACCTCGTTCGTTTGTCGGACATACAAATGAGACATTGAAGCCTTTTGTGAGCACTTACGATAGGCCGGTGAGGAATGATTTCAGAAAAAAATTCGATTTGTATATCCGACAAACGAACGGTAGTGGAGTGCTATCTCGGACCAAAAGGTAAGAGTTGATAGGACCCAAATGGCACTTTTGTCTGTATCAGCGATGGCCACGAACTTCTCTATAGAGGTGTAAAAGCATTTTGCAAGCTTTTAAAAGGCACTTAAAGATAAAGCAAAACAAGCACCTTCATCAAGAACTCGAAAAAAGCACCTTCATCAAAAACTCGAACCTTCACCTTAAGACTTCAAGCCTAACCCATGCACCGCTGCCTCATCGGAGTCCAGCGTTTACCATTTCGCAACTCATGGGTATTACCATTTCGCAACTCATGGGCTTGTAGTAACAGGTTGTGCCTTTACTAAAGCCGTCTGTAACTTCGCTCCCAGAATCGTTTAGCAGATTTGAAGGGCAGATTTGAGAGAACTGCATTAGCCCACACACATCTCATCTCCAACAACCACGAAGACCTGGGAGCCTTCCCTCGTTAGGAAAAATGCGTATCTCATGAAACATGTGTAAGACACACACCAAAATGGGCAAAGCTCACGTGTCAAATCTACAAGTATTTAATTTTCTGCACTTCACTATTCAAGGATCCCATCTGCTCACTATGTAACAGTCGTGAGGGACTGAATTGTAAATAAACGATGAAGTTGTACCAATGACACGCCCCGAGCGGACCAATGCTCGCCACCACACAGCCACGTTTTGGTTATGCAAGCTTCACACACCTATGCAAAAATAGTATGCACGAAGCAAGAAAGGTAAGCCGCTCCATTACTGCGAGTTATTATCAACGTAATATGTACATTCGTGCCTCGGTCTTTGATCATATCAGAAAATCACTTACTTCGCAAATGCCTTTTCAAGGAGTGCTGACCAGAACTCGTTTGGAGTTTTCGACCTGGCAAAAAGTAGTTTGCCTCCCCTAAACATTCACTTCTACGACGACACGTTTGTACAGTGTGTCCCAAAAGTATAGGTCCACCCTATTTTTTATCCATATCTCCAGAATGGATAAGCGATTCCTTTCCAAATTTTTATATGTGGTACCTGATCACTGTAGCAATCAAGCGCCTCAGTAAAATTGAAGACATAAAAATGCAAAATTTTATTTGATTTTTTTTTTCAAAAATAAGGGTGTCCCAAAAGTATAGGTCCACTCAGCTTTTCCGCCTTGCTTCCATCGAAAGGTAAGTTGTGAGGTAGGTGTGTTGACGCATCCTTCTGAGATTTACTCTACAGTGCCATGCCAAGCGGTACGCACTTTTCCGAGTACGAAAATGGGCAAATTCTGGCCCACAAGGACGTGAGACTCAGCAATCGCAAAGTTTCTGAAAAGATGGGCCTATTCCAAAGCTCGATCAACAGCTTCTGTCGTACCATGGACCTGTACGGAACGAAAAAGGGAAGTAGAAGGCCGTAGGAGATTTCTGAGAAGCAGGAGCGTCGGAACCTCAAAGCTGCGTCCAATTCCAGAAAGGGTGCTTGTCGACGGTGCAGGGAACTGGCACCTGCTGTATCGAAAAACACTGTGCACCGTCTGCTCAAGTCGTCTCCTCACATCGAGCGAAGATGGTTTTCGTCCTTGCCATACCTCACGAGGGCGCACGAAGAGGCTCGAATCCATTTTGCCAAGTAGAATGTCAGCTGGACCCATCAATAGGATGAGGTAGTCTGCAGGGTTACATTATTGACGTAGTAGTTCACACAGCATTAGTAATGGTGTTGCAGGTGATCTTTTCTGATGAGAAGAAGTTCAATTTGGACGGCTCGGACGGCTTAGCTAGTTACTGGAGGGATTTGGGGAAGGAGCCATGCTACTTCTTGAGGCGCGGATTTGCTGGTGGTAGTGGTATGGTAGGGACCGCCTTCTCTCGCTTTGGTTAGAGCAGGATACTATTCATCACGCATCATATAGATTCCAGGGCTTTGCAGGACGTTCTAGAAAGTAATTTACTACCATATAAACAGCAGTACATAAAAACATTGGGTGCACAGCCGACCAACACCCTTTCTGGAATCGGACGCAGCGTTGAGGATCCGTCGCTTCTGCTTCTCAGAAAGCTCCTACGGCCTTCCACTTCCCTTTTTCGTTCCGTACAGGTCCATGGTACGAGAGAAGCTGTTGATCAAGCTTTGGGATAGGCCCATCTTTTCAGAAATTTTGCGATTGCTGAGTCCCACGTCCTTGTGGGCCAGAATTTGCCCATTTTCGTACTCGGAAAAGTGCGTACCGCTTGGCATTTCACTGTAGAGTAAATCTCAGAAGGATGCGTCAACACATCTTCTTCACAACTTACCTTTCGATGGAAGCAAGGCGGAAAAGCTGAGTGGACCTATACTTTTGGGACACCCTTATTTTTGAAAAAAAAATCAAATAAAATTTTGCAATTTTATGTCTTCAATTTTACTGAGGCGCTTGATTGCTACAGTGATCAGGTACCACATATAAAAATTTGGAAAGGAATCGCTTATCCATTCTGGAGATATGGATAAAAAATAGGGTGGACCTATACTTTTGGGACACACTGTACCATAAGTATATGGAAACCAATGAAACGATTGTACTTGTTGTTATTGTTTACCTTGTTGGTAAAAGGTCATCTATGACCACCTCCACCCATTTGCCAAATCTCCAAAAGCGGAATCTGAACACGCCCGCATATTTCTTCTCAGAGTGCCATTCTTGCGATTCGGCATGCGGTATTACCTAAACTCGATATAAGATCACCATATAAAAAAATTATAAGGCTGCAGTTATACCTTGCGAAACCGCGATTCTGCGATCGTGCAGTCGCACGATCGCCAAATCGCATGTATCGTCATGGGTTCCCTCATTGAACCCGCTGCTGTTCCCCCGTAACGCCTGTATGATATTACTCAGGGGCCGTGAAAGGATACAAACCACGCCCAAGAGAGAAAGCGCATGATGACACATGCGATTTTCAATCGTCAACTTCACAATAACAGAAAAGTTGGATCTATTCGTACCCAGTGTTCACTCCAACTGCAAAATGTTCGCAAAATATTACCGCGATCTCAAGTGCAACATGCGTACCCTGTTTAATAAATGCTGATTGTGCGTCAAGGCCGAACATGCAGAAACAAACCAGCAGTTACCGAGGATGCCCTGAGTGACATCATTTGCAGATGCCCCTTCCACGAACAGGTGAGGATTATCGTGGAGCTCCTAAAAACTCCTCTATGACACAGAATCAATCAAAAACATCGGAAAAGTCTAAAGAACTGCTTGAATTTTATTAGCAGTGAATCTTGGAAACAGAGAGCGTGGCTCTTAACAAGACGCTTTTGCTGTTTTGACTCACAGTCCGAGCGGCTACACTTGTAATTTAACCTATTTTTGAATGACTGATTAACACTGAAACACTACAGTTGCTCTTCATTAGGGAATGAGCATTAAAAAAAAGGATTGTTTTATCCATAGCCTTGGACGTGAAAACAATACTACATTATCTGCAGGGTTTAGTCCGAATCTGTTTTTCTACCCTTTGCCGAGCTTCTTTGGGTTTTACTTCCAATGCTAGTACACGTTGCTGCGATTTCCCTCGCTGAAGATATGTACAGTAGCGGTCAAAATTATATGCGGTTTTGGAACTAACCATAATTTTGGTCGACGTTTATAAACTCGTTTTTTAATGATTTGAGGGCAACTGCTGCTTCATGAAGAGGTATCTCAGCCGAGTAGGATGCAGTGTGAAGGTTGAAAAATTATTTACTTAAAGCTCTGAAAATGACCAAAACTTTCAAAAAATTCGATAGCCATGAAAAAATTTATAACTCAACGAAACGAGCCGTTGTGCAAAAAGTAGAACGGAATGAGGCTAAAACATTGCTACCCGTCATTTGGAACATGACAGCACTTTACAGCACTGAAGCACGGTGTTGATCATTTCCAGTGTTATCAGTTATATAATCTTTTCAACCTTCACACTGCAACCTACTCGGCTGAGAAACTTCATTTCATGAGTGACAGTTGCCTTCGAAACACAAAAAAATGAACGTGATGTGTGAACGCTGGCCAGAGTTATGGTTAAGATAAGAAACCCCATATATTTTTGGCCGCTACTGTATGTTTGTGTGTGTGACCTGTACGACTTGAATGCCAATTAACCACCCTGCTACGAACGAAAGAGAACTGGTAAGTTATCCACCGGTAATGAAGAAGAAGGTGTTCAAAAAACTGGAAAGATGGATTCAATGAAGTAGCGAATTCCAAGAAGCGACGCATTCATGACATGCCGAACAGTCACAAACCAGATATAGTCACTGCAAATTTTCAAAAGAAGTGCACACTCCACTGGAAGTGCTGTTCACGTAATCATCGTAGTTACGACAACCGGAAACAGCAAATTCAAAAAGGGAATCGAAACAACGCTGAAGTTTATGTTTCGAGGAAATATTCACACCTCAAAGTAATCGAACCCTTGGAATATTACGCAAACGAACACAGGAGGAGGACAAAGGCAACCCATCTTCGCTCAAAACCGATCCATCAACATTCACACAACAATGAACAAAAACGGTTCCGACCGTGAATTCATGAATAAGCCACATGTGCGATCACAGAAAAGAAAACCACTAACAAAGTTTTTAATGCATCCCATACCTTCTGACAAAGTAACTTCTGGGCGCTCATGTACTATGGGGGTGGCACTCAAAAACTTATTTAATTACAATAGAGAATTAATTCCATTACAGATCTTCAAAACATGTATATCAACGCGTCCGATTGTCATTAGGATGCTTTTATTTTGAAATGTCGAAAGTAAGTAAACAAACAAACAAATCCTGCCTGCCATTGATGATCTCCAGTGTGTGAAGTGTTTCCCCTCGTCCAAGGCTTAGGCCAAATGCTTGGTCCTTGTTATTTCATTGTCTCTTTTTTGTTCTTTGGGGTTTCATGCGTGTCTGTACTAGTATTGTGTTTTTAATGTGTTGGAAGGCACTGAGATATCAGCGCAAACCAGGGGATGTGTTTTTGCCTAAGCTTTGAGGGGGAAGGAGCTTCGGAATGAGTGAATATTTTTTAGCGTGCAAATATTTTTTCATCCTTTTTCTGGTTGAGGACACTCCTCGGAGCTCCTTCTTGACCTCTAAGGGTGAGAAAAAAATTTCCACTTCCTAGAAATTGTTTTTGAGTGCCACCCCCATAGTACATGAGCGTCAACTTCTGCAATATTAGGATGTATTTATCGAAAAAAAAAAAAAGCTGGACGGTGATGTTCTGGTTAGCATTCCTAATGATAGCATCTAACGACCAGAGGTCTCTGTTACATGACGAAAGATGGGATTGAGCTGAGTTGCGTCATCTATCAGATCGAGTGTGCTGCATCTAGTTCTGAATACTAAGCTTGTTCGAGTGCTCTAGCTTTTGACCAAGATTGGCGACGACTTCTTGTTCGGCTGACATATGGCGTCGTTGCCTACTAGAGAGAATGGAAAAGGAAAACCCCAACGAACGGTAAATTCGGGAGAGTTTCATAGCGTGTATTAAAGATTATCTACGATGAGCGACACACTCAACGTGAAGGAAACACGGAACGGAACACAAATATGACATTGCTTTTAATATAAGGAGCACAGTAGTGCCCATGAACAACGAATTCTTCAAAAAGCGTCGAAATCGCAGAAGAGCAGAAATCCGAGAGCGAATTATAGAAGTGAGTGTCAACGGAATGTGATCCCATTCATTCTGTAGTCAGTGCAAGTTACCATGAAAGCGAGTGGGCACAAATACAAAGTTTCCACTAAGGAGGACAACGGATAACATCTACTCGCTACTAACGCTACCAATGTACCATCTGAGAGTAACACGGCTACACTCAAGGTGACATTCAAGTAGTCTGGGTGTTCCTGACACGAGGTAAGAAATGCTAGAGGGGATGAGACTTTTGTTCGGGCTGCGGGCGCTTTTCGAGCCTTGAGCCACCTTAGGCCTTTGAAACGCTTTGAAACGATGGAACAGCCGAAGCGTTGGCCGCAATAAACATTCCCGAAATGCCCATGACAGAAGTACTAGAAAAGGTTCCAGTTAGAGATTTCGAGAAAACATGGACCTTCGTGACTAGTACCCGCTGCGGATTAACAACAGTTAATGAACAAACCGAGCATGGAAGACGGCAAAAGAGTTCGAATTCTTCGAACTCGATATGGGCACTGCACAAATGAGTGTTATAAAGATGACAAAATGCATGTCTATTTGGGCCAATACAATAACGATCTCTTTCGAGATTGAATGTATACCCGCGCCTTTTCGCAAAAGTATAATATATCCCAGTTGAGTAGAAGTTGCAGTGCAGCAATTTGAGGCGTAGAAGCTCTTCAGAAAATACAGCAAGTCCAGAACAGTACAGCTGGTATTGCAAAATCATGCAGAAATACATATGTGACGTAAGGTACGACTGAGCCATTCATTCCAGCAGGAAAAGAAGCGGAAAGAAGCAGTTAGAGCGTATCACATGCCACATTCAGTTGTATAGAAACCAACTGGACAAGAACCCCTGGGAGACAAACCTTTCTCTATGATGTGATTCACAAAGACGAATCCTTCAAAAGCAATTTTCACGACATCTAGTGGCTTAGAATAGAAAAGGTCATACTCATGAACAACACTGAAGTGACCTGGACGCAATTCATCTTATAAGCTGATAGTATATGAATCATTCCATCGGATATCAGTTTCATATAAATATGTCTCCGCATCCAGAAAAATAATCGGACCACTTTAAACCCCAACTAACCACATCGCGCCCAGTCCGGCACGATTTGGAGGAGCAAACAAAGCTAAGACAGCCTCGACCCATTACGAACAAAATCCAAATCGAAAAAAATCAAGAATAAAAGAAGAATTAGTGAAAGCAATTACCGCAGGCCGCCGCCATACAATGTCCGAACTTCGACCTTGCTCCAGAAATAGGCTAGCACTTGTAGGAGGAAATAAAGAATCGACGAAGAGATTCCCGTTTTTAATACAGGCCTTCTTGATTTTCGTGTAATTTTGATCACCAAAACGACGTCTATTTGTCATTATGCATGTATACCTGAAAAAGAACGGTTTAGAGATGACAAGAATATAGTTATATCACTCTACACAAAACATAGTCAACGATGAAAAAATGGAAAAGTGAATACACAAGAAATCTCAACGCAATGGAAGGACTGTCAGCTCTGAAATGGTGACAGATGGTCCGATGATATGTTTTCATAACATCAGATCTATTAACTTGGAAAACATGATTTTATTCTCACCGGCGGTGAGCGAACAGCCCCAACGAAAACAGCGTCAATTTCAATGTTAGTTGTCGCGTGCAGACACACAACACTATGCTTCACGTCGATTGCACCAAAACTTGCGAATGGTCGAGAAAGGGTTGCATATCCGTGACGCGATTAGGCGATCAGGCAACGGTCGCAGATAGGGAAGAGTTGCGAGGATCGATGTATCTTCTTTTTCTTTTCGCATAGTCACCTAATCGCCTAGTCACTAGGTCACTCAACCGCATAATCGATAATCGCCCGGAACGTCCAGGCATTAGTGATACGTGTTGACGATTCAGTCGATTAGAAAAATTGACGAAAATAAGAAGACAGACATCGACCTTCAGGGTTGAGGTTGTACCATGTGATTGGTTTGCAGTGCGTCTGTAGTTGGACTGGCGATTAGATGCGTGTCGATCTGCGTTTCTGCAGATCGCATAATCGCATAACCGATCTGTCATGCGTACCCTCACTTCATAGTGTTATTTTCCCTGGTCCTTTACCACTCTGAGGCCGTGATTGGTAAGACCGCGTTCATACTTAGCGTAACTAACGCCGACCGGCGACGGCGTCAAAACCAAAATCATTTGCTTGCCGCCGACAACGGCATCAATGTGATAATGCGCTCCGTTTGTAAAACACTCAACCCAGAAACATTACAGTATTATGATCGTGGCGAAAGCCACGAATTCGAACTCGAATCTTGGCATTGCACCACTATGCATGATGATCATAGTGAGAGCCCGCAATTTGGCATCATACTGTAGTGTGGCTGGGTCGAGCATTTTCAAAACGGAGCGCTTATCATACTGACGCCCTCGACGGCGGTAAGCAAGTGATTTTGACGCCGCCGCAACCGGTGCCGGCGTCGGTTTCGCAAAGTATGAACGCGGTCTAAGAGACTAGCGTATAGAGGAAAAATAGCAAGTGGTAGTGCGCAAGTCTGCGTTTGCAATTCTGCGCTTAAACGACACTGTGGATCGTGCAATCCGTAGGATCGCAGAGTCGCAAAGTATAACCTCAGCCTAACTTCGCTCTGGTCGCGCTCGCCTAGGCGCCTATTTGCCGATTCATCTGTTCGCCCATACGGCTATTCGCCTAATCGATACGTATCTTCTTCTTTTCGCGTAATCGCCAGGGTCAAGCCTCCGTTGAGGAATCCTCAACAGGGGGGTCGTATTTGGTCCGCTACGAGGGGGGGGGGTCGTAATTGTTGAGGTAGGCAGTGATCAGCAGAATTTCTCAGGCTTAGGGTCTAAAGTGTAAGGGGCGAAGTGATTAAATTGACTGAATGGGTTCGAACCCAAAACTAGTTTAACTTAATAACCATGGAAACCTCATGCATGGCGCAATCCACAACGAAACCGGCCAGTACCAATAACTCTTTCGTTGGTCCGCTGGCGATATCTATCAGCGGGTACCACCGTGGATGGATACTCCAGAAACAATGGGATGAAAGCGGAAAATCAGCTGATATGGACTTTTCCCATATCTTTCTACGATCGCAAGTACGTAATCTAGTGTTGGCGGCCACTATGCGGACCGGAAAAACGTTTGTATTCATTGAGAATGTGGATGAAATCCTGATGCATGGCGCATCCCACAGAGAAGCTGACCGACGCTTCTCGCCTTTCCACTAGGCCTCCGAGAGCGAAGGATGCATACTGGAAAAATTTCAGTAACAATGAATCGATTTTTGGGAAGATTCGTGGAAAGATCTCGCAAATTCGACGAAAAAAGCTTTCCTCAACTGGCTTTTTTGAACTTTTCTTGCTTCGTTTTGAAGATATGGCATAGCTTAAGTAGTCATTCGAAAGCGACAACCTAGCAGACCCTGCTTCACCCAAACGGACTCATAAGGTTAAGTTTGAAGGAAGTTATGGCCATTTCCGTGAAACACTTCAAAATTTTCCTCAACTAATCCTCAACTGGCTTCTCTCAAAATAACTTTCTTCGTTTTGAAGATATGGCATAGCTCAGGTAATCGTTCAAAAGCGACAACCTAGCAGACCCTGCTTCACCAAAACGAACTCATGCGGTTAAGTTTGAAGGAAGTTATGGCCATTTCCGTGGAACACTTCGAAATTTTCCTCAACTAATCCTCAACTGGAATTCCATATCGAGAACTAAGCAACCATTGAGGAAAGCAAGCGGCCAATAGATAGGTCTAAGGGAGTTATTAGGAAAACAGTTTACAGCTGTTTGAAAGATGGGCTCTAGGTAAAGTTTGAAGTGTTTTAATAATGTCGGAATTTAGTATGGGGAAGATACCGCGCTCCTTCGATCGCCGCGTCGCAGCCGTCGCCTGACATGAGATCCTGAACTTCTGTAGATGTGTAGGGTATTCTGGATTATTATTTGTAATTGCTCGATTATGAGATAGAAGCGTAATCCGATCTGTAATCTAGGATTCATAGTTTATATATTGGTGTATATTATTGAGTATTCCACCTGTACCACATATTTTTCGGATTTTTGCGTCCATTTAGTTGTATATTGGTGATTAGTATTCAAAAAATCAAAAAATGCTGATTTGATGGGTTCTGTGCAAAAAGAGGGGGGGGGTCGTATTGGGCCCCCTTTTCGGTGGGGGGTCGTATTTTTTGAAAATTTTCCTCAACTGGACGCTTGACCCTGGTAATCGCCTGATCATCCGAATCGCCCTATCGCCTGAATTGTCAACATTGAGCAATGCCTGGCTCCGAACTATGCTTTACGCCCTTATCCCAGAAATAGGGAGACCTACTTATGAACGCGGTGATATCAGAGTTTCTGTGGAATATTGTTCTCGGATCAGCTTTTTTGAGTTGCACTCTTCTGAAGCCTTCATATATGAAACTGCAGCTCTGAGCAAACCGCAAATGAGCGATAAGTTGGGCTGAGGTTATAGCCGGATAATTCTTTGGATAGCTTTTTTAGAGATTTTGTTTTCGTGAGAGAACACGTGCTGAGCACCATGCTATACCGCGCCTGCATGAGGTTATCCTATGCATACCTTTCATCTCTGACAAGGTAACTGCTGCAATTCAAAGATGCGTTGTTCGAGCACAGCTGGATGGTGATGTTGTCTTAGTGAGTGTCTCTCATGGCAATATCAAAAGTCATCTCTTGCGAAACAAGCTTCACGATAAGCGTTGCGTATCAGAGAATTAATCGTGTTACTTGTCTGTATAGTACAACTGGGGATTGCGCCAAAATTGGCGTAATCTATCAAATTGAATGCCAGACATTTAACGCAACGTACGTTGGGGAAGGTGGAAAGCTTGCAATGCGTGTTTAAAAACATCTTGCCGGCAAAAGGCTAGAACACAAGAACACCTCTGAGAAAGCACATGACCGAGGAGCATGGTGGAAACGACTTTGTCTGGCATGCGAAACTGAGATTTCTGCCAGGAAAGGGCTTGAAGCGATACGGATTTCTGCAAGAAATCCCAGTATGAACAACCAAAATGAGTGCTTATCCATCACGAATGATCTCATGCCATTTGCGCCACATTGCGAGCTACTGATATGAGAGTGAGACCTGCATGTCCCTTTTGTACTATTTGTATAGGAACGCACGTCAGAACCGCTAGAGATATGAGGCGCTTGGTGCTGTAGTGGATAAAGCCCCAAATCTTGAGTCACGTCTGGGCCTTTCAGGAAGACGATCTGGTCGAAATGTCAGGTCGTCAAGGAAAGTTCCACCTAACAACCTCGTTAGCATAGCAAATTGTAATTAGTATGGTGGTAGCATTCGACCACGATACCTTTTGAAAAATAACGGAAGAAATGTAGTTTGAATCCCATGCAACATCATGTGTTGCACGCGGTACGTCATGGGTTAGCGATGCTAGGAAAGATCAGAACAGAGAGAAAACACAAAGGTACCTAACGCTTTCGCTGTAAGCGTACTCGAATAGGAGTGAACCCCAAACTCCTCTACGTGCCATAGGGTGCGTACCGCTACGTAGAAATCTGACAGTAAAAGTCATAGGCACTAAAAATCGCGTTGCGGCGTCGCACTGGCGACGCCATCAGTACGGCTTGCCACAGTCGGTGCGGAGTTCCGTTTAGGATGCCATAATTTGATACCATAGAGTACCTATGAAGAAATAGCTGCTTCTCAACTCATCTTGTGAATACTTCGGTTCCGGGTGAGGGCTACATGGGTGCGTACCGTGCGCTAAATGTCACGCTAAAAGTGAACTTATGCGCTGCGCTGACGTTGGCGTTCAGTAAGGGTTACTATACAAAGAGTGTCCAAAAGTTATTTGCTCATGGGTCACCCGCATCAAGACAGGAATATTTTGTAGTGGAACAGATAGTGGTGATTAAATGAAATGGTAATGAAAAGCCCCTTAAATATTCTCCAATGAACAAGCTGTGCCCGGCCTGAAGAAGCTGCGCTACTGGTTCGTGTACATCTTTTTGATGACCCCTGGGCTCTTGTTCAAAAACGCCACTTGTGCTTTGGAGCTTGGACAAGGCTGATATTATTGCTATGATTCGCGATGCATTTTACCATGGCCTAAGCCTGATACTGATTGATATGCAATGGTGATAATATGCTCATTAACTTGGAAAAAAAGGAATGCCGACTATCTGAAAAACATCTTACACAAATGCGTAGCTTGGACTAAACGGCATCGGCTACCGATCGCGTACAGAATTCTGTAGGGTTGTGTAGGAGCGTGACAAGTGGGATACGGCCCGATAGAGCGATGAAGCTTCTCGCACTCGCCGCGGGCGGTCGCGCGATTTACAGTCGTGAAAACACGCCCCGTGCCATGTGGTCTGAGCCCCGCCCCCGCCACACGAGAATTATGGAGGACCATGGTTTGCTGGCAATGATAGAAGACTTCCAGATGGGTGATAGATTTGGAATAGCGAATGCCCCATATCGTCGGTGGAATGGTTCAAAGGTCAAGAAGGAACTTGGGAGTGACCGCCGCCTCGGTGGTCAGAGTTCCCTTCGAGAGAAATGTTCGAACTTAGTGCTCCAATAGCTCAATCGTGATCCGATGATGAGAATCCATTAGACGATACTGGCGCACGCTCGAGGATCTGTATAATTAACGGGTTGGCAGATGATACGCTTGATGGTTTACTGACTCATACCCAAAATTGTTATCATCGACAATCGTAAGCGCTGCAGAACACTCCACCGCTGATTTCAGAATCTCACTTGTGACCTTGAATTATTTGCACGCTTCCGCACACCTCCACAGAGCTCCAGATGTTCATTCAAAAACCCGAAAAAAAACTGCCAAAGTCCCAAAAGTTCAGGTCATCAGGCCTACATCAGTATAATTCCCAGTTATTTGATCATTTGGTAGTTATTAACCTACGCAACTACTGTCTCAAAATTTTTTTTTTTGATGGACACACCCTATTACAGACCGTTGGAGCAAATTTAGGGTCATTAACATATCACGCGTAGTATATAACCACGAAACTACACCTAATAGGTCTAAGGAAGATGCTAACCACCGAAATACAGCAAAGTACATGAAGAAACTTCCGGGGACTTCAGCAGTCCTTTTATTGGGGACCTTTCTTTGGGACTTCAGCAGTCCTCGAGTTTTTTGAATAAACATTGCGTCATCTCGTAGTTTCAAATTTAGATCATTATGACACTTCTGCAAAGCACAATACTGAACTATTTTAGTCTTTTTATTCAATGTTCTGCAACAGAAACAATGCTATGAGAACGTTCATGTTGCTTGAGTGACGATCCAACTTCACGAAGTGATGATATAGTTTTCTTGAACCACCTGTAATGAGTCATATTCGAGAAATTTCCGTGTTCATGCCACGGAAAAATTTCCGCAATTTTCGCTGACATTTCAGCAATGGGTTGCTTCAGTGGACAAAACTACTCTGGTAAAGTTTTAGGTTTTCCGCTATTGCTGCACAAATTCGACCTCTTTTACAAACCTACAGCAGCTGACAGGCTAAGAAAGCGTGATGAAGATTGCAAAGGCAAAGCGAATAAGGTCGAAGAATTTCGCATCCTATCCCCAGCACTTGTGGAGATAAGGCGAAAAACCAGTGTGGGAGAAATACAAAAAAACTTTCTAAAACGATGAAAAATCTACGATACCAGCGGCAATCCCTTCTCAAAAGCTCCTGGAAGAATTAGCCACTCCGTGCGCTGTTAAGCTGTCTGCTTGTACATACAGAAAACTTTGATATTAGCAAAAGGATGTTGCAACTTACCGCTTACCGTCACTTTCACTTTGTGCCATAATTTGATGTGTGAGGTCTTGATTTTTGCACTCAGCTTCAACAAGTGCTAACTTGGTTTGCGCCAAATCTATCTCCAGTGCTCTGCAAAAACAATATTCAAGAGCCAACAACGATTCGTGAAAAGTCGCTACACACACTGTGACTGAAGTCCATCCATAAGTTTATTAGTAATCTATCTAGACAATGACAGAATGTACTTTTTCATTTCTTCTTCCTGCTGATGAAGATGATAGGATTAAATTTCAATGAAAAGGTAATGGAAGAAGGTCAAAATCCTTCTCACAGTGGCTGAAGACAGTTCGTGATTTTCCAGATGTAGGGGGACGCTATTCTTCCGAGTTCTAAGAGGAAAGCCACTTATAAATAATCATAACATGGAAATTTCGAGCGTGTAGAATGTTAGAAGCCACAAAAATGCTATCAATTGTGTTACAACTCTTGTTGCACTCAATACCCACATAGCGACATGGAGTGATAAGAAATGCGACATCCAGTTAGGTTCGCTAAGTTGCGTGTTCTCGTGTGGGGTTATGACACGATTTCCACTAACACATCTACTGGAAAAAAAATCTGAGAAACACGAACATGATTACTCAATCTCTAGGAAATAAACCTCACAAGGAGGACCATAAAATTTTTGTTGAAGAATTTGTAGTGATGCTCCGTTTTGCGCAAAAAATGTACTAGGGCAGTTTGATGGAAACGAATTTAGAGTTTCACAGAGTATTTTTCGCTATGTCAAGGACTTTACCAGTTTCTCACGTATTCATTTATGTTTACGTTCATTACGTTGCTAAGGCAAGCGTGGAATAACCGTTTGTCAAACAGAACGCAGAACGGAATGATTATTAAGCAACACTGAAAAAGTACAACCTAAGCATAGAATACAATAGAGTATGTCAATGTGTATTGTAACAAGGGCCGCGTGAATTGGTAAACTAAACTCAATGGACCAGGAAATATTAGGTTGTCGGGAAAGTTCTTTCTTTTTTTAAAAACTTGCTTTTTTCCCTCAAAACTGCTTTCCAGAAATTTCTTCTGTACAGATATATGTAGTACAAGTTCTCACGCATCTATAGGTATTGTTGTCTTCCATCTCCCGGATAAACCTTTTCTGCAAAATAAAAATATCAAAAGTCACCTCATTTTCAATTCCATTTTCTTTCTTTGAATGGCGTTAGACAGGGAAAGGAAAAGGTGATAATCTGATGGAGCAAGATCAGGGCTATAAGGCAGCGATTTTTATCCAAGCTCAAAAATTTTATAAAAAAAATTTAAAAAATTTTTTTACCACTATTGAAAAAATGACTCGCCAAAAAATTCTCGAGCTTGGATGAAAATTGCTACCCCATCCACCTTATAGCCCTAATCTTGCTCCATCGGATTATCACCTTTTCCTTTCCCTGTCTAACGCCATTCAAAGAAAGAAATTTTTATAATTTTTGTATTGAAAATGAGGTTGACCTTTGATATGTTTATTTTGCCGAAAAAGGTTATCCGGGAGATGGAAGACAATAATACCTATAGATTCGTGAGAAGTTGCACTACATATATATGTACAGAAGAAATTTCTGGAAAGCAGTTTTGAGGGAAAAAAAGCAAGTTTTAAAAAACGAAAGAACTTTCCTGACAACCTAATAGTATATCCACCTAGCACTTTGGCCACGCTGGAGGTCTGCCTCCTTGATTACTTAACTTTAGCTGCTCCAAATGTGAAAATTCCGTCCCGACATCAGCTTTGAACCTGGTTGAGAAAATCTTAACCTTTCCACCCCTAGTAGAGAATGCACCATTTTATAAAAATCAAAAGATCTGCATTGATCCGAAGCAAGTGTTATATATCATGCATACGCCGAATACTTTACGCCCTGATTCTATGGTTGCTAGTCCCAGATATATACTCCGAAGAAAAGCCTTGGGAATCTTTGAATGCAAGGAACTCTTACTACAAGAAAGTATTTCACGCATTGAGTTGTTCTGCACCTTTTCCATAGCGATAATATCCTCCTCCTTGGTAAAACATAGTGGTTCGACCAAGGGCCGGACATAGGTCGTATAGACCTTCAGCAGAATGTGTTTATTCGTGGTGAACAGTGCCTCAAAAATATGCCACGTACGCAAGAGCGCTCATCTGCACCGCTTATGAATATGCATGGAGTGATGGAATTCAAGACCCCTTAAGTGAATGGATACAGTGTAACCCCAACAAACGCATATGGACAAGGGATAGCCTTGGGAACAGAAGCAATTCTCATACATATTGTCCTATTCAGGGCCAAAGGAACTGCCATCGCTTCGGTTCACTGATGAATATGAAATTTCCATGAGCATACATCTTAGTCATGACCCCTAGCCCCTCAAACAGATCAGCAATCTTAGAAAAGAGTAAATGTTAGATAAAGTCGTGGATAGTACTCCTCCCTGCGGTATTCTACTTAACAATGTTTGACATTGCAAGTTTGCACTAGGCCTGCTAGTACTGGTTAACTAAAGAACACATTACAGGACCAGCTCGAGTGAATAGGCGCTATATCCTGCCAAATTTACGATGTAGCCATTATCTTCGGCCGGATAGTATAATACTTCCAGACTTTTGCAACACTTTACAAGAACATCATGAAAGAGTAAATGGATGTGTGCTGGTAAGAACGACAAGTGATGGCGCGCCAAATGGGCTTCCCTGATGATATGCGTCTTTCTAACAACGAACGTTGAACAAACAGAATAAGTATCATACTACCAGGTTATGGTCCAGGACCAACCCATGATCTTCGCTGTTCTAGAGGAATCTTGGAGTTTCCCTAATGCCATAATACCTACTTCCCTTGCTTGTTTTTGTTATAACGCGAATTCTGCGAGGAGCTTTTCCCGACTTAATTTTTCATAAGCACCGCTTGATTCTCCAAGGTTCAGGTTGCGTGTGTCTCCTCGATCAGATGCCTCTTCGACCAGAAATTTGCGAGTTCAATAGAGGGGTAATCGAACAGCTCCCTGTGCATTAGCAGGACATAGCAGATAATGATTGTGGTGCATATTACGCTGTATAAGTGTAGCTGAGGAGTAAGAAAAGTGGAAACGAAAATCAGTCAACGTTGGCCGAAACTCATGGGCCATCTCAGTAGTTCCACTGGAAAGCAACGTTTCGTACCAGACCTACAGTCTTTCCCTTTTCGATAGGTAGGGATAGAGAGCTGCACTGTGTGCAGGCAATGTGAGCATCATACTCCGTGCGCTCAGAGGTTAGATACAATAAACGTACAGGCGCAAAAGGGAGCCTGATTCCCTCCAACCGATTGATGGTCAGTGAAGCAGTCGTACTAAACAGATTCCATGACCACTAAGCCGAGAATGCAGTTTTGTGGTACGCGGTCCAAACTTCACCACAAGCCACAGTGCCCTATGTTGTAGCTTGTGATCACTTCACTGACTGTGACCGTTTGAATGCAATAGCTCATGAATGAAAATAGACAGATAACCTACTTCACGAGCGCTTCCCGTTCTTCCAGCTGAGAAAGGAGGTCTGAGCCATCCTGTGGTAAAGTTGGACTGCGATTCGTCTCCCATTCTTCAACAGCCGTCCAGCATTTGTTGCATGATGAAACGCGAGACTAAAAAGGATAGTATAAAAGATAACAACAATTTTATGTTAGGATTAGGTGAACGATATTCAAAAGTCACGGAGTTCTCAAAAAAAAATCGAGGCTGTTAAATATGCTGCTCGACTTGACCCTTTGGCTCAAAAGTTCAACACTGACGACCTGCTCACCATCGAGAAGCGGTGAAAAGTAAGAATTCCTCACCTGGGATGCGAATATGTAAAAAGATGCAAATCTCATAGCGCTCGCACACAGCGTGATAGTGCTTCATAAAGATCAGCGGTTTCAGGACGCTGGTCTAACTAGTATCGATCCACACTTATATTACAAGAAGGTAAAAATTAACATTAGCAAAAGCAACACAGTCAGAGCTAAAGGCAGTGCTTTCCATGGCAGCACCAACCTACACAGGAGATGCCAGCATACGCGTTGACAACTTCTCTTCAGCAAATCCGTAGCTTTTCAGTAATGGGATTTAGTTTCCTACTGCATAATTCATTTAAAAGGTAGGCATGCAGCTCTAGAAAATACTAATGCATGAGATGTCCAATAACCGTATTGTGCCTTCGAAACGACAGTGCAAACAAATGTCTTTTTTTTTGCCAAAGTACCCTTCTATGTATTCCCTAGAATTGGTGTTTTTGAAAACAATCAATGATGAGTAGTAGTGCACGATGCTCTTTTCCTTCCTGATATCGTACGTTGGTTGAAATAGGCGGTTAGAACCACACAGGTTATTCAGTAATATTCAGATCAAATCCTGTTACTCATCGATCACAAGTCCTCGACCTTTCCAACAACTTCAGCCTTTTGTCTTCAACTTCAGCTTCCTATTCGTCACTCCACTAAGACGTACACACCTCTTTTCGCCTGATTTCAACACATCACACCGCTTGATACGTTCGACGACGACAAACTGTGACAAACTATGCCTTGACATTGTTATGTTGGGAATTAATACATACACTTGACATACATAACTTTACCGATTCGCCAGAGTGTCCTGATCTGCAATGAGGTTTATCCATGACCCCACGGCTGGGGGAAACAGGATCTAGACTAGCGATACGAAAGATGCTTGCGTCTTCAACCTGCCGGGACCATCCCACCTCCCGCCCAAAGCTGTGGAAAACCGACTGGTAGGCTACAAGATCCTGTCCCTCGAATTTCAGAAACATATGCATTGATGCTTGCATATAGGTTACTGCAGCAAGTCTCACATGTTTATTGACCCAAAGAAGGGCTGAAGACCCGAAGCGTGGTCGTCTAATAAAGAATCAGAGGCTCTGTTGTAGATCGGTTATGGATAAGACTTATGCCCTAAACCTCAGAACCACCTGATTCAGGTTTTTGCTTACTGCAGTGCATTGAATGGTTCTGCAGTGAATGCACCTTGTACTTCACCACACATAACAGACTTCTCTTGAAGATACACCATGCGATAATCAGATTAGTGGCTTGCTCTCTTCAGATTAGTAGTTCCTTGGATAATTGCTCAGGCTGCACCTTTATTGCAGCTGCACGGTGCACCTTCATGGTGTTGTGAGGCTGTGTTCACAGTTTTGGAAGTTGCGGAATTGCAGAATTGCGCAATTTGCGGAATTGTGGAAATGCACAATCGCGGAATTTACGGAAATGAAGAGTTGTGGAAAGCTCGATACGTATCTAACGCTTTTCCGCGAATTCCACAATTCTGCATTCCACAATTCCGCAAATTCCGCAATTCTCCCAGTCGATGCGTATCTTCATCGTTTTCCGAAATTCTCTAATTCCGCGAATTCCAAAACTGTGAACACAGCCTGAATGCTAGAACACAATCAAGGCACGCCACCCAGCGAAACTGATATCGCGCCGAGTGTTACTGTATTACCTATTTTTCTCTTTTGTAGTTGCCTTCATCATTGCAATGGCTGTTTCATTGAATTATCTTCTGTTATTTCAAGTTTCATAGTCCACGTAAGCGCCAGGTTGAATATCTGTTCGTTTAAGGCCAGGTACGATTTAGTTGGGTTGGCGTGTCTTGATTGTGTACAAGCGGCATAACACGGTGGGGGTACAGCCGCAAGAAAGGTGCAGCATAAACAGTTATCTAAGGACTTATCCACCCCACAAAGGCAAGCCACCGATCTGATTATTACGTGGTGGGCTTTTTAGAGGCGTACAAGCGTCCAGAAGGATCAAACCCTGCTATCTCGCATACTTCGCTCTGCTTGCTTCCACTCGAGCATGGTGAAGCCGTCACCGAATGGACCTTCTGTCCTCGCGGACAACCAGTCCCACCTTTATTCGATGAAGAATCCGTGGTTCCACGGTGATAAATCCGAGCCCAGAAAGTCGCTACCACTGGAGCATGGTAGTAAGCTGACCAAAAATATACCGAGGTCCAGCATTTTTTTTTTGTTCTTCGGTATTAAATACTTGAGTCTGTCCAGTAGCTGCGTAATTTCAAAGAATAAGCATTTCAAAACAGATGAACAGTTTGTCATCTGTTTTTGCAGAAGAAATTTGGTGTTTGCGCGAATTGTTGTCCACATTAGATAAACTTTTTACTAGGAGAGTTTTTCATGAATATGGCTCTGTCATTTCGCAGAGAATTGCATGTCTGCCTGTGCGTGTGTACCCCCCTGCTTGTCATAATGCTATGAGGGGTGAGACGAGCATAATAACCGCTACATATTCTATGCATGTCTCCAAAATATCATTATTGAAACATGACTCACAACAATTGCTCGCTTCTGCGTTCGGAATTGCTCACGTTCGATATCGCACCTGGAACAAAAATTTCCACTCAGTAAAAACATGAGAAATTGATATAAAGAGATAATAGTCACAGATACAACAAGACATAGATGCAACATGAAAATGTCCATTACAGAAGTTTCGCGGAGCATTCAAATTTACTGTAGACCAAAAGCTTCAGTTTCTCTTCTACGCATTTGCACTTCGGGTGTGGGCCACGACATTCAAATTGGGTCAGAAAGCTTCATCTCGGCGAAGCGATTTTCAACGCAAACATATTATACCCGTCGCGCCTGACGATCCAGTTCCCGTGGTGCGTGACCCAACTGAAGGGTGATCAAGTGAGTAAATGTGGGTTGGAGGGAGTACACCGTATGACGCAACATTCGTGTATTGTGCCACATACAACCAAGGCACCACACACGTCTAGCAGCAAAACAGGCATTCTTGTTATGTACAACGTTTTCCATTCACTTTCACAGAAACCAATTAACAAGATCCTCCATAACTTCCGGAACCACACGAGCTACAGTAGCGGTCAAAAATATATGCGGTTCCGGATTTTAACCATAACTTTGGTCACCGTTTACATATCTCGTTCAAATTTCTTTTTGTGTTTTGAAGGCAACTGTCATTCAGTGAAAGAAGGTATATCAGCCGAGTAGGGTGCAATGTGAAGGTGGAAAAAATTATTTAACTGAAAACACTGAAAATGATCACCACCGCGCTTCGGTGCTGTCAGGATTCCAAAGGACGGGTAATAATGTTCTAGCCTCATTCCGCACTATTTTTTGCATAACAGCTCGTTTCGTTGAGTTATAAGTTTTTTATGGCTAAATGAATTTTTGAAAGGTTGGGCCATTTTTAGGGTTTCCAGATAGATAATTTATTACTTTCACACTGCATCCTACTCGGCTAAGATACTTTTTTCATGGAGTAGCAGTTGCCTTCAAATTACTAAAAAAGAGTTTGTAAACGTCGGCCAAAATTATGGTTATGTCCAAAACCGCATATATTTTTGACCGCTACTGTATCTCCCAAGTTCGAGCAGTCGATCTCCTCCTAATTAGTCGGCTCATTGAGATGGCTGAGACGGTGCATCGACCTCTTTCAATGACATTTCCATTTCACATAGCCACTGTATCTTATTAATGGTTTCCCATGATATACAGCAGAACACAACATTAGGGCCCACGACATTATCCAATAACGACCACAGATCTTATGCAGCCGTTGATTCCTTCTTGCATTTTTGAGAAAGGCTTATTGAGTAGTGAGTACATAGGTCAAAAAGAGGGCCATTGAAAGTCAAAAAAACAGAAAGAGAAAAGTGCTTTCGCTGTACTATCTGCAATACTTTCTCAAGGTCACTATGTGCTGCCACGCATATGGTCACTATGTACTGCTACACGAATGCTCTGCGAGCTCCACCCCATATGTAAAGTATATTGAGTTGCATTCAATTTGTACTATATTTGTAGCAGTACACATTAGCCTTGGGAAAGTATTGCAGATAGGACAGCAAAAGCAAATTCTTCTTTCTAATCTTTTGATTTTATGACCTTTTTTTATTCAACTTTTGCATCTACTCTCCAATAAGCTATTCCCAAAAACTTGTGAAAGAATAAACGGCTGCATAAATTTCGTGGGCATAATTGTTAATATCGTAGGCCTTGATATGTGAGCCGCCGCTATATCATTAGATGCCGTTAATAAGATACTATGGCTATGTGGAAGTGAGATATCATTGTGAGACGTCGATACAATGTTTCAGCCATCCCAACAAGCCAATCAGTTACGAGGAGATCGAAGTATCGGACGAAAAGATCGATTGCTCGGACAAGGAAGATGGCCCGTATCAGTTCTGGAGGGTATAAAATCTTACTAATCAATTTCTTCAGGTTCACTATTTCTGTGATTTCTGCTCAATCAACGCGATTCATCAAAAAAATTAATTGCTCACGTTAAAAAAAAACTGAGGCTAAACTTATGACAAAGCAAGAAGCTAACAAAATTCAGTACTTATATTCGTAAACGGACGCGTTGTCGACCATGAGTTATGTGCTCGTGCTGCGATGACCGAGGAAAAGGATTAGAAGTCATGCAAGTTATGCGGCAGGGATAATGAATGGAAAAAAAGAAAGAAAATAGAAACCAAAATGAAGCCATTTAATGAGCGCCACTGTGACAGCCGCGTCGCAATGCAACGGCGACGCGGCGATCGCGATGAAGCGCGGAATCTTCCCAGTAGAAGATTAAAACATTTTTTGAATACTTGTAAGTTTACTAATACCATCTTTCAGAATACTGTAAACTGTTCCCTCGATAACTTCCTTAGACCAATCTATTGGATGCTTTATTTCTGTAACGGTTGCGTAGTTCTCTATATAGCAATCCACTCGAAGAAAATTTCAAAAAATTTCGAAGTGTTTTACTTTACATGGGCGTTACTTTCTTCAATTCAGCCTTATGAAAGCAAATTTGCGGCGTGGGATCTGCGATGTTTCCGGTCTTCAAGGCTTGAACTGCACTTAAAGAAAAAGAATGTATTTCAAAAAAGTCAGACGAGAAAATTTCTTCATCAAAGTGGCGAGATTCCCACGAACATTGCAAAAAATGATCCAGTGTGTCCAGAATGCCTCCTGTACACATCCTTTGCTCTCAAAGGTCCAATGGGATGGCGAAAAGAGGTGGCCGATCTCGCTGCGGGATGCGACATGTATGATGATTTCATCCACATTATTGGTACTATTAGGTTCTTATAACCGTAGTAAGACATGAAGGAAGCTCATATCAGCTAATTCCTCGTTTTCATCCAAGTTTATAAGTATTCATCCATGGTGTAATCTGTGAATAGATACCGCTCTCCACGACTACGGTGAATTTTGTAGGTCACTTTGTACGTATTTTTGGTGCCAGCTGACCAATGAAAAAGCTATGGGCGCTGAACGGCCTCGCAGTGGATCGCGCCATGCACGAGGTTTCCACCGACAATCCGGGGTACACTGGTACCGTGGTTGTCATGAAGTTGTAAACTGCGAACGAGGTATCTAGTATCGATCTCGCGCTACAGCATAGGTAATGCGCCTTTGATTTCAGAAGTTTGACTTTTTCAAGAGGACCAGGGAACAGCGTGCCCCTAGACTGGTTATCTTTTACGTTGTCCATGCGCTCTTCTCTCTATATCGTTTTAAGCACTTATCATTGAGCAAAATTAGTGTCGACCTTCTTTTCTATTTGTGAGGGTCGCTTTCTGTATGCCCTCCGAGATTTTCAAGCGAAGATTAAATTAAATAATAAGTCTCCGGTTTGAACCTACTCAGACAGTTCTATCACATCTCCCCTTTACACCTGGACTCCCAGCCTGAGAAATTCCATTGATCATTGCCCACTTCAACAAGTACGACCCCCTCCCAACGGACCAAATACAAGGTTTCTCGACGGAGACCTGACTCTGATCGAAATGATAGCACCCCCTGAAAAACACAACGATCTGTGTGTCTCCCATTCGATATAGGAGACATGTTAAAACTTTGGAGAATATTACCAGTGGGCGCTCGTTACAATTACAGTGGGCGTGGCTCACTCGCTTGCACTCTGAGGTTGCCATTGAACGAAACCATGACTTCCTTGTATCTGAGGTCAACACTAGTACAGCTAGGGAAGATGAGTCCAATGGTATATATGTTTGTGTAGAAACTATGTACTGAAACAGAATCATAACGAGAAAAACGTGGATCCCTATTTTTAGACTTTATTTTTAAACACTTGTGGCGGGTATTGTACCTCAGCTGAAAGTCGCATGCTGTTATTAATTTAGTTCTTTATGCGGCGAAAAGAGTGTAGGAATTTATTCACCTGCGGCTCATCTGTGAAAACAAATTCTTGTATTCAGCTAACAATTTGCTTGATCGATTGGCATCCTCCTCCAGCCGCGACACCTCTTTCCTGTACATCTCCTTCAGCTGGAAAGCAATCAAATCCATGATAAAAACAAAAAAAATACATGCAGTCAGGAAAACTTCATGCTCACGAGCATTAATGTCGTCAGTTACTTGGAACATAATGTCAGATAACAATCTACATTTTTTACTTGCACTTATTCAGAACGTCGAAAAAGTCATTAAGCGGGGGTGGCCATAATTGCGGTAGCATTGTTGGCGACGACTGTTACTTTGCGACAACTTTACAAAATCGCAATCAGAATTGGAAGCTGTAATCTCGATATATTGATGCTAAACTTGTTCTAGTTCCTTACTCTGGGCTGTATAGAGGTGCGCTGACCTTTCCCCATCCAAATGTGGAAATGTCAGCGCACCTTAATACTGTAGCCCAGAGTAAGGAAGCAAGCCAAGTAAAGCTCCGCATCTAGTAAGGACCACGCATGAACTAAGTTGAGCTCCGCCTACGGTGTAATTGTTAATCAAAATGAGCCAAACGTGGGAAAAGATTGGGATAAATACAGCGATCAGTTTCTGAGAACACGAGAGGATCTGCGCAGTGGCCGAAGCGTACCCTGGATGGGCAATTTTTCAACAAAAAGTCATGACTCGGTTACAACGAGCACAGACTACGAAAAAAAATTCGTGAAAAAAAAGAACAACGTTCGAGCTAGAACACAGTCAAAGTGAGCGGAGATCCGCCCACAATGGGAGGGGCATGTCATCAATCAAATGGTAATCACTGCAAAAATTGCGATTTATTTCTAGAATGGGCAGAAAAGTGGAAGTAGTCAGTAACAGCCTGCGCTATGAAAGGAAGATTCAACGGTGTGCGGAGCAATTGTGGTTTGGGCAGACCTTGAATTATGATGTAATGTGGTTCTCGACAAAGCAAAAATGACGAATGAAAGTAAGAGGCAAATGCTGCTCACGAGGAATGGGCCCGTTTCGAGGTAGGCGGGGTTGAAATAGAGAAAGTTGTAAAGCTAGGTTTTCTATATTCTATATATACAGAGAGCGTACCTGGTTATACTCTCGCTGTAAATTACGATTTTCTTCCGCAAGGTCGTCATTCTGCTTAGTTAATGTGTTCACTTTATTTACAAAAGTTTCGAGTTGATCCTGGAATTGAGCTCAGAAAATAAAACACTTTAATTGAAATCAAAGAAACGAGAAGAAAAAAAGGGAAGATGACGAATGAGAGGAAATGAAAAGCTGCAGCTATATAACGAACCTCAACGGTATCCAGTTTCCGACGAAGCTCAATTTTGCTAGTAACTAACTCATGTGCTAAATCGTCATTTTCGCGCTCCAGTCTGAGGATTGTGTCGCAATAGTGAGCATTTACCTTCTGTAATACAAATTACCATTAGCAAAATGAGCAAACATCGATTCAGATAATTAGTCGGTACGATACATTTTTACAGTGTACAGTCACATCGTATCTAAGCGCCTACGGAAAGCTGCGTTATTTCCAGTACCGTAAACGCCTTCTTCCAAAACACCCTATGGCACTATGGCAAACCGAACGATCAACGCAAAGATGAACAGAAACGAGTTTGCTATTGTAAGACGGAAATGTTACCTGTAGTTTTACCAGAGGATCCTCTTGTAGGCGTTCACGCTCCTTAATTTCGTTATATTCCTTCTCGTACTTCCACAAGCGTTTGTGCTTCAACTGAAACATTATGAACTCAGAGTAACTGGCGGCTTATCTTACCACCAGTTTGACATGGGCAGGATCCCACATTCATTACAATGGAAATGTACGCAGTCTACAACTGGTAGGATATCAAGGATTTTCGCCCTATCTAGAGTACCCTCGCCACCACAGTCATCACCAAATATTTAGAATCCAAATCCTACCTGCCTTTTCTAGTTTTTTCCAATCTCAAAATAATTTTGAGGGCGCATCACGAATTTCAGGTCCCAACTTCGCTAATTTGGTACATCCCACCAAGGAAAAGCTAACCCCCTTTCTGAACTTCTTTCATCATCCTAGTCCTCCGGCGAATTTAAAACAGCATTGTGAATTTCGCGTCTGCCTCCAGTATCGGCTCACACTGATTTTCTTGATTTCAAGGCTCTTTAAACCGGTTTTGAACCTGTGTAATCAGACTTGAAAGTGCAGGTCCACCCACTACAATAGAGTTACACATCTTTCTAAAGACCTACTGCTCCTTACTCAATGGCTTCGGCGGCGTCTACCTTTTTCGAAACCGACATGCGATTTTCCACCTCTTAACCGCTCATTTCAGAGCCCTTCCCATGCCCATTGAGGGGTCTCTGCTCATATCAGATATGCTCAGCCCACCTAAGTAAAAGTAACTGCTCAAATTAAACAAATTTTACCCAATGTTTAAGCTTCCTTGAAGACGAGAGTATCACCGCCCATCGGAAAGGGCTCGATGTGTGCTAAGATCACTGTGTAAAAAGGATGGGATCCTTGCTGATCAATAAGCAGAGCATGCTCCTATTGAATTTTTCACATTAGGAATTTGCCGCACACTCTTGTCTATCCATTCAGAACTCTTTCCGGTACATAGTACAGAATCCCGGTCTCATCACTCGTCAATATTCGCTTCAGATTTGCTCGTCACCGCTGCAACGGGTTCAAACTGCAACTCTGCATGTACACCGTCATGTGTACTGTTGTCACTCAGGGAAAGAACACTAACGAATTTCCGTGCTTCTTTGACAAGTTTTCCGTGCTTTTCTGACCGGTTTTCCTCAGTTCTCCCAGCGTGTAGGAGCTTCAGCACGGTACCTGGTAGTTTCAAGAACTCATTGATTTTCTGACTGAGCGTCCAGAAATAGCTTTTGCCATCTCGAGGTGTACAATTACAAAAAGACTGACTCCATCGAGGCGTTCATTCAATTTTTGCGACTCATGAGCTTCGCCTGATATACCGGGTATATGTGACACATTCAAAGCCACGATTTATTACACTTACATCCACAGCTCTGCGACATAACCGTTGAAAGGGCATTTCAGAGCATACAGCGCTCTTAAAAAGGAGTTTTATTATTTGTTAGAACTTGACATATTTATTATGGTAGGTACAATTAACAAAAATAAAGTCCACCATTACTGCGTCAAGAGTGCCAAGAAAGTGAATTTCTCCCTTACTGTGACTGTAAGACACTTATGCATCTTGTATCGCCTGGTAAGGCCGCTTCCATACTTTGCGCACCGACGCCGTCACGCGCGTGCCGGCGTCGGTGCGCAAAGTATGGAAGCGGCCTAACATAATCGGGTAGACAAATGGTATCCTTTCATAAAGCGCGAACTGCAGAAAAAGGGCTGCTTATAGTATGCGGTTAAAACGCCTGGTAACATCACGTTCGTGTAGACTAAAAGAGATTCTTTCAAGAAAGCGCGAGCAACAGAGAAATGAAGTCTTTCTATGGTAAAAAAGCAAAACTGCATTGCATTCACAATCGCCAACACCCTTCTCAAAGCGGAAGAGTATTCTGAGGTATATCGGACGTTCGATTATGTGGAGCTACTGCATGAATGCTCACGTAAAAAATCGTGCGCAGATTCAAAAAAAAGCATCAAGACCACGATCAAAGGAAAAATCACGGACTCTATTAGCGGTTTATATTTGGGAACGTCAAAAAGAGGTAACTGGTGGTGTCTGCAGTCACCACTTAAAAAGAAGAAAAAAGCCATCAGTGGCAACGAACCCATTCATTCTAGTGGTGCTCGCGAGCATGATGCGAAGACTGTCAAGCAAACGCTCTTGTTACATGCATGGGGAACCTGCTACGGTGATAGCCACACATAGTGCTCCTCAAAAAATCCTCTGCTTAGACCAAGGTAGCACAGCCAAGTAGCTACACGGTTTCGAAAATAGGGTAGTGATTTGTCACCTGGACACTGATAAAGTGTTCTCATCAAAATGCCAGAAAGTTGGGGAAAAGGTTGCAGAATTATGGAATGATTTAAATGGAACAGCCTGTACCTGTTTTTCAGTACGAATGCACTTCCTCAACAATAAAATTACCAAAATAAGGTTGGCGCTCAATGTTGTAAAGATGGCACTGAAAAGTAAGGCAAACGACAACACACCTTGAATTCTACAGCGTGGTGGATCAGAGCTTTCGCATTTGCTTCCGTCCTGTACTTCCGTGGTAGTGTCACTCGGAAATACCTAAAAAGATAATTCGAGTAAGAGGAATGAAAGTTGCACGATGTGAGTAGCAAACTCTAGTAACTCCGTGATCCGTTTACAACATTTACACAATATATCTTTACAGCAAAAAAAGTGATAGTTCAAAAAACGCTTCTATGTTGAACTTTGGCTGTTGAGCTATTTCCAGTTACTATTTCGAAGAAAGGCAAAAGTTGTTCGTAAGTTTCATGAAGATACAAAATTATCGCATATTTGAGAGCGTCATCGTTGAGCCTACGCTCATTCACTACTCCTCCTCAAAATTATCGCATATTTGAGAGCGTCATCGTTGAGCCTACGCTCATTCACTACTCCTCTAGGTAACAAATGGTACTCTCTGCTTAAAAATACAACATGTAGCCGAAAAAACAACAGATCAGGGCAGAAAGGCCGTTACTCTGTACCACCGTACACAAAAACGTACTTCAAGGCTCCCTCGAAATCCAGCTGAAGCAAATCATCCGCAGCATCATGGAGCAAAGCTAGAGATATGTGAAATATGGTATTCATTCCCTGGAAGAACAAGTATGAATGCTGTAACAGCCAATGTGTCCAAAGAATACGTTGAGCAGACCTCACTGAGAAATAGATCAATGATGAAAAACACCATTTGCAGAGGAAACTTTGCGGTAAATAGAGTGAGGAACCACTGCGAGGCGTACATATGCGTCTCCACTCCGATACTCTCGAGATGTGAGGCTAGACTGCTTTCATATTCCTAAAACATACTTTTACTTCTCTGAAAACCGAGAGAAAACAAGTGCTCACCTCCAGTAATCGGGATAATTGGTAAAACCGCAAATGTAATGAGTCGAATCCAAGTTTGAATAAATCCCGCAATTGATAATCGTACATAATTTTGACCAGCGTACAAAAGGCTTGCTCCTCATTCATCTGAACCACGCTGCGAGTGAGAGAAAAAAGAATAGCAACATACAGTACAAACGAAATATGAGGCTATACTCACGTGAAGCAGTAAACTAGCTGCTAAAAATGAAAGTCCTTGGCAATATGATACTTCTTCATCGTAAAGTGAATAAGCCTGGAACGTTGCAGTTATCTTTCAACCATATGATCATATTGGAAACGCAAATCAACATTATATCGTAAACAGCTAAACTAAAAAAATGAAAATTGTAAGACTAATAGGAAAAAGTTCAAGATATGTGCAATAAAAAAACCTTGCTGATCTTGTAGAGCGATTCTTGACCTTCTCCTCCAGCTTCTTTGAAATTCTCATGAGCAGGAAATGTCCTGTGAATATCCTTCAGAATCACTTGCTCGGAAGGGCAATCCTGAACACAGCAATTCAAGGCAAAATTTTTATCATATAAGTGAAAAGTTGACAATCATGGGTATTACGAAAGGTGAGACGCAGACACTGCCGATGGGAGATCGAAATTGTTAACAATGGATAAGGGCAGATAAGGGTTGTAAGACAACAAGGCAATGTATGGCAATGTTTCACAGTGTTTCCTATCACCTGCTTCTTATGAATGAGTAGAGTAAACAGTACTTCCTCTGCTAAGGATACAGAATCTGAGAACGGCTGGTTAAGTAAACCTCTTCCTTTTTACATAATCTTCCGATCACTGAATATATTCAGTTGGTGCATAATTAATGCGGCTTTTTTCAACAATTTTACCTGACAAAAGCAATGAAACTAAGCAAAAATGTGTTTCAATAATTATCTGGGAGCGTTTTTGTCATCGCAATCAAGGACTGCTTTTGTCATCGCAATCAAGGACTGCGATATGTGTTTTAGTGCATACTTCGAAGAATTTGGAAAGCCCTTCACATCTAAGAAGAGCTGTTTCGTGTTGACCACTTTGTGAAGGAACATCACGTATCAGGCGTACTTAAGCCGATGTAAAATTTTGACTGTTAATGTAACCACTGACACCAAATATCCTCATAATGTAATTTTTAAAAAAGGAAAGTATGAGAACTTCGAGATCGCCTTCTTCATGTCTACTAAAGGCGTTAATTTCCTCAATTCAGGGCTCATGCGAGTCAATGAGAAAACGCAAAAAGGAGCTGGCCCAGAATGTCCCAAGTCCTTATCGAGCTTTCATGAAGCAACGAAGCCATTACATCACTACTTATCTCGTTTAACCATCCTTCTGTCATGACTAGCGGGAGTACCGAAGGAAAGCGTTAGTCCTATCGAAACCCCATACGTGAATTCATGCAGGATCATGTGAGCGTTCTAGTTCAGTTTCTAAAGACGCAAACACTAACTTCGACTTTCTCTTACTTAGAAGAACTCAGATTTGACCATCTTTAATATACCCCACAAGTCTAAGTTTTGCATACCTTTTCTAACAGAGTATGATAGGTGCTGACAAGATCGGGATCAAGGTGAACCTGAAAGTATTAGTTATATATTCATTCTCTATTTGCCACCAACAAAAACTGAAATCAGAACGCCTAGCAGCAAAAAAGCGTCACAAAAGTGAGAAAAAAATGCATGTGTTCAAGGTGTGTACCCCAAATATCTGATCCACGCTTTATAAAAAACAAATGGTTGCCCTTATCAGAATTAACTAGGAAATTCCTACTACATTACACTTAGAGCCTAACAAATACCTTGATGCTGTCAGAGTAAGGCGCAGGTAAATTCAAAGATACCGCCAGGACTAGTTTTCGTTTATTGCGGGATATGACAGAAGAGTAGTACAACAATAAAGAACGGAACGAGACGGTTACGAACCCGAGAGCGCGACCCTCTCCTACCACTTATTCTTCATAACAACGTGCCATCGCACCCTCTGCATCGCTCGGGGGTGGGGGGATGCAGATGGCAAGAGCACGGGAACCAGGCCGTGGGCGGGATTGTGTCAGAACTATCTAACTGGAACAGTTGACGCAAAAAAGCGGGACGCGGAAAACTCACAACGACAAGAAAGGCACCCAGCGCGCATGGCGACAGAATGCGCGTAGCGCGATGAGTTAATTGGACAGTGATGACATTTCAAACCCTTCACGACCACTCTACCGCCGCCACTCGTCCCTACACGACGCACCGGCAACGCTCCATAGAGAGCCTGAGGTTCGCCGTACAAAGCGAGTTTTGTACAGATCATCTATTTGGAAGTTGCTCCACCATTCGAGGAGAACATGACCTGCTAGTTCTGATTACACTCATCATACCTGACGGTATCTTTGAAGCCTAGCAAAAAATCCCGATGATTGAAATGCAGCTCACCTTGGCTAGAAGCCTCCATACCTCACCGCGCAGTACGTCTGGTACGCCATTCAAAATGAGAGATGAGATTATGGCAGGTCTCGACCTGAACAGTTTCCACACATAGGATGGTCGTGTAATGTATATTCATCAATATCTGTTTTTGTTTAAGCGTTTTCTACCGCACATAAGTTCCAGACTTCATGTCAATGGATAAATGGAACGTAATAAGAAAACGATTCAAAATTGGGCTTTACCAGAGTGAGAGAAATTTGTGCATTTATGATCAACGACCAGATTAGTTTCGATTGTCAAAATGTCGAAAACAGAACACTAAGGATTATGCATTTTACGCCTTGGAACTCGGCAATAACATTCGCAGTTATAAGGATTGGTACCACCACCTGTTTTGTAGGCTCAGAGGTCGGCATAATCTTTCACTCCCCAAACACTCATGTTCCTTTCAGATTCGTCAAATAACTTTGCTCACAGACGGCTTACCCGTTTTCACTTGTTTTCCACTCTTCAATGCAATTTTTCCATTGATCCATAAGTTCTTCTGCGCAATCCTTATTAACATTACCGGAACCAGATAGCAGTGGCTCATCCGAATCTAAAAAAGTGCACCATATGCCTTCAATTCCACAGCTCGGCCTCACCACTGGAAAGGGTAAATATGGCAGACTATGGTATATGAACGTAGAGGTGTTTAGCAGTGTAACAGTGGAGAAAGAACGAAATAAAACGGCGAAATAACTGAGAAATAAGAACCCGAATTCCTGCCCCCTTCCCTTATCTTATAGCTCTCTGCGTCACTAGCCGAAGTAGACTGCAGACGGGTGAAAAAGCTAAATCAGCCGGCCACAAACTTAATCCCGCCCCCGCCTGCAACCTTCCCGGTTGGTGAACTGCAGAACGACACGCCATGCTGCGGGATCGTCATAAGACCCGAGCGGAGCTTTTTCATTGCGATTTCGCCACACATCACCTCTTCTGGAGTAGGTTTGTTTTCAGAGAACATGTGTTCGCGATTCTTGGTACAGTTCTCAGCTTTCCCTTATCCCCCTTACCCCTACCCCTACCCGTGATTTAAGGCACGTTTCGTGATAATCAGATGGGTGGACTTACCTTCTTGGAACAGTAGTTCCTTGAGCAACTAGTCAGGCTGCACCCTTTTCGCGTCGCCCCGTTGTGCTATCACGGCGCTACACCTGCTCGAACCTACTCCAACGCCACCCACTTGAGCTCCTTTAATGGTCAACTGAACAAAATGGGTGGCGTCGGGGTGGGTTCAGATTTGATGGTTCGAACGCACCGTCGGGAATCAAAAAGGTGCAGCCTGACTGATTACCCAAGGATCTCCAGTTCCAACGTTGTAGATCGACCCATCAGATTATCGCGAACCCAGTCTTTAACAGAAACTCCCGCAAAAGGTCTTTCGTGAGAAGAAGTTTCCCGCTTCTGTCTGATGCATTGATGTGCGATTTTTTCTGAACAAACTTTCCGTGGAAGCAGTGGCAGAAGAGGGTGAGAAAGAATTCCTCTTGTTGTATAGAGTAAAAAGGGAATTAACAATCCTTTGGATAGCGAGCCCGCATCTATACCATTGAAAAAAGCGTTGAACACCTCACAAAAATACCTGATTCATCATCTCCAGTTGGCTGAATCAACTGAGTCGGCATTCTGCTAGGGCTACGACCGAGACGCTCTTTCGAAGAAATGCGTTCAGTGTCGGATTCCATTCCTATGAACATCAAACTGCTTCCGGATGCAACTTCAAGCGCCGACTGGTCAATACGCTGCAACACGTATTAGAAGGAATGGTTTGTCCTGACAAATGTGAGGCACTATTCACCCAAAGCGACTCTTGTGGTTAAAGAGATGATTTGAATATTCTGATTGGGCTAACTTCTACCTAAGGATAAATTGAACCGCAGAATACACACTTTAACACCATTCAAAAAGCGAAATCGCTGGACTCTGGGCCTAAAACATTGTGGATCACCAGATTCGCTCAAAAGTTGCCTAGAAGCGTACTTTGTCCTCCTAAGAAAATTATAACACTTTCGACGCAAGTGTTTTTCACCCGCGTCAAAAGACTATGACGATTTACCCCCATTCGGTGTCGGCGCTGTGCAGTTCGAACCAAGAGGGTGCCATATTTGTGTTCTACCGGTCAACTTATGCTCGGCTTCAGGCAATATTTACCCAAAACAAGCTCACCAGTCTGGATTTTGATGGCCTGAGGGGACTATCCTTAGGGAAACATTGCGATGAGGTTAGAAACCTACACTCACCGCCTGGAGCCAGTGCTACATGGCAAACGATATATCACCAAATTTTTGTGGAGCCGGCGCCAGGCGGTTTCACATGGAGACAATGTGGTATTCTTACTCAAAAAGTCATACTATCCCTATGGACAAGCTTTGAGTGAACATGGTGACCCACACTACTTTGGCACTGGCGCCTGTGGGGCAGGGGCCAGGCGGTTTCGCACCAAGCAATTTTCGTGTTCGTTTCTACGAGTCAAACAACCCCCGAGGACAAATTTCTAGTCAAAAATTGCTTCTTCAACTGCATCAAAATTGGAGCTGGTAAGTTGCTTAGCATAATTGGAGCCGAAAAGTTATATACATACACCATTCAATATGGAAAGGAAAGAAAATTACCTTGAGCCTGAGTGAGTATCTTTCACGTAAAGATGCACGAGGAAGCTTGTAAAATCGCTCGTCACGATGAAACACTCTTGCTTTCGCTTCTATTTGGAATCGAATAGGCTCACCAACTTCCGCTATTACAACGTCCGCCACAACCGTGAGGAACACGCGTGACTCTGAAATACGCATCACAACGTATACAGTGATACAAAGCGATGAGTTACAGAAATCACGGAAAGGGCCAAACTGACATACCTCTGGGCGTCTCAGTGTTAAGCACATCGAAAACGTGGACGCGTGGATCCCATATTGCACCTATCACAAAAGTAGACGGAACCGCTCCTAGAATTTAAGATACAATAAAAGCGCCGAAACCACACCAAAAGCATCTTCATAACTTCGCGTACCGGGTTCTACAGTTTCCAGTTCTAGTAACTGCATATCACTGTGCCGCAAATTCCGACCAGCTGCTAATAACATTCCGAAGCATTTAGTTATAGTTAGAGGCGCACCAGAAACCTGCAACACGATTTTCAAAACTTTATTCAATAGTTCGTCAGAGAACACAGCTCCTTTCTCAAATGCAGTAGGGTAGCATGTCTAGTTATCACAACCCCACACATCAATTCACCTACTATGACTCAAGCTAAGGCAAGAAAGCCGGTTAGGGAACGGAGTGCTCAAATGCCGGGAGACATACGGCCGGGAATTAAGGAACCGCAAGGCGACGGCCACAGATGTGACAATGTTGAATGACGCTGGTGTCCATACATTCCAATTCCAGAAGCAGAAGTTCATCCGAAAAGCTCAATCCCTACTAAAATCTGTTTTTCCAAGAGGCTTACAACTGCAGCATCAGCGCAAGTATTAATACAGGAGACATGCATGCTAATTTGTTCTACTTCGCCACTATCTGCGCAGCCAGAGGATGACAACAACGATAGCCTCTAACGACGTAACATTAGAATGTTGTTAAGAAGGCAGCACCGTTACCTGTTTAAGTTGGATGATAAGTCGCTTCTGACGATCTCGGCGCAGCTTCAAAGTACTGGTTTGTTGGGGGCACAGCACCCACTGAGGCGAGCTGCTCGATCCCTCATTTTCCTGAAATTACCCTACACCTAATGAGCATGATCAAAGTAATTCCATTCCTCATTTTTTCACGTCAAAGTGACCTTCGCAATAAGGTTTATACCAGGGATGGAGCTCGGGGTGCCATTTACCGATGCGCACTCCATATCTGCTTCCGCCTCTAGCAGAGTTACAAGGGTTTAAGAGGAGTTGCAACGTATATACGACCATTGGCTGGCGCACACCACTGCGCGCGTAACATCATGGTGGTCAGTGACTCGATCGGAGTTGTTTTTTAAAATTTACCCAGTACCCATTAACACATAAGGCCCGCCCACTGCGGACATGTTTTCTCTCATTCTAAGTGTTTGTAAGATAACTTGGACATATCCTGGTCTCAAGACTGCGCCGGGACTGAGTAATTAATTTTTGTTGTACGGATCTCTACTCAGGGTGCGCTCCACCCACTAGCCCGGGCCTCTTACATACTTTGAAAAAGTCAATCCTGATCTTAATCCACCTTTTCCCCACTTTTGACGTATTGGAACCAATTTACAATTTTCGGTCTGAAAACAGAACACTCCAGTGCACGCTTCGCCCATCGTAAGCGGAGCTTAATGGGTCCATGTGTGCTCTTTTCTTCTTGTCCTACGCCCTACCCATCCTAAACTTGTACCAATCTCCACAGGTCGTTTTTCATTTGATACCGAATTTCGTGACAGACGGATGGACGGAGAGATGGACAGACGTACAGACAGACGAAGCGTTTTATTTTGTATTTAGTTAAGCTTTGCAATTGTGTACCTGTAGAGATATGCTTGAGACAGTGATAGGGGTGATATAAATATAGAGAAATCCCTGAAGGAAGTCATGGGAACTAGTGGTAAAAAGGAAAAAGCAGACCTTGACATCTAACTGCGCTTCGAATTTGAACTCCAGCTCCTTTTCGTTTCGTTCCAAATCAGGATCCTTGTTACCAAAAGCTTGAGAAAAACAATAGAGTGCACGGCCCGCCTGAAACCTTTATTTTTCATTATTATCAACTAACAATCGCGACGCTCGAAGATACCGCAAAGATTTTCCAAAAAGCCCTCGCGTGACCGTGTTTTTTTTTTATATCGGAATCCCGATAGGAGTAGCGTTCCAAGTCTTTACATCGTGAAGGGAAACTCGAGTCCACTCACATTATAGCGTTCATTCGAGAACAGCGCAACATTGTACAGTTCATTTCGCAGCGCTTGGTAGGGCGTGGCCTGAGTGGCGAGAGTGAGTGTGCGGTGTGAGAGAGTTTGATACACTCTCACCCAAGTCTGTAGGCCACGCCTTATCGAGTGCTCCGGAACGCACTGTAAATGGTACGCCATTGATACCCCAGCTCGGTATAGCCCCATTGAGTATCAAATTTGCGCCACCACTTTTCTCCACCAATTTATTGCAAACTAACGGATCACCTACGTGAGTTTCCAACATTCTTGATTATCATTATCTGGTACACAACGACCCCTCCCGGTTCCTTTACCTTGACGCACTAATAATATTATTTAAATTGGTCTAGCCATTGAGTTTAATACACACTTATCTTTTCCAATGGGATCATTCGCGTAGGTTGGAGATGTACCTCTCAAAAAGACCAATAACCAGTACATGCCATAGCGTTGGGGCAGCTAGGGCGTGTCATGTCAGAACCCGCGTAGGCAGTGGCGAGGATGAGAGCAGCGCAACTTCAAATGAAATCCTAGCACCGCCACACCGCCACAGGCGCTCCCCCCCCCCCCCCCCCTGATGCATACGATATAATCATCACAATCATACATAATCGGTGACTATACACAAGAAGCAGAACCGGCCAAACCAGTTTATCGGGAGCTAAAAGATACAAACCGGGAATATTTATCTGAACAGCTAGGAGAGTACTGCATAATCCTATTCAGAAAATCTTAGGCAATGGAAACTTACCGTATTGGGTTGTCCGCATCTGAAAACATGGCACTGATGGCTCTGTTCACCGTTTGTCCCTTGATGTGTAAAAGAAATACAGAAGCAGTGATCCTGGGCAGAATCCAAACGACCTCGTACGCAAAATCGAATTTTTTGCACTGGGAACGAAGCCAGCTCTGCACCAGAACTGTCATGCAGCCTGAACGAAGTAATCATTTGTGCACCCAATAGCGGAAGCCTTCAGCAATTTTCTTTTCAATGAAGCTCTATTCATATACTGCAATATGTTAACTTGGCCTATGTGGACTCCAAATCTCTGTATCTCTTGCGGAATAGCCCATAGTTCTGGAGACTAGATTGTGGCGCATGAGGACGTGTAAGCTTCTCAGCCACAGCTACAAGAGGGATCCGCGCACGCAAAAATCCCTCTGTTGCCAGATGGACAGACACCACTGTAAGAAGTTTCAACTATGTTCCAGTATAGCAGAGCCATATGGCAGGTTGCTGTCACCGAAAGCACCAAAAACTGTTGTGTACTCACAACCTTCCACAATTTGTCCATGGCAAATGTAAATGAGTGATAACGGTGAGGACCTTTGACTACATCATGAATGATAAGTATCACTCGAAATATACTCATAGGCATGATCTAAGCATATTAGCAATGTATGACCGCGGCCTAGCATATCCTAGGCCGCGGTCATACATTGCGTACAGAGGCCGGCACCTGCCGATATCGACGTCAATCAGATAACGCGCCCCGTTTGCAAAACGCTCGACCCAACCACACTGCATTATGGAGATCGTGGCGAGAGCCTACGATTTCGAATCTTTGCATACTGCCATACTATGCCATATTCGAATCTGAATTCCTGGGCATTCTCCAAGATCACCATACAGTAGTGTGGTTGGGTGGAGCATTTTGCAAACGGGGCGCGTTATCAGATTGACGCCGTCTTGGCGGCAGGCACATAATTGCGTCAAGTTGACGCCGACACCGGCGTCAAATGACGTGAGCGCAAAGCATGACCGCGGCCCAAGTAGGTATTCCGGAATGCTATGAAGTAATTCCCCCTAGGTGCGGCACTCCCTTTCAAGCCTTCTAGTAATTATACACACAAGCCAACTGGAGGCGAACTTGGATATTATGTAGAGGGCCGCACACGTTATTCTGTATAAATACCCAGTGAAATATATTGTAAATTTCTTGTAAGTAATGTGGTGTATTGTACCTTTGTTACATGTGCGTATAGTTATCCATTGGTCATCAACCAAAATAACCAAAAATAATGATGCTGATATTTTTGAACCTTCCTCCAGGTTACACAAAAAGCGAGCCACATATGCATGAGGAAGCTGGCCTCATCCTCCGCCAGATCGCTACATAGTACAAAACGAAACTCCTATCAAATGTTTTCTTACTCACAAGACAATTCCAGTCGCAAAGTGCGGCACAGACAGAGTGACGGTTACACTGGCTGCAGTTCGTTGTTCATCCAAAAATCGCATGAGCATGAGCATTTCTGCTTCGCTTGATGGATCACTAATTTTCGAGCAACCAAGATAATGAATCTGAAAATGTCAGAACTTCAAAGCCGAAAGTCAGCTTAAGAGTATGGGCCACTAACATTCTCGAATATAGTTTTGTGAGAGTCTTCTTTTCGACCAGCTGAGGACCGTCGCTCTTCATTCTGTGGATTAACATCTGAAACACTGCTAATATTTTAGTTCCCTTTTGATGAACTTAGTACAAGCGTGCCTAAAGATTTCCTGGAAAACTGCCAATAATTTTCATGTTTCATACGTTCCTCTACAGAAACTAATCACCCCACACGAGCCACTTTTGAAAAACCGCAACCTCCATTGTCTGTTTTCACTCAGCTAGCCCACCCGCCAGAAACGGAATTCAAATAAATCGAGTGGATCTCTAATCCGTCATATCCCACAGGCATCCCCCTGCGCGATCACTTCTCTAACACCCTCGCTCGCTACTTCGAGAGGACGAGAGGAATGAGTCATGGGGGAGAGCAGTGACTGGGAGAAAGAACTTCTGAAATTATCGGCGGTTTCCGGTACGACACTCGACCTCGGAAATTTCATTAAATATACGACCTCCCTCCCTTCCTCCTGCACAACGACTTTCCTCCGGTCGACGCCTCGTGTCGCCGTTATCTGCGTCTATGCTCGAGGGCGCCTCCCCAAATGTTATCAATCGACACCACTGCTGCCTTGTACAAAGCATGATTATCGATTGACACCTTTTTAGAGATCTAAGCATGCGGACTGAAGCAAACGCTCAAGGGCATTTATTTTTGTTCTGATATATGATGTAGCATGCAGCGTGAGAAATAAAGTACAGCCTGGGGTGAAGATAAAATGGGATGTTGAAAAGACATGTTTTCTGAAAAAAAAAAACATTCAAATCTAGGTCAGAAAAGGCGATGTTCAGAAGGCCGTATTGAGAAGGCACTTTTAGCTGTCTTATCACGATTCCGCAGCACTGCGAGTCGCGCTGCCACGCATCCACCGAGAGAGTTGCCGCGAGGGCGGGACAAGTTCGCGGCTGGCCGAGTTACTCCCTCGCTTGCCTTCATTTACCCAACCAGCCAGTGATGTTGAAGGGGCGAGGGGCGAAGGGGAAAGTGAGAAGGTGGTTTTCGGGTCCAATTTTCTCGAGTTTTTCACCGTTCTATTTGGTTCTTTCTCTACTGTTTACACTGCTGAGCACCCGACTATCATATTCCACAATTTGCCACATTTACCTTTTTTTTCCGTGTTTTCGAAATCGCGTCGAGCGACGACTAAGTTTCGCACCGACCCAGCCCGCTTCGAACAAACTAAATGAGAACGGTAAGCTGTCCTCCCATGCTCGAATGTCGACGCCCCCGTCGGCTTTGGTAGAAAACCGTATCTCGACGTTACTTCTCAAAATGAAGAACATAGATGAACTTGGGGAAGCAATTTTCTAATAATTATTACATTTTTATTCTTTGCATCCTTTGAGCCATTCAACGACTTTCGCTAGGAAAACTACAAATCGAAGAGGCACTCAAAACAAAAAAAAACGATCGTCACGTCTTTGGATTAGGAGGCGATAGATACTAGGAAGACAAATTGTATTTTTACTTCACGGCCATTGTTGGGCACTAATGCCATGATAGCGACAAGAGTAGAACAAAACAACAAACAGTAATGCAAAATGACACCGGCCATTTTCGCAACAGCAATGAGCATAGTCATGGAAAAATCGCATCCAACTCAGATTTTATACTTTTACGTCTTTCGACATTCGTATAAATAATCACGTAAAAAGAAAAGCCGTCATAAAGCCGATAGCATACCTCGTGGGGTTTGAGAATTCTCCACTGATAAAGCAATCGTGCTGGTGAGAGGATCTGACAGATTCGCAGACGAATTTTCCCCTTCCATGTATGTAAGACAAAGAAGTACGTGCTAAATAATAAAACTAATTAAAAAAATCAAATAAAACCTAAAACAAAAAACATTTATGACCACAACGACGTCAGCAAGTGTTCATGGAGCTCACCGCGAGCTACCATGTATATGAGATTTAAGATAATGCGTGAGTGGACAACCATGCCCTGTCCTTTATCCACTTTTTATACCCATTTCTTCCTCATTATATTAGGTTGGTCCAACATACGCTTCGAGTATAGAAGAATCTTTCTTTTCTGCTGAGATAGCCCAGCATAGGAGACTTGTGCGTAAAGAACAGAGGACAAGCATGCCACGTTTTTAGCCACAGAAAAGCGACGTATAAGAGATTCGCGCTGTTGTAATATAGACAGACACTACTGTTTGAAGAATTGTGCTGCCTATCTTTGATCTTCTCTACTAGAATGGAATAACTTGAATTTTGAAAATGCGGAGAGGGTAAACCCGTCGCGATGTTCTTCCTGCACAGCAGCGCGATCTGACCGCAGACGTGGGCGTTCTTGCAAGTAAAGGTGGGGGACTCGAATCTACGGTTTACTGTGATTCGAGGTAAACGACAAGGCTACTGATTTCCTTCTTTTCAGACACTTGAACGAGGGATTGACACTTGTCAGACACCAAATCTCGTTGCCGAATCTTGAAGTGAACCTGCAAAAACCTAACTCAGTTTGACTATGGTCATTTTCACCCTTATGGCTAGAAGATTTTATTGCACAAATTTTTCACATCCAAAGCGAGGCTACAACAGAGACGCCGGCTGCTACACTACGGAAGATGGTGCGTGGCTAGAGCGCCCACATCGAGAAAATAATACCTTCAACCACCTCTGACGCTCGCCTACAAATCTTTGAGCTGCCAAAAAAGAAAAGAACCGATTAAATGATTCTACGATTATTAGTTTCCCACGGGCACATACCTTTTTCCACACTCACGCCTACAGTTTCGAGAAGTAAGTTTGAAAAAGGGAATGAGCTGACGAGGGCAGTGACCTGATACAGAAATATCAAAAATTCTGACCCTCAGAGTAAGATGCATGGGTGTGTACCCTTATGTCAAGATTTCACCGCGACGTGTCGCAAGCGAACCGATACGGACGAGCTAAAGGCGCTGTGTTATTGGGTCTCAAACGATTACAAGTGAACTAAGTTTAGCGCCCTTAGCATTACCGCGTGATCGCTCTGAGACCCAACTCCAACGCCGTGCATAGCTCGCACACACTGCGTCGCACACCGCTCGTCGTCGTGCGGAATCCTGACATAAGGATGCACCTGCACACCCAAGAAGCACTAGTCCAATTGATGAAGAGAGGCTGTGCGTACCAGCATTCAATATATTTTAACTGGTTGCTTGAATGTTGAAATTAAAAATTTGACGGATAGTAGTATTTGTGTTGGGAATTCTTAAACACCCAAATAGGTGGGTACGGAACAGTGTGAGTTTCAAATCATCATTTCTGTAGAATATTTTCTGGGTCTTTCGGAATGAATTTTGAAGTCTCACACTGTTTCATGGACATTTCCAACTTCAAAATCGTCAGCATCAATATTGGGCATCAATATAAGAAAACGAAATTCCACAGGGGGTGAGCATGTCAAAACACGATAATTTAGATGAGGTTTCTTCAGCGCAACAACGTTCATGACTGAATGGCAAGTTCGTACATTCTGCAAAATTTCACAAGACTTAAGATCCACAAAATTCCGCATACTTCGGAAGATTTTACAGAATTTTCACTTGTAGAAAACAATTAGGGGAACCACAATCAGACATTAAGAAGCCCTTGCTGAAAATAAACACAAGAGTGATCCTACAGCGAGATGATCCACATAAACTGTCCTAACCGTCACACTTCTTTCGTCACCTGTATATTTGATGCTACTGTCTTTCACAATAATGTTTTCACTTTGATGAAATTGTCAATGCATTTAGTTTGGCCCAATAACCCTGTAATTATTCTGACATCCAGTGCAAAGCAATTGCGGACAAGAGAAAATGAGGCTGCAGATTTCAACGAACGCCATTGGATCAGGGCCATATCGTGTGCTACTGGGTTGAAAAGTCGCATAAAGGGGTATACAACGGGCTACATTTGTGCAACAGATGACGGCTGTGATTTGAACCGCGATTATCTTGAAAGATCGCTATAGAGAAGATATACAGGGGGTGCCAAAAAAAAAAAGTAATTTTGCCCACGGCTCACATCTGCCAATTTTACAAAACGTAGGGAAACGAAAGAGATAAAGGTATTGGGGCAAAACATTCCCGAAATGTTCCTCTGAAAGTAGGAACAAGCTGTGGCTCCTCACGTTCATGTTCATAAAAATATGGAGGTTTCATTCGGCGCAGTCGGGCTTCGGAGTACCTACATTTAAAAATTCGCTAAAAACAGTGGAGCCAAGCTCCGTGGTAGGTCTTTTGTGGGAAGCTTCCTGAGGGTTGGCCCTTTGGTTCTTGGAAGTCACAGAGCCCCTGCTGCTTGGACAATGCTGCTATGATCCAAAGTATCATTTTCATGCCTCAAATCCGCCTCCGGAGGGGTTTCAGTGGTAGGGGAACGTTTTGGCTCTTGGAAACGAAGGGCGCTGGGAACCCGGGAAAAACGCAGTGTTAAAGTACACCATCCGGTATGAATCCCCTTAGGTACCCAGATTGAACGGACGTCAGCAAAGTTGTGAAAGAGGGCGAAGAAAATTCGGATTTTGCCCAGTTGAGGTGATACATCTTGTTCAGTCTTTCCTTGCTCCCGTTCCTGCTCGTGCAGGAGGCTGCCACGGAGTATAGTGGTAGAGTTAGGTCTGCTCTTGATTCTGGGGATGAGAATACCTCAATAGAATTTACTGTAGTTTGGCTAAATGGGGTCGAAAGTGGAGGAGACAAAATTACTTTTTTTTTTGGCACCCCCTGTACAGTCAAATGCGTGCGTTATCGAAAGAAATCGCAAAACGTGAAGCAGCACATGATGAATCTTTCCGGAATAAAGATAGCCAAGAAGAGTCGAAAGAATCGAAGTACATCTCAGCAAAACCAAATGTCAGCAGCCAAACCCGATGACGAGACCGAGGATATAGCTACAGCCACACCACTATGACAAAAAATGAAGAGATGGTACTAGCTCCGTAGTCCACCCTACCATCCTACTATATATAATCCGCTAAGTATGTCTGTCTGTCCGTGTGTGTGTGTGTGTGTCTGTCTGTCTGTCACGAAATTCATATCTCGCGTCGCAGCAAAGCTGGGACGCTGAATTTTACAAGTGATGTAGGGGGTGCCAAGGGAACCCCAGCGGTGGTGGACCGAAAGTGATAGCAGCTGATAAGGGCTGATAAGGAGCCCCGAAAGAAAATGTTGCCAAATCCGTTTCGCCTTTCGGGACGATCCCAGAGCGCCCATATTTATAGGTGTTTTAAGGGTTGGGACGGGGACATTAATGGTGGGTGGTGCAGCATGATAACGGTTGATAAGATTCGATAAGGAGCGTAAAAAGGCCAAAGTCGTTGAATCCGTTTCGCCTTTCGGGTTGATTCTAGAGTCTCGACACTCAAAGGTGTTTTGAGGGGTGGGACGGGGACATTAATGGTGGGTGAGCCGCATTGATAACGGTTGATAAGATTCGATAAGGAGCGTAGAAAGGCTGGAGTCGTCGAATCCGTTTCGCTTTTTGCATTGGTCCCGTAGCGTTCATAGTCACAGGTGTTCTGCAGGGTAGGACGGGGACATTGATGGTGGGTGATCCAGCTTGATAATGGTCGATAAGATTCGATAAGACGCGTAAAAAGGCTAGAGTCGTCGAATCCGTTTCACTTTTCGCATTGGTCCCGTAGCGTTCATAGTCACAGGTGTTCTGCAGGGTGGGAAGGGGACATTGATGGTGGGTGACCCGCATTGATAATGGTTGATAAGATTCGATAAGGAGCATGAGAAGGCGAATGTCGTCAGATTCGTTTCGCCTTTCGCGCTGATCCAAGAGCGCTGACACTCATGAGCGTTAAGCAGGGTGGGCCAGGGACATTGATGGTGGGTGATCCAAATTGATAATGGTTGATAGGTTTCGATCAGGAGCGTGAGAAGGAAAATGTCACCTACGCTTTTGCGGCTAACAGTGGAAAGTTAACATTCGCAGGTATCGTAGGGTACAGGGACTTCAATGGTACTGTTGGGTACAGGGGACTCAGTGATAACGGCTTACGGTGGCTGATAAGAACCGTTAGGAATAGGATGGGATGAAATCCATTACACCGCTTGATACTACTATACGACCGCTTTAGCAAAAGCGTTTGATGCTCAGTGTCATTGGGTGAACATATTTTGTTTATGTTCTGATATCGACCGCTGAATTGCCTAGCGTGCGAAAAAATGATGCATTTCTTTTGATACTACGATCTACATTTATAATTATGATACACCTATATTTGTGATAGCAAAGCAAGCGTTTCATTCGGAATCATTGTCTAATGCGGTACTGGCAGCAACACTGTGTATCGACCGCTAGACTATGCGAAATTCCAAACAGTGAAGCATGTTCACGAAAACAGTAAACATCGGTAATCAGGATATGGATCTACCATCAGTGTGTAGGAATTAGATGCTCAACAAGTGAACAGATTGCTACCAGTCGATGCAATCGAATACAAAACTATCGATGTCTAAACTGTCCAAAATCCCAATGATGACCTAAACCAGTTGACTGGCGCACACTACTGTGCGCGATTCATGTCGATGACGTGCGAAATGGGTTCCATGAAAAGCGACTGAAGTATAATAACATCGAAATGCTTTTTTATCACGCCATCTTCTCTGTTTTTTTTTCAATTCAGTAGCTCAGCGGAAAACAGAGGAAAGAAATTTCCACTCAATTCCATACACAACTGTGGTCGCGCCGATCAAACCCATTTTGCACAACATCACCATGAATCGCGCGCAGTAGTGTGCGCCAGCCAACTGGTTTTCAGATAAATTACAAGAAGAAGGCATAATGATACGTTCATCATAGGGAGGAGAGGTGCCAAGGAATGACAGTATGCCAACGAAATATCCAAATCACATTTCATTCGAGTCACGTTGCTTGTGCTCCAAGAATGAGTGTGCCGAAATATTCAGCAATCGGTAGGAACACTATGATTCGGTAAATGGGACATGAAGGTATCAAAGTTCGGAAAAGGAACAAAAATTGACACAAGAGAGCTTAAACAACGGATATCATTCCTGTTCAATGGTGTCACGTGATTAGTGCTATTGTGACATGGGACAAATCACATACACGGTGATCCATAACTCGCGTAACAAATTGTGCGCTACACACTGTTTCTTTCAAACTATTCAGAATTTTCAGTGGCCTGGCATATCGGAGCTGCTACAATGCCTTTGAAATGACCGCCAATTTTCATTGCTCATTGTTCGTCTGGCGGTTCAGGACCCAGCAAAATCGCTGAATCTCTGAACGAGCCGGGCCGGAATTTCTGCAATGAATATCCCTCATTGCCGAATTGATCAGCTTCCGACTTATTCTGCACTGAACGGGAGAAAAATAAGATATCTGGAAGCATCAGAGACATCATACAGTAAAGAACTATACCACAAGGTGCCATGTGGCCCGCAGCATCAAATGTATGCCACTGACCGTGTCGAATGAAAATCTAAGTGAAGTGAAGCGTTCAGCAATGTCTCACGTGTAAATGGCAATTACAACTTTCAGAAATCAATGGCATTCAGCATACATATCTTACTTTGAAAGATGCGCAGAGAAAAACCGCGAAATTCTCGAGCAGGAGACGATGGATGAAATCATCGCTCAAAAACTATGAGATCAGAGGTGGGCGGATCAAGTTTTCTTTCCACGAGCGCCTACTGATGATTTCTACGTTTCGTCAATCTTCACGTGAACGACAACATGGTAGCAAACTACAGATCCAATATAACTTGACATGTTTTCTCTACATATTGATCTTTTCTCAGAAACTTATCACGAGGAAGAATCCGTGGTAAGACTGCTTACGACATTTCTTTATGGAGGGAACGCTAGAATAACGCATCCTAAATGCAGCAATAGAAGGCTAACGTTATTTCAGAACGAGCCTTACCATGGTCATAAATCCTTCCGGGTAATAGCGACTATCTTGAAGCTCCAATATGGCCTTTGAAAGAGCTTATCAACGTACAACATTCTCACAACATATCAAGTCGGTCAAAAAAAAAACACGTTATCCTACACCGTGAAAGGTAAATCTGGCAGACTGTGGAATATGTCGCGCCCCTCTGCGTCACTAGCCGGGGTAGACTGCAGACGGGCGGAGAGGCTAAATTAGGCGGCCAAAAACGTTGCCCGCCTTCGCCTGCAACCCGCCCAGCTGCAGAATGACACGCCGTGCTGCGAGGTAGCGATAAGACCCCAAGCAGCCCTTTTCCAATGCGTAAACCACCTTCTCTCTCGCGCCTCTCTGTGTCACTAGCCGGAGTTTCGCCACATATCATCTCCTCTGAAGTGAAACCTTTGTTTCCAAAGAACATGTATGCACAGTTCTCGGTATTCCATTACCACTCCCGTCTTTAACTCATCGATCAATGGGAGGTAGGCGTCATAGCAAGGAATGATCGGGCCTCTCCCGCTTATAAAAGGAAGGCATATTTCCAGCCAACTGTGGTCAATTTTCATGGAAGCGTTGCATTGAAAGGTACTGAACTGCTTCGGAGAGTTTCTGGTGTACAACGCCCACGCTAGACAATCAAAGAACGACCAGAACATCTTCCTAGGATTCTGCCCAACGAGTGGCGTGGGCACTGTTCTATCAGGATAGCCCATTCTTGTATCCATTTGAAAATCCGTTTACCATTACTGTATGGTTGCACCTGCACCAAAAAAGGGAAAATATACGCCAATATCGTCTCCTGACAAGGACCACAACCAGAATCATAAATCTTGCTGCTCTCCAACAAACAATGAACGGTAAGTTGCGGGCATTCCTGACAAAAGTTGCCTTTTCAGTGTCCGCATAACTAATCGCGCTGACCCTTTATGCTCATTCAAACGAAGAATGAGCGCTTTTTAGTGGGCAAAACAGAATTTTCCAACTGATAAAAACAAGAATCGACCTTCCAATTGCTAGCCGGGCAAACAAGTATAACAAATTTGTGACAGTTTGCAACATGAACATCTTTCCATGGCGGGGAGCCTGACGAGACAAAATGATGAAAGATTCGCTACCTATAACTTTGTTCTCGAAAATTGCAAATATCGTGGTATTGAAAGCAAATACCATACTTCAACATAGCAAGAGATATAAGGGTTTCTGGGGCTAGGGAAATTACCCTAGCAGTTCGACATTCTGCGACAGCGCCTTGTTACCGTTATTATGCCCCACGCAAGGAATGCATCCCCACCTGCATGTGGTTCACCTTTGCGTCACTGTCGCTCGCCTCTCCCAATTCCACCCTCTTTCCTAACTATTTTGACTGGTTCTCACAGCGAGCGTTTTTACACATTTAAGCAATTACAGAATGAAAGACAGCAAGGATGACTCAAATTTAAGTGTTCTAGGTGAGTTTTTCTACCTTTTTCTGAAAGTGGTAACACAGTACCACAGCGGGTTATATTGATGAGCTAGTAATCTTTAGGCTAGTGATCTCCAGAGGAAGAAAGGAACTTGGTAACCGGGATACGGAAAAATGGAATCAGAGATGGGAAGATGTATGATAGGGGATCCAGGACATGGAACAGAGAGTATGCAGCATCGGCGAGCGCTATTGGCTGAACTAAGTAAACAAAGTTCAAATCGTTTTCCTCAAATATGGATCTTACAGGAAAGGACAATATAGTGACGGATACAAACAGGAGCAATAAGCCCAGAAAGATGGAAACACAACCCATGCCATCATAGAAGAGTAGAAAAAAGACTAAAATTGAGAGCTGCTGGTTGATTTGCAGAATCAAAAGATCACGAAAAGCCGTTCAGAAGTAATACCTAAGGTAAAAAGTATAGGTATGGAGAAGGTCTGCACTTACGTATGGATTACATTGAGCATGATAAGAGAGCCAAACAGGACTCACAGCAGCTGACTACGCCAGACGCAATTCTAGAAAGTATGACAGAAAAAAAGTCTACACTTTTACCTCAGGACCATCTCAAAAGCACTTGTTGTAGTACTGGCAAGTCTCACTTCGACGATGGTGAAAAAAAATATGTGTTCAAAAACGGAGAGGCTTCCGCATTATTAAGTTATTCTTTTCGAGTTTAGTGCTGGTGCAATGGTTCTGGAAGGGAAATGGATACAGTGCTACAGAAACTCACAGGGATGGATATTTTTTGTTCACTGACGAAATCATTATTTGTGCAGTCACGAAGCTGGGCTTAGAGCTGCTGCGAAATAAAATGCACAAGCTGCGGTTCCTATAGCATACCCCGCGCAAAGGCGGGGGAAGAGGAGGGTTCATAGGCTCGAGGAAGATACAGGCCATTTCGGAGCGCTTGATAGGGCGTGACTCTGTATCTACGTTCGCGTCAGCGACTGTACGCCAACAGGCGTATGAGCTGATGCAGTGGACGAAACTAGTGATAAGCACAAGTCTGGTTTTTTCAGGCGATTGAGGAACCCATGAAGAAGTTCAAGGGCACAATGAAGTTCATTACGGATCAAAAGAAGCTAAAGTAGTATATGATGCGACAGCGATGTTTCGGGACGCTCGAGGCAACAGAGTCAATTTGCTCATTCGTTAATTGAAAGAATTTATCGACAAAAGATATCCTCTTAGCAACCATGCAAATGGATGATACATGTCTCAGAGGTTCATTGTAAAAACTGCCTTTTTGAGTAAATCCCATCTAAGACATTGGTACGTTATTTTTCATCATGTGCGACTCTGTTTGAAGGTAAAAACAAGTCAAATTTATCCTTTGGTTGACTACGATTCCCTTCCCAACACCCAAATGCTCTCCTTAAAAATAACTTAAACGGGAGTATCATTAAAAGTACGGTTTCCTCTGCAGCTTATACTCAGTATATCAATGATTACCAGCCGACGTTTTAAAAGCAATCAAATTTTACACGTTAGTCCAAACGGTGCCTTCCTCTCTCAGTGCAAGCCACGAAAAAAAAAACTAATCTTTGAATTGACAATAAAAAGAAAAACCATTATCAAGTAAACGGAAACGGAAATTCCAATCTGTCGTACCTCTGATATGATAACTATCTCTTATCACCATTGAAGTTTGTCAATACATCCCATTGCGTGAACTTTTTGTAGAACCGGTTTGTGATCTTCTCAAAGAACTGCTGCTGAACAAAGAAAGCTTCAAACCGGTATAGCAGACATTTCAAGGGATGTTCGATATGATCAATATGTTCGAAGAAATCATTCAACGCGACTTTGACGGAAAATATCGATAGTTGGTGAGTGGAGAACGTATCAGGAAAGGGAATTACAGCCGAACCTTCCACAAAAACAGAGGCACGAAATGAAAATGGAAAAAACAGAAGCTTTATCTTTCTGCACATTCCTGACACGTTTCCGGCAGATGCCTTTATTAAAATTAACTGCAGTCAAGCAACACAGTGAATCACAGAAGAGCAATAAAAACAACAACTACTAATAGCTGGTCCATTAATGAATACAGTTCTTGAGCAAAGATGAAGAGAAAAATTAATCGCTTAAACAGATTTGGCGAGGAACAGAACAGGCAATCAGTTTCTACCATGAGCAAAAACTTACCACCTCGTTTTGATCCTTTCAAGCGCACAAGATATCTTGATAGCGGGACGCACACGATACTACTTCAGAGAATGCTTATAAAACATTTACTCAGTGGAGCTGTCTTCCACATTAAACAGGCTGTGATGAAAATATTGAGCAAATAGAAAACGGATCCAGTTACAAGATTAGTCTTTGAACCACCATCGACCGGCAAAAAAAGATATAACACAAAATAATCGTCGACGACATCACCTTGAAATACTTTCAAATGGATAATATAGACATGATGCTCAGTAAAACGTGTGTCATATCTAACATTTACAGTAAAATATCCGATAGTTTCCGTACACGTTGGACGTGGAAGGGGTGAAGGCACGGGCTACGCAAAAATCAGCCGCCGAGTGCGCGAGCGTACGTCACTGGAGCGCGCCAGGCGCTCTATGGCCATTGACAGGCCCTCCCATGCAAAGTCACAGCATTTCAGAATCCTGCGGTGACAGGATCCCGGGTGACGGTTAGGACACACGGTCAGTAGGGCCACTAGGTCACGCAATGACCATGCACATCCTTTAAATAATCATACACATCTTTATATCATAATCATTATTTATCAACACAGTAACAGAGTGCAAGGAGTTTAGGGGTTACATCAACAAATTGCCTGAATAATTTATGTTACAGGACAAAGGCCACAGGCTGTAACAGGCTGAGGCCTAGATTCGTGTGTCCCAACCTACACCGTGCGAAAGTACGACACCGCAGCATCGCAGAACCGCAAGGTTGTCTGACATGTCAGACTACGCGAATTTGTGATTCGCGATTTGCTGTATCGCATTTTCGCACGCGATTCCGCGACTTCGCATGCGAAGTCGCAACATCGCAAAATTGTAAAGCCTGATGTCTGCCTTAAGTTTGCAGGATTCTGTAGCAAATGTGGTTGCATGCAGCAATCGACTGTAGTGATCTAGCGCCTAGTTTTACATCTCGCGAGTTTTCATCAGAACCAATTCGTAGCCGCGCACTTATTCATTGCTAGCAACGTTTGATCAATAAAGCGAGACAGGAGTACACCTTTGTCTCCTTTCGATGAACGAACGACGGACAAGACTTTCCACTTGAACGGTTCCCTTTTAGTCATTGATCGCCCCTTACTCTGCAATTCTGGGAAAGTATAAAGGGGAGCAAATAATAGATGAATAGATACACAGTTGCCTAAAAGTTTTGAAAACAAGTCACTTTCGGATGTCCTCGGGCTGAAAGGCAGCTTTTCCTTCTTTCTATTTTCTATTAAGAACAATTAAAGGCAGCATCAGAGGAAATTCGGACGAAAAGTGAAAGAAGTAGTGAATGTGAAAGTCGAGCTGCATAGTAGTACGATGTTGAAGAAAAAAAAACGGAAGAAAATCGCCAAAGATCCGAGATATAGGATCTTTTCCGCCGTCGATTCCCGACGCGGACGACCTTTCCGTAAGGAGTCGAGTAGTCCGAACGAGATGCTCATTGGCATGTTGCCAATGAACACAAGAGAATGTTTGGAAATACACAGCATCTATTTTCTGGAGTGAGCTTCAACCTGAAGCTGCGAAAGCGCGCTGCAATACCTTCGATCTCCGCACATATCCCTGGCCGCCCTCATCATAGCCAATCAGGAATCACGTCGCCTGGAGGCGGGGTCTGTCAACCAAAGGTGTCAGCTGTTAATCTTTTCGCCGTCACTACAGCTCAGGAGCCACTTTTCGACGGAGATTTCGCCACGATAGCCTTCTTAGACCTATTGCTTCCATGTAAGTGACTTCTTTTAGGGATTTCTAATGACCACATTACGGGTGGAGTGCAAGTGTTCCGACTAGTGAGGTCAGGTCAGGTTGCGCGGCGGATTGGAATCAGGTAAAGACAGGTATTAGACAGGTAATAAAAACACGCTGCCAAAGCTCCTCCCCTGAAAAGGCTTAGGCTAATCTGGGAGAGCCCAGACGGCAGGACCCGCCACCATTCGGACAATTCGCGAAGGGCGATGACCCAGTTCGGTGCCGACCTCTAGAATCGGAACACTTGCAACACACCCCCACATTACCCCTAATGCTGTCTTCAAAGCATTTTCAGTGATTCCAGATTGTAATGCATTGGATTATTTGCCACTATTCAACTATCACTACCGCGATTTGGTAAAAAAAAATAATTCTCGCTGAAACTTCTCCTATAGGAGTTATTTGGGGTCCTGATCATGAATATGACATCCTTCTCCGACGCTGGCCCTAATTTGGTGAAATTGCACCAAATTGGTGCTACAGGTATTCAACTACATTATCTCAGACACCCCGAGTGGGTCAAAGAAATAATTTTCGCTTAGACTTCGCTATGGTCGCGCTCATTTGGGGTACTGTTCCGTTTGAAGCGCTAGCGCCGTAATACCACCACAGTGTTCATACATTACGGCACCACACTGTTCACGCAAGTCCTGCTTGAACCCGGAAGGAATCGCCCACGGAAAAATGAATTTTTCTGTTACCCATATGTTCATTTTGGATTCGCCTGATGTGGGCCACATGCAAACTTCACGCGAAAAAGTGAGAATTCGGGTAAAAAACAGCTTCCCAAATTCGCGGCCGAGTGGGCGGGGCATCCTAGTAAAAGCCCCCTGCTGGCCTCAGCAGCGGTTGGGAAGGGAAATGGGACTGTTCATGTAACTTTCTGTTCCTACAATGGGTCTCCGACCGTGGCGGACGACGGGGTGGGCACCTGCTCTGAGGCCCCGCCTACCCGACCGAGACTTTGTCGTGCTGATCTTAGCCGGGTTCATTTTTTCCTGCGAAATTTCGCAAGCACCCCGCATCAGGCAAATACAACATAAATATGCTGCCGATGAAGAAACTTATCTTTCCGTGGACGATTCCTTCGATAAAGAAGGGATTCCAGTAGTGTGCAAGATGCAGGATAGTACCAGACGAAAGACGACAGCAGAAAAAATGATGCTTTCCAGATACATTAGCATTACAGCAACAATGAAGCAAAAATGAACATGACTGGCGCAATCTTTAGCCAAATGGCGCCCACACTGGAAACCATAGACATATGCGTGATCAGCAATCTGAATAGCCCTGGATGACTAGTCGGTTGGTGAAAGTTCTGGAAAATAGGGCGGGTGAGGTAGAACATCAACCGCCAATTCGTTCAATTTATGGATAATGATTTGTGAAACGACTGGGCGGGCGTTGTCATGCAAAAGAATTGGACCCTTTCTAATGACAAGTGCTGGCTGCAGCTGAGGCATTTTCGGTACATTTCGTCGATTTCTTCACAGAAGGACTCTGCTGTGATGGTTTGACCTGGTACCATCACACTGCGACCATAATCTTTTTTCATGAGGATTCGGCTCTGGAAACTGCCTCGGTGGTTCGTCGGCATCCAACCACTGTCCGGAACGTCTCTTGTTTTCATACATGGTCCTTTTCATCACAGGTTACCATTCGGTCCGAAACTTGTCCTTTCTGATGCGCAAAATGGCGCAAAAAATTCTCTTCAGTATGTACCACTGATACGTAAGGGGAAAAATTAACAGTGAGTGTACAAAAAATAGTAACACATAACGCTGAGAACTTTCTGGACAACCTAATACATATACCTTAATTCACAAAGGCAAAGAAAAATGCAAGGAAGAGGAAGTAGTGGCGCACGAGAAGAGCGAACTGAGACGAACAGACGAGATCCAACAAGAAAATGTATCTGTCAAAGTTTAACTAGAACATATCTTTCAATACATCTTTTAGATGCTTATATTCCTACACAAGGAATGATTCATGGGAACGAAACAACATTTCGTTTTTATGAAGATTCGTAGGTCATGGCAATCATCCAAAGTGTCAGCGTCGTTCGAAGCCATTACAGCGGTGCTAATGTATCAGAGGGCCCCACACTGTGCCCACATTTTTCCTAAGCCTTAGGAAGGAAAGGGAATCCTTCCTTCTTCACAGCGCCTCAGGCGAAAAAATACGCTTGAGTGTGCAAATTGATGATTGTAGGATAGTATCAGGTGAAAGACGACAGCTGGAAGATGGCACCCCTAGCTACATTATCACCACTACAGCACAAATAAACAAGACAGGCGCCATCTTGAGCCAAACGGCGCCCGTGTTGAAAATCAATGTCATATTCGTGATCAGCATGTTGTTGCACCAATTTGCACAATTGCACCATATCGGCGCCATCGTCAAAAACGGACGTCATACTCGTAATCAGCACCCCAAACAACCCCCCTAGACAATGTTTCAGGGAAGTATTTTTCTGATTAACTCACGGTGTCTGGGGTAGTGCCGTTCTTTTGTTATATGGCATCGAACGTTTTGTGGTTCATGAAGATTTCTGCAAGGGAGCTAGAGCTGCGGAAGCACCTCTTTATGGGGTAGTGGGATGATGTTTTTTACTGTGGGTCTGATTTATCAGCTTCACTAGTGCAGTAGCGCTCAAAAGTGTTCGACCAAATGCCTTTTTTGAGATAACGTTTTTCCTCTGCTGGACTAAAATGGGCTAAATTTCAGTATGTTATGCCAAACCTACTGTGAATATTTGCTTCCACTTGGGTGCCGTTAGACTCTTCTCATGGATCTTTACAAGCGTTTATTACAAAATCATCGGAAAGCACGGAAAAGCTGGGTCAGGAAAAACGGGCTTCTTCCGAAGTACAAAACCGGCGAGCCGTAAGAAACATCAACATTCCATAGGAAACGACGAATTGATGACAGCGGCATCTCGGGACAGCACATCGCGAATTCATGAGCTTCTCAATAACTGTATGAGGCAAGGCGTACTAGTCTCCCATTAGTTGGGCGCATTTTTCTTTTCTGGTTCTACAGTTCCAAAGCAAAGCGTCTCCCGAGCTTTTACCACATGTGTCCATCAGTCTGAAGTCCAGGGATTGGCTTGGCCACTTGAGAAGTGTGACTTCCTTGCGCTGGAAGGCTTCGTTTACTTTTGTTGACGTATATTTCGGACCGATATCTTGCAGTAGAATCTATCAAGCAGACATGTTTTTCCTCGCCCTCGGTAGAATGATGATCACCATCATGTCCCTGTAGCCTCTCCTGTCATCGTTCCGTCCATCTTCAAAATGAGACTCATACCATACAGTAAAATGCCCCATGCATCGCCACAGATCCTCCATCATGCTTGACTGTGGGTTCTGCGAACTTCGGAATGAGTCTTTCGCAAAAAAAACGGCATCTCGCGTACCAGATCCCATCACTTTCAAACAAATTGAACTTGCTTCATCGGTGAAAAGGACTTTGTCCCAATCCGCTGAGCGCCTGGTGAGATGGCGCCGTGCAGTGGCAACTTTGGCTTTTCTATTCCTGGAAGTTAGAACGGCTTCTTGACTGGACGTTCTTCATAGATTCCAACATTTTTAGGCTTCTCCTCACACTCTTCGACTGATTTACCGAGCATTCCTTCCAAAAAACTTAGCGACGATGTCCACAGTCGTAAAAAGGGGAACAGCTTTTAGCTGCGAATGATCCGTAAGTCCTGCATAAAAAAAGCGAATCCATGTCTTCCCATTCTCTCTGCATATCTACTGGAGTCTCCAACCTCGCATCACTCCACAATCGACGATATCGTGTGATGGGGCTCCACAAAACTTATAATAGCGTTAGTTTTCATTTCAGATTTCTTCAACTCATCGAACTTCTTCTTCACTGTCGCCTCACGTACACGTTGACGTATTTCTGCTCTCTTAACGATTACCTTAAAGGCATACTACGCGATAATCAGCTCGGTGGCTTACTTTCTTCGGGCAAGTGGGGCCTTAGATAACTGCTCAGGCTCACCTTTGTTGCGGCTGCACGTTGGGCCCTAACGGTGTTGTGGCCAGGGTCAAGCCTCCGTTGAGGAATCCTCAACAGGGGGGGGGGGTCGTATTTGGTCCGCTAGGAGGGGGGGGTCGTAATCGTTGAGGTAGACAGTGACCAACAGAATTTCTCAGACTGAGGGTCTAAATTGTAAGGTGAGAAATGATAAAACTGATTAACTGGGTTCGAACCCGAAACTAGTTTAACTCGATCATCATGGAAACTTCATGCATGGCGCAATCCGCAACGAAGCCAACCAGTGTAAATGAACCTTTCATTGGTCCGCCGGCACAGAATTCACGTACAGAGACACCTTCGAAATTGACCGATTAGCCGTGGGAAGCGGCATCTATCCACGGGTATCGCCGTGGCTGAATACTCCAAAAACTATAAGTTGAAAAAGGAAAATTAGCTGATATGAACTTCTTCCATACCTTACTACGACCGTAAGTACGTAACCTAGTGTTGGCGGCCACTATGTGGACCGGAAATAGTTTGTATCCATTGAGAAAGTGGATGAAATCCTCATGCATGGCGCATCCCACAGAAAAGCTGACCGACGCTTCTCGCCTTTCCACTAGGCCTCCGAGAGCGAAGGATGCATACTGGAAAAATTTCAGTAACAACAAATCGATTTTTGGGAAGATTCGTGGAAAGATCTCGCAAATTCGACGAAAAAAAAGGTCCCCTCAACTAGCTTTTCTGAATTTTTCTTGCTTCGTTTCAGAGGTGTGGCACAGCTCAGGTAGTCATTCGAAAGCAAAAACCTCGCAGACTCTGCTTCATCCAAACGAACTCATGTAGTTATGAAGGAAGTTATGGTCATTTGAAGTGAAACACTCCGAAATTCCCCGCAACTAACCCTCAACTGGAAACCCATATCGAGAACTAAGCAACCATAAGGGAAAGCAAGTAGTCAATAGATAGGTCTAAGGAAGTTATTGGGAAAACAGGTCACAGCTGCTTGAAAGATGGGCTCTAGGTAAAGTTTGAAGTGTTTTAATAATGTCGGAATTTAGTATGGGGTGATAATAAGGATAACGCGCTCCAACGCGACCGCTTCGCACGTCGCCCGAAACGAGCGGTCGCCCGTCGCCTGAAACGAAACTTCAAAGGTAACAGTCTTTTGTTTTTGTTTTTTTGATCGGGAGCCCCTTCTGGATCATTTCTAGAATTGTCCAGTTCTCGTGCCTCCATTATTACTGATTCAGTTTTTATTCAATCACAGCCCATTGATGGACATGAGTCAATGTGTGTCCATAATATAATAGTTTGTAGAATGCTTTTTCGAGTATATGCATGGGAAGCTCATCTGGTGCTGTCACAATGAGGGGGGGGGGAGGAGGGGGCATCCCTCTGGACATTATTTTTACCTAAGCAAGGAAGGGAAATGAACCCCTTTTTTCCTCGACTGAGCCTCAGGCAAAAACATACGTTTGGGTGTGCAGAGTGACCCCTTAAAGGTTCCTCCATGATGCTTAGATGTGGCAGATATTTCTAAGATGTCTTCTCCCCCCTCACTGCGGTAGCACTGTTCATTTTTATCAAGCTATTCATCTAATCATAATACAAACATAGGATGCCATTACCGTCGCGCTGATATTTAGTATTTAGCAGTACAACTTCGTTCAGTTTCGGCTAAATAATCTTATGCAGATTTATAAGAGGAAACGAGGCCCGATTCTCTTCATTTGACTATTAACTATTCAAGGGTTACCGGTTTAATCATATTCGACGCTTGGTTGTGCATTTGATCAATTTCGCTTTATTATGTACGATAAATAAGGAAGGTGGCGACGAAGTCGCCAATGTCGACTTGGATGAGCCGTTTGGAGGACTGGGTGCTGTTGCCGCTGCGGTCTGCCATTGAATACCGGAGGCTTGTTCGCCAGCAATAAAACAAAGGGGGGTGGGAGGAGAGGAGAGAGGGCGTTTTCTTCGCCATGCGATGCTGTTTTTTGATAAAAACTGTGTTAACATTAGAAAAACCTTTATTGATATCCAACAAATTGCAGCAAATTCAAAACTAACAATCGCAGACGTAAAAGGGTGGGGGTCGTATTGGGGGCTCCTTTTTTGGGAGGGGGGGTCGTATTTTTTGAAAATTTCCCTCAACTGGACGCTTGACCCTGGTTGTGGCTCTCGAATGCAACCGAGCCACGCCCACTCAACCAGATCACATGACCTTAAACGAGCGAATTCCCAAAGTGGAAGCTGCCTTTATCATCGAAATGGCTGTCTTATGGCTGTTTCATGGCATTACCTTCTTTCATCGCAAGTTTTCTTTACCACGTAAGCGCCACGTTGGAAATTCCTTCGCCTTAAAGACAGCATTAGGGGTAATGTGGTAATGAAAAATCCCTACAGGAAGTCACTCACATGGTAGTCCTGGGCCTAAAAAGGCTATCTGTGGCGAAATCCCGGTGAAAAAGCGCTTCTCCAAGCTGTAGAAACGCCGCAAAAAGCCGCAATCGCCTATCTGTCCTGCCTCGTTGATTTGTCGATCCGCCTCCCGATGACGTAATTCCCGATTGACTGGGGTGGGAGCGGCCATGGAGATGCGGCAGGATCGAAGGTTTTGCGGAGCGCTTCCGCAGTTTTAGCTTGAAAATCACTCTAAACATATATGTTGTCGAATTTCCAAACATTCCCCTGTCTTTACCTGGCAACCCATTGGAAAACTCGATCAGACTGCCCGCCTCTTGACGGACAGGTCGTCCGCGTCGAGAATCAACAGCGGGAAGGGGGTCCTATTTCTCGGGTTTTTGGCCAATTCCATCCGTTGTTTCTTCACTGTCCTGTTACTAGGCATCTCGACTTTCACATTCACTACTTCTTTTACTTTTCGTCCGACTTTCCCCTAATGCTGCCTTTAAGCGCACCACCCGTGACACTATCCAAAATGAAGCGTCAAAGATAGTTTTATGTAGGGAAAAAAGCTAATATACAAGCATGGATACCTGAAAAGTCAGCGTCATCTGAAACTTTTACATAATCATGCATCTTATACCATTTCGTGTCACAGCAACATATCTCATATGCAGTGTCCTCAGGCACAACCTACTAAAATTTCGCTTGGTTGAACTAGAAAAAAAGTTACAGCTGAAAAACCATCGGGCCGAAGGCTTTTGAGCGCTAATGGAACCTATTTTGCATCACTACACTACTACGTTATGCGATGCGCGTGGCTGAATTAAAGACAGCATTAGAGGTAACGTGGTTACCGAAATATCTTTGAAAGAAGTCATTTACATAGAAACTATAAGGCTAAAAGGCTATCTGTGGAGAAATTCCGGCGAAAAAGTGCGCCTCCGAGCTGTAGAAACGGCGCAACGGATAAGAGCTGCCGCCTTTCGATATTCGACCCCGCCTCCAAGCGATGTGATGTGTGGTCGGCTATGATGAGAGCGGCCAAGGATATGCGGGCGATTGAATGTATTCTGGGGCGTTTTCTCAGTTTTAGCATGAAGCTCACTCCAGAAAATAAATGTGTCGTAGTTCCAAACACTCCTTGTTTTTATTGGCAACTTGGCGATGGGGTCTCTTTCGCATTACCCGTCTCTTGATGGAAAGGTCGTCCGCGCCTAGAACCAACGGTGGGAGGGGTCCTATTTCTCGGGTTTTTGGACATTTCCATCCGTTTTTCTTCACTGTCTTGTTACTAGGCATCTCGACTTTCCCATTCACAACTTTTACTCTTCGTCTGAATTTTAAATAAGTCGGATAAAAACGACAAGATAATGATCCAACTAAACACACTGAGAAGCAAATGAAATTCAAAAGCAGACCATAGAAAACTAAAAAATTGCCGGAGCACTTAGTTTAGCTAGAGTATTTAGAATACACTTTGCAAATCTCTTTTCCCTCACTTGGAAAAAGGTGCACCAAAAACGCTTCATATGAAGTCACACATTCCTTCTTAACAAACAAAATTTGCCACTAATCTCTTCTTATCAGACGTCATCAGTTCTCATCTCCCACCAATGATGACTTCATACCATGCCCCATAACACTTGAAAATTGTGAATTTCGGTTCGGTACACGGACACACATGCACACACCAACAGACGCTCTCACATACAATAAGATAGTTAAAGAAGGTTTTAAAAAGGAGACGAGTATTGAGCTTATAAATGTGCAAATGAAATCGAAAGATAAAACCTGCCATCGGTTTTTCCCTATACGATGCACCAGAAATGTGTGGGACGAGTTATAATAGTACAGAGGCTCGTTACCTTCGGGTAACACATTTGGCCGGTATAGTTCGCGACTGTGACAAACTACTCTATGGGTTGAGAACAGCTGCCCTGGGTAGTGCACTGGTAAGTCACAGAAGTCGGAGGTGTTCTTCAGTGTGAGACGAAGTCGTATCCGAAGTGCTCACTCAGGTGATAGATAAAGACAATATTCTTTCAGCGGTCGATTCCAGTGGAAAACCAGAACGAAAACCTCGTTGAAGAACTCTAAAGCGACGAAGAACTTGTACTGGAGCGTCAACGAGTGACTGTATGGGAGTAAACACTATAGAGTAAAGAGCTTACCTCTCGATATCACGCACATGAATTTAATTTGAGAAAATAGCCACCAAAATTAAAGAAACTGTAGAGTTCAAGCCTTTGTTTGAATCTAAAATGTACGGGCACCACCGCTTTATTGCCGTCATTATGGGTAAGACCGCGTTTATACACAGCGCCGGCAAGGCGTGGCTATGGACAGGCAGCGAGGCAGAATGGCAGGGAGGGAAAGAACAGAGAAACACAGACACGCCTTGCCGCCGGCACCGCAGAGTACGAACGCGGCTCAAAAATGCACATTGATGCTCTGCCTGTTCAAATATGTTTCAGGCTTACCAAGTCTGTGCACTGGCTGATATCTCCAGTGCCAACAAAATGTTATTCATTTGTTAATCTGGAACAGTCTCCTTGATACAAAAGCCGAAATAGACGCTGATTCCCCGTAAATGTTAAATGTTGTTGAGGACAGGTTGGACGACGTCTCAGCTAGTAGTTTCTGGTCCCACTTTCCAGAAAAATATCGGACTTTGATTAATGCAAAACTGTAGCTTCATCACACACTGATCAAGGTGGCTCCGGCCTATTCCTAGCGATGTGACGTCGGGAAACTCATGAATGTCAAGGAAGTCAGCGCAGAGGTCCCACTTATGGTGTTTTTGGCCACTCCTTTGCGAATTTCCTACTATAGCACTGCTGAGCACCCCAGATTTCGCACTAAACAACTACTCAAATTATTCGTGCTACTATCTTTGAGCAATCAGTTATCAATCAGTTGCTGGATGGGTCTGATCTCTGGTCGTGGCAGCATTCGCTTTTTCCAAGTTTCGTTTCTCCACTATCACTCCTGCACAATTTATCAATTTATAGTTATACCAAAATGTTAACCCAGTAGCAGCTTCAAAGTAGGCCGGGCTAAAAGGATGCAGTATGAGAAGTGTGTAGCGTGTTTGTGGGCATGACCGCTACTTCATCCATATTTTTTCTAGAAGTTTTTTTGCTTATGTACAATGTGAATAATGCTCGACTCCCTTCCTTTTCCTGAAATATCGCAAGACTCTCACTGAATGTGATCCCTTTTCAACGTATGAGATGGAGCTGCCTTCCCCTCCTGACTACCTTCTTATGGTTTGTAAGCCAGAACCTGCAATACAGTCACATAAAGAAGATGAAGATCGGCAAGAGCTCGGTTCATATGCATGAAATAAAGAATAACTATGACAGAGAACTAAAAAAAACACACGGCAACCAGGCCATGATGATAGTTAGAGAGTCAATGGTTCAATGGCACCTGGGGCAAGGAGATAGTGAGAATTGCGAAGCCGTTTTCCCTGAAAACGAAAATTCCAATCGAAGATGTGATGTGCAGCGAAACTCGCATTGAAAAGGCGCATCTCATCATCACATGAGAGGTCTCATCACAAATCGCAGCACTGCGAGTTGTGCTGCCACGCATTCACTGGAGGAGTTGCCGCGAAAGTGGGGCGAAATTCGCGGCGGGCTGACTCAGCCCCTCGCCCGTCTGCATCTATCCCAGCGGACGGTGATGCAGAAGGGCACGAAAGGAAAAGGAGTGAAAAGGGCGTTCTCGGGCTCCTATCTCTCGAGCTTTTCGTCATTTTATTTCTTTATCTTCTGTTACGGTGTTGTGCAACCCTATTTTAATATCCTCAATACCCTAAAATTATTCAGCAATCTGCCGGATTTATCAGACCCGGTGTCTTTAAGAAGTATGGAGAACAGAATCATGCATTTATCGTGAACAGCACTTCTACACACAGGAAAGGAGTAAATGGAGGGATTTCAAATCGAAGCACATTGTTGGCATTATATGTACTAGCAGACGCACGCCCATGAGTGCGATGAGCGCGAACTACAAGGTGAGCAATAAATACCGTTACACGGTAAAAACCCGAATATCTCTGGCAAGAGTACAACAAGAGGAACGAGAATCGGATGAAAAATATTTATGGCAGTTTTGAACAGCATGTATGTTATCATCGTTTTCAAATTCAACCTCCTTTTTTGGACGACAGCGCGTAGATGTTCGAAGGCACGAGTCGATGACAGGACGCATGTAGTCGACGTCGAGTTTTGCTCACTCCCATTAAAGGGCAGCCTTGAGGGACTCAAAATTGGATGAGGTATTATGCAGACCTTCTATTCTAGCTTTCCCCAAACGGTGTAGTCCAGAAGGATGAGATCAGGGCACTCCCAGGTGTCGAGGGAAGCAGTCGCTTCGGTACCATCCCTCTCCCTTTGCGGATACCGAATACGACCTACGACCCCTCCAACCATTTTTTGACCACTACAATACCAGTAACTCTTGCCAGATTGTATAATTGCAATGCTTTTTATTACTATGTATTCTTACTTGAAGCAAAAAGGTACTCCTTTCACATTTCCTCATCCGGGTTCGTTTCGAAAAACCCTTTCCTTTTCATCATCTGCTTATTGAAAATTTAGGTTCTAGCGTTAACCGCAGACCTCTATAGGGACGACCCCCCCCCGTCAAAGAATCTTCGGGTTCCGATGTACCCTGGGTGAGACGAGGCGAGGTGAACACCTTCCTGAAGTGCTTGTACCCCGTCGTCATCCAAAATCGAAGAGGTCGAATCGAAAAGTGATGATATCTTTCAGAATCAATATGAGTATTTATCATCCGATTTTCGTTTCCTTTTTTGCACTCTTATCAGAATAACAGGCTTTTTATCTCGTAACAGCATTTGCCACGCGCCCTGTGGAGCTTCTATTAGCTATAAGCTAGGCCCTAAAGCGATGACGGTGCCAAACCCCTTATTGAGCGTTTCAGAACCCAACCAATACTGCCTCAATCGCTCGCAACTGTGGCGTCGGGCTCCGTATGCGACCACACGTACTTTCTGTCCTCATGGCTTACACCTGGGCTTCTTCATGAGATTGACGCGTCAATATTTTTCAGAATGGGTGAAACTGAGTTTTGCGCCAACGCGAAACTATTAAAACTTCGATGTTTTCGGCTTTCAGTTGATTAGTGAAACCACGCTCGTTCCACCAAAACATTGTGTTCACTCGGCTTCGAATTATATACCAAAAAGTGCGATTAATTAAAGGCTTCGCGTGTCTTCGAGCCGATTTGATTTTGCAGCATTCTAGTCAAGACTGCTAAAGTGTAGAAGTTAACACAATCCAATAATCAAAATCATCATTGTGGCTCCTCTTCCGTTGTATACGCCACATACACATGCCTACATAAGTGCATGTTCCTCAAATTCTACGGTCACCTGAACGAATTTGCAAAATCGATTTTCATGCAATATTGGAGCACAATAAATCGGTTATTTTGATAAAGGTGAACAACGTGACGATTAAGTGGATGCCACACGTTCCTCCCCGGAGGTCGTTTCCCACTAAAAAAAATTATAGAACAACCACTTAAGAAACCGGAAGACAACTTTACGGTGCCGATCACAGTTTCCAATTAGGAACAAGCAGTCCTTCATATTTCACAAGCAAGCAGTTGGACGTAAAATATTGTCATTGCGAGTGAAATTCACATAGAGCGCTGGAATGCATTGTAGAGCAGGGTCGAAAGTAGCCCTTTCCATCGCGGATGATGCTGATATCTGTGATGTTAGGATGCCTCGCTCCAAAAAAGTCCATCAAACGATAATATTTCACTTAGCACGAAGGTGCGAAGTATGCGAAGTTCGATTATCGATTAGTGACTTTTTCGAAACCACGTGACATGATGGGCGCAAAAATCATTTGGAAAGGTAATCGTCGATAGTTGAGGAGTATCTCATAAGAAACTTGGGAAGGCCAAAATTTAACATGCGTTCCTTAGGGGATCCCTCAACCCATGCTGCAAAGTGTAAGCGGCGCGATTTTGTTGTGGCTCTATAATACTGATCACTTACAGTTACAGTATACAAGAGGTAATCCTGTGTGGCAATAGTTGATTGACCGCAATGAAAATAAGGCAAGGTAGACAGTATATGGCATCACGACTTCCCATTATTTATTTATTTATTTATTTATTTATTTACACTCTGTAGTGCTCCACAAAAGAGCATAACCACGAATTTGGAAACTTATTGGACATGTAAAGGAGAAGAATACTAATAGAATATAAGAAATAGTATGGTAAGCTATTCTACACGTACAAACCGCTTCGCACGCTGAAACTTAGAAATTGAGCATTAGAGTCGAGAAAAATTACTTTCCATTTTTTCAAAGCAGTAGTTCCAAAGACAATGATACGCTTGCTCCTAATAGGAGTTCCAAGTCCCGCTTGTTCCTATATGTTTAAGCGGCCATAGGTAATTTTACATCGCAGGTTTTTTTTAAATCACACTCTATTAAGGCTACTGTGTTCACTGCTACCTTTGCTAATTGAAATCGCTCTCTCTCTACATCTCTATATGACCTAAACCAGGTGAAACCGTGAAGGAAAGCAGTGACCTTGTATCAACAGAAGTACTTTGAAAGGTGTAAAGTGGCGACTTTGTAAGTACACGACAAATGAGTGGAACATGGTACAGTTTCTGTTTCACTACTGTATTTATGTTATATGTCACAATGTATTAGTTGGTTATATTAGCAGTGAGGTTAAGGAAGAGCTCTTCTTAAGGATAAATTCGGTTTCAACACAGACAATATGCACCAGCAAGACTGACGGTAGGACCGTTTACTGTAGTAACAGTAACTGAATATACCAAGGGCTAATATTAGCTGAAAGTAAGCAACAGAGTGAGGTTGAACATTAAGACACAGCCTCCGCCAGGAACGTTAGGGGCGGGAAAAGTTCGGAGGGCGGTTGGGTGGTGGTGATCCAGCCGTGGCGAAGCCCCCCCCTCGTTCACACAAAACAGCCGGTTCGTCGCGCACACTATTCCTCTCTACGTACAGCTATGTACTCGCTTACCATCCTACTACTTACTACTATAGTTCAATCAGGTCCTTATACCTTTTTCTATGTTTCTCTTCATCATTTAACCTTTTTACAAGATTATGTTAGTTTTAATTCCAGTAAACATTACTGAATTGTTGATGTGGAGAAAATTTGCCACAGCAATCTTTGCATCTTTTTAGGGCTTCAGAAAACACCACAAGTTGTATACAAACAATTCACTCCTGAAACATGTCGGGTCAATCCATGTCAAAATGACGGTAAATGTATTCCTGGAAAACTAAGCTGTCAATGCACACAAGGTTGGATGGGCAGATTTTGTCACAGTAGGTTTTTTCGGTCACTTTTTTTGTCTTTTCCCGCTTCATTTTTTTTTCTCTCCATTTCAACTAAGAATATTGCACACACTAATGTTTATCAAAATAGTATAAGATTTTTTTACTATTGTGGGATACCTTACGTGAATGTGCACGTGATTTGTGCATGGCTCAATCCATGCATAAATCTGATGGGCATAGATATGCCGTTCAATGTTAGTGAATGCTGCGTATTTCCTCCCATTGTCGTGAATCAAGTTTTACGGTTATCACCAAGATCAGATTCACGGGTTCTCTCCGCGCCACACAACAGAATATCGTGTTCCATAGTTTTGCAGCGCTGCTTACGATTGCGACGCATTAGGTTCGCAAAACAGGGTTTCTTGAGATCTCTCTGAAATGAACAACAACCGATCTACAAAACTTGCCCCCCCCCCCCTTTCAGACCTTCCATTCACCATCGCCAGTTACTTCATATATGCGTCACAAGTTTAGTGCTTGTACTTATCTTAAATATCTTGAACCTAATCCCTATCCAAGACCTTTGATTATGACCTCCGCTTTTTATTTTCAAATTTTTTTGTTTCAGGAAAATGCCGGAATATATACAAAAGCTGTGAAAGATGGGCAGCTGAAGATAAATGTCATACTGTGTTAACACAAACAAATTTCTTCGATGTAAACTGCGCTCTTGCTTGCAATTTGTGCAAACCCAATGCAGATTTTGGTATGTTACTGGTTACAATTTAAATATAAAAGCTTTCATGAAATTTACATCCGTAATATCTGTTCAGTGGAACCTGAGGTACCCCTTGCCCCAGCACTCGAGCCATTACAATTTTTCCTAGGAAAGTGGTACTCTCAGGTATGCGCCGTTTTGCATATTCAACATTTCTTTGTATCTCTCTTAACCAAAGGAGGTCATAAAGCAGTTTTCCGGCGGCAAAAGGACTACGATATCCAACAGATGTATACGCTAACGAGTATGAGGAACTTCTTGATGTGGCACCCGCAAGTGTTCCTATGTTTGGACCTCCATCGCTGAACTTGACGTTAGTCATCATTTATTTAAAAATAATTAGTGAACGTCATGCGTTGCAGAAAGTGTGCTTCATCGATTTCGATGGAGATGCAAGACTGGGCATGGGTTAGGTAATTTGATGTAAAAGTGGCCTCAAACCGGTATTTGGTGGTTGTAATTAGTTCTTATGGGTTGGAATGCCATCATCGTTTCTTTTTTCACAGGTTTCCGAGTTCCATCAAATCGATTTTGTCTGTCTAATATTTTTTCTATTCTGTGATAAACTACCTCAAACCAAATGAAAACAAAGTGAATGTTGTCGCATCAAATTATTCTCTGTTCCAGCGAATGGGAAAATAGGAATGATTATAAAGAAGATAGGGAGCTCCATGTGGGCGTGATAACATGGTAGGAGACCAGATGAAGAGTAGCTGCAGCCAGGTGACTACACAAAAATGTGGAATAGAGCAAAATACAGTACAATAAATGAACCGTGCACTAAATAGTGAATAGGAGGAAATCGAAGCGAATAGAAGGGAATAGGTACGAAGAGTAAGCATAATACATGTGAATTATTGGAATACTGATTTGCATTTCAATCCTTTACTCAGGTGCGCTCTTTGCCATGACCAAGCCGCATTAGAACGGGTGATGCAAAAAACCGCTCTGACGCACTCTAATATAGTAACGGGGTATACATAATACAGGAGGGAAAATAGCGACTAAGAAGAGGAAGGACATCCCGAGCTCAGCCCTGAAGCCGAGCACACCTCGCCATGAGTTGTAAGCGCTATCGCACCTATCGCGGTTTTGATTTACACTTCAGAGAAGAAAAACGAACGATACGCTCAAGGAAGCCGAAAACGAGGCTTCCTGAATACAGTCCTCGTACGAATAGTACAGCCTAGAATCGAGACTCCGTTTGGTGTCATCACTCGGACTTCAATGGTGTGTGCACTTATGGCAGGAAGTTCGCTTCGCGGCGCCATCAGCACGACTTGCCGAATCGATTGCCCTTGGGAGCCCGAGCTGCGTCACCTCCGCACTTCCACCCATGCCACACTGCCTCCTGCACCCATCCACCCTGCCTCCTCCTCCACTGCCACACTGCCTCGCTTGAAGGCTGCTATGCCCTGCCACTGGTATTCGCACCCGCCAAGCCGCTCGCCGCAAGCGGCCACGCGGTTTTCTGTCATAAGCGCAACCCGAATTTCAACGACATCGCCTGTTTCGTCCTGCTAGCGTTGACTCCATCATTAGAATTTCTGTCCTATCTTACCTTCTCATGATGGTTCGCAAGCTTCCTTCGCCACGTAAACGTCACGTTGGAATACGGTCCATCCAATGCCAGGAGTAACTTGGTTCTGTGGGTGCGGCTCGGTTGAGGTCGAGCGGGCCTATCGTCTCGAGGGTGCGCCGCGATGCCGCAAGTGTGCGGCCCAGACCACTACCCAATGGTCTACCTGCTCCAACAACGTAAGTGCCTATTTTGATTGATTTTCATCGCCGTGAAATCGGTACAACCGAGTAGGATTTAAGGATCTACGTTATCATCGTTGAGGGACATGTGTCTTTCCGCATCACAAAGGGACCTCTTGTTGACCATACCGTGGTCATTTCTTTGCATTGGTTCCGTTAAATTGTCGATTTTTTCTCCTAACTATCCATGCGTACGTCCATTACGATCACAGCATGGAATGCTGTTCTTGCCGCTGTTCCCCCGTATTGGTGTCCTTGAGTCAAACGTTGTAATCGTGAGAATCATGGAGTCAACATCCCGCAGTGGAAGACGACGAAGAGACCGGCGGAGGAGGAACGGCATGTTCCTGTGTGTAGCAATAAGTGAATCGCCTTTCTGGAAATAGAACTCGCCGGTTACCAACAACAACCAGTGCCTCCATGCGAACGGTTCTATCATGCTTATGGAGAACAGTGTATATTCGCTTCATTTCTCTGAAGAACGGAGCCATGTACACCGTGTTGTCATTCGATGCACACAATATTACGTAGTGGCTTGCTGAAGGCTCCGGAAGAGGTAATTTCGGCCGACTGTGGAATATGAAAGTCAAGGCACTAAAAAGCGCAACAGCAGAGAAAGAACTGGATGAAACGATTAAAAACGCGCGAAATATATTAGAACCTTCCTCTCACTCTTTACCTTTCGCCCCTCTGCGTCACTAGCCGCTGAGAGGTCGGTGCAGACTGCGAGGGGCTCTGCCAAACAGCCGCGAACGTTGTTCCGTCCTCGCAGCAACTCGGCCACTGAAGCATTGCAACTCGAACTGAGGTGCGATGAGACGCGCTTTTTGAAGCGAGTTCCGCCACAGATTATCTTTTCATAACTGGTATCTTCATTTACACGGAACATCGTTCCCACTTCCGCTTTTTTCTCAGCCCCGTTCCAGTGCCTCCAAGTTTTAGAGTGAGTACATTGTCCTTCCTGGCGAGAACAATCTCCCACAAATTTGTAAAAGTTCGTCAGAATTTCTACGCGATCACTACTCTATGACATTTCCTGCCACAGTTCCCACAGCTGTGTTAAGGATCGCGCTATTATTATTTTGGCCATTTCGTACGTCCTTGACTTTCTTGAGAGCAGTTGGTCAATTTTCCAGTTTCCTACATTTCCCGCCAGAACACCTTGCTTTTTTTGGTGGCTTCTTTGCTTGAACAGATGATGTTCATTTCCAACCTGGTATGTCATTGTGCTCAGAAAGCCATTCTAAGTGAATCTTGGCCGATTCTAAGGCACGCTGAACACTGAGAGCAAATTTCTCAAAACGCTGTTTTTTTTGGAAAAACTTTCTCGACATGTTCGCATGTCAACTAATTACGGTGGCGGAAAGTTTTTCACACAGAAGTAGCTGATCGTGCAAATGTTCACTACGAGCGATGCAGCTGTGAAGTTTGACGAAGATGGTCGTCGTCCGAGGTTCATTTGTTTCCGCTTTTTTTCTTCGGATGGTCTATCACGATTCGATACGTTTCAATTATCGCTAATACAAGAGCCCGAAGATGAGCGTGTGAAGACATCCTTTTCTCTAATTTTCTTACTAAAATTCGGCATTTGGACACGTGCTTGAGTGACTGCAGTAGTACTGGCGTCGATTGGCGCTATGACGTCGAGGCGATTCGTGCGTTGTGGATGAGTTCTTGGGTCATGAATTGACTGAGGTTTGGAGTCCTTGCCAGCCCATTTCCGTAACGGGTCTGCACTTCAAACGTGCTGCGAGACAGTCATAGGTCATGATGAGAAGTCCTCAGCTGGCGATCGTACGGTAATGACGACGACAAAGAGTTTTTTACTTTCTAGCAAAAGTAAGACCCTTCGATGAGGAAACTGGAAAGACCGCGGTTTTCGTTAAACTAAAGTTTCAGTTGAGCCTTACTGGAAGATGTGTCGGGAGAATGTGTATAGGACAGCCTCCGATTTATCTATTTGTACGTTACAGGCAGTGGTAGGGGTGGTTTAGAACGAACATGGAAACAACATTGAATATGAATGACGAGGTGTGAACAGTATCAGAAACGAGACGAAACGGTCAAAAAGATAAGAGATAAAATTCTCTACCCACTGTTGAGTTCGAAAGGTGACGCGGCAGTTCAGAAAAAGGTCTGCAAAAATGGGATAAAAAGTGACGACTGCTGAAAATAAAACGTTTTCTCCAAAGCTCGGAGCGTTCCTTCACGAGGAATTTCGCAACATATGGTATTCTTGATGGCAGCGATAGGGAGAAATCCGGGCGAACATTGAAAATATAGTGAATATGAAAGTCGAGGTGCTTAGTAATACGATGGTGAAGAAAAAACGGAAGGAAATAGCCAAAGACCCGAGAACTAGGACCCCTTCCCATCACTGATTCTCGACGCAGACGAGCTTTCCGTCAAAAGGCGGGCAGTCTGGACGAGTTTTCCATTGGCATGCCAAGTCATGAACATGGAGGGATGTTTGGGAACACGACAGTATTTATTTGCTAGAGTGAACTTCGAGCTAAAACTGAGAAAGCGCGCCGCGATGCCTTTGATCCAGCCGCATCTCCTTGGCCACTCTCACCGTAGCCACTCAGGAATCACGTCGCTTGGAGGCGGGGTCTGTCATTCAAAGGTGTCAGCTGTTAACCGTTACGGCGTCACCACAGCTCGGGACGCGCTTTCCGACGGGGATTTCGCCACAACTAAGCTGCTTAGGCCCATAGCTTACATGTAAGTGACTTCATTTAGGGATTTCCTAGGAATCACATTATCCCTGATGCTGTTTTTAGGCCTTTAACTACCATTTGTGTGACTCACTTTAGGAGTTCTCTTTAGCCACATTACCCCTATCACTGCCTTCAAGACACTCCTATTCCTACTCCACTAGAGGACACGCCCCTAACCGCAAGAACGATGCTGCCGGCACGGCAAGTTACGTCCCTTCTCCCCCCACCCTCCCCCAACTCTTTGAGCCACACTGACCCTAGAGCTATTCCTAGCTTAACTTGCACAATTAATTAATCCGCCGCAATTTTCGATCAACGAAAATCATAAGGTGATACCGGCTGAACTATACTGAGATACTGAGCCTTCATTCTATTCTAGGAGTACATCGTGGTATGATGTGGACACCAGAATCATGCATGGATTCGTGACGTTAAAGCCGAACTCGTTTCCACCCGAAGTTGCCATACTCAGCACAAGCAATGAAGGTTGGCTCACTCACCATTGTGCTCGCAAATTTTGTATCATTGTAATACTAATTCAATATGGGTTGTGTTGATGCTTCAGGTCTAAATATGATCGAGTTGGGAACATTGAAGCATCACGTGCTTACACTCAACATCTCGTACATGCAAGTTCATCCGACTATGGATAGCACCATTTTGCCGTTGGGGGTAGGTTCAGTCATATCCTTTACAGTCAAAGGCAGCGATAGAGGAAATTCGGACGATTCATGAACAAAATAGTGAATGTGAAAGTAGAGGTGTTTAGTAATACGATGGTGAAGAAAAAACGGAAGGAAATAGCCAAAGACCCGAGAAATAGGACCCCTTCCCACCATTGATCCTCTACGCGGACGAGCTTTCCGTCAAGAGGTGGGTAGTCAGGACGAGTTTCCCTTGACATGTTGCCAAGTCATAAACATGAAGGGATGTTAGAGAACACGGCAGTAGCTATTTTCCAGAGTGACCTTCGAACTAAAATGAGAAAGCGTTCCGCGGTACCTTCAACCCTGCCGCATCTCCTTAGCCACTCTCACCGTAGCCACTCGGGTAATACGTAGCCTGGAGGCGGGGCCATCTGAAGGCTTGAGCTGGCAACCGTTACGCCGTCTCTACAGCTCGGGGGCGCGCTTTTGGACAGGGGAATTCGCCATAAATAGGCTTCTTACGTTCCATGTTACTGATCTCTTTCAGGGATTTCTCATTAACCATATTACCCCTAATGCTGTCTCTAACATTAATTTCTCCGAATTTTGAACTCGACACACTCAAAGTAATTTGCTGACCCAATACCTTTGCTCGTAATTCATAATATGTGTAGGGCATATGTAAGGGGTATTTCATACAAACACGCGGTTGAAAAAAAAATCAAAAAAAAAAACTAGAAAAGGGCAAGTCTGGTCTCAAAACCTACATACAGTCTTCCTTATAAAAAGTCTAGAAGAGCAAAACACCGCAGAGGAGAGTCGAACAGCTTCTGATACGTTGGCAATGTATTGTTGAAGATTGTTAATATCACAAATTGAACCGTGCCGCCACCACCCCGGGGTATCGATTATGATCGCAGACCCAATGAAGATTTGCGACTTTTTTGACATTTTCCAGCTTGCCAACTATATAAACCGAATGCGACTACAGTAAGTGACACAGCACGAGTTCGTTCATGAATTTCTGACCCAACTGCTTAGTGATCTTAGCCAATAGAAGACCTTTACTGCAAGTTTTCCCTTTTCGACGTCGAAGATCATCCAATTGACTGATTCGGTCAATGCTGCCGAAAAAAAAAACAGAGATATCACGTTCCCCAGGGACCGGCAAAAAATGGAAGATTAATTTCATTTCGATTATTGTGAAGATCTAGGCTACAGAATTGCTTGATATGATCGTTGCCGTTAACTTTTTGGGGTGAAGCTTAGCTTAGTTGAAGATTTTTGCATCAAAGTGGTTTGTATGCTTCTAAATATGATTTAATTGCTTTTGAGCGTCCACAGCTTAACTTTGTTCACCTTGATTTGTTTGTCAAACGGCTTTTCTGTAATGAAAGAGCCCGATGGACAAAGGGACATCGTATTATCGAAATAATCACTTTTGCAAATATGTTGATTTTTAGAATTTTTCACTCCGTTTTTTATTAGGCAACTCGGCGATTCCGAAGAGTTGGTGCACTGCTTGAGATGACAGTCGCCAAACTATTCTCAAATAATAAGGTGAGTTCGATCAGGTACCGTACAAAGAGCCTGTAAATTCCAAAATTCCGACAGAGACTTCGCTGAAGCGTTTCGAACCGTGATGAACTTGTATGAAAAATAAATCAGCCCCAGAATGAACCCTTGAAAAACTAACTGGGTGCTGGTTTAGCTACTGTTACACCACCAATACAAAATAATGCGATTAGTTCAGTGTCTATTGAGTTTCTGGAGCGAATGCCATGAACATCTCAGATTCTTCATGTTGAAGGGATTACATGCAATGTTCTAGAGCGAGGGCTGTGGGGCAGAACGGGGGCGACCTCTGGCTCGGGATGTGCTGTAGGAAGGAAAACAGGATGGGTGTGTGGCAATTGATCGAATTTTCGCTTCGCGGCGCCGTCACTACGCTTGCCGCAGTCGTTTGGAACCGCTTAATCGCACTCAACGCGCCGCGGCGGCCACACGAAGATTGGACCAGTGGCCACACACCCTCGCGGCCCCACCCACGCTACCCATGTGGACGCTAAATTCAGAGTATGTATCTCCGCTTGACTATGATTTTCGCGTGCCTCTTTGGATGTAGCCCATATAAAACAGATACAGCATAACCGTATCGGAAAAAATCCGAATTTTTGTGGACGATTTCTCTAATTTTCAGAAAATGGAGGGGTTTTCACCACAGTCAATGTCACCGTTGATGATTTTGTAGCTGTGGTTTCCCCTGTAAAATAGAACCTCCAATGTAAAAATTTGTTTTTGTATTTAATGTTTAGGGGAAGGCAAAGGAAGATCTGGGAGCTGATACCGTGTTTTCGATTAAGATCGTCGTATTTTTGAACAAACAGTGCATCGCAGAGCCCTCAATTTTTATTTTCCAATGTAAACTATCTTGACCATGATCCCTTGCATCGTCAGATTCCGATCGATGCTAACCGCAATGTACAATGCAAGTCGTTTTATTACATGTTAGATACCAGCTTAGCTGACGCGCACCACTGAGCGCGCCACATGTGTAGTGCTAAACGGACTCATTTGAGATCGCGGTTGAGTGCTTTCTACAGTGCTGAAGTCATATCCCCCTTCAAAATGGCAAATTACGTTAAAATTGCTGAAAAATGTTGAATGCAGACGACAGATGTACTTCCAAGCCGTGTCGAGGCGAACCTTTTGGGAACTATGACCACCCTCAGCGCCCCGGTAAACTCTTCCGACGCCTTTTTCAATATTCGAGGTGTCCATATGAAAAAATCGTCAATTGATAAATATAGCATTGCTGCCTATACCGAGGAACCGTCCATGGAAAAATAAGTTTTCCTGTTATCCATATATTTATGTTGTATTTACCTAATGTGGGCCTCATGCAAATTTCATGCGAAAAAATGTGAATCCGACTGAGATGCAGCACCACAAATTTTCGGCCGATTGGGCAGGGCCTCCGAGCAAGTGCCCACACCATCGTCCGCTGCGGTCGGAGACGCATTGTAAGAAGAGAAAGTCACGTAAACAGTCCCACTATCCGATCCCAACAGCGGTAGGCGACGGGACGGGGCTTTCACTCGGAGACCCCGCCCATCCGGCCGAGAATTTGGGCAGCTGTATCTTAGCCGAATTCCACTTTTTCGCGTGAAACTTTGCATGCGGCCTTAATTAGGCAAATGCAACATAAATATATGGGTGACAGAGAAACTCATTCTTTCCTAGACGACTCCTCTAAGTATGATTAGCGACTAAAGAGTTTTTCTAGAGATCGCCTCAAAAGGGAATGTTCGTCGAAGAGTTCGGAAGTATGACCCCCGACGACTCATTATTACCCTGCTTCGATTCCCGTTACCTCCATCTATAAGAAGTGAAAATAGCTTACTGAAGTGCTGACTCTTGTTCCCCTTCAGAAAAATGTTTCATGGCTGGTTAGCACTTCATTCTGACGGCCAATGTGCTCTTTTCAGGTAGTACAATTCAAGAAAATGTTCAAAAAAGTGGCCGAATATCCGATCTGAAGACAAACTGCCCAGTCGAATCGCAACGCCCGGAGCATGCTGTACAATGCTTCGCTACACAGAGTGGAAATGCTAATCTGTTGTTTCATTTTGACCAATGCTCATTATGAAATGCCGCCTTAGGCTCCCATATCCGGTGCTATTGCTTATCATTAATGACTTTGACTTTCTAGATAAATAATACTTTTTGAGTTATTGTAGACCAGTCGCGTTGGCCGGCAGACGTCGGCCAACCCTCCTGGACTCGGATTGGCCGGCTTCGCCGGCCAATCCACGTAGGGGCGGCTTCGCCGCCCCGGCAGGGTGGCTTTGGGGCTTTCTGCTTTGTAGCGAGGAGCGACTCTCGGCTCGCCGCTAGCGCGGCGAGCCGACTTTCGCATGCGCGCTTCGCGCGCATTGCAGCAGGAATAGACCCTGTGTATAGGGAGCGCACATTGCAGCAGGGAACGGATAATATGCGGCTTGTATATATTGTGAGCAAACCTCCAACGATCATCGGCTTTAGTTGAAACTAAGAGACACCACACCCATCTGTAACCCCTTCCCCACTGAAGGCAAAACCCCTTTAAAGAAAGGCAGGATTCGATCTGAACACAAAAGTAGATTTGAAGCACTTAGTAGTACCAAAGTAAGGAAGATGGATCGAAACGGTCAAAAAATCCAAGAAAGAAGACCTCCTTCCCATCGTTGATCAAGTGTGTAAGGCACAATCGCAGAGGGGCGGCCACGCTAAAAGGAGCGGCAGCAGTTGGAGGTGTCTCATCGTGAGCGCTGAGGCGCTCCGTAGTAGTTGACTTTTGAGGATTAAAAGTTTGGAGAGGACGTGCATGTATCAGTTCTATAAGAAACATTGACCTTAACTGATTGCCGAGAGATACACCTGATAATAACACACCACTCCCTAATGGTAACCGAGAACAAACAGTCACTTTGTGAGTGTGGTACCAATATTGCAATTATGGCCGGGCTAGGCTTAGAACTTATGCATTCTATACACAGGGGGTTGACGTGTACAGAGTACATAAGTTTGGTGGGTTGACTCCTACCCAATCCTAACCTGCCCGACCTCCACACACTCGTACCCATTTTCGTCTGTTCCTATCCAGTTCTTACTCGCACGAGTAGCTCCATTCCTGACCTTCCCGATTTTCGGAACCCAAGCGAGGGTTTATAAACTTGAGCACCCATCGGTTCCGGCGCAGGTCCCGCCCGTAATGGACGGAGCTAGACTCAGGACTTATGTGCTCCGTACACATGGCCTCTACCCAATCGTAACCTGCCCGACTTCCACATGCCCGTACCTAACTTGCTTCTTGTGTGCTCCCAACACCTTGGTCAGTCTCTACCCAGTCCTCACACGCACTACCTCAACATACCCATTCCCGACCTTCCCGATTTTCGGAACCCAGGCGAGGACTAAATTTGAGCACCCATCGGTTTCAGCGCAGGTCCCGCCCATGGTGGGCGGAGCTAAGCTTGAAACTTATATGCTCCGTACACATGGCCTCTACCCAATCGTAACCTGCCCGACTTCCACATGCCCGTACCTAACTTGCTTCTTGTGTGCTCCCAACACCTTGGTCAGTCTCTACCCAGTCCTCACACGCACTACCTCAACATACCCATTCCCGACCTTCCCGATTTTCGGAACCCAGGCGAGGACTAAATTTGAGCACCCATCGGTTTCAGCGCAGGTCCCGCCCATGGTGGGCGGAGCTAAGCTTGAAACTTATATGCTCCGTACACATGACCCCTACCCAATCCTAACCTGCCTGACCTCCACAGGCCCGTGCCTTATCTGCTTGTTGTGTGCACCCTTCACTTTGGTCAGTCCCTCCCCAGTCCTTACATGCGCGACTTTAACAGACCCTTTCCTAACTTGTCCGATTTTCAGCACTTGAGCGAAGGCCTGAATTCCTTTATTCATTGATTTCGGCGCAAGCCCCCCCCCCCATGGTGGGCGGAGCTAGGCTTAGAACTTATATGCTCCGTACACTTATGTTTTCCTCTACGCTATCCTAACTTGCCCTACCTCTACAGGCCCGTTCCTAATTTGCTTCTTGTGTGCTCCCTACATTTTGGTCTGTCCCTGTCCAGTCCTTACTCGCACGACTTCAACAACCCTTTCCTAACTTGGCCGATTTCCAACACCTGAGCGAGGACCTAAATTCGTTTATTCATCGATTTCGGCGCAAGCCCAGCCCATGGTGGGCGGAGGTAGGCTTAGAACTTATGTGCTCCGTACACTTGTGTTTGCCCCTGCGCTATCCTAACTTGCCCTACCTCTACAGGCCCGTTCCTAATTTGCTTCTTGTGTGCTCCCTACATTTTGGTCTGTCCCTGTCCAGTCCTTACTCGCACGACTTCAACAACCCTTTCCTAACTTGGCCGATTTCCAACACCTGAGCGAGGACCTAAATTCGTTTATTCATCGATTTCGGCGCAAGCCCAGCCCATGGTGGGCGGAGGTAGGCTTAGAACTTATGTGCTCCGTACACTTGTGTTTGCCCCTGCGCTATCCTAACTTGCCCTACCTCTACAGGCCCGTTCTGCTCCTTGTGTGCTCCCTACAATTTGGTCACTCTCTACCCACTCCTTACTCGCACGACCTGAGCAGTCCCATTCCTGACCGTCCCGATTTTCGGAACCCAGGCGAGGACTTAAATTGGAGCACCCATCGGTTTCGGCGCAGGCCCCCCCATGGTGGGCGGAGTTAGGCTTAGAACCTATGTGCTCCATACACTTGGTCCCTACCCAATACTAACCTGCCCGACCTCCACAGCCCGTGCCTAATTTGCTTGTTGTGTGTTCCCTTTACTTTGGTCAGTCCCTCCCCAGTCCTTACATGCGCGACTTCAACGGACTCTTTCCTAACTTGGCCGATTTCCAACACCTGAGCGAGGACCTAAATTCGTTTATTCATCGATTTCGGCGCAAGACCCGCCCATGGTGGGCGGAGCTAGGCTTCGCTTAGGTCAGCCCCTAACCACTCCTTACTCGCGCGACCCTCCAGGATACAGTTGAGATGAGGCCCTACCGAGTCTTAACTTGCCCGATCCCTACAGGCCCACTCTTGATTTAGCCAATTTTTTGAACCATTTCTGCGCAAGCCCCGCTCACGGTGGGCGGAGCTAGGCTTAGTCCTTAATGAGCTCCGCACACTTTGGGCAACCCCTACCCATTCCCAACTTGCCCGACCTCTCCACGTTGCAATTGAGTTGAGAGTAGATTATGTGACAAAAAACGGACACATGCACACACACACACACACACACACAAACACACCATTCTGGTTTTAGCTTGCCTCTCATGTGCTCCGTACATTTTGGCTTACCCCAACCCATCCCTAACTTGCCCGACCTCTACAGGTCCATTCCTAGCCTGCCTGATTTTTGGAACCTGAGCGTGGACTTAAATTTGAACACCGGCAGTTTCTGCGCAAGCCCCGCTCACAGTGGGTGGAGCTAGGCTTAATTCTTATGTGCTCTGTGCGCTTAGGTCAGCATCTACCCAATTCTAACATGCCCGACCTTTCCAGACAGCAGTTCAGTTGAGAGATCATATCAATGAGATAGGGGTGTATGTGGTGCAGACAGGTTGTAAATGGTTGACGCTGGACTGTGGGAGTGACATGGGTACCCTCGGCGTATCCCTAGGTAATGCCTCCTTTCCTTACCGGCCCATCACAACACAGCTGCGTCGCCATTCGCCTTTCGAGGCTCCTTATCAGCCCTTATCAGTTGCTATCACATCCGTTCCCTCACCAATAATGTCCCCTTACCACCCCTACATTACCTTAAAAATTCAGGATCCCAGCTTTGCTGCTACGCGAGATATGAATTTCCCGCCATTCGCCTTTCGGGGCTCCTTATCAGCCCTTATCAGTTGCTATCACTTCCGTTCCTTCTCCATTAATGTCCCCTTTCCACCCCTATATTATCTTAAAAATTCAGGGTCCCAGCTTTGCTGCGACGCGAGGTATGAATTTCCCGCCATTCGCCTTTCGGGGCTCCTTATCAGCCCTTATCAGTGCTATCACTTCCGTTCCCTCACCATTGATGTCCCCTTAACACCCCTACATTACCTTAAAAATTCAGGATCCCAGCTTTGCTGCGACGCGAGATATTATGCGGTGAGCGGACAGACAGACAGACAGACACACAGACAGACAGACAGACAGACAGACAAACAAACACACCAAACTTCTGCTTTATATATAGAGTATGAGTATGATGATAAACATTACCCGAGTAACACGCTTCCGAAAATTGCATGTACAATTCATTCTTTTCAATGAATTCCGAGATTGAACAACCAGTTGCACAAATGATGCGGACTAGCAGTCACAGCACTGACTGCGTCATCAGGGGACAACGCAACACTTCAGGGTGGGGGTCGATAGGTCGAATTCCCGCGCGATCGCCCGCGGGGAGCAGCGCGGCAAGTACGAGTCGTTTGGGATTCCACTCAAGACGCAATGAACTGGTACCGTGAGGGACCTTCAGAGGTGGGCGAACTCCCGAAGCTTTCAACTTGCAATTTCTAAAGGTCCCTCACGGTACCAGCCCTCTATGTCTTGAGCGGAATTCTCAAAGCCTCGTACTGACAGCGCCGCGAGTGCGACGACGCAAGCGGCAATTCGACCTATCGACCCCCACCCAACACTTCAGAAGGGTTGTTCGTAGTCACAAGCCACCAACTCCATTTGTCCTTACCCATGTAACCTATGAGAAGGAACTCGGAACCGTGGTCAAGGAAGTCAGTGAATCGAGATTTTTCGAAGTAAACTTATATAGTAGCGTGTATGGCCGCCGTCAGATTTTGCGATTTTGCGGTGTCGCGGCACCGCACGCGAAGTTGCGGCATTGCACAATCTCAAGGTCGTAGTATCGCATGCGAAAGTGCGACGTCGCAATATCGCAAGATCGCGGTCTGACGGCGGCCTAAGTTTCCGCTCTAGATTGTGGTGGTCGAATGTTGAACAGTAACAAGCAACTAAGGAAGGATCCGAGGTGGCTGGTTACAATGAAATACATATCGTCCGACGCATTTTCGGACATTGACCTGAATTTGCCTGCCAAATTTGCGAAACAATTCTCTGAACGCTTTTACAAGGCCGCTTTGCAAACGTCGGCTCAAATGCGCTACAGGAGAATGGCCTGTCAGCAGCCCTAGAGTCAAGGAAATGTCACGCTACATAAGTTGAAACAATGATTGGGGTCCCTGTGGATCTCCAATTTTGCATTGCTGAACTTCTTCTGCTGACTACAAAAAATGCTTCTTTTCCGATATTACCGCATTTTGATGCTCCTTTCGGCGTAAGACATAATACGCTCAGCACTTTTTGCAACTTCCATGTCCGACCGATACCTTTCTGTGCCCTTGTATAGAAGCTTTTATGCTTCTATCATTTTATTCTGAAGTACCGCTCTTGCCCATAAAATGTTGAAGTTATATGGTTTAGAAGGATAAAGTACAATCAAATATGATATTTCCAAGATGTGCTCAGTCTACCACTTTTGATCATGCTTTATGTCAAAGTTAGCATCAGGATGCGGTGATATCAAAACGAAAGTCTTTTTTAAAAAGTAAAAGTTCTTCAACGAAATGCAAAAACTGTGTCCACATATGGATCCGAACCATTTTCTTCAGATTATGGAGCACGACACTTTTCTCTGCTCCAGGCGGCTGTTCTGACAATTCATTTTCTTGTGGTATATTTGAGCCAAGGTTCGTCGACAAAGGGCCTTGCCTCTGTTCCGAGGACTGTTTTGCAAATTTGAAAAGCAGGTTCGAGAACAGCATTCGAAAATACGTCGGAAGATAAGTATCCCATTAAGGACGGCCACTTGAACCTTGGTCCTTCCCTTGTAAATAAAAAATACCCGCTTTACCGTTGTATATGCGGGTGTTTGAGTGAGGATCAACAGAGACCAGGACAGAGACCAGGCAGATCATGCAACCACTCTGCTCAACATTTGTATCTGTTTGATAGCATCTTTCTTGATTATACTCAGGGCGTGATATAAGACCCCCTCCTTCTCCTCTCATTGTGTTTCCTACTGCATAACAAGAAAATGAACTTCCTTTCCAATACATTTTGGAATTGCGTGAAAATATATCCAGATCAGAACCAAGCTACTTTTTGGCCACATGCCATGTTTACAATCATTTTCAATCATTTGCTTACATTTATTTGCGCAACACTGCCAACAAGATAATACCCTGAGATAAAAAGTAGCATGTTGAGGTTGCTTATAAATACTTGTCCTTAATGGCCGCTTAAAGTAAGCATGAAGAAAGTCTCTTGTCAGTGATGGTGCATGAAAATACATAAAACCGCAGCAAAAAGGCTCAATCACATGATACAAACCTATTACATTGAAACGAAGCTTTGAAGCACGCGTCCAACGCGGTGCTGGTTCTCACATCTCGCAGCAACACACTGAAGGCAAGGCGACAACACAACCAAAATATGGGCGAATACAGAAGAGTTCGGAGAAAGTACACACAAACAATAGGGATACTATTTAGTAATTTCATGTGATCAATAAAGTGACCAGCCGCTGATGAGATTCACTCGCCTGCATCAACTCTGTCTTCTTTTCGATCTTTAAGCTGCTTACCCGTTTTCCTTTTGCAACCTTTTCTTCGCAGTAACGATGGTTCTTGAAGTATATCATTGCGGGCAATATTCCAAATGCGTACTGTAGCGTCTTGTGAGCAACTTGCCAGCATACTAAACATAGAAATTATGCTTGCTCATGAAGCATTCTATATCAGAAACCTACTTTGGATATTTTGGGTTCCAAGAGACGCCATTAACAACACGCCTGTGACCTCGTAATTTCAGGGCATGCTCGCTACTAGAGATCCTCCAAATCATTACTTTGTGATCTGAAAACATTCATAACTAAACTGCGAACCTATCGCTGCTTTCTACTTACCGATTACACCTGAAGCATTCAAAGTATACTGCAGCATCCAGTAAAAAATACCAACAACATATTGACAGGAAAAAGAATACTGCGAGCTTACAAAGTTTCTCATGTTTTAAATATGATTTTCAATCTTCTGACCGACAATGGCGAATGCGGGCAATGGGCATGCAAATTCACACCATAGCAATGATTTGCTCAGTGAGCACTTTTGGGACCAGTTGTGCGAAAATTGCCCGCGAGATATTGATTGTGCAGGGATATTTCCTCTTCATACACTGCTTTTTCGTAGGAAACTTTGGTCCGAGTACAACGTTATTATGTGGAGGAACGACAAAATAAGTTTACGTCAAGGATGCCAATTTCTTGTGCGCGCCAACACTTACATAGAGGAGCCTACCATTTCCACTTACTTTGTGTAGAGTTTTAATAAAAATCAACATGGCTAAGCACTGGAGCTGTCACCCTAAACTGAGAACTTTCGATGTCTTCTTAGACTTACCTTCAGTCCCTGTAGCAACATATCCATGACCTAAACCTCCAAAACCAGCATGAATGACGAGATTTGCTTGCTGAGCTCCATAAAAGTTTCTCACAAGCGTCTTCGACTGCAAGTCCCACATACGAAGATTACGCTGCGTTGTGGTGAGAACAAATCTACAAGTACATCATTGAGAAGTATATTGATGCTCAGATAAAACGAGCAAAGTATCCAATCACAGTCAATTTTAACCAAATGGTGACATACTTTTCACTGGGATGCACTCGGAACGAAATGATGGGGACTTCTTCCGTGAAAACAGTCTCATCGGTGCGATTATCGAACCGATACTTTCGCAATCTGAAAACGATGATTTTTGAGAGATTTCAAAACTAGCCATGTTTCTTCCAACCGCATATGACGGATACTAAACTAATATGAGGTGCTCAGTAGATATAAATTATGCTGGAACAATTTTCTGCAATTTGTCTTGCATTCAACCACAAAAAAAAAAACTTTGACACATGATATGTCCCTGAACTATGGCCCTTATATACCAACCATATCCACCTAGGTGTACCATTCAGTACCTAAAGGTGAAAGACAGGCGATTAGCATCCCAGCGAATTTCCGTAATGTGTGATACGATCGCGCAGGAGAATACATCACATCACGGAAAACTCAATTTTTTTTTCCGGTCTATAGATCAGAACAAAACGTTCTGCTCGAAAGGTGGCTGCGCGATGGGGCTTTGAAGGCACCGTGAGAGGGAGGGAGGGAGGGAGAAAGGGATGGAGGGAGGAAGGGAGAGAGGGAGGGGGGGGGGGGGAGGAGGGGGGCAGGGGAGGAAAGCATGCTCGAAGACACTGCCCAGCGCATTCGAGCTCAGGAGATAATGTGTGACGATAACCGCGTTGAAAAACGCGCCTTTGAAGCGCTATTGCAATTTTAGTGCGCTTCAACTCGAGCTGCACGCTTCGATAGCCGAGTTGCTTTTTGGCGACGTGCCGACGCCACTTTGCAATCGTCAAGGGGGGAATTCAATTTCATTCATAATTATATCAAACAAGTGAGACACGACAAACAGAAAAAGTGATACAATGAAAGGTCGAACAACTGAAAAAGTAAGAAAAGATTTTCATAATAAAAAAGAATGCAATGAATTCATACTAAACGTCTTGACAAGGCGTCGTCTGCGCAACTGCCGCAAATAAACAAAGTGCATACATTCGACGTAGGCCGAAATTGCCCCTGTTCTAATACTTGCAAGTTATTTCAGCCAGACCCCTATATTTATTTTTCAAAACTTACATAACAAGGCTTACGTAATGAAGGCTTCGATTTAAAACATCTACCTGTGATGGGTATCGGAAGCGAGAACTGTGACACTGTCACTCATTCCATAAACACCACGGATTCGATAACCTTCCCACAGTCCGAGTACATGCCCCTCAGATGATTGCTTAACGTCCTAAAAATTCCATTGTGTAATAAAAACGTATCAATACGTAGTAGAAATAGTTCAGCCGTAATAAAATACTTTTTTCAAATGAAACTTCATTTTAGATACCCCAAACAGTCCCGGGTAGAATGTTACTTCCCATACTGGAAGCATATCTTACAAGGAAGGCCCATAAGGTCATGGTGAGCTTTTTCAAAACGGTTTTTTGCATTTTATAGGGTCACATACATGAAGCAAAAAACCGGTCTCAAATTCGGCTAAATGGTTTTGGGGGGGGGGGTCAAAAAATGAGTGACAAAAGTTACTTGGAAAGAAGCAATTTTGACCAGTTTGTTGCAGTGCTTTCCAACTGTGACCTTCAGAATATGCATATCAGAAGACTCCCTTCGGACCTACGCTAAAACCAATGCGAACTGGATCCAAAATGTGGAGTCACCTTTGGTAACCAGTAAATGAGGCGTAGCAAACTCATAGCGGATGCTCAGGTCCTAACTTCCGGAGTGGTTGGATGGCCGAATGGATAACGGGACGGACTGGCATTGGCACGGTGGAGGGGCTGTTTGTGGTTCGAGTCCCGCCGCCCTTTTCGCTTTTGCATTTTCTTGATTTTTTTGTCCAGCACTAAACTATTTGCGCACATGCAAAATGACTGCAATTTTCGTTACTGGTGTACTAAAGTGACCTCATTTGCAAGCTTTCAGTGGTTGAAGTGTTTGGACCCTTCGGCGCCCCACCACGCGTCCAGGCGTTTTCCTGCGAAACTAGTGTGATATTCATGCTCAGGAAACTCAATTAGCCCTAGTTACAAAATACTATCCGAATTGAGATTTTGACCCAAACTCGAGACAGTGGGATGGTCATGGACACATAGTCACTGCTCTACTTGTACTAACGAACAAGTAGCAGCATTGCTTAAATTTAATGGAGCATGTGTAGAATCAACGAAATCCGAGTGAACTGCACCTAGCAACACCACGCGATGGCAAAAGATAGCAAATATTTCTTTATATCGGTTACCGACCTCCTTCCGTTGAGTGCTCTTTACTATGGCAGTAGTAGTACTGGTGGTCGCAAAATTTTCCGAGTTTAGGTCCAAATCACGATTAGGCTGAAAACTCGTTACCTAGGGTAGTTCGATCCCCTGAGCATGAATATCACACGCACTTTGCGGGAAAACGCCTAGTTCTCCTGTTATGAGCGTTGGCAGGTCCAAACCAATCATTCCCTCAGTACGCAAAAATACTGGAGATAGCGCTTCCCTGGCAGAATAAAAATTGATTCCACACATATCTTGCATGTATGGTCTTACATGAGCACAAAAGGATGAAAATTAGAAAAATGCAAAAATTTGTCCTCAGTGGGGATCGAACCATCAACTATTTTCTGGGCCCCCCAAAACCATTTAGCCAAATTTGAGACCGATTTTTTGCTTCGTGTATGTGACCCTATAAAATGCAAAAAACCGTTTTGAAAAAGCTCACCATGACCTCATGGGCCTTCCGTGTTAGTAGCTTCCGAGCAAGATGCATTTCCAAAGAATGCTTTAGATTCGTAATATACCATGAGTTGCACCCCAAAAATGCGAACAACTCGCTATTTTGAAAAATCAAACTTGAAACTCACACAAATTTGAAGATGGCCTCGTTCATCACCAACAATAAGGAAATAGTTAGGTGCATTGAAAAAGGCACATGTGGTGAAAAGCGAATTCGGCAAATTATTTATAGTACGCAGCATGCGCCCTTCCTTTGCAGCAAACACCATGATCTGTAGCATAGATAAAAAATACTGATTGAAACTCATGAGTGATACAATGGTACATTTCAAAACATTTTTGAGTACTCACATCAAATGGAGCTTGTTCTGAACAGGCAACGGCCAGTAAATTGCTATCATTACTCCAGCTTATACATGATACGACATCAGCATTATCATAACCCGAAAGAAGGTGGAGCAACTCCACTTTCTCACCACCAGGGATAACCTGAAATTCTTTTTACACATTTAGGAAAAATGGTGGAATCAAAGACCTATGAAGCGACTCAACATAAAACCCCAAACAGTGCTCTTAAATAGCGACGATTACTCTTTTTCATAGCTCTCGGTAGCCGTGCTCGCGGGGTGCTTAGTCTCGGTTCACTACAGGAACACGTCACGGCCAATAACCACATGTACATCAGCCGGCACACGCCAGCGTTGAGGGCATGACCACGAACTGCGTAATGCAGCTGCTTAGTGCTAAACGCGGTCTCAGTGAAAAACTAGCTTGCACTTTCCATTTCGTTTCCCTTCTCGCTAGCTAGTAAAGTTCAAAGGGCAAAGCATATTAAGGCTTACAGCAAATGTGCATCTGTGGCCTATGCCCAACATTCCGAGAGAGCAAGGATGAACAATGTCCTCCATGTGCTCCCGATGACAGGATAAGATAACAATGCAAAATTTGCTCATCAGATGCTTCTCATTTGCATGCACCACAAATACAGTGCTCTGCATAATTATACAGCCACCTATAAATTGTCCAAAAACTATGTTCGCAGAGTGATCCAAAAAAAGTTTCTAAGTGAAAGATGTAGCCAGTGTAGACGCGCATTCCCGCATCCATACCAAATTTTGGGAAAGAAACATAGAAGATGCTTCTTTTAATTTGTTTTGAAAATGGCGCTCATACCATCCTGCAAAATTATACAGCCACTGAACAGATTGACGCATTCGTAAACCGAGAAACAACGAAAAAGAGAAAAACGCTCATTTGCAGTCATTCGGTCCTCTATTGCTTCGAATAGCCACAAATTTTGATGATATAGGTCCATATAAAGATTTTCAGAATGTTTTTAGACCACATGCTGCCACGCGTCGATGACAACGTCTCTTTGATCTCCCTGACTCCTTCCAGTCGGTCTGAAGACTTCCCCCCCATGAAACTCCAGAAAATCTTCCATCAGATGAAGATCGGAGCAGTTCGTTATCCGGGTCAGAAGGTCCATTCGGTGACGCCTTCACCATGAAGAGTGTTCCTTTGACATGGGATGGTCCATTAACTTGCATCGAGACGCATGAAAAGAGAAGGGTACGGCGCACAAAGACTCGGTAATCGGATGGTTCATCCTCTCGAGATCCAAACAAAGATTCGAATGATTATTTGATCCCACACCATGACACCTCCTTCTTTGAAGTTCTTCTTGAAAACTGAAGTTTGTCATGCGTGCGATAGTGCCGGTAGCCGTCGGGGACGTCATAGCTGAACCCTTTCTTCATCAGACATAACAACCTGGAGAAAAAACAAAAGGGGAATTTGAGTACAAACTTGAGGGAATTTTCGGACAATTCGTCATGGTGTGAGATCAAATAATCATTCGAATTTTTGTTTCGTTTTCGAAAGGATGAACCATCCGATTACCGAGTCTTTGTGCGCCGTACCCTTCTCTTTTCATGCGTCTCGAAATCTTCACCAAAATCTTGTTTTCATGCAAGTTAATGGACCATCCCATGTCAAAGGTACACTCGTTCATGGTGAAGCCGTCACCTAATGGACCTTCTGACCCGGATGACGAACTGCTCCGATCTTAACCTGATGGGAGATTATCTGGGGTTTTATGGAGGAAAGAATTCAGATCGACTGGAAGGATTCAGGGAGTTTAAAGACGTTATCATCGAAGTGTGGCAGCATGTGGTCTAAAAACATCCTAAAAATCTCCATATGGACCTATATCATCAAAATTTGTGGCCATTCGAAGCAATAGAGGACCAAATGATCGCAAAATCAGCATTTTTCTCTTGTTCGTTGTTTCTCGGTTGACGAATGCGTCAATCTGTCCAGTGGCTGTATAATTTTGCAGAATGGTATAAGCGCCATTTTCAAAACGAATTAAGAGAAGCATCTTCTATGTTTCTTTCCTAAAATTTGGTATGGATGCGCGAATGCGCATCCATATTGGCTACATCTTTCACTCAGAGACTTTTTTGAATCACTCTGCGAGCAGAGTTTTTGGACAATTTATAAATGGCTGTATAATTATGCAGAGCACTGTAGTTTCTTAGAAGGAGAGAGGAATCAGATTAACTACTAATTCCTTAGGGTTCAGAAACATGGTGTGGAGTTCACATTATGCCAGGACCCCTGGTTCATCAAGGACTCCATGTTATACAGTGGCCCAATAATGGTTGAAGGAGAGATGACGCGCAAAAACTATTAGCTGTGGTATCTTTCGAATGGAAGCGTAACGATAAAGCAGAGCTCACTCGCCATTACAAACAAAAAGCGATACAATAGAAGGAGCAAGAAAAGATTTTGGTCATATTCACTTAGAAATCCGCGATCGCATAAATCATCGAGTATCCATTGGGTATGCCCCCGGTCACTGCTCCCTGCTGAAGCAGCCCCAAACAGCAACTAAATTCACACTAAAAAGCGTCATTTGGAAAGAAATACCTTGAAATTTCCCACTAATGAAGTGGTGTTTCGTTTCATGACCGATTACTACGCAGGCCGTTTCAGTCTCACAGTAACGACAGTAATAACAATGTACCAACGAAACAAAAATTAATAAACAATACAAAGTGATAACACAAGAGCAGCTAAAAACGAACAAACCGAGTGAATGAATATGCGTGTAGACTTCGAACAACTGGCTAAAAGGCTTCCATCGGGGGAAAACTCCACACACCAAACTTCAAATTTATGATCGTTCAGAGTCTGTAAATTGTAAGTTCGATCAGAAACAAAGTTGACGAGGTTGAAACCAGTGCCTGAGTATTGAGGTAGAAACGTGTGGAGTGCTTCTGGCAGCTGTGATCCACGAATACATCTGCAGCTTGCAGGCCTTCCGATGTTTCCCGGCTCATGTGGACGCGGCATCTCGAGACTTGCGTGGCATGCGCTGAAGTGCATTGAACTTAATCTAGAGAGGTAAACAAATACCAAAAAAAAAGGAACCTTGATTGAGCAACTGTTCAAGTCGAGCAGGTGGAAGTATAAAGGTAGCCGGCAAAACTTGTTGTACTTTCACAACTAGTCTTCGACGATCACTTTTCGATCTACAAGAGCAAATATATATTCGTAACGACTGCACGCTTAACAACATTAATATAAGATGACGTCGCGTATATCAAGACAAGTTCACGGCCGGATGGCATCAGAAAGCTCTATGCAGGTCAACGCGCCACGCGAATTGCCTCACCGCGCGCTACAAGTGCTTAGCTTGCTGCAAACTGGTACCAAATGGACCAATTTGCAACGAGACTAGCAAAAAACTTGTCGCGTGCAGTGAGGCCATTCATACTTCGCGGTGCCGGCGGCAGGGTGTGGCTGCGTGTCTCCGCGTCTCCGCCTAGGACAACCTGCCTCGTTGTCTGCGTCGTCTCTGTACCTCCCTCGTGTCTCTCCGCCTCGCTGCCTGTGAGCGCAGCCATGCCCTGCCGGCGCTTAGTATGAAACGGCCTAACCTAAGTCGCGTGGCTCAGTGACCAAATAGACCCTTCCAAAGCACACCATTTACAGCAAGACTTGCAACACCACATAACCCTGGTAATGCCACGAGGAAACACGACCCATGCATTGGGGAGAGGTAGCCAAGCCTGATGTGGCACTTCCCATGTAACCCATGTACTGCGGCTGCTCACTCCATTTGAGTTACCAGGTGTCCTTCTCAATTCGCAAAGTTAGTCGTTGTAAATACTATCATTCTCTTCTAGTTCACTTTACTTCTAGCTTGTTATTGATGATTCAGGTCTAACTATCTTAAACTAGTTTACCGGTGAATAGTGAAAATGCTAGGGGAATTTCCTTATATTTCCAAGATATCTTTATTGCAACATCAGCATGGTCTTATTGACGGCAAGACTCTTTGAAAGTGATTGAATCATATGCGTTTCACTCGATCTCACTCCCATTAGCAGGTCTGACCAACATTTGAGGTATGCAAAGCTTGTTGAATGCTGGTATGTTCAAAATCATTATCACGTCATTGTTTAATTTACGAGCCACCTGAGTCACGTCAAATGAACAGTGACAATAAAGCAAATGTGAAGTTCACATGATAGACGTGAACAGCTTCACGTTACCCCCACAAGACCAGTAAATTACCTGTTTCAACGAATTGTTGTAAGGACTTATGATAGTGCATGGGCTAGGATAAAATGGGCGAAGGATAAAATACGCATCACCGTCAGTGATAAAGGCGGGGAGCTTTTGTTCACATCACAGTCTTTAGATGAATACAGTGTACACGTGTTCAACACGCCCCCAACATTGAACAAGCAAATTTTCAAACACCCGAAGCTCGTATCCTTCTAGCTAAGGCAAATTTCCAATTCCTCCTCCCGAAGTATTTTTGAAAACCGTGAAGCATGATGTAGGGAACAGCCGTTGTACCTGTACTAAATCATACATTTGCCTGAATGATCACTAAGGCCGTTACTGACACGTTATTCATGTGAAGACATGCAACTGTTCAAACTTCAACAATATCCCATTTCTCACGACCGTAGCACCGAGTACTACTGTTTCAGCTTTTCGATGTATCGTTGGAAGTTTCACATTGGTCAGGCACATCTTCAAGATTAAGCACGTGTAGACTGTGATTAATTAAGGCGACTAGTTTAGAGAAGAATGCAGAAGTGATAAAGTGGAAAAAAGGAATAAAAATAAGGAAAGGAATATAAAAAAAACTGATTCAAGAGTGTCGACACCATGAAGAGCTTCTCCGCAAGCAACAGTTGTGACAGTTATACGGTGGGAATTCTAATGGTGCAATATTATCGCTTTTGGGCAGACTGACACACAAAACTCTTTTGCACGATATTTTCCATAGGCACGTACACAGACCACTCACAATCCCATAACATTTGCTCTCAGTCTTCCTATAGGTGATGGAGAATAGTCGCAAATGACAGGATGACACCTTTGATATCCAGCTCTAATCTCACTTTCCCAGTAGCTCAGGCAACTAATAGTGGAACAATCTTTGAATTTTTCACAGTCTGAGACTCTAACTAAAAAATAGCGAAGGCGACCGGGTAAAATAGCTTGCGGCAACTGCTGCGCATAAGTATATAGGGAAGGGAGCCCAGCGCAACACGCTCTGTCGTATTTGCCTTGGCCATGCACCTTAGACAAAGTTCCGTAAGAACCGTGTGGAAGACCAAGAGCGTTAGTGGAATACAATCTAACAACGTACCTGAAACGCGCTGTTTCTGGAACTTGCGCTAATTGATTTTTATCCATAAAAAGCATTCGAATCATGCTGGCTCGTTTATCACGCACTGCTGTTGTGTTCGGAAACTCTTCACGGAGCAATCGTAGGGCCATAGATATCTTAAGAAGAGAGCGATCATACTCAAGAATTAAAGTTTAGCAGGTTTACAATTCCCATATCAAAACGTTTTCGAGAATGAGTGGTGCCTGCCTCCTCCAACAGATCTTCTAATCATGAAAGCAGCTTGCTATTACCCTTGCCTTGGCAGATCTTCCATACCATTACTAAGCTTTGTCATAGCAGATCTACCGAGAAAATCTCAGACTATTTTTTGGAATGACTCATTCCTGGTAAACTGAGTCCAATCTACACATAGTTCTGCCCAAAACCACGAGTTTAAGGAGTACGTAATTGGAAGCTGTCGCGACTCATATGACCGCTGTCTATCCCTTCTTAATACAGCGACGATGAAAGGCATCTCACTTCTCGATGGTCTTTTTATTCCGTTCCTTCCTGTGAAGAAAATCCAAAACAAAACAGAAAACCTGAGCGGAAATTGCTTACCAGCACTAACCTCTGCTCTTACACTTTCTAGAGAAGTAATCACAAGATAATCAAGCCAATCTCTACTCAGAACTTCATTATTATTTCAAAAAATTGACCAAAGTATCCTTCGTGCTGCCTTTAACTTTTCACAATAGAATCTCAGTAGCAGCACACGAGAGTCGATAAACAAGGAGAGCGATCTCAGAGAATAAATACCGACACCACTCACATTTTCAGAATACAGTAGATCATAGAATTTCTCCTCTAGTATGATGAGTTTGGCAGCCTGTAGTTGTAGAGGCTTGAGGTTGGCATAGCACTTGTCCAAAACTGCAGTGGCCTCATCCCACTTCCCTAAATTACCTGGTGCATATTACATGAAACTGTATTTCCACATATCTCGAAATTTCATCCACATAGAAGGATTAGAGGTACACCTGAGCTTCAGCGGTGTGGTTACCATGAGTTCGAGAGGGCGTGGCGCCGTGATGGCGCGCCGTGGCGGCGCCGTCCGCTGGATGCTCGCTGGAAGGAGGGGCTTTGTCTAATCGCCATTGGTAGTTGAGCGCTGGGAGATGGTTTCGCCTCGCCTCCTTACATGCAAAAGGGCGGAGAAGGCACGCGCCCACCGCTTGACTACCAATGACAATCAAACCGAGCCCCTACTTCCAGCGAGCGCGGGATGTGACTTAAAACATCACTTCTATGTCATCCCACATAATGAATCTATATGGAGCATCACCCCAGTGATACGCTGCTCCTTGAAAACAAAGGCTACAGTGTAAACCTGAGTGGAGAGTATGAATTAAGCTTGTGGGCACCTTACCCATCACGCGCATCATTTAGGATCATAACGTGCCAGGGGGCAACGTCCCTCTTCCAAAATTTCAAGCGGTGGAAGGCCACTGTGTGTCTTCCATCCTAAGATTTTTCATGAAAAAGGAGAAATACTTTGCAAAGGACTGTGACCGAGGTTGAGTGCTTTCACCACGAGATGTGCGTTCACTGCACCGAAATGATTACGAGACCACGAAAAAGGTTTCGGTTTTCTAACGTAGGCGAACATATGTATCACCTCTATTGCTCAAAGGACACACATTTTTGCAGTCTAATAATTATGAAGGCGGCTGTTTACGCATCAGCACCATTCGTTACAAAAAAAAAAAACTAGCTGAAGAAGCGCCGTGAAAAAAATTAGACACCAGCTTTGCCATGGTTCCGGGATCGGTTTTCTCAATCAAATACAAGATATTCATTGATACATGGGAGTAGCGAATGCAGTACCGAACCGATAATCCGCAAAACCTACAGAATTCGACAGCTAACGACTGCATATACTGGGAGTAACAGAATTTCGATTGAGGCTTAATAACCTAATAACCATTGTAATAAGACAGTCTTGTATTCCGCAATAAACATGGAAGAGGAGTTGTATTCGCACTAGGCTGAGCAGCCAATGCCTTTACCGCATACTAGATGAGGATATAAGTAAGAGCTTAACTAATTGAGATGTGGAGCAGCGCAATGAAAACCGAGAGGATCGAATGGTTAGCCCTTACTAGCTATCAGAATATGTGCGGTTTCCGATATTCGACCATATCTTTAGTCGATGTTTACATATCTCAAACAAATCTTATTTGATTTGATCATCTCGTTCAAATTTTTATTGTTATTTGTATGCGTGTAACTCAGTGACACATAGTATCCCAGCTGGACACATTTGATTATAGGGATATATTTTGTTTATGGATACATAATTAGGATATGTATTGTATTTTGACGCGCTTGGACAGAGCGAAGGAGAGTTATGGTCAAAAATCAGAAGCTCTATATATTTTTGATCGCTACTATATGCCAACGGTGCACCTTCAGGCTCGGCAGAAGGCATAGATGTTGATGGTAGAAGAAAAGTTAACTTTGAAAAAGGGCTATGTAAAATGTGAACCGCGGCAGCAGCGCCGAAATAATGCAACGGAAAAATTCAGATGGCAGGAAAATCGCACACAAATCGATCATTTTAGTGATATGAGGCGATATTTTCCGAGTAGAGCCTAATCTGAGTACTACTTACATTGTTCCACTGACACTTGCTCCAAACTATTACCTCCGTCATGAAATTCATTTCCAAAATAAAACCTTGATAAATAGCTTCACGCAGTTGTCGTGCATTCGCATTTTCGACTTTGCATCCACTTTCTTCTGTGAGGACATCTAGTGATTCCCTGTAACGCTTTTCATTGAAAATTTCAGGACTGTAAAGACAAACCACACCACAAACACCAAAAAAAAATTGGTCCAAAAGTGAACAGGGCAAAAAAGAACTTATCATTGCTAGCGACTACTCACAACACTCACGCTGTAAAATGTGAGCTATTCATACACACATAAGAGCTATAGCAAGAAAATCTCACTTCAATCCTAAATCTCGAAGATACTGAGCGATAATTCGAACAGTGTTACGTTGTTTCGATGTTAATTTCGGTGATGGTTTACACCCAAGTAAACTGGGAGTTTTGAACGCAAGATTACCATTAGAAGTCACGTTATTGAGATCCTGTAAATAATCACTAGCCAGCTCAATGAAGCAATCGCAATCGTCATATCCGAAAGGGATTAAAGAAAGGAAAAAAGAGCAACTAGGAAAAGAAAAACAAACACTGAACAATCAAAAATCACCTTAAGTGAACACTGCTTCAATCGTTGAGCAACCGAACGACTTCCCGAATAGTGGGGAGTATAATCGACATTCATCCTGAAAACCAACAATTCGACCGGTTCATACAGAAAAACGACATGATGTACTCATTTAAACTGAAATAAGATTAGTATAAACATGCTGCCCTCAGCGGCGGCAGAACGTGGGTGCGTTCACAGGCAGCGAGGCAGAGTGGCAGGAGATGCACAGAAGACGCAGACAACGAGGTAGGGTGGCGCAGGCAGAAGCGCTGAGACACGCTGCCGCGCCCTGCCGCCGGCAACGCAGAGCGTGAACGAGGCCTAACATTTTCGCATCAATTTTCAATTTTCACACAGCTTCCATGTCGATCCTCGATACTTTTTTGACGCCACCATGAAGAAAATAACGGCATAAACTGAGATCCGAAAAGAGACGGCGTCGCATTTCAGCATTTCCACTCAGCACTGGAGTAACGAGACATGAACCTTTTAGTGCTGACTTCTTACTACTTGAATCATCTACGAGTAGAAGAAATTCTCGAGCGCTTCCTCAGTGCATCGACTACACGAAGCAGAATGGCATGAGCTTACTGATCAATCACTGAGCCAAAGTCGCAGGTGAAAATTCGTGTGGAACGTGCTCCTCAGCGAAGATGCTAACGTACTTACTCGAGAACTATGCTCAAGATAAATCTACGAAACTTAGTAACGTTATCGAGAATGCTTCAGTTTTTATGGTAGGCTGGTGTATGATTTCGCAACATTCTCAAAAAGATCGGTGGACCAAGCGATTGCGGGATTGGGCGGGAGAAAGCTGCATATCGATTGGGCGAACAGCGTATCACAGCCATTGCGCGTGGCTACGCAACTTTTAAAGAAGGGCTACTCATTTTTTAAATTCCGCCACTCCTGTTCTTTATAGTTCTTTTGCTTTCGATGTTTTGCTTCAGGATATAAAGATTGGCCACGTTCAATGATTCAGCGTTCTTTTCTGTCGACGCCATGTTATTCAAGAAGCTCAAGGTAGACGGTTCGTTGTTGTGGTATGTCGGATTGTTCACGTTCTATGTATGATCATTTGTGCCTCCAACTATGGGTATCCCTATGTATGATCATTTGTGCCTCCAACTATGGGTATCCCTTCAAATTTACTCCTTCGGGTGCTATGGGAGTTAGGGGGGGGGGGGGGGCAGTGCACTGTGCTCTGCGTCTCTAACGCTATGGTGGAGCGCAGAGAAGCCATAGCGCTAGCTGAATCGGGTTCGAATTCTGCATCGAAACGATTCTGATGAAGCAAATTCGTGCTTTTTCTTTCATCCTATGTTAGCCTGAGCCTTGGGAAAGAAGATTCCTTTTCCTTAGGCTTAGGCAAATACGCGTAAGTGGTTATTTAATCTAGTGAAGCGAATTTTTCGTAATATACTAATGGCAGAATAATTCAATCGTTTTCTCAGTTAGTTAGCTGTATCTAGGCATAAAATAACCTTGAGAGTGCCTAAAAGCGGAAATTGGGTGCAACTTTTGCTTTTGTCGAGTGGCCCCCCTAACTCCCATAGCACCCTCCTTCGGACCCTTTTTTTAAACGCAGCGGTGATTTATGCGTATTGTTCCGGTACAACGTCAAACAGCAAAAAGAAGTTCTTCCTTGTGCTCAAAACCAGATGAGCAATACCAGCAAAGAACACACTTTTGACAAATTCACGTGGACTAACGTGAACTACTCAGATCAACGAATGCAAACAAAGAAACATGAGGGTGAGAATGGTCAAGACCCTACACACCCGGAGGCCCAAAAGAACACAATGAACGAGCCATCCAAATGACCATAAGCAATAAACTGAATCCACCTTCAACGAGTCGACTGACGTAAGGCCAACCGTCAAGAACGTCAAAAAAAGTACACTCGTACGTGACGGAGATAAAGTTACTTGACTAAATCACTGAGTCCTAACACAAAATCTGAAAAGGACCAAAAGGGGCCATGTTCAGAGAAGCACTGGAAACTGAGAAACGGTAAACAACAAACAATACAGAAAGTTAAAAAGCAGAAGTGTCATAGCCGTGCCGTGGACCACGTGTTGCGGCGTGTGTTTACCAATCGATGCGTATCTTACCCTGTCGCCTTAAAGACAAGTCTAATCGCACAAACGATATGTATTGTTTCCCTTCCGCCTGTTCAATCGATCGCCTAATCGATAAAAGGCTTCCGCCAGATCACCTGAATCGCGAACACTGAACAATATCCTACCGACCTCATATATACCACAGCGTAGAGAACAACGTTCTCGTACTTTTGTGCTGACTAACGCTGTTGTATTTCCCAGCACAAGCCTTGAGGGCAAGGTAGGGTCAACCATTATTTAATTGATGCAAATACGAAGCTTCCTTCTTGTGTAATGATTGCTTCGACCCACGGAGCTCCAACCGCCTAGCCTTAGGCAAAAACCGACGGCAGGCTGACAGTATTATTCCAGCTTATTCGTTCGCTTACTTTTGAGCACTTTTCCATATAATGGTATCACATTCAGGACTGAAGTTTCACTTTTGGCAATCTATTTCCTCTGAGGGACTGTTTCACTTGGTTTTCAACAGGTGTACACCGGTTATCGTAATGCCTCGGAAGTGGCGCATAATCCCGTCCGAGCATAGTGTCAAAATCACCATATGATAAAATTAACCGCAACTAAGTTGGGTAACGGACATTCTTGCAAATGTGATCCCATCGAACACGGCTCGGAGTCATGGTTAAACATTCCCAAGCAAAACTATGTACACATGAATTCTGGTGTCAACACGGTGATCGCTTGCGTTCACTAGATTGGGCCAGCCCATTTAATTCCAAACTCTTCAGAAAAACTCAGAATAAAACAGGAGGCGGTGCTAGCAATCAGGCAAATCAACGGCTAGACCTGTGCTTCTCCTGAGCCTACGGGAAGGAGCTTTGGTGTGACTAAAACAATTTCATTCTAGGCGAGAAAAGGGCTTCGCACTATTTCAGAGGTAGTCAATCACCCCAAGACTTTCCCCACCTTTCTGCCGCTGTTGTTCCCCTACATTTTCGGCCAATGCACTCAAATTCTCATTCCAGCACATACCAACGGGCCAATAAAGGAGAGAATGGGACAGGCTAATAAAGAAGAGGGGGACAATGTGGAAAAAGGACTGTGAACCAGAGTGCGTGGATTCAGCTTCTGCCTAAGATGAAAAGAAGCTCTGTGGTAAATGGACTATGGCTTCCCCATAATGAAATAATGCAGGCAAATTCTCTATGTCACATATACTTTGATATCTCAACACTGGCTGCTGTTGAGAAGCCCTTGAACACTTTAGGTGAAAAAACAAAAATACAGGAAAGGTTAGCAATACGAGTTTGCTGAAAAGAAAGGATTTTAACGGGAAGTAAATGACTACAAAGCGAGCAACGATGACAGCACCTGTTACAGTGTGAACGAACGGAACGAACCTGGCTCGCTTGGCGGCTGGACCAGCGGCTTGAGGCGATGTGGGGCGTTCCACTGCCCGCTGCACCTTGGAAGATGGCACCTACAATGAGCAAGTCAGTATTCAGCTGAAAATATTCGAGTTCACAACGTTAAGACGCACACAAAGGAAACCGCGAGCAGTGGATGGTGACCAGCAAAAGAACGACAGTTCTCGTGCCAAAGGGTATTAGAGAATCGAGGTAAATGCAGTAGAGTACATCCAGACGAAGAGAAGGAGTGAAAAGTGCGCAAATGTTGGCGAGCGAACGATCAACAGACAAGCCTTGCTCTGCGATAACTAGTACTTCCTTCCTCTGCGTCTCCTCTGCGAGGTCAGACACCAGACGGATGAGTACACCGCGCTCGGCCATGTGAGCGCATGGTTGGCCAGTCACGAAACAACTACTCAGCTGCTAGTTGGGGTATTTTCTACTTGGCAAGTGAATACTCACAACAGAAGCACCTTGTGAGGTGCAGAAGTACCTCGTGACGTAGCAATGAAAATGACAAGGTATGTGAAGAATTTAATGTAGAAGGATATAAGAAATATAAAAAAAATTGTTCGTTTCGCCTCTACCTTGCACGAACTACTGCTGATGTCAGTCCCTGTACTGCACCATGATTATTCCTAGAAAAGTCACTGCTACGTTATGAGGACAAACGAGGAAGAGCAGCTGTTTTTGCACAATCGCCGACTACAACCCAATCCACACTTTTCATAAAATGGATTTGAAAGATGCCATAGCTAGGAGCAGTAGGGGTTATGACACAGCGCAACCGAGCTGAACTGCTTAGCAATACTTTTCCGTTTGCCGGAGAAACATAGCAGAAGACGCTGTCTCAAAATTTCTGTTGTTCGCTTGGCAGGCGATCTGGAAACCTCAAACGGAACTGAAGTTGACGGTAAAATTTCGCTCTTGTGGGGAAAATTTGTTTGGCTGACCAGCTACCTATACAAAAAGCTCGGCATACTAGGACTTTGTACTCCACGTGATTCCTTTGTTGAGTGAGAATGCGCTCTTACAGAGATCCCGTACATTCTAATTAAACACGCTCAAACAGCAGGGTACCGTTTATTTCATCGAAAAGTACCTATTGCTTCAAGGATACAAGACTTAGTTCAGTCGCGGATTTTCTTACTACTAAGGCATGTACTACTAAGGCATGTTGCTGTGTCGTTTGTGAAAGCCACGGTCATATGATGTAAATTCAGTTCCTTTATTATGTCTTATTAAGTGATTATAGCTCACTGCAAATCCGAAACGAAGTCGAGTTTGCAGGGTCACGCGCAAACGCGCCCTTTTCGAGGTGATATTTAAGGCTGCAGAATCAGACTTTATTTTACGACGTCGCACTTTCGCACGCGATACAATGACCTTGAAATTGTGCAATGCCGCAACTTCGCGTGCGGAGTCGCGACACCGCAAAATCGCAAAATCTGACAGCGGCCTAAGAAACGCCTCGTTTATTTCGAAAACGTCAGCACAGCACTCGAATACTCTGTGATACGAAGAAATACATGGTCCATGGCATTAAAGGTAATTTAATCTGATTTTTCAATTCATGAAGACCTCGCCAATACGAGGGGCGTTGTCCCAGGAGTCGCCATTCTAATGACAATTTTGTTATGAATAGCTTTGCAAACGGGTTATCCTACACTCGCTAAGTCCCACTGTCCCGAGATACCCATGGCGCTACACCGAGAGCTCAGGCAGTTCCTCAGTGTGGAGCGCGCATTGATGGGGTTCCTCAATGTACATATCTCCTACTCGCCTTCAGAAAAAGCGAGGATTTCCCCATGGGCCCTCGTTTCTGGGAGGGGGAAGGTGGACTGATGTATACATAGTTGAAGGCTTCAGTGTGTCTACAACCGCAGCGAAGACATTCATCAGTCCTATTTGCTCATTGCTGTGCAGTTTCACTCAGTAACCTCTGCACAGGAGCACCTGAACACCGCCCAGCCGATCGATTTAGAAGTTGCAACACCTTTAAGTGAGCAAATCTTTATATTCATTACCTAGCCCGAATAAAATCTAAGTCATAAGTACTCAAGCACTACGACAAGCGCAAAAGGTATAGCGTGTAATTAAAAAAGCAGCAACTAAAAAAATTTATGAAACTCGAAAAAGCAATAATAATGATGAAGCGATTTATTTCTACAAAACAGTAATACTGTTGAGCTCAGCACTCAAAAACTTAGTCCAACGATATAAAGTAAATTCAGTCCAACGTTGTAAGAATACAGAGAGTAGTCCACCCCACGCTTGCCAAGGAAATTTCGAGAAAAATCCAGTTCACTATAGCTGGCAGGGAAAATAGGGTCAAAAAGTACCATACAAATACATCTACAAACACCTTACAATAATAAGGTTGAGTGCATGAAATGCTGAAGCAAGCCAAATTCAGGAGATTGGCTGTGTCTCTCAGAAATTCGCCACAAACCACGATTTCGGACACCTTGAACGATGGTCCGACGTTCAGAAGATTACTTTGAGCTAACTAACGTGACTAACAATATTAAAGCTATAATTCGCAGTCCAATGCATCAGAGAGACTGAGGTATTGAGAAATAAGCCCTCAACGAGTCACGAGCACCATCATTATTTTGCTGTACGCAAATGCACAACAACCTGCACGTGAAATTAAAAGCCGCCCCGTTTCGATACAGATCCCTTGACAACCGTCTATTATAGAGCTTTGACCATAGCAATGTACAACACGCCAATCGGAAAAAAGAACCCATTTCCTCATAAACTTAACCTCCACGCAAATTCGTTGTTCACACTGACAACATCCTTTTGCATTTTATCAGTTGTGAAAGTCCACACCGCTGCTAATGTAGTTGGGCAATTCATTGTCGCGCTATCGTCTCTCACTAGAAACCGTTACAATCATAGTTTGTACACCCAAGTGTATATTTACCTAAGCCTTACTTTAGAGAGGTGAGGACGTCCCCCTAAACTAAGACTCAGGCGAGAAACCTAGGCAATAATAGCGCCGAACCCCCAGCTACATTAACACCCACTGCTGCTGCTACCATGTCTTCCGCTTCACTAGTTTTGGTAAGACGTTAAGACGCAAACACACAAGACGGATTCCGGAGGCCGTAAATTTATTACCATCGCAACCCTGTTTAAAGGATGCAAACGCGTCCTTTAAAGAGGCGAGCGTCCTTTGAAGAGCTTGATACTAGAAAATTCGAAAAGGTGTTAGCGTTCAGCTTTGTATTTTAAAACCGAACACTGAATGAATTGATAAGACTGACCTTTCACGTGATACAACTGAACGGTAAGGAGTGAGTGGGATCGATAATCAAGCGGAAATCAGCTGTTGCGAGTCACCGCCAAAGGCCTGTAGAGGTCTGCAGATCCTATGGAGACTTGGGTTTTTAACATTTCCCAGTCCAGCAATTAAAATAATTCAGTGAAACTGCAGTAGATAGGACAAAGGAGTTTGCTCATGAATTTCCAACGTCCTTGCCTACTAATGTAGCCCATTTGAAGACCACTTGCAGTTATCACGTTGACGATCAATATCACCCATGAACCGATCATTCGGTCAGTGCCATGCCAGAAAAACAAATTTCAGGTTCTTAAGGGACCGGCAAAAAAACTGGGTAATTACTAAGAACACTTTGACACAAGAGCTTTATTGTTCAATCGGTAAAACGCACTCGAGTTGCAATAAAAAAAATCTACAAGAGTGAAGTGAAGTAAGGTGATAAAAATTGGGCGATTTTATTGCGGACTATATACACATGAAAACGAATACCAAGACACTGAATAAAGTTGCAACCATAAAATATCACAAAGGGACCGATTGGAATCTACTGAGCATGCACGAATCACAAGTAGATTTTCCAGTTTAGTGAGAAGTTTAAATATGAGTCCGGGTAAAGAAAGACACCTGAGAAAATCAATTCAAAATGCACAGTCGTGAGGTAAGTAATACTCTACTGCTCTATCTCTCTATCTCTATCTTTTATCATCTCGCGCAACTCATTCTTCATATTAGTGATTTCAGAATCCTTCTGGAATTTCTACAATTATTTCTGAAAACCCAAAATTCTTTCGAAAGTTCTAATCCGTTTTATTTCTTACCCGTTGGGCTGGCGCACACTACTGCGCGCATCACACATGGAAAGATGCTAATTGGTTCGCAAACGGTTCGCAGAAACAGGGGATTCGCAAAAACGGAAAAAGGAAACAAAACCCTCCCGTCAATCTCGTCCTTCCGCAACAGCCCATATCGATCAAGTTTATTCGGCATGCTTCCATGTGTAACGCGCCAGTAGTGTGCGCCAGCCCAACTGGTATGTAAAATTCAGGAATCGTCTTTGCTGCGACGCGAGATAACAATTTCTCGCCATTCACCTTTGGAGGCTCCTTATCAGCCCTTGTCAGTTGCTATCACTTCTGTTCCCTCACCATTGATGTCCCCTTACCACCCCTCATATCATTTCGATAATTCAGAGTTCCGGCTCTACTGCGACGCGAGATATGAGTTTCGTGACAGACGGGCGTACAAAGGGACGGACATACAGACGAAGCGTTTTATATATAGTAGAGATTATATCCTTTTATGAGATGCCCCCTCCCCCCTCAACCAACCATTTTGTTTAAAATGTATACAACATACCGCATCTGAAGCCATTTGCCTGGTGTTCAACTGATCATCTTTCAAGGCAATCGTATCTTGCAAACACTTTATTGTTCTCTGAAGTGAACAGGTGATAAGAAAAGTTCACATACCAAGTACGCAAAGTGTACCAAACCTGTTTAGACTCTAGGGTCTGGTCCTTCAGTGTCAGCCGTCTCTGAAAGTAGATATATGGACAAGACAAGTTAGCGTTAACAAGCCACTTAGGGTACCACAAATTACCTTGAGTGATTCTACTAATTCATCCTTGTCCTTCAACTCTCCTTCTAGCTGAAGAATTTTTGCCTTCATTGCTACTATATCCGCGCTTTCGCGAGGGATAGATGCAGAAGGGGGATCTAGAAAGTTGCAAAATAATTGTTTGGATCCAAGCTCCAACAAAACAAGAAAAGAACAAAAGAAAAGTCTTACCTATCGCAGACGGTGTCGGTGAAGGCTTCGTGCATGTAGTGAAGGCGACTGAAGCGGCGACTCGACGAGAACTTGCGACTGTCGCTTGCAGGTAACGAGGTTGACCTCCCGGTACTGCAATCGCTGCTCTTCCGGTTCTCATTGAATCAGGAAGGGTCTTGTTACGGAAGAAGGAGGAAAGTGGGTCCTACGGCCCTGGGTAGCTATTATTCGAAATTATAAAACGTATGGATACTTGAATAAAGGGGAGTGGGTAGTGTAGTAAGATCCGTCTTTTTAGCAGCAGGTGTTCTAGAAAGCGCTTTGTTAGAATGTTCTAAGCTTCTCCGTTTTAATTCGAGCTGCTTGAACGGTGCCAGATGCTGGTGGGACGGCTAGAATGAATAACTGGAACGGGAGACAGTGAGATTTGACTTTTAGAAGCACAACTCTACGAAGCCGAGTTCCTGGAATGATCCATGTACCGCTATTCAGTAGACTTGGCATGCAGCCGAGTGTATTAAATAGCCATCATTGGCATACCATCCACAACCACCCACTGTGCCTCATATTGTGCTCCTTAGACACACAAAAAGTTGCTCTTTCTGGACATATGCTTTTCTTGGAATACCACAAGTTTTCGAATTATTAGGAAAATTTTGAAGTACCGCGAAAATGGCACTTTTTGGATGACCTCACTTCACGAGTTCTTATTCAATCGAGTCGCAGCAAAGGAAACCACAAACGTGAATACCGCAAGAGGAGGGGGTGTAGCATGGGATGGAACAATTTGTCCTTGGTTTCAGAAGTGAAGAAATGAGAATGAGTTGCTCGAATTTTCAAATGATCAAATCGCTTTATTTAAAACGGCAGAAAGCGATGAGCGTCCATACTTGCAGGGTATATCCACAAGTATTGCCCCACAACAAACAAACTTAGTTGACCACCTCATGTAGCCACGATTTGGAAAAAAAAAACTCAAAAAATGAGTGCCGCGCGACCCCTCGGAGCGCCATGAACGAGCACATTTTTTACAAATTGTCTTCCACTAATTGGAGCAGTTGCAGGGTAAGGCTTACTCGTTCATCATGTTCACCAGATCTAGCGTCAGCTAAGTCCCACCTCCCGAAACATCTGGACAACACCTTCAGTAGCAGTGTGTTCAAAAAGAATGGCGATTTGGAGTCGAGTTTTTTTTCATTTCGCGCAATATAAATCATCAGCCCTTTATCAAATTGAGATAATTAGGTATGCATTATGTTGCCAAGAGTGTAATAAATCAAACGGTGCTCATTCTGTGAGAAAAGATGCACTCTGAGCCGAGTTATGATCTCCCGAAAGTTGAAGTTGCAAAAACCGGCCAAAACTTTCCTTACAACCTGATAGTATCGACATGAAGAAAAAGATACTATAATCGTATCATTTACCTTTCGCAGGAGCTGGCCTCGGTATATTTGAGCGATTGCTACCGAATACCCTTGGCACTGGGGAAGCGCGATCACCTTCCATTATCAAGTTCCTGAAATCAAACATGTCATGACCAACATATCTTTTAATGGCTATGTGAATACTGAGCAGGAACCTCAATAACCCTAACACCTATAGCGAAATCCTAGCGAAAGTCGGAAGAGGTAATTGAAGGTGGGAGACGATACGGAGAGGGTCAAATAAAGTCGGGGGGGGGGGGGGGGGAAGCAAAATTTTCACCGACGTCAAAGCTTCTTTCCCTCCCTAAGGCTTAGGCTGAAACAGGTGAGACCTATGTTTTGACAGATACGTTTCCATGTGGGAGGAGGGGATATCAATTTTAGCCAAATCCCAGGGAGGGAAAGGAGCTTCGACGTCGACGCAAGGTTGCGTCTCCCCCCCCCCACTTTTGAAATAATCATTGAAACAGCAGGAAGAGAAGTTGCGAATTTTTGATGATCTGGTTAACATTCAGTGCTGCTGGTCAGCATCGCCCGACACTGTCCCATGGGACACCGGCTGTCGGACAACGTGGACCGTCATCGCCGTCAACCTGTAAAGGAGCTGAAATGCATGTTTCAGTAAGTACTTCATAATGGTCGGATGAGATACGTAGAGTTCGGCCAAAGGAAACAGCTCCCCACCAGCACTAGAGACCCCCAGCGAACCAATGACGATCTGCAGATCCACGATGGGAATTTGCGAACCGATAAAAGAATCCCACTGCAAGTCATCTGCACTTCGACGATGGAGATCACCGATAAGACGACCAATCTGCCAAAAAAAAAAGAGATTTCACGTTCCCGAGGGACCGGCAAAAAATTGGGGACTATTAAAATTTGAAACTTAACATAGTGCCACAGAATTGTTGAAAGATGATCGATCAACTCAAAAGAACATGCCACGCACGCGTATTTTTGGGTAAAGGGGGCTGTAGATGTGCACAAGTCCATACAATTTGCTTACTCCGCGTTGAAATCGTCTTCGTTTTTAAACAAAAGATTTTCGCACAGAACCCGGCTTGCATACCCTTTGTGTAGTGAATATCTTTCAAACATAAAATTTCAAACCGATTCTCTGGATCAAACCGGTCAAGCCTGCCCATTATCACTTTATGGCTACCCAATCAGTGGTGGACTCAAAGGAACCGGAAGGGGGTCCGAAACAAGAGAAACATACAAAGAAATGAGCATTTCGTAACGAACGCAGAAGGTTAGAAGCGATAATCGGTGAAAAACCCGAACTCAAAAGTGCATCGCAGCGGTGTGTATTCGCGCCTCATTCGCATCATCGCACTGGCGTTCCGAGTTGTCCGCTGTAGGAGACGGCCGCGGGCCAACTTTAGTTGTAGCACCTGACTCCCAGCGCAGTGGAGTGGCCATTCCCAACTACATTAACATTCATGTAAGTACATCTAGAAACAATATAAGAAAGAACAAAGGAGAAAGTAAAAGGAATGAACAACTTTATAATGGAAACATCTTCTCTTGGCACCATGCCAAGGCGTCAAATTGGCGAGTTTGTGCCCTGGCGGTCACTTGAACTCGTCCACACTACGTCTGTTCTACCGTAAGCCAAAATTACTCCCTTACGGTGTCTTTAATGCGCAACAGATTGTGGAAGAAGAATGGACGTCCTACCGATTTCCTCGCTACGATTGTACTCCTTCTCGTTTACATGCTTTTGCCCTCATTCCATGTAAGAGCCATCTATTTTGTGTTGTGTTAGCTAATTTAGTGGCTGCCCTGCTTTGTATGACAAAAAAAAACTTTGGAAAGATGTAATACTATGAATTTTTTTTTTACAAAAGTACTGCAAATCAAAGTGTAAAAAAAACAAAAAAAAAACTACAGAAGCACGTGCTAGGCACTATGGAATGCAGCAGAAGTTTAATTGTGGAATTGTATATCCCAAATCATGAGACTGGTGCGGCGCGGCGCTCTATCGAATCCTTCTGCGCCACACCTACCCACCGTGAGAGGAGGTAAAAGCCAGAATTCACGAAGGTGTACTCTTAAAGGAACCGGAAGGGGGTCCGAAACAAGAGAAACATACAAAGAAATGAGCATTTCGTAACGAACGCAGAAGGTTAGAAGTGATAATCGGTGAAAAAACCCGAACTCAAAAGTGCATCGCTGCGGTGTGTATTCGCGCCTCATTCGCATCATCGCACTGGCGTTCCGAGTTGTCCGCTGTAGGAGACGGCCGCGGGCCAACTTTAGTTGTAGCACCTGACTCCCAGCGCAGTGGAGTGGCCATTCCCAACTACATTAACATTCATGTAAGTACATCTAGAAACAATATAAGAAAGAACAAAGGAGAAGGTAAAAGGAATGAACAACTTTATAATGGAAACATCTTCTCTTGGCACCATGCCAAGGCGTCAAATTGGCGAGTTTGTGCAATGGCGGTCACTTGAACTCGTCCACACTACGTCTGTTCTACCGTAAGCCAAAATTAGTCCCTTACGGTGTCTTTAAGCAAAAATAGCACATAAGCTTTCGCTGCGAAAACTAACCAGTACAACGACTAGCAGACTCCTGAATGGGCGTGGCTTTTGCACACTGCAAGCACTTTTGCTGGTTTTGCCTCACTAACTTACAATTAGTGAACAGACAAGACCAGCAGTACATACATATATGTGTCTATCAGACCGAGATCCCGAGATACTATGAACAGATATGAGAAATGAGAGAAAGAGTATGTTCTTTAGAAGACGCCAAACGGTGGTGGAGAAAGTCTTCACCACCCTATTACCCGATTTTTGGCACACAGGCGAGGACTTAAATTTGTGCACCCATCGATTTCGGCGCAAGCCCAGCCCATGGTGGGCGGAGCTAGGCTTAGAACTTATGTGCTCCGTACACTTATGTTTTCCTCTACGCTATCCTAACTTGCCCTACCTCTACAGGCCCGTTCCTAATTTGCTTCTTGTGTGCTCCCTACAATTTGGTTAGTCTCTACCCACTCCTTACTCGCAAGACCTGAGCAGTCCCATTCCTGACCGTCCCGATTTCCGGAACCCACACGAGGACTTAAATTGGAGCACCCATCGGTTTTGGCGCAGGCCTCCCCCCCCCCCCCATGGTGGGCGCAGTTAGGCTTGGAACTTATGTGGTCCGTACACTTGGTCCCTACCCAATACTAACCTGCCCGACCTCCACAGCCCGTGCCTAATTTGCTTGCTGTGTGTTCCCTTTACTTTGATCAGTCCCTCCCCAGTCCTTACATGCGCGACTTCAACAGACTCTTTCCTAACTTGCCCGATTTCCAACACCTGAGCGAGGACCTAAATTCGTCTATTCATCGATTTCGGCGCAAGACCCGCCCATGGTGGGCGGAGCTAGGCTTAGTTCTTATATGCTCTGTACGCTTAGGTCAGCCCCTACCCACTCCTAACTCGCGCGACCCTCCAGGATACAGTTGAGATGAGGCCCTACCGAGTCTTAACTTGCCCGATCCCTACAGGCCCACTCTTGATTTAGCCGATTTTCTCAACCATTTATGCGCAAGCCCCGCTCACGGTGGGCGGAGCTAGGCTTAGTCCTTAATGAGCTCCGCACACTTTGGTCTACCCCTACCCATCCCCAACTTGCCCGACCTCTCCACGTTGCCATTGAGTTGAGAGTAGATTATGTGACAAAGAACGGACACATGCACACACACACAAACACACCAAACTTCTGGTTTTAGCTTGCCTCTCATGTGCTCCGTACATTTTGGCTTACCCCAACCCATCCCTAACTTGCCCGACCTCTACAGGTCCATTCCTAGCCTGCCTGATTTTGGAACCTGAGCGTGGACTTAAATTTGAACACGGCAGTTTCCGCGCAAGCCCCGCTCACAGTGGGCGGAGCTAGGCTCAATTCTTATGTGCTCTGTGCGCTTAGGTCAGCACCTACCCAATTCTAACATGCCCGACCTTTCCAGACAGCAGTTTAGTTGAGACATCATAACAATGAGATAGGGGTGTATGTGGTGCAGACAGGTTGTAAATGGTTGACGCTGGACTGTGGGAGTGACATGGGTACCCTCGGTGTATCCCTAGGTAATGACTCCTTTCCTTACCGGCCCATCACAACACGGCTGCCATTCGCCTTTCGAGGCTCCTTATCAGCCCTTATCAGTTGCAATCACATCCGTTCCCTCACCATTGATGTTCCCTTACCACCCCTTATATCACTTCGGAAATTCAGAGTCCCAGCTTTGCTGCGACGCGAGATATCAATTTCTCGCCATTCGCCTTTTCGCGGCTTCTTATCAGCCCTTATCAGTTGCTATCACTTCCGTTCCCTCACCATTGATGTCCCCTTACCACCCCTACATTACCTTAAAAATTCAGGATCCCAGCTTTGCTGCGACGCGAGATATGAATTTCCCGCCATTCGCCTTTCGAGGCTCCTTATCAGTTGCAATCACATCCGTTCCCTCACCATTGATGTCCCCTTAACACCCCTACATTACCTTAAAAATTCAGGATCCCAGCTTTACTGCGACGCGATATATTATGCGGTGAGCGGACAGACAGACAGACAGACACACACACACACAGACAGACAGACAGACAGACAGACAGACAGACAAACAAACACACCAAACTTCTGCTTTATATATTATGCGGTGAGCGGACAGACAGACAGACACACACAGACAGACAGACAGACAGACAGACAAACAAACAAACACACCAAACTTCTGCTTTATATATAGAGTATGATAACATCAGAAATCATAAATATGAAAATTACGTTACTGTTGGACCCCAGCGTTTAGGTGAGGGTTGCAGGGCAGCCATGGAGCATCGTTCTCGTAAACACGTGCAAAATCAAATCCTTGTATAGTCTGTAAAAAACTTGCATCTTACAAGGGAATGATGATCCTTTCTTCAAATTTCACATCAAAAACATTCGGATCTTACTAGCAATATTTATTCTTCAACAGATTACAAGCTCTCTTCGAAGTCACTCACATTGTAGTCCTGGGCATAAGAAGGCTATCTGTGGCGAGATCCCGGTGAAAAAGAGCTCCTCCGAGCTGTAGAAACGCCGCAAAACGCCGCAACCGCCCATCTGTTCCGCCTCTTGATAAATCGACCCCGCCTCCGGGTGACGTAATTCCCGACTTGGTGAGAAGGGAGCGGCTAAGGAGATGCGGCAAGATCGGAAGTGTTGCGGCGCGCTTTTGAGTCTTAGCTTGAAGCTCACTCCAAGAACTAGATGCAGTCGTATTTCCAAACATTCCCTTGTGTTCATTAGGGAACAGCCAATGGAAGAATAGTCCGGACTACCGGCCTCTTGACGGACAGGTCGTCCACGTCGGAATCAACAGTGGAAAGGGGTCCTATTTCTCGTGTTTTGGCCATTTCCATCCGTTTTTTCTCCACTGTCCTGTTACTAGGCATCTCGACTTTCATATTCAGTACTTCTTTTACTTCTCGTCCGAGTTTCCCCTAATGCTGCCTTTAAAGGAATCGTTCACGGAAAAATGAGTCTTTATGTTACTCATACTTTATGCTGTTTTTGCCTAATGTAGGCCGCATGCAAAGTTTCACCGTTTGAATCCCGCGTGAGGAGTCCCACTCTTTGTTCCCGACCGCGGCGCACGACGGGACGGGGCTTTTACTCGCCCCCCCCCCCCCACTTTAACTGACCCGACCTCGCTAATACTGAAGGGCATTACCCGATGAGTCGTCTTTCTAATGACAATTTCGTTTTGAATAGCTTCGCAGTCGGGTTATTCTACGCTCGCGAAGTCCCGTGATATCCATGGCGCCACACCGGGAGCTCATACAGTTCCTCACTGTGAAGCGGGCACTTATGGAATTCCTCTGTGTATCTCGTATTCGCCTCTAGAAAGAGGGAGGATTTCCTCATGGATTTCGAATGTGGAGCTGACCCTTTTTAAAAGATTTCTCCCTTCTGATGATCTGACTCATTTCTTCAGCTTTGAATATGGGACGAATTCCTTCACTCCAATATACTTCCATAATCGTGAATTTTCTAGGAGTTCGAATGCAAACACAGGAGATAATTGACGAGCTGACAACATTCTTCGACACATCAAACTTTTGAATAAAGTTGTCATCATGCATTTTCAGTTGGAACTTAGGACCCTTCCTGTAAACCCTTAAGTTACGTTTTTCAGTTTTTGCCATGAGATAAATATTTCGGTAACAGGTAAAAACGAATTGAAGTAGTCACAAGTCTTAGCTGAGCTGCTCTGCCATTTTCCCTAAATTGCACCAAAACTCGCCCTGCAAAAATGAACATTTTTCTGAATTTTGATCACGCGGGAAGGATATATCTAAGAGCGATTATGGACCAAAACGCCTCACACATTTTGTACTCCTACAACAACAGAAACGTCTCAGCGGGTTAACGGACTGCTACAAAGCAGAAGGACGCGCTCTTTCAGTGACTATGAACACGGGATGGTCAAGAAATCAAAAAATACCGCAAGTACACCATTCTCTATGTAGTCAACAACGTTTTTAATTCCGCCTCCTACTAATCTGAAGTTTCACATGAATTGGTAAGAGCATGTGGATGAGATGTGGAACGGAAAAAAAGATGCATCTAAGTTACCCAGAATGGACAGTCTAAGGGTTAAAAATCGTGAAAAGGACAAAGTGACTACTGTGGACGACGAGGTCGCAGTTCGCTGAGAAAGTCAACAAAAGAATGACAAAAGAATAATAGTAACCATGTGTCCAGGTCACAGCATTCTATGAATAATGGAATCGGTGGACCCGTATCAGTGGTACATATCTTAGTGCGAAGAAAAGGAAAGAAATTAGGATAGGACCTACAGCCTCTTTGAAATGATGTGAGATAGGATCAGTCCTGAGCAAAGTAGGGCTTCTCAATACTAAGGGGTGAGGATTGGTGCCGCACAGGTTTCGAACAGGTGAAGAAATCTCAGCAGTGAGCTCAAAGACATCAAGACGATAAGGGGGGGGGGAATGATAAAATAGAGAAGAAACACTCTTAAAACCCCAATCAAGCAATTGATTCAATTGAGCCATGCTCCAACGAGTGTTTTCGAAAAAATGCAAGTTTTTATAGACATCTTATGTTCTATGGAAGCATATCTGAATCAGGCGGATAATTCTACAAATGCTGCATGGTTCAACTTCTGGAAACCAGATACCATTCCAATAAGATTACTGAAGATGAGTGAATGTTGTTCTTCAGCAAGAGTAGTGGCGATATTGCTGGGATGCCAAAGTAAGCGAGCAAAAGAAGTATTGAGGCAGAAGAATGCTGGTTCCAGTAATCGAAACGGCCTGTAGAAATTAGGTGCTACTGGCTCTGCACATGACAAAAGCATAAGCCGAGCCCAATTTCCGTTTGTAAGCGCTCTCAAGGCCATTTTATACAGTTCTATAGCTTATTAACTGAGAGAACGAATATTTCTCTCTCATAAGTATATCACAAGCAATTTGCTTCAACTGAACTTTACGATCATTTACACATATTTACCTAAGCCTAGGGAAAGGGATCTCCCTCCACAAAACTTAGGTTTATAAAGGATAAGTCAAAACCTCCAGCAGCGCCTCTAGCTAAAAATATGCTTATACTCATGCAAAAATGAAGAATTGGAGAAGGAAAATAAAGGAAAAAAATAAACAAAAACGGATGAAAAACGAGGGTGGTAGAGGTGTATGGGTGAGCAGGTCCAAGAATTGATCCATATTGACACGATCACTTACATTTGACTTTTGACCACACTCCTGCGGGGTATTTCAATTTACAAAATGAGTCAATATATAATAACAGAATTAGAGTTTATACAACGAAAAAACAAAAGTTTGCAAGTCTTCTGGAATCGACTATGCACTCATGAGGTTGGCACTAAGCAGGGGTAGATGTTCAAACCCGTATTCGGTACAACTCTCATAAATATAACTTCGAGCTTTCTGGTCTTGTTCATGGAATCCAATGGCTGAGGCAAAAATCGCCTTTGCCATAACGCTTTTTTTTTTAAAATTGCTTAAGAAGTCCTATGAACTTTCGCAACAGTATTAATGCAAATTATTCCATCGGACCAGTTAGATTTTCAAGAACAAACTGTGTAGCTTACAAGTTTTTCACCTTTTGGACATGAAGTACAGATCGAAATTCATATCGAAAAGATAGCAAAAGCTCACAAATACAAAAAATGAGTGGTGAGGAGGAGCTGGGAGCTCGAATATCGATGGAACTGAACCGGAAGCTGGAACTTAGAGCGCCTAAGCATCACTGTTTGAACCCAGACAACCAGCTTATGCCTAAGCCTTGAAAGCGAAGGAAGTGTCCACTACCTCTCTGAAGCCTAGGCAGAAACAGCATTGGACCCCAAGTACAATGGAATGCCCCCCCCCTCCCCCCGTCTTCATTCAGATGGCGCCTAATTGCGAATAGGTGACGCCGGGTGGGGGTCGCGAGGTCGAATTTCCGCGCGGCCGCGCGCGACGAGCGGCGCGGCGGGTGCGAGTGCCAGTGGCAGGGCATGACAGCCTTCATGCGAGGCAGTGTGGCATGAGTGGAAGCACAGACGTTACGCAGCCACGCTCGTCCGTGCTCCCACGGGCCATCGATACGGCGAGTACTGGTGGCGCCGCGAGTGCACCACGGTGGCGCCGCGAGTGCACCGCCGCGAAGGGAAGTTCGACCTCGCAACCCCAACCCCCGCCCCAAGGAATGCTGATGAAGATAAGAAATAATTATGCCGTAGATTAATTGGGGGAGGGAAAAGGGGGGGGGGGGGAAGGGTGAGCGCGACGAAATTCGCGTGGAACCGTGACCTAGATGGACAGTATAGTCACACCCCCTGTGTGTTAGACACCGCACCAAAATAAAGCACTTATCGGATTGATTCGAAAAGGCTACCAAAGACTCCATCAAGCATTTTGCTGAATTATTTGAATAACTATTTTCAGCCGTTTGATGACGTAGTGTTCGAATATTTATTCTTCGTATCTAAATAAATAAATGAAGTAATTCTGCTTCATATGGTCATCTACAGGATCCTCTTTCGGGGTTTCGACACCGTGTTGACACACTATCACTTATCTTCTCCATCTGAAAAAAATCAATGTACTCCTATATTTGAGTAGAAGACATTTCTATCATTGCCACATAATGAGGTATGAATAGTAACAGGGTTTTTATAAATTTTGCAACACATGCAACTTTTAGCGAAATCTTATGATCTCACAGCTCCTTAATATGTCGGAAATACAGTTATCATTGTTTTATACATATTGCAACAGCTATATCATGCATATCCCGAGATTCATGTGAGAGGTTAGAAGTGGTAACACCTTGCGAAAAATTTGCATGTATTCGGAATTTGTGCACCAATCAAATAACTCGTTCGCGTCCTGAAGTATAGACTCACGCGTAGACATAATGTTTTCTAAGTACTTGTTATTTTTTAACATTTATCATTGAAGTTTTTTTGAATAGGCCCCACAGAACAACCTTCAGGGAAACTTTGAAATAATGGTCTTTGCAAGGGTGGCAACTCATTTGTAAACTCCTTTCTGAAAACAGTATTTTGGCATTTACCATGGAGCTATATATTCTACCATGAACTGTGATACAGTTTAAAGTCACATGCCTTACATATCATTGATGGCAGTATAGCTGAAAAAAATGTTGAGATTTTACTAAGAGTAACCTACTAAAATTGCATACTTCCAATTCCAAATCACGGAAGACGGCAGTTTCGCTGTTAGCGATTTACTGGGAATATATCGATAGGTTAGGATTTCGCAATGCGGCGTCGCGCACGCCACTCCTTTAGTGCGAATTGCTGCGACCGGTTGAGACCGAACAGGACGCAATGGGTTAATTTTGTGGGAGACCTTTTGAGAAACAGTGTTTCCATTGTGTTCGCTGTGGGTGTTTGTGCCTGTTACATGTTTGTTTGATAATATGAATGACTGCCTCCGAGTTTTTTGTCTCTGTGATACTCGCGTCTATTTCAGAAAGCAAAATTCAGCTTAGGAGCCCAGACAGGCGGCCCAATCTTCCACATTTATGATCTGAATTGATTTTTTTACGTGTACGAAACTCGTAGCAGCCTTTTTTTGAGCATTTTTCACATTCCTTTCTTTCCGATTCCGTTTTTTGTTTGAATAATTTGAGCTTGAAGTTTCAATAATTCTTTTTCTTAGAGCATAAAAATACTTGCAATATTTTAGCTCAGCTGGAACGAGCTCACGATGAGGAGACCTGGGAAATTAGTGAATAAAAGCTCTAGAGGTAGAACGAATGAGAAGAGTGAAAATAATACTTAAAATAATTTGAAAACAGAAGCGATAGCTGTAGTCTTTTGTAGTCTCGTTAACCCTAAAAGCTGTCAACTGAGTTGGGGTTGGCGGAAACAGTACAGTAACAGCAATAACATAATATAAAAGTTCCACCCCAATTAAATCAGCTGTAAAACCTCAAAGAGGGCATACACAATCACACTTGAATAAAGCAACTCGCACTCGCAGCGCCCATCGTCGCGTGCAGTCCGCGAAATCCTGATCTAACGATATATAGCAGCGGTAAAAAATATATGCATTTTCTGATTTCTAATCAGAACTCTCCTTTGCTCTGATAGAGTGTGTGAAAGAAGTTGAAGTATGTGCCTATCATCAAAGCTGTCCAACCGCCAAATTTTGGTCGAAATGGAAAAGATTAGGGCTATATAGCTTTTCTTGCTCAGAACCACTTCCAAAAACCAAGGTGTACTGTTTTGATCTCCCTCACAATTTTTAGGGTCTGCTTTGGAGTTCTACTCTTATGAAGAGGATGTTTAAACCAAGATATCACGGTGAGGCACATGATGATGAAAATTTATAAGCAGCTTACAGAGCAGTTTGAGGTTTCGAGTCGGCGGTGAAGGACCAAGGGATGTCACTTTTACGGAACGGGGAAAGGTGAACTTCGCTCGACATTTTTCGTGGTTAACAGGGAAGAAAATCAATTGCTCATCCCGCAGAAAGGTCTAAGGAGGCAAACACTCAGAAAGAAACTTCATGGCCTACGCAACCAACGACTTGTATTTTTAATGTCCACCGTTATGCGAGTACGGCAGAACTGAAAGAAAGGCTCTCCGCTAAAATCGCACGTCTTGCAGTCACTTAGACCTCGAGTGGAATGACCGCATAAACAGCGGAGCTGGGTGAACTCTCACTTCTCTAAGGCCGCGTTCATACTTTGCGCCGAGGCATGCCTACGTTCACAGGCAGCGAGGCAGAGTGACACGGGGGGAGGTGCACATACGACGCAGGCAACGAGACAGGGTGGCACAGACGGAGAAGCAAAGACAAGCACGTACTACGCCGCTGACACCGCAGTCATGATCGCGGCCTGACACTACAAGACCAGATCTGTGCTGTTGAATAGGGGTGAGATTTGATCCACAACTCTAACGTTTCAATTGAAAGATCATCATCCTATTCTGGAGTGGGACAGATGTTTGGTCATGGTTTTGAGCTGCTGTCGAACAGCAGAGGCCTCAGTCTAAGGTTTCAAATTGCCATGAATGCGGATGCACACAAGAAAATTTTCGAGGATATCGATATATTGGCTAGCCAAAAAGTCTTCGTATTTTCAAATACCGCTTTTTCCCTCAAAACTGCTTTCCACAAAATTTCTTCTGTACATATATATGTAGTACAAGTCCACACGCATCTATAGGTCTTGTTGTCTGGCATGTCCCGAATAACCCTTTTCTGCAAAATAAACATATCAAAGGTCACCTCATTTTTCCAATTTTTTTTGAATGGCGTTAGACAGGGAAAGGAAGAGGTGATAATCCGATGGAGCAAGGTCAGGGCTATTAGGCAGCAATTTTATCCAAGCTCGAGAATTTTTTGGCGAGGCAATTTTTTGGCAAGTTCTTCCCACTATTGAAAACGTTACTCGCCAAAAATTCTCCAGCTTGGATAAAAATTGCTGCCCCATCCACCTTATAGCCCTCATCTTGCTCCATCGGATTATCACCTTTTCCTTTCCCTGTCTAACGCCATTCAAAGTCAAATCTTTTTATAATTTTTGTATTGCACATGAGGTTGACCGTTGATATTTTTATTTTGCCGAAAAGGGTTATCGGGAGATGGAAGACAATAATACCTATAGATGCGTGTGGACTTGTACTACATGTGTATGAACAGAAGAGATTGCTGGAAAGCACTTTGGAGGGAAAAAGCGGTATTTAAAAATACGAAAAGACTATTTAGACTACCCAATAAGTACGTAGCACTTCTGTAGCTATGTCTTTGTACTGAAGTAGGACAAGGGACTAAAGTAGCACACTTCTGTCGTACCAGATGGCGTGGCAGGATCAGATGCGTTTATTGGCGTGGCCAAGCCAGTTGTATCGTAACTTCACTGATACACTACGGTAGATTGTTAAAACCTAATTCAAAAAGCAGCACCGTAGTTCTGTGAAACTTTCGCATTTCCAAAAAGCATGTGTCAATTGCTAGCCTTGTTCTGCATTACTTTTGCACATTTGCACGTTTCGTTGAATTATAGCTTGTTATAGCTAATTGAATTTTTTGAGAGGTTCGGTTATTTCCATAAATTTTCAGTAAAATAATTTTTACTCTCCACTCTGCAGCCTACTCAGCCCAGATAATATGATTCTTTGAGCAGTTGCCTTTGAAACCGAAAAATTGAGCGAGATATGTAATTACTTAGCAAAGTTACGGCCAAAAATCCAATACCGCATATATTTTTGACCGCTACAGTACAACCGAACAATAATGGCATCGTCATTGTAGTGGCTTAATATTACATAACTCACCTTTACTAAACAACTGATGATCAACGATGTTCGAAACGTCTTTGAATACAGTGTCAGGGTCAGAGTCGCCTTCCACCTGAACTAATCATTATAATACAATTGATTAAAAAACAATTTTCGGGTAATAGGATGAAATCCGCACTTTTTGAAGTAGATCAGTAATCAGTCTCAACAGTGGTACACCTTTAGCAGGCTGAGGTTCCTCTCTAAGCGATCATATCGAATGATAATTGTTGTGTCGACTGCACTCAAGACGCAAATAAAGAAAATCCAGGGATTCTCGCTTTTCACGCCGCATTGCAAATTATGTAGTACAATTACTACACACTTACATTGTTACTGCCTATTGCACCCTATGCCCTATGTGAAATCTCATGTCATCTCAGTGGAGCTGTGCGTCAAAAAAGCGAGGCTCTGTGTAGCTCATCAAAATCAAAAACCTTGTTCAGGCCACGTTCATACTCTGCGCCGGCAGGACGTGGCTGCGTTCACATGCAGCGAGGCAGAGTGGAACGGGGAGGTGCAGAGGCGACGCAGGCAACGATACAGGGTGGAAAGGCCGGAGACGCAGGGACACGCAGCCACGCCCTACCGCCGGCACCGCAATGTATGAACGCGGCCTTAGGAATGATATGGCAAAAAAAAATCCGCTGTGATCTTACAAGAGTTCCAGGAATCCCAATTTTGATATTGCTCCTTTTGAGCCGCGATTTTATTATATAATAAACCTCTTAAGATTGCCTTGCTCCTGTGCACGTATGAAACCAACAGGTCGCTGACTGGCCTACTCTTGAAGTTCTTTTTCATACTTTGCGACATCAGCGTCGACAAAAACTCGCTATGGTTCGCGCGGGCTCTGGCCACGATCATCATACTGTAGTGTGGTTTGGTCATTATAAATAAAGCGCGTCGCAACAGTGCCGGCATCGATCGCCGCCGTCGACGCCGATGCCGCAAAACATCAAAGCGGGCTAAACCGGTAACGGTGGGACGTATAACCGACGCTTTCATATTGACCTCGTAAAGAATCGTAGCACATCCTGGAACAACGAAGAGCGGCTCACAGGAGGGATACTCTCCATATGGGAACACAAAGGGATTTCAGAAACTACAGTAAGTGTAACCTAGTCTTTGCTAGCTTCCAGCATTAAAGCAGCATTTTTGCTTTAAATGGTTTGATAGCCACGCCCTGCCGCAGGCACCACAGAGTATGGAAGTGACCTTACTCGTAGTCATTGCCGAAGTGATCACACCCGTTTTTTCGGGAACCACAGATAGTCTCATGGCGTAGACTAGCACATATAGTGATCAGCGTCCTCTAGCTTTTTGCATTTGGAATGTTTCCGACAATTTTGTAGGAGCATGTGGAGAGGGTATGTCTAGGTATGGTAAAACAGTTGTACGGAATTTTTGCTACTGTTACTACGTAGCTTACATGAAATTAGAGAACAGCATCATATTTAAATCCTTGATCTGATCACTGGTACTATAGTTGCTGAGCGCACAAAATGCGTAGAAAAATCAACTAACCACCCGTAATACTCCTTGCTCGTCCAGTAGTTTCAGCATGGGTAGAGTATTCTGTTTGAACAATGCCATCCTCTTCTTCAGTATGGAAGGATCATCATCTGTATTGCATTACATTGTCAGAAATTATTGGTATACATGCGAAACGAAGTGAACAAACAGGTAAAAAAAGAAGTGCAGCTCTCTACTTGTGCAAGCTAGCAAATATGGCCGTTATGAGGATGAAAAGTTGTACAAGAAGTTGTTTATTAATGATTACAAGAATGAAATGCAAAGAAAAGAGAAATGGATAAACAACACACTCTTCTTAGGAAATTCGATTTCAACCAACCCTTCCTTTCTGGTTTTCCCATCTCCTGTCGCTTTGCAATAGCCGACATGCAGAACTGCTCTGTGCAGTCGATGAGCACCGCTATATCGATCCTTCCCAACTGGAAGAAATTCGGAAAGGGGAGGCTTTTCAGTTCCAAACCCGTTCTTTGTCTTTACCTTATACTTTTCACAATCTACTATTGCGGTGCAAAAATGCGATGATGAAGTTACTAGCGATTCCCGACTTTATTCGCCTTCATTTGACAGGTTGTAACGTACATAGGGCGGGTTTGGACAGGGCGTTTAATACACGCAATTACAGTTAGCACAACCTCTACCACTGTGGTGAGGAAAAGAGGTCGGAGTTCACAGCGACTCACGAGAAAGGTACAATATTCCAAGACATGGCCCACTTTTTGAAAACGGTTTTTTAGATGATATTGAGGTATGAGCATGAAACATATGACTGAACTTAATTTTTCTGAGCGGCCCTGCGTATGCCATGAAAGGGTTGATGGTCCGATTCCACTGAGGACGAATTTAAACCTTGTATTTTCAGTTTCTGAGTTCTTCAACATTGGAATATGAAAACTGAGTGCAGTAACCACTTCTAAGATGCCAGCTTGCTCCCCATTATCATCTTCAGCGAATTTGACGGTCCAATTCCTTGGGCCTGTTAGCGCTCATAGCAGAGGAGCGCACTTTTGCGCGAGAAAGATACAATATTCGTGTTCAGAGGATTGAACTACCTCCCCCGGGACCGAATTTCCAGCCCAATCGAAAGTTTGACCCAAATAAGAAATTTTGACCTGGATATTGGGACACCTTCCACTGCACGTTCGACGAAGGAGACGACGCTATAACACGACTTGAAATCATGACTATGTCGTGGAATTTTTTTTGCTTGATGTTTTGTAGGTGTAGTTATAGCGATAGGCATTCATACTGGGCATATTCCATTGATTTTTATCGAATTATTAGCTATTCACTTCTACAAATGAAAAGGGTACCCATGGCCAAACTACCTTCTCGAAGTTAGGGTCAAAATACGGATTTAGCCAGAAACGTGTCCCCAAGTGCAAATTGACCCCCAGTACAGGATTCATTCAGCGCATTTCGAAAAGCAAATTTCGAGCGTTACGGCCCTTACACGTCCAGAAATTCAGATCATCAAATCATCAGAAAACTTGTAATTAAAGTCAACCTGGTACGCTTTCGTCGAAAGCGGCAGGAAGAGCATATGCCAAGATGAAGAAGTGAAAGCAAAATAAAAATAAAAAAGCTCCCCACTGGGGAATCCGGACCACAAACCCATCCGTATCGTCCGTTTAGGAGTCTGTCATCATATCCAATAACCATCCAGTCATTGCAGCGTTCTCACGCTGGATAACGGGTAAAAAAGTTTCACGCACATTTAGTACATGCTCTAGATGACATCTTATTTCCCTCCGTATTTCGCTTCCTTTGGGATGTGCAATAAAAGAGTCTTCTGAATCTGTACATGCTCGAAGCTTTGAAGACTTCGCTCCTCTTTTTTGCATTCCTTGGGCCGCTCAGAATAGATGAACGTCAGCTAAATGTTTCACGTACCCCTACATGATAAAGAAACCCATTCTCAAGAAGCGCTTCATTTCCTGAAAGACCTCCCTTGTCAGATGGCAGCCATAAGTCGGTTAACAAGAACTTACCATAAATTGCAGATCCTTCAGTTGTTCTTCATTTCTTGGATATCCTTCGATGACATAGCCACGACTCGATTGCACAGTTCGATGTAATTCATCGTAGATGAGACCTCGACATAGTTTCTGTAACAGACCAGCGATATTTGTACCTTTTTTTTTACAAACTGTAAGCGAAATTCTTGAGCCGCGTTCACACTTTGCGGTGCCGCCGGCAGAGGTGGCTGCGGGTCTCTGCTCCTCCGTATGTATCACCCTATCTCGATACCTGCCACCTGCCCGGCCACTCTGCCTCGCTACCTGTGAGCGTAGCCACGCTCTGCCGGCGCAAAGTATGAACGCGGCCTTACACCACAACAGCACGTCTTCAAAGTTTTTTTGATTATTGTCCGTTTTTAGAAGGTTGTAATGCTATTTTGAGAATGCTGACTCAATACGAACAAGCTATGTCTCAAATAGACATCAGTATTCATCGGGCTCATGCCTTTTCGTGAACTCGTTGGCGGCTTGACGGTTTTATCTACAGTCGGCATAAGCAATTATGACGTCAAAGCCCAATCTAAGATCTACCCCGGAAACGCTTTGCTAATTTTCGATCTCATGTAGTGTACTAGCGTACAACAGACTCTCAGCGCGCGAGCTCCTCCTGCAGGCGTGTCATTCGACTGGGCCGCTGCCACGGATCACAGATCTGCGCATCTCCGCTTGATGCTCAATGGTCTACCGAGCAGATATCAACGGAAAATTGAGGGGCCCATTTCACGGATTTCTAGCCATTTCACTTCGTTTTTCTCGACATGTGACTACTAAACACTTCCACATTTGAGTACATATTTTCAGCCAGTGACCAAACCATCGCTTCTGCTGTTTTTACAACTATACCTGTTGGATAATATTGTCTACATTCTCATGTGGTGACTTTCGATTCATAATAATTGCATTATTTGCCTCGAAGGAAACAACAACAGGTTCAGTTTGGGGCATCACGGAAGGCTTGCTCGATAGACGTGAGAGCTTCCATATTGTAAAAGCAACATACCAATGGAACTGGTTCTCCTTGGTCTATTTTACGTGCTATTCTTCGCCACATTTTATCTTCACCTTGTGCTTCAATGTTAGACCTGAGCAATGCTCCCATGGAAAGGAGCGAAAATCCTTCATACTTCTGAGCAATTCGCATGGCGATATCCAGTTTACTGGCTCCGGGGGCTCCTAAAATCCATGTTTACACTCCATGACTCTTCAAGCGGTGGACTATGGACAGTGAAGTTAGATGAGTGATTGACACCTAGATCGTTTCATTGCCTATATGTGGTTTACCAGTTTGCTGGCGCACACTACAGTGCGCGTACCATCATAGGTGTTAGTAGGTCGCTCGAAATCGCTTTTTTATAAATTCCAACTTCTCTCTTCGTAGAACCTCGGCATCGATATTAGTTTGTACTACTTCTGTTATGCCAACGAGGTTATTAGGTGGAATATTTATTTGAGGCCTAACTTTTCGACCAGATCGTCTTCCTCAAAGGCCTAAACGTGGCTCAAGATTTAAGATTCTATCCACTACACCACCAAACGCCGGTGGGTTCCTCGATGTTTCGTCAGAACCGCTAGAGGGATGAGGCGTTTGGCGGTGTGGTGGATAGAATCTTAAATCTTGAGCCACGTTTAGGCTTTTGAGGAAGACGATCTGGTCGAAACGTTAGGCCTCAAATAAATTTTCCACCTAACAACCTCGTTGCTTTTTTTATAAATTTGCTTAGTACCCATTACCAGATCACGCCCGGCCAGTGTGGGCGGGTTTTCTCTCATTTCAAATGTTTGAGATAACTTGACATTGGTCATTTCCGCCGATTTTTTCCTGGTCTCAAGGCCGCGTTGGAACCGAGTTATGATTTTGTTGTACGGACCTCCAGTGTGTGCTCCGCCCACTATGCCAAGGCCTCTTCCATGAATAGTCATGGCTGACCTTAACCCATCTTTTCCTCACGTTTGGACCATTCTCGAACCGAGCAAGCTAATTTTGATCTAAGGACCGAACGTTTCAGTGCACACTAAGCCCACCGTGGCGGAAGCTTAATTAGGTCCATGTGTGATCTTTACTTCTTGTCTCATGCCCTACCCATCCCAAACTTGTCCCTATCTCCACAGGTCGTTTTTCATGTTAAAGCTCCGCCCACCACTACAAATGCTCCGCCTATTGTGCCCACGCCTTCATCATGACTTTAACCCATAACGGACGGTGCGCCACATGGTTACTCCCGACATTTAAACATATTTCCCGACATATTTCCAAATAACCAATTATACACGTATACACTACAAGTATTGAAGAATAACATATATTTCCAGGACCGGTGCAGCGCAAATTTTCAACAAACATTATGCGAGTAACTTCAAATGCAATCCTTTCTAGTTGTACAAACAAATGACAACAATTGTTTTTAGTTACAATCAACAATCCATTAGAATCCATAGGCTTCGTTTCCCATTTGAAAACCCTCGCGCTCATCTTACTACTCGAAATGCATGATTTTTTTGCAGTAATAGGTAGAGAAGTACCGCGTATAACAGCATGAGGTGATACCACTACACAGTGATGACCCTTTTATCAGTAGCAACTGCACAAAAAGGTTACAAAAATGACTCAATTGATAAAAATTGGCGAAAGATTTGATAAAAAACGGCGCAAAAACGCCGCCGTCCATGATGGGTCGCGTGACCATGTGGCGCACCGTCCGTTATGGGTTAAAAAACTAATTCCTGACCTTGATCCATCTTTTCCCTACGTTTGGGTCATATTGGAACCCAATTACAATTTTCGGTCTGAAACTGAACATGAGCACGCTCCGCCCACCATGGGCGGAGCTTAACTTGGTGCATGTGGGGTCTTTACTTCTTATCCTATGCCCTACCCATCCCAAACTTCTCCCTTTCTCCACAGGTCGTTTTTCACATAATAGCTAATTTCGTGACAGGACGGACGGAGGGACGGAAAGACGGACGGATGGACGGGATATCATACGTAGTAGGGATAATATCGATAGGTTTGGCAGTGGTAGAATGTGGAGCATTAGGTCAAAAAATCGCACGCGGGGTGCGAGGGCGTGGCGTGTGAGTTGGCCTCTTTAGTGCGTCGCCTTCCGTAAGCATCGAAACGATCACCACCTTTTCGTCACGTTGCTCTTTATCTTGAGTGGAGAGATTTAAGGAAGGGACGACGGGGAGAGCATGTACCGGTTCCCAGGACTTCTAATAGATTTGACTTCTGAAGCAAGGCGGGCTTTATTCTGTTCAGTTGAAGGGGAGCGGTTGTTCGTATCAATACTATCATACCCTATATATAAACCAGGAGTTTGGTTTGTCCGTTTGTGTGTGTGTGTGTGTGTGTGTCCGGTTCAATTACCCAAGTTTGAGGTACGTGACACTATACAGACCCTCAGAAGTTAGCAGGAAAGGTCGAGCCAAGTGCTGGCTGGGTGAGGCGTAATGGGGGATGTACAGAACGCACATCGACTTTGCCGATATCGATTGAATCGATCGATATTGATCGAAAATATCGGCTTTGTGCAGAAGGCTGGAAACCGCTCATGTACCCGATCCAACGGAAGGTCGGCTCATCAGCGGGAAAGGTCGGGTCAAGAATGGGTTGGGTGGGGAATGGTAGGAGATGCACTCATGAAAGTTGAAAGTCTGCAACACACGCATCACCGATCGATATCGATTGAAGATATCGGTTTTTGTGCAGAAGGCTGGAAACGGCTTATGGACCATACTATTGATTAAGTGCCCTCATAGAGGTTGAAATTCTACATCATGCATCACCGATCAATATTGATTGAAAATATCGGTTTTTGTGCAGAAGGTTGGAAATGGCTTATGGACCATACTATTGATTAAGTTCCCTCATAATAATTGAAATTTTACAACAACATGTGTCACCGATCAATATTGATTGAAAATATCGGTTTTTGTGCAAAAGGCTGGAAACGGCTCATAGTCCATATTACTGATTAAGTGCCCTCATAGAAGTTAAAATTTCGCAACATCTGCAGCACCGATCGATGAAAATATCGGTTTTTGTGCAGAAGGCTGGAAACGGCTCATGTACCCGATCCAACGGAAGGTCGGCTCATCAGCGAGAAAGGTCGGGTCAATTATGGGTTGGGTGGGGAATGGTAGGAGATGCACTCATGAAAGTTGAATTTCTGCAACACACGCATCACCGATCGATATTGATTGAAGATATCGGTTTTTGTGCAGATGGCTGGAAACGGCTTATGGACCATACTACTGATTAAGTGCCCTCATAGAGGTTGAAATTCTACAATACCATGCATCACCGATCAATATTGATTGAAAATATCGGTTTTTGTGCAGAAGGTTGGAAACGGCTTATGGACCATAATACTGAGTGAGTGCCATCATAGAAGTTAAGATTCTATAACATCATGCATCACCGATCGATATTGATTGAAAATATCGGCTTTTGTGCAGAAGGCTGGAAACGGCTTATGGACCATACTATTGATTAAGTTCCCTCATAATAATTGAAATTTTACAACATCATGCAACACCGATCGATATTGATTGAAAATATCGGTTTTTGTGCAGAAGGCTGGAAACGGCTCATGGTCCATATTACTGATTGAGTGTCCTCATAGAAGTTGAAATTCTATAACATCATGCATCACCGATCGATATTGATTGAAAATATCGGTTTTTATGCAGAAGGCTGGAAACAGCTTATGGTCCATATTACTGATTGAGTGCCTTCATAGAAATTAAAACTCTACAACATCATGCAACACCGATCGATATTGATTGAAAATATCGGTTTTTGTGCAGAAGGCTGGAAACGGCTCATGGTCCATATTACTGATTGAGTGTCCTCATAGAAGTTAAAATTTCGCAACATCTGCAGCACCGATCTATATTGATTGAAAATATCGGTTTTTGTGCAGAGGGCTAGAAACGGCTTATGGTCCATATTACTGATTGAGTGCCTTCATAGAAATTAAAACTCTACAACATCATGCAACACCGATCGATATTGATTGAAAATATCGGTTTTTGTGCAGAAGGCTGGAAACGGCTCATGGTCCATATTACTGATTGAGTGTCCTCATAGAAGTTAAAATTTCGCAACATCTGCAGCACCGATCAATATTGATTGAAAATATCGGTTTTTGTGCAGAGGGCTGGAAACGGCTCATGGACCATACTACTGAGTGAGTGCCCTCATAAAAGTTGAAATTCTATAACAACATGCAGCACCTATCGATATTGATTGAAAATATCGGTTTTTGTGCAGAAGGCTGGAAACGGCTCATGTACCCGATCCAACGGAAGGTCGGCTCATCAGCGAGAAAGGTCGGGTCAATTATGGGTTGGGTGGAGAATGGTAGGAGATGCACTCATGAAAGTTGAATTTCTGCAACACACGCATCACCGATCGATATTGATTGAAGATATCGGTTTTTGTGCAGATGGCTGGAAACGGCTTATGGACCACACTATTGATTAAGTGCCCTCATAGAGGTTGAAATTCTACAACATCATGCATCACCGATCAATATTGATTGAAAATATCGGTTTTTGTGCAGAAGACTGGAAACGGCCAATGGACCATACTATTGATTTAGTGCCCTCATAAAAGTTGAAATTCTATAACATTGCATCACCGATCAATATTGATTGAAAATATCGGTTTTTGTGCAGAGGGCTGGAAACGGCTCATGGACCATACTACTGAGTGAGTGCTCTCATAGGATTTAAAATTCTACAACATCATGCATCACCGATCGATATTGATTGAAAATATCGGTTTTTGTGCAGAGGGCTGGAAACGGCTCATGGTCCATATTACTGATTAAGTGCCCTCATAGAAGTTAAAATTTCGCAACATCTGCAGCACCGATCGATATTGATTGAAAATATCGGTTTTTGTGCAGAGGGCTGGAAACGGCTCATGGTCCATATTACTGATTAAGTGCCCTCATAGAAGTTAAAATTTCGCAACATCTGCAGCACCGATCGATATTGATTGAAAGTATCGGTTTTTGTGCAGAAGGCTGGAAACGGTTCATAGTCCATATTACTGATTAAGTGCCTTCATAGAAGTTAAAATTCTACAACATGCATCACCGATCAGTCATACCCTATATATAAACCAGGAGTTTGGTGTATTTGTTTGTGCGTGTTTGTTTGTCTGCCCGCTCGATTCTCGGTTTTACCACGAAGACAAGTGGGGGAGGTGAGGTCGTGTTGGGGTTGGGTGGGCATGGTCCAAGATGTACAGAGCGGACATGTACAATGTGAGACTCCGCCTACAGTGGACGGGACGTTCGCTGCATTGTCCTCATGTCAATGCCAAAATTCTATAATTCGTATCAAAATTGCCCGGACATCGGGAGATGGCGGACCAAGATGAGACATACCCTGTTTATAAAGCAGGAGTTTGGTGAGTTTGGTTGTACGTATGTGCTCGATTCTCAGTTTTGCCAGAAAGGCAAGCTGGCAGGTCAGGAAGTTTAGGTTGGTTGAGGCATGGTGCAAGATGTACTGAGCGCACATGTGCAATGTAGGACTTCGCCTTCTGTGGGCGGGGCTTGCGTCAAAATGGTCGGTGTTTGGGTGTGAAATTTTATAATTCGTCTCAAATTTGCTGGAACGTCGAAAAAGTGGGTAAAGTCGAGTTTGGTGGTGCCACCTCCAGAACGCGGAGCGAGGTCTAGGATGTATTCAGCACATCGTCATCAGATGCTATCATACCCTATTTATAAACCAGGAGTTTGGTGTGTCTATCATTTTGTATGTCTGTCTGTCTGAAATTCAGTACCGCCTGAAAAACAAGCGGGGAACTCAGGTCTAGTGTAGGACAGGTAGGGCATTGTAGAAGTTTGTAATGTGCATATGGACTGTGTGGTACTACGCCTACTGTGGGTGGGGTTTGCGGTCAAAATGTTCGGTGTTTGGGTGCAAAATTGGTGCCTTTGCAGTGAGGGACATCTAACAAAACGCTGTGTGTCTAGGCATCTCGGAAGGAACTTTGAGGGGTAACTCTGCAAATTGGGGCGCATTTTTTGCCTAAGGATTAGTAGAAAGATCCTATATATCGTTCCAAAAGAATCCGAACGTCGTGAAAGCTTGGGTGAGGGCGAGGTGATGGAGTTTGTATCTGTGAAGTTAAGAGAGGCCCGCCTTCAATGGGCGGAGCGTGCTCCAAATAGACGGTGTTCACCACGATTACCTTTATAACTTGGCTACAGAACACCCTACGAACCATAACCTTTCATCAAGACCTATATATAAACCAGGAAATGTGTTTATCTGTTATATTGTCTGTCTGTCCACCCGAAACTTGAAAACTCTGAGAAACAAGCAGGAGAGTTGGGTCAACTTTGGGATGGGTGAGTCATGGTAGTAGGAGATGTCAAGAGCGCATGTGAACCATAAGAAGATCCTCCGTTCACTTAAAGGGGACATGCGTCAAAAAAATCGGGTGATGTGGAGAATTCTATAAGTCGTTTCAAAAGAGCCCAGATGTCGCCAAAAAGGGAAGGCGGTGAAGGCGAGTTTGTGGTGTTTGTCGCAGGTAAGAGGGACCCGCCCTCAAGAGCGGAGCATGCAATAGATGAAGTCGTGTTCGTAATTCGATGAAGTCGTGTTTTTGTCATTCATGAGAATTACAGTTCCTCTACATAGCGGTCTGGGAACCGAGTTAAAGCCGAGCAGTGTTTAACCGTGGCAAAAATATACCAAATTAGAAGGATAGACGGAGCCTAAGCTGGGATATTGGTTGAAAATATTGGTTTTTAAGCGGAAGGTTGATAACGACTTCTCAACCATGCCATTGAGTGAGTGCCCAAGAAGTTGAAATCCTGTAGCCTCAACCTATCATCTACTCTATATAAAAAGCAGGAGTTTGGTGTTTGTACTGTTGTGTGTCCGTCCGCTCGCTTCTTGGTTCTACCAGAAAAACGAGTGGGGGAGGTCGGGTCAAGTTTGGCTTGGGTTTGGCATGGTCCAAGATGCTCAGAGCGCACAGAGACTCCGCGGGGCGTGCGCTGCATTGTCTTCGGACCAGTGCCAACATTCTGTAGATCGTCTCAAAATTGCCCCGACATCGGGAAAAGGTGGACCAAGATGAGATCTGGGTATATGTAGCAGTTGGGGGAAACCCTCCTTCAATTAGCGGCGCGCGCTCCAAGTGGGCGGTGCTAACCAAAAACGTTCATTACGCGGCTCCAGGAGGGAGACGGTCGTTTGGCGCGGCCCCTTGGAGCTAATTTGCCAATGGGGCAATGTCAAAGCTCCTGCTCTAAAAAGGCTTAGGTAAATCTGAGAGAGTCCAGACGGCCCATGCGCCCCATTGGCAAATTAGCTGCAAGGGCCGCGCCAAACGACATACACCCAGCTCCAGGACAGGGTAGAGACTGAGGAAAAACTGGTGGAGGTCAGCGAGATCTGAGCTGTGTTCAGCATATCTGAAGGGAGTGGCGACCCGCCCACTGTGGGCGGAGGTAGCAGCCGAAATCGTATTCACTCATGAAATATTATAATTCTTCTCCAGAGCGATCTAGGAACCGGGTAAAAACAGAAGTAATGTGTAACAGCTCAAGTTGCATAAATAATGTCGAATGACCACGTTAGGCGGAGCCATCGCTACGGTGTTGATTGATAATATCAGTGTTTGTGCCGAAGGCTGGAAACGGCTTAGGCCGCTTTCATACTTTGCGCACCGACGCCGTCACGTCACCGGTGGTGACGGCGTCGAACTCATGCAACCATTTGCCCGCCGCCGGCGACGACGTCCATAGATAATGCACAGCGTTTGCAAAATTCTTGACCCAATCACACTACAGTGTGGTGATTATGGCCGCTTCGAATCCTGGCACTGTGCCAATACACGAAGTGGCCACGATCACCATATTGGCACAGCGCCAAGATTCGAAGCGGCACAATCACCATACTGTAGTGTGAATGGGTCGAGAATGCCGACGCTGCGCATTATCTATGGACGCCGTCGCCGGCGGCGGGCAAATGGTTGCGTGGGTTTGACGCCGTCAACGGCGGTGACGGCGTCAAATTGAAGCTGTCGCCGCCGGTAAAGGCGTCGGTTTGCAAAGTATGAAAGCGGCCTTATGGACCATAGTATTGATTAAGTGCCCTCATAAAAGTTGAAATACTACAACACCATACATCACCGATCGATATTGATTGAAAATGTTGGTTTTTGTGCAGGAGGTGTCTTTACTACTATACTGAACCATGTCAGACTCCGCCCACTGTGGACACTGAGGACGGGGCATGCTCTAAAATGTTCGGTGTTTGGATGCAAATTTCTATTCCTTCCAAAAGAGCCCAGGAGTTAGGATAAGGTGGGCCAAAAGGAGTGAAGGGTGTATGTAGCAGATGAAGAATCACAAACTATATGTAAATCAGGAGTTTGGTGTGTCTATCATGTTGTGTCTGTGCCCTAAAAACTCAGCACTACCTGAAGAACAAAGTCAGATCAAGTCAGAGTTGAGTGGATCTTGCTAAGAGATGAACAGGTAGCATATGGACCATGTCAGACTCCCTCACTGTGGGCGGGGCGTGCGTTCAAGTGTTCGGCGTTTAGATGCAAAACTCTATCATTTGCTGTAACTCCTTCCAACAAAGCCCAGGAGTCGGTAAAAGGTAGACCAAAATGAGTTAAGGGTGTATGTAGCAGATGAAGAATACCCGCCTTTAGTTGGCGTACACGCTCCACGTAGGTGGTGTTTATTATGATCAGTTTATAAGTTGCCTCAGGAGCAGCCCAGATACTGCGAAAAAAACCGATGGAGATCAGCGATGTCTAGGTGGTGTTGCACGTTCTTGAGGTAGGTGGAGGTCCGCCTACAATGGACGGAACGTGCAATCAACAATATCGTGCTCACTCATAAGAAATGTAACACCGCTCCAGAGCAGTCCACAAAGCCGGAGAAAGCTGATGTAATTCGAAGCTGCCAGAGTAACAAAAATAATGTCAACTGATTACGGTAGACGGGGTCATCAGAATATTGGTTGAAAACATCGGTTTTTGTGCGGAAGGCTGGAAACGGCTTATGCACCATACCGCTGAGTGAATATCCTCATGGAACATGAAGTTCTGGAAAATGAACAGCGAGCCACACCATTGGGTGGCGCCGTTGCAGAACTTCAATTAAGTGCTATTGGCCGACATCGATCGAAATCATTGATCCCTGAGCAAAGAGCTTAAAATAGGCAATGGGATTCCATTGAATGATTACAGTCGCAGAAGTTGAAATACCACAGCATCGTGTGCCATGGGTCGTAATTGTCGGTTTTCGTACGAAGGGCCGGGCAAAGTGATGGATCACACCAGTGGATGGACACAATTGCAGAGGCTTACATTCTGTAGGGCTTATTTCATGCATACCGATGCCTACTGTATTGCTATGATGAGCCTTTGTAGTGAAGGCTGTTAATGGACTACCCCTCAGCACAAATGTGAAATCTATTGATTGCCGCCAAACCACATTGCTTTGAAATTTCTTTCATATCATTTTGCCCACCGCCCGCTTCGCACCGGTACCCCGTAACGCGATGTAGATCGCGAAGCTCACCTGGTGTACTAATAATGTAGGTTACTGTTGTACAAAAGGGTAACGAAAAATCTCGCCTCTCTATTGCTCATAGTTGTGATAGATACTACGAGCCACATGCAAAGTTTCATACGAAAAAAAAAACAAAAATGCGGCTAGGATATTGCTCCTCAACGAAATGGGGTTGTCCGTAAAGCCGCACGCTAGAGGATTGTGGAGCGAAGGGAAGGCGGTCAGTGAACAGAGACGGAGAATGGAAAGCGAATCAAAATTGGGCGCGAAACCCTGGACTGCTCTCCAACTGCCGACACCCGCTGAAAAGTGGATTGGCGGGAATTCGGATAAGTTGCTGTTCTTTCAGATTTTTGAATTTTGCTTTAGAACAAAAGACTTTCTGGTTGTTTCTGTGTTCCTGTTTAAGTGCTCTACGCAGTACAGTGATTTTGAAGGGAACAAGAATTTTGAGATTTCCATTAAAAATCCCTTCAACATGCTTTTATGTGAAGCTACAAAAATTAGAAGGAAGAGAAGATTAGTTTCCTGATTTATTTGACCCCCTAATAGCAGCTATGGAGAGGAAAATATAGAACTTGATATACCGATAACCAGTACTACAGGAACATCGGCAGATAATGCAGCTGGTACCAAATCGCCCGTCGTTTCTGCAGATGGAGCTCGTTGTTCTCCAGATCCTGCTGCAATGAAAAACTGTATTGCATTTGGAATAGGATATTGGATCTTATTTCTAATACTCACATTCTGGTGACGTAGGTTCACGCGTTTGAGGTGTGGCTGCATTTTGGGGAGTGGCTGCATTTCGGGGAGTGGCTGCACTCTGAGGAGTGGCTGATCTCTGGGTAGTGGATGGTCTCTGGGGAGTGGCTGCACTTTGTGGAGTAGCTGCATTTGGAGGAGTGGCTGCATTTGAGGGAGTGGCTGCATTTGAGGGAGTGGGTGATCTCTGAATAGTGGCTGGTCTCTGAGGAGTGGATGATCTCTGGGTAGTGGCTGGTCTGTGGGGAGTGGCTGCACTCTGTGGAGTAGCTGCATTTGGGGGAGTGGCTGCATCGTCATGTTTCGTTATGCGAGATGGTGTAGATGGAGTACCAGCAACAGGAGCGGCATTAGCATCACCATCAACTAAATATGATTTCAGAAGTACAATAAAATATCAAGGAGGTAAATCGTGAAGTAAGAACAGCTGTAGCTTCAAAAACCGTCATGGTAATTTAGCGTCCAAATAACCAGTAAATGACTAAAAAGCTATAAATAATTTCCATCTCCTGTCGCTTTGCTAGCCGACATACAGAACTGCCCTGTGCAGTCGATGAGCATCCCTATGTATATCAATCCTTCCCGGCTGGAAGCAATTCAGAGAGGGGAGGTTTCTCAATTCCAAATCTGTCCTTTGTCTTTTGCATATATTTTTCACAATCTACTATTGTGGTGCAAAAATGCAGAATGAAAGGCGTGTACTAGCAGATGTTTCGGACTTTTCTCGCCTTCGTCTGGTACGTTGTAACGTATATAGGGCGGGTTTGGACAGGGCGTTTACTACATGCAGTTACTGTCAGCACAACCTCTACCTTGTGGTGTGAAAAAGAGGTCGAAATTCACAGCGACTCACGAGAAATGTACAATAATACGACATCGCCCACTTTTGAAAACGGTTTTTTACATCATATTGGGGTATCATATGACTGAACTTAGTTTTCCTGAGCGGCCCTGGGTATGCCATGAAAGGGGCTGGTGGTCCGATTCCACTGAGGACAAATTTAAATCTTGTATTTTCAGTTTCTGAATTCTTCAACCCATAAGGTACCCATGGCCAAACATACATTCACTTCTACAAATAAATATATATTTTCTGAAATCAAATTTTGATAAAAGGACCTAACCTTAACTGCAGTTGTCCCAGCAACTCAGTGTCCAGTCGCTCACTTTCGGTCTTCCTAGTTAACCAACAAAGCCGATTAAACGGATGGGAAGAGATCCCCCGTGAAGTAATTTTTGTCCTCCACTTTCAGTTCCACATTAGTCGAACTTCAGAAAATTCTGACAGGGTATTTCCATATCCAGATTCAAAAGCACACCTCATACTATCACTAAAATCCGTGAGAGCCTTCTGCACGAACAGGAACGGGAGCGTCTTCCGAGTGAACATGGTGTGTCATCTCAACTCGGCAAAATCCTAGGTTTCGCCACCCTTGTTCCCAACTTTGCTGAGGTCCGTTCACTCTGGATACCTGAGGGGATTCTGATCGAGTGGTGCCCTTGAAAAAACCGCTTTCACCGGGTTCCCAACATCCTCCGTTCAAGAGGCAGAAGGTACTATTACCATTGAAATCCCTTCAGAGGGGGTCTGAGGTATGAAAAATGACACTTCGGATCATAGCAGCGTTGTCCGAGCAGCAAGGGCTCTGCGACTTCCATGAGCCGAAGGGCCAATCCTTAGGAAGCTTCCCACAAAAGACCTACCACGGAACCTAGCTCTACTGTTTTAAACGGACCTTGATACCGTAGGTGCTCTGAAGCCCGACTGCGCCGACTGAAGGATCCGTATTTCGATGAAAGGGAAAGTAGTGAGTCTCAGCTTGCTACTATTTTTAGAGGAACATTTCAGGAGATTTTGCTCCGATACTTTTATCTCTTTCGTTTATGTTTTGTATAATTGGCAGATGTGAGTCGTGAACAAAATTACTTTATTTTTTGGAACCCCCTGTATATTACATATCACATCACATAGCTTAAAGGCACCGGCACGGGTAAGCAGAAAGTGAGAACTGTGAATACAAGTTTTCTGGAAACAAATTTTCCACTTCGAAAGATCTGATGTGTGGCAAAATTCGCATTGGAAAAGCGCAGCTCGGGGTATTATCACGATTCTGCAGCACGGCGTGTCATGCTGCAGTTCATCAACCGGGCGAGTTGCCGACGAGGGCGGGACAATGATCGCGGCCGGCTGATTTAGCCTCTGGCCTGTCTGCCGTGGATTTTCGCGATCCTATTTCTTGGTTTTTTTTCGCAGTTTTATTTCTTTCTTTCTCTAGTGATACTTCGCTGAGCAGCCCTACATTATAGTCCACAATCCGCCGAAATTACCCCTTCCGGTGACTTTAAGCTGACTAGCAGCAGATGCGTATAGCCTCTTGGCCCTTCTTTCGTCTGGTTGTACCGCCCAAGGCTTTCATATACCTTCTCACTTAATAGCCTCCATTACAGAACGAGATAACGCTCCCAAGACCACCGCGAATCTTGTCCACATTCTAATTCACAACAAAAAAAAAAAGAAGCGAAATTTTTTCGTAAATTTCTGCACGGCTCGTTTTGACCACTGACTTTTGTGTTTGTTTTGAATTATAAAGTGGCTATTTCATCTCACCAATCGGTGATTGCACTGGCGGCATGTCGGCAACTTCGTGCAGAGGAGTTCGATTATGCAAGTTACCACTTGATGATTTGCTGTCACCATTCGACCGGTTCATTGTCGTCTAGAATTCGAAAAAAGTGATTACAAATAGACAAGATGAGATAGATCTCTACTGGACAAAACCTCATTTTCTTGCGGCTCACTGCTGACGTTATTTGATGCTATCCTTTCGACTTCTTGAGGAGGAGCAAAATTCTGAAGATTTAAATTTTTTGTGACCGTCCATCAACAAAAGTGCGTGTGTGCTATTAGAGCAGAAAATCCACGTGAGCGTGTGTGGCGCGCGACGTGTTGGTTGCGAGCTAGAGGCGCAGTATCGATCAGGTCCGACAGCGATGACAAAGTCTTACGCCTTGTTTTAGGCGTAATCGGTTTTGGGACCTAACTAATACAGCGCTTCTAGCTCGCACACGCCGCGACATAAATTTTCTGTCCTAATCGCACACATCCACCAGAGCGTAAAAATTTTTTAATCATTACGCGAGAGTGGGACTGGCTCGGAGGATTGCTGTTAAGTACTGGTACACCCGTGCTCATTGCTTTCTGTACCAAGTCTTTCGCTCTCTCATAGATCGTCTGATCATCCTTTTCACCAGGTATCTAAACACACACCTATACAGATTACTATCAGACCCAGTGAATAAAATTCTGATACAGGGAACATGGAAGCATACCAGGTGAAGCAAACGCTGGTCATCGAAGTACTTCGCAGACGGTAGGGTCTTCTGCTTGAATTCCTAAAAGGAGACACTGGAAATTAGAGCGATCGCTCAATGCGAAGGCAATGAGCCAGAAGGGTTACTGAGTTCAGTTACAAGAAAGAAGGAACAGAAACTAAAAATAACAGCTCAGTCATAATCAGATCGCGACATGTCTTCCCCTACGTCAGGACTCTGCGACGCGGCGTGTTACGAGAGACGTGGTACGTGCGAGATGTAGTTGGGTCCTAAAGTGATCACAGAGCAACCGTATACGGCCCCTAGCATTATTGTGCTTGCTTTAAAACCCAACTACAACACCACTCCTAGCTCGCACGTATGGCGTCGCACATAGCATGTTGCGGTGCAGAACCTCGAAGTAAGACCGCGTTCATACTATGCGTAACCGACGCCGTCGTCAATCTAATAACACGCTCTAGTCAACGACCATAATACAGTATGATGATAGTGGCGAGAGCCGGCGAATTCGAATCCTGGTAGTGCCAAAAGGCGATTACGAAATAACGAGTAGAAATCAGGAGATTGAGGTCTTCTGGCACTACGCCAAGATTCGAATTCATCAGCTCTTGCCACGATCATCATACTGTATTATGGGTCGTTGTAACTATAGCGCGTTATCAAATTGACGCCGTCGTCGGCGGCAAGATGATTTTGTTGCCGTCACCGCCGGTGCCAGCGTCGGTTGCGCAAAGTATAAACACTGCTCTGTACACACTCTGTAGTCCAAAGACTTTGTAGTCCTGAAAAAGCAACGAGTGCCATAATCGTTGAGCATACCTTTATTCGCTGATCTATGATTTCCATGCCCATCCCACGCTTTTCCATATGGTCTCGCAACGTTTTTTCATCATAATCAAGGATAAGAGCCATGTTTACCGACTTGACCTGAAATTGCTCAATTATCGGACTGTGAATTTTTCGAACGTTCTTCTATGCCGCTTTGTAAGTCAGAAAGTGAATATGCTATGTAGTTGAAATGAGACAATACGCCGTGCTAAACATCGGATGCCATTTTAGGCTTACAGACACCGGGAGGAGGGCAATTTTGGTTTACGGTATGGGATTACGTTGGCTCCCAGTTGCTGCAATGCACACACGACACCTTGCCAAGACGTCGAAAGTGAATTCATTAGGTTTTAATTGCAATCACATTGTTTTACCTGTTTGTTGCTGTGTGTTGTTTCACTTATTTTACATCACCACAAATGAATGAAATACACTCTAGCAAGTGACATCTCTACAGCGGACAACTCGGAAAGTCAACGTGTGCATTTCGGAGTGATGCAAGTACACACCACAGCGCCGCGCTTTCGAATCCGTTTTTCTACCCAGTCTCGCTTCTGACCTTGAATGTTCGTTACAAAGTGATCATTTTTTTGCATCTTCCTCTTTCTTCGGACCCCTTCCGGTTCCTTTAAACACCGGAAGGCGTAATTTTGGTCTATTATGGCATACGAAAGTCGAGGCGCCAAATAGGGCAACGGGAGAGGAAGAACAGGATGAAAGGGTCGAGAACGCGAGAGATGGGCTCCTTCTCAATTCTCTCTTCTCGCCCCTGTGCATTACAAGCCGCTGAAGTGCTGCAGCCCAAAGTGAAGCGCGATGAGATCGCGATTAGGTCCCCAAAGAGCACTTTTCAAAACGGGTTTTGCCGCTGAACATCTTCTTTGACCACGGATGTCTATTTACAGAGAACATCGCCCATTTCCGCTTTCTTCACTGCTCCCTCTCTTCGGTGCCGTGAAGGAACCCCCTTCTCCTTGTGTCAGAGCTCAGGAAAAAATGAGCGTTTGTATGTAATAGGATCCTGTCCAGTGAGACGGCAGACTACGGCTCATAAATGAGTCCCCCCGGGTACAGTAACATCCTGATTAATCCCTCAATTAGAGTGAGTCGGAAGCAATTGGTCCTTCATACACAAAACCTTACAAAACAAGTTTGACGCACTTACAAATGCTTACCTGCTTCTCGAAGTCCTCGACTTGTCGGGCTTCTCTTGGAAAACCTTCCAGGAAGAAAGCGCTAGCATGAGGATGTCGACCCATTTCAGCTTTCACTAGGGCTAGTGCGAGGTGATTGGGAATGAGCTCACCTAGACTAAAAAGATTTCGAAGTTCTTATCTCGTTTTTACTCTACTTGCAAAGCAGTTTTGTTGCGACGAGATCGCCTTGTTCAGCGCGGTACCACTTTAGTCGCAGTTTCGGAAAAGACTGAGTGCGATAAAGACCTTTGAAGTAGGGGGCTGAGGGTGCGTGCTTATGTCAGAATTTCGCACCGCTGCAAGCGGCGTGCGCCGCGATGCGTGCAAGCTAGACTTGGTGCATCTAGTTGGGACCAAATGTAATTACCGTGTTTTACGCCTAAAATGAAGTGACAACTTTTGGTAACAACGGGATATGGTCCCCTGGCTGCCGCGGTGCGAACATGGTATTAGGATACACACCATGGGGCTGCAAAGGCGCACTTTTAATACATTTCTGAGCTGGAAGTCTCCGAATAACCGTAAAGTCCTTGAATATCGATTGCTTGGAACACCCACCAATAAAACGGCTTCGTCTTATTAACAAACTAGGTAAAAATGCTATGCAAGGAAAAAGATATCAACTCCATTTTCAAGTGAAAGGGAGGGTGATCAAGCATAACCAACCTCGGAGATAGTGTTCATTAGCCGTTTTCCATTCTGAATACTGATCTTTGTACTTCGCAAGAGCGCTGCTGAAATGATAATTAACCTCTGTCACGGTACTGTATCTTGGATACAAATGGTATAGTGCAAGAGGAGCAGCTCGCGGCGGTATGGCGATATGAGGCCGCGGTCATACTTTGCGTAAGTGCATTAGTTGACGCCGGTACCGGCGTCAACTAATGCACTTACGCAAAGTATGACCGCGGCCTGAGAACTCACCACTGCTACCACAAAGGACCCTAGAGAATCAATAATGATCCATAGATCCGATGAAGGTTTGCAATTTTTTCACATTTTCTCCTCATCAATTACATTAACGATGTGCAATTGCAGTAAATAATTCAATACACTATTGGACTTGCGATAGGCTTGCCTTCAGGGCTGATGGAAGAACCTTATACAATTGGTACTTTTTAACTCGGTTTCGTAAAGGCAGCGAATGGGGTAAATTTGGCAGACTGTGGAATATGAAAGTAAGGGTGCTCAGCAATTTAACAGTAGAGAAAAAACGAAACAGCGAAAAACCGTGAAAGAAGAACCCGAACCCCCCTTCCCCTTCTCCCTCGCAACTCTCTGCGTCACTAGCTGAGTAGACTGCAGGAACGAAGAGGCTAAATCAGCAGGCCGCGAACGTCGTCCTTCACCGGCAACTCGCCCGGCTGCAGGAAAACAGGACGACACATCAGAGCGGGGTCGTGATACGACCCCAAGCCTTGCTTTTTCAATGCGAGTTTCGTCACACATCACATCCTCTGAAGTACGTTTGTTCTTAGAAAACATGTATTTACAGCTCTTAGTTTTCCCTTACCCTCCCGTTGCCTTTAAAGATCACCAGCAAACTGATCACACAGTCAGTACGTGCCGTAAAAAGCAGAATTCAAGTCTCCGGAAGGGTTGGCAAAAATGATTTTCAGGTTTGGATGAAAGTCAGCAATGAGCCACAGAATTGCTCAAAGGAATCGTCCAGGCAAAATGAGTTTTTGTGTTACCCATATGTTTATGATGTATTTGCCTAGCGTAGGCCTCATGCAGAATTTCACGCAAAAAAAATGTGAATCTGGCTGAGATACAGCCCACGAAGTACGTCCGGATGGGCGGGCCTCCGAGTAAAAGCCTCGTCTCGTCGTCCGCCGTGGTCGGAGACGCATTGTAGGAACAGAAGGTTACATTAACAGTCCCATTCTCCGTCCCAACGGCGGCGGCGGCGGGACGAGGCTTTCACTCAAAGGCCCCGCCCAGCCGGACGTACTTTGTGCTGTATCTCAGCCAGATTCACATTTTTCGCGTGAAATTTTGCATGAGGCCCACATTGAGCAAGAACAACATGAACATATGACACAAAAACTCATTTTTCATGCGATTTCTGCTCCTGAAGTGGCTTGTGTGCCTTTTTCCAATGTTGTGGATGTTTTTTGGACTTGGGATTTAGAACGACCACAACTTGATCTCTTCAAACCTGCCCAGCCCACCATCACTTCGAAGTTACTGAATTAATAATGGTTGTAACTGCCAGCACGTCTAGAAGAAACTGGATTAGCTACCTAAAATCTTGATGGATAAAAGGCGTGCCACTCCGCCTCGCTGCCTGTGAACGCAGCCACGCCCTGCCGGCTCGAAATTTGAACGTGGCTTTATGGAGACACACCCATATTGAGCATTTTCTAAACATCCACACTCCTATCTGGAACCGGTTTATGCGTTTTCGCTGCTCCACCTACCTTGGTGGATCGCCGTCAGTTCTTAGAAAGTATTAGGCTATCCCAAAAGACTTGTAGCATTTTTTCGACCATCACTTTTTATTATTTTTTCTGCCAACAAACAACAATTGGGCAACAACGTATTCGCTACTGTTATCGACAACACTCTGCCCCCTCATAGGTAGATCGTTGATTTCATCCGCCCAGAACTGTGGGTTCTGAGAGTCGAAGAAGTCAGCGATCGATCGCCTTTGCAAGCAAGCTATAATCAGCGAATTTTCTCTTGGCCAGGAAGGATTTTAAGAGGATGGGTAAGGTGATAGTCAGAAGGAGCAATGTCTGGAGTATATGGCGGGTGGGGCAGCACATCCCAGCCGACCTCCTTTAGCTTGGCCTGAGTACTTTTCGCGGAATGAGAGCGAGCGTCGTCATGAAGAAGGTTGACCATAGACCTTTTCCGACGCTTTTCTCGAACAGCGACAGCAAACTGTTGGAGCTGGTGGTGCATACGGCAGCGGTGACTGTCTCGCCTTGTACCAGCACCTCGCGAAAAAGCATTCCTTCCGCGTTCCAGAGGTACGCAGTCCTGAGCGTGGTTTGCCTTTCATGTCAATCTCGCCGTTGCTGAAGCTGATGAACCAGCGGCGCACGGTCTCGTAGCTCACACATCCTTTGTCCAATGTAGCGTTGATGGAGTCTCAAGCTTCCGTGGCTTTGGTGCCGGAAGACCAGTCATAGTAGATGACAATGCGTGTTGGGTGGGTATCGACTACGGGCATTGTAGCTCTCTCCACGGAATTTGTCAGAAAGCTTAGAGAACGTTCTACCATAATCCTGAAACGCCTAGACCTGCTTCGAAGTAAACAAGAGTTATTGATTTTTTTGGAAAAATCCTACAAGACTTTTGGGACAACCTAATATATGCCCAGCTATGTATCCAGGTATAGAGTGTATGGACCAAAGCGAGGACCTTCAGCACTTCCCCTATCAGGACGCTGACTCAGAAGTTCCCTTTATACATAGCCAGTTCTTACAGATCATGAACAAGCGGTCAAAAATTGCTTAGAATAGTCTCCTATAACTTTAAAGGCATACCACGCGATAATCCAATTAGTGACTTACTTTTGTGGGGTCAGTAGGTCCTTGGATAATTGCTCAAACTGCATCTTTGTTGCGGCTGCACGGTGCAAACTCACGGTGTTGTGCCCCCTTAAACAAAACCGAGCCACGCCCACCCAGCTGAATCATACGCGGCGTTAGATGGAAGAATTTCCGACGTGGAGGCTGCCTTCGATACCAAAATGGCCGTTTCATTTGATAATTATCTCTTGGAGCAATTTCATTTTCCACGTGAGCCCCACGTTGGAAACTTGTTGGTCTAAGGCCGAGTGTGATCCAGCCGGCTGGGCGTGGCTCGGTTTTGTCTGAGTAGGCACAAAACCATGAGGGTGCACCGTGCAGCCGCAAAAGGGTGCAGTTTGAGCAGTCATCCAGGGGCACACTCGCTCCACGAAAGTAAGCCACCGATTGTATTATCGCGTGGTGTGCCTTTAACCCAATATCGTGATCCCCTAGTATGCGCTTCCACCGTGAGCCGTGGGTAGGTGCTTTCTTCCATCTGCCCGAATCACTGCCACCATGCCGCTCATCGTTAATTAGAGAATTACCTTTTTTGTTTTTGTTTACGCACAATCTCAGTGGTAAAATAATTGTGGTCCAGTGTGACGTGAGATGGTTAGAGGGCCAAAACTCAATGATATTGTGCTCGGTATTGTGGTATCTCATCATGAGTATTTGCCGACTATGCTTCATTTTGAGTATATTCATAAGACTCAGGTGAAACAGGAGCTTGCTATTGACAAATCACGTGGAAAGCTGCTGGGCCGTACTTTTTAGTCCCCTGTACCAAAACAATCAAAGTACCGTATGACATCAGGCATGCAAATGTGAACGAGTCCTTGATCGGCAAGTGCGTTGGCTATCCGAGCAGCATGTCTGGTTTTTCCTCCGCCGGGACCACCTGCAACACTGGAATAAGTTCAAAGATTCCATCAGTAATAATTTCTAGAAACACAATTCGTCGAATCCCAAATGCATCATATCTTACGCGTACGGCTTGCGACACGATAGGTTAGAGCTAGGAATTAAGCATGTAGTTGGGTTCTGAAGCGATGACATTGTTCTACGCTATATTTTCGATGGTATCACTTTATGACCCAACCAATACTAAGCCCCTAACTCGCGGCCATTGAGTCGCCCGCTAAATGTGGCCACGCGATTTCTATCACTAGGCCGCTTTCGTACTATGCGGTGGTCCCGGCGTGTCTGTACACGGTAGGGCGTGGTCGCGTTCATAGGCAGCGAGGCAATGTGGCACGGGCGGAGCCACAGGGACGCAGCCAAGCCACGCCCTGCCGCCGGCACCGCAGAGTATGAAGGCGCGATCTAATGGCACACACGCCGTGGATACATACTGTAAAACGATCTCGTAAACATCTCAGCGTCTTTACAGTATCACAATTTCTTCCAACTCAGTTATAGCAACCCGCTTCACCTTATATTTTGCTTTAATACAAAAAAAATGGGAAACTCACCAATGAATAGAATTACCGGTACATGCGGAATCTGAGCAACTTCTGCTGCTTTCATCACAGACGGAGATCGCTGCACCCTGCCCATCTCGTTAGCAGATCGTTTCCCCGGACTTGGTGTAGGGTCCTTCGGTTTCTCTTTAGCTTCTCTGTTTTTAGATTTTCCTCGTAAGCCTCTAAGGAAGGTAGTACACTCGCATTCAAAGTAAACAGTGATTTAAAAAATGTTCAACAACAAAATTACACTAATACTCATACACACTACATTGAAGGTCCAGTTACTGTACAAAGACCAGGGATGAGGGGAGCAAAAAACAAGCCGCCTGCTGCCTTTTCTAAGGAGGGGTGCGGAGTAGGACACACGTCGTCTAGCAAGAGAACGGCGCCTCGCGCCTCGCATTTTACCAAAGAGTAGCTTTAGCGTCGTGGTATGGGAAAGAGGGACCGGCTACCCTCAAAATAATCGTCCACGGCAAAATAACTTTCTTTGTTACCAATATATTGATGTTGTATTTGCCTAACAAGGGCCGCACGTTTCACGCGAAAAAGTGAAAATTCGGCTAAGATACAGCTCTCCGAATTTTCGGCCGGGTGGGCGGGGATTCCGAGTAAAAGCCCCCGTCGGTCTCCGCGGTTAGTGACGGAGCGTGGGACTGTTTACGTAACTTTTTAATCCCACAATGCGTCTCCGACCGCAGCGGACGACGGCGTGGGCACTTGCCCGGAGGCCCCGCTCACCCGTCCAAGACTTTGTGGTGCTCCATCATAGCCGCATTCACATTTTTTTCGCGTGATACTTCACATGCGGCCCAACAGAAAAACTCATTTTTCCGTGGATGATTCCTTTGACCATGTCAAAAACCTATGGGCATGATGTCTATGGTAGGATAAGTCTTTCAGAGCACAAGCAGTACAGTACCTTACATGAAATGGAGGCTTCGTTGTTGGCTGCTTGGGACGACATCGACAAAACGACTATCGCAAACTTGGTTTTGAGTATACCAGTAGTTGTTCAAGCTAACTTAAAACTCTGAAGGACTCATTAACTCCTAAGCTTGCGGTGCATTGTTTTAGTAAAAGGCAATGGTAGGGGTAGTCCAGAACGAAGTTGGTAGTGCGTGAGTGAAGAAAAAACGAAATGAAAAAACCCGAGAAAGGAGTCCTTTCGCACTGTCGATTCCGAAATGGAGGTGGGGGGGGGGGACTACGGTAACGTGCAAGCCATGTTAAAGCAAGTGGCAGCTGTTGAGAAAGACGGTTCTTACAAAGCCTTCTCACTGGAAATTTCTCCACATATGGCCTTCCTAGACCTGTAGCCTTCATTCGAATGACTCAGGTTAGGAACTGTCATTCCCACATTACCCCTACCACAGTGTTCAAGTGTCCACATAAACCTGATATACAGATGAATTTTCTCAATAATTTCGAGATGAAATGGTCATGGAATGTTGTTTGATTGAGTGTTCTTCGGTTGTCACAAGCAAGTGGAGCTAGAAGAACTACATACATAGGTTGCAAAAATCGGTGACGGTTTTGTAAAATTAAAATATGGTGTCAGCATGAGGGCACACCCACGTGTAGAGGAAATGGCTCCTCAAAGGGGACACAAACACGACCCTCCTTCAATCACCAAACATCTATATAACCTCTACAGTATCAATAACTATTGCATAGTATCACTAAGTATTTTATTACTGTAATTTTTGTGTTGATCATTTCAATTGAATCGTATTTTCTTTCATAACCGGGTCACTAACGGCACGTTCCGCTTATCATGTAGCCTGGAACCATTGCTAACTTCTGCAATAACAACTCCCCATCCCGCCCGTCGAATACGACCCTCCTGTCGAAGAGTCTTCGACTCCCGGTATACCCTGGTCAGCATACTGTTGCTGTTATTATAAACCAACCATTGTATCAAATCATTATCGCTGTGATGGGTGAACATGGTCATTAATCGAACTTTCTGAGATGTGTTCGCGGATGAAAGCAACGAAGTCAAACATATTGTGCTGCGACTTACATTTCCTGCTCTTCACCGCGCCTGGAGTCCTTGCTTGGTGTTTTAGCGGTGTCTACGAACTGGGCTGTCACTGAAACGAAAATACATACGCATTGCAAACTTCTAATTATGAATGTCAGCCCACGAAAATTCCTACTATCTTTTTGAAAAAGGGAAGCAAGGTCTCTACCACATGTTATCCTCGTCCCTAAAGTTTAATGTACATACATTTTACCAGTTGGCCTAGCATACATTACTCACGCGTAACATCACGGGTGTTAGCGGGTCGATCGGAATTGCTTTATCTTTGAATTTATTCAGCACCCATTACCACATCACGCTCCGCCCACTGTGAGCAAGTTTTCGCTCATATTAAGTGTATTTAGACAACTTGAATACTGGTCATTCCTGCCGATTTCCCCTGGTCTCAAGGCTGCGTTGGAACCGAGTTATGAATTGTTGTTGTACGGACCCTCACTCATGGTGCGCTCCGTCCAGTGTGCCCAGGCCCATTCGGGTGACCATAGCTGATCTTTTGCTTACCATGTTCACTTTCGAACCAAACAAACAATTTTCGTTGTTAAAGGAACATTTCAGTGTACGCTTCCCCCACCGTGGGTGGGGCTTGACTTGGTCCATGTGTGCGCCTTATTCTCACTTCTTGTCCCACACCTCCCATCCCAAACTTGTCCCCACTTTCGGCTGTTTCTCATGTAATGCTTAATTTCGTGACAGACGGACAAATGGAGGGACGGACAGACCGACAAAGCGTTTTATATACAGTAAGGTCTACAAACCGACCGGCGCACTAGCTGGATAGGCCGATTGAAGCTTGCACCAGGTACTAAGTGGTCTAAGGGAGGAATATATTAGGACGGTTAAAAGGTCACATTCACCTCAAATGATGGCAAACTAATTAGTAAAATAATGAATATAAATTTTTTGTTTTCTAATGCAGTTGTTTCATCTTCCTGTTTCGAAAAGACTCATACTTTAGTAGGGCATGTTCAGTAGTGGAGTTTCTTACGTATTAGTATATCGAAAAGTGAGAGTGAAATGGTCAGATAGAAAAGGTAAAATTGGCAAGGAAACAGAGCAGCAATGTCCAGTGCCATAACGCCGAGCTCCAATCGAACGTAGAGCAATTATGTTTGTCATTACCCACGCACCCGCTTTCGTTTCATGGATTTTGTTGTCACCTGAAGTGGCCAGACTTCTGCAGATTTGCCGTTACGCTTTTTTCACTGCGGTTTGCCGTAATTCCTTCACTTCACTTATAATACCGCTTCTAACTTCTGTTCAATTGACGGACTGACTCGTAGCAGCCCAGTTTTGCCATGATTTCTGCGAAAACTGCCTAAATTCTTCACAAATCAGATCCATGGTAGCTTTCTCAGACGAGTTCCGGGAAAACCACCGCAAGAAAACCACTTTTCCGCTTTTCATGAATGTCACCTCAAAGTAAATCTTGTGTAAAGCCTCCAGTTACTGGAGGAGACACCAGTGATCATAAAGGCATCGTCAATCTTCTACTCATTTAGAATTTTCAATGGATTATTTTGAAGCTACAGTTGTCTACACATTTAGAGAGCGCATAATTTTTGTTGCAACTCGATTTTCGAACAGTTTCTGAAGAGTTGGGTACCGTGTAGCTAAGCTCATCGAACTCTGAAGTAGAGCATTCGAAAATGTGAACAGCCTATCTGGTGGTTTTTCCTATCCAATGAAGCCCGGATTGGTGTAGTGACAGATGGCGCACACCACACTTTCATGGTGCAGGGATCAAATGCTGCATCAACGCCCGCCCAGGCCAACTAAGCCTTCCATCCCTCCGGGATCGGCAAATTGGTACCAGATTCGTCTAGGAGGATAAAAGCACTGACTTGTACATCGGCTGGCCACCGCAAGTCATTGCATAGGCCACATTCCAAAAGTAAGTATTACCGAAGGACTAGGGGAGATTGGCTCAAATGGTGTCTCTTCATGAAATTGTCTGCATACCTTCCCAGTCAACACTCAGAAAGTATGCCTCCACAAAATGGAATTGAGAAGATCCTGTGCTGCTCCCTTAAGTACACCGCGAGATGGCGAATTTGGCCTACGGTAAGACCTACCGTAAGAAACGCTTGCAGTTCGTTAGGTTGCATACATTGCACTTTGCTAAGATGTAGAATGCCACGAATACCTTTTTCCTCATTCTTTCACTAATTCTCCCATTCATTGCTTTATTTGACTGCTGCCGTTTGTTGTTTCACTTACTCTACATCATCGTGAATGGATGAAATACACATGACGAGACAATAAATGACGTTTCTACAGCGAGCAACTCGGAAAGGTTATGTGCGTTCGAAGAGATGCGCAGGAGATGCGAACACAGACCACAACGTCGCGTTTTTGAACCCGGGTTTTTCTATCGATAGTGAATTCTGAGTCCTATTGTGAATATTTGAATACGGGTTTCTCTACCGAGCGTGAATTATCGCCTTTACCCTCGAATGTTCGTTTGAACGGCCATTTCTTCCCATCTTTCTTTCTCCCTCGACCTCTCCCTGTCCTTTGAATTCAGAGCTCATTTCTTGCAACGTTTATGGACACAGTGACGTACAAAATGTCTAATCTTTAGTGGAGCTCGTTTTCAGTGAATAGTTGAGGAATCCTATCATAAGAGGTTCTAAAAGGATCATAGGCTTATGCGCCCCTCATTTATGTAGGAATCTGTTGCCTCAAAACGTACGTATCGATATTTTCAAAAGTGGAGTGCATATATACGGCGATTTGTGACTGGGGTTGCCTTGGTCCGAAGGACCTTGATAATTCGAGACTTTTTTACAGGGCGTCATCTCTTTACAAATAATGTTGACCAACTGGGGAAAAGTTTCTTCAGTGACCCTAGGACTCATCATTGGCAGATTTATCCTCATGCCCAACTTCTGATTCATTAAGGCAGCTTTTTAAGTACTCACGGCAGAACAAACAACCCTTTGAACGGATTAATACGTCGCTAATCGCAAATTGTTGACAGGGTGGAAAGACACGGGTGTACACCCTTACGCTAGATTTCGCACCGCGGCATACTGCGTGCGACGCGATGCGTGCGAGCTGTAGGTGCCGCTGTAGATGGGTCCCAAAGCGATTACACATTGATGCTAGGACCCCTTATGTACTTGCCGGTAATCGCTCCAGGACACAACTATAGCGACGCTCTCCGCTCTCACACATCGCGCGGCACGCCACAGGCCGCGGCGCAAAATCCAGCACAGGGGAACACATCTTGAAGACCCTGTACATAAAAATTCGCCTTTTTCAAGTTATTAGTAAGTCCTCTTTGATTTGCTTACTCTTTACGCTTTGCTTCCACTTTTCTTGAATCTTTCCTTATCATATATTGTAATGTTATCATTGCACACAATTTGAATTTTACTGTCAACCATTACTGCAAGCAAACGTTTGTTGTGCAGAAGACTAATGACTTTATCTGAATTTGTGAAATGTGTATGCCAATGGGATAAAATCCAAGACCAGCTGCTCAAGCTATGCTGATTTTCTAACGAAAATTTGTTTGAGCATAAAATGTAAAGGCCATTAGACATGAAGTCATAAAAGCCACACCTCAAAACCGTATTATTTCTCCATTTGTAGTCAATTAAAGGCAGTGTTAGGGGGTGATAGCGAGTGATAGGGGAGAAATGTGGGTAGTGAGAACACTTGGTCCGAGTTATTCAAATAAAAGCTACGGAGAAAACGTTGTGTGGCAAAATTCCACGTGAGAGGAGCAGCTTCGGAGGAAACGTTATTTTCAACGGTTACCGACACTTTCATCCCAATCCGCCCATTTTTTCAGCCCAGTACGCCCTTTTTGAGAATCAAAAGCGGAAAGAGGGTTTTATTTTTCGGCTTTTTGACCAGTTCGTTCAGATCTTTCTTCACATTCATGCTGATGAGCACATTGGCTTTCGTATCCAATAATCTTTTCACATTCGACCCGAGTTATCCCTATCACTGCCCAATTTTCCCCTTCACACTGTTTTGACAGATTCAATGGAAGGTTCCAGGGAAGAAGAGAGCCTTTGCTTTCTTGGAACTTTTCAATGAAAATGGAGAAATGGATAATGAGCCACGTGCTCAGCGAAATTTTTCGTCTGCATCATAATGAAAGTCGATAATTTTGAAAAGGTGTCGACCATGCATAGCAACGGCAAGGGCTATGTATACTATCGTGTGACCTGATATTACCTATTTCATTGTTAAAGCGTGTGCGGAAGACACTTTCAGCACTCCCTCCGGCCAATCAAAAATTGCAACTGTCCGAAGTCGCTTGGCTGTTAGTGAAGGGTAAAATTAGATGACTATAACGCGGCCGACTCATGCCAATATTAGTTTGTCCCAAAAGTCTCGTAGAAATTTTCCTGATCATCAGTTTTCATTATTATTCCTTCCAGCAAACAACCATTAGGCAACAACGTATTCACCCATGTTATCGACTCTGCCACTTCATAGGTAGATCGTTGATTCCCTACTCCCAGAACTCTGGGTTGTGAGAGTCGAAGAAGTCAGCGATCGCCTTTCCAAGCAAGTCATAATCAGCGAATTTTCTCTTGGCCAGGAAGGAATTAAGAGGATGAGAATGATGATAGTCAGAAGCGGCAATGTCTGGAGAGTATGGCGGGTGGGGCAGGGCATCCCAGCCTAGCTCCTGTAGCTTAGCCTGAGTACTCTTCGGGACGTGGGAGCGCGCGCTGTCATGAAGGAGGGTAACCGCGCACTTGCTCTGGCGCTTTCCTCGAACACCGACGGCGAGCTGCTGAAGCTGGCGGGTGTATACGACAGCGGTGACTGTCCCGCCTTGTACCGGCACCGCGTGGAAAAGCATTCCTTCCACGTTCCAGAAGCAGCACAGTCCCGAGCTTGGCTTGCCTTCCTTGTCAATCTCGCAGTTGCTGAAGATACGAACCAGCAGCGCGCAGTCTCGTAGCTCACTGATCCCTTGCCCAATGCAGCGTTGATGGAGGCGCAATCTTCCGGCGCTTTGGCGCCGCGAGACCACTCATAGTAGATGACACCGTGTGTTTGGTGGGTATCGACTACGGGCATTGTAGCTCTCTCCACGGAATCTGGTGGGTCAATATACAGGGATGCCAAAAAGGGTAACTTTTTTCCCACACTTTCAACGCCATATTAGTCGAACTTCAGCAGACTCTGACGAGGTTCTCCCATCCCTGATTCAAGAACACAAGTCAAGCTGTCACTACTCTTCGTAACAGCCCTCTGCACGAGCATGCGGGAACTTCTTCTGAATGAACATGATGTGCCACCGCAACTCGGCAAAATTAGAAATTTCGTCGCCTTCGCTCACAACCTTGCTAGGTCTGTTCACTCTGGGTACCTGAGGAGATTCATATCGAGTGGTGCCCTTAAGTATCCCGTTTTTTCCAGGTTCTCAACACCTTTCGTTTCCAAGAACATGAACATGAACGTACCACTGAAAATCCTGCAGAGAAGGTTTTGAGGCATGAAGAATGACACTTTGGATCATAGCAGCGTTGTCCGAGCAGCAAGGGTTCTGTGACTCCTATGAACAGAAAGGACAGTCCTTAGGGAGCTTTCCACAAAAGACTCACCACGGAAGCTGTCTCTGCTGTTTTAGGCGGACCTTGATACAGTAGGTGCTCTGAAGCCCGACTGCGCCGACTGGACGCTCCGTATTTTGATGAAGGTGAGAGTGGTGAGTCTCGGGTGTGTTGCAAGTGTTCCGATTTCTAGAGGTCGGCACCGAACTGGGTCACCGCCCTTCGCGAATTGTCCGAATGGTAGCGTGTCCTGCCGTCTGGACTCTCCCAGGTTTGCCTAAGCCTTTTTAGGGGAGAAGCTTTGGCAGCGTGTTTTTACCTGTCTTTACCTGATTGCAACCCGCCGCGCAACCTGACCTTACCTCACCAGTCGGAACACTTGCACTCCACCCGGTGAGTCTCAGCTTGCTCCTGTTCTCAAAGGAAAATTTCGAGAATAATGTGCCCCAATACTTTTATCTCTTTCGTTACCCTATGTTTTGTATACTTGGCGTATGTGAGCCGTGAGCAAAATTATCCTTTCTGGCACCCCCTGTATACTTCGTTAAAAACTTAGAGAACGTTCTACCATATTCTTGAACCGCCTAGATGTGTCTCGAAGTAAACAAGGGTTACAGATGTTTTTGGAAAAAATCCTACAAGACTTCTGGGACAACCTAATATTTGTAAAACACACCTTACTAATACGTCCTTTGATTTTGGGTGGAAGCACATTACACGGTGGACACGGGATATCGTCACATGTTCATCCGCTTGTGCAAGCTTAGTAAGGACAAGAAGCCGTGACCTAGGTAACCACACTTTTCTTGTGGGCGCAAGCACGATGAACATTAGATGCTATCCATCTAATTCCTTACAACAGAAAAATCAAAATGTTCCACGATAACTTCGCTTGAGGAACTGAGTACTTGGTTACGTTTTGAAGGATCTCGTACTTTTTTGAAATCGGTTACCACATCGTTTTCTCATTCTATATAGCAAAATATCGACCATCAGCTGTCTGCAATAGCAGAAGAGTTACGAGCAACGTGGAGCCGTAATTTATCTGTTCACATAACCTGAACCTCACCAAAACATTACCGTTCCGCTTTTGAATGAACATGTCCCATCTATATTCCTCGTCAGGATTCGCACGGAGCTGAGCTATCGCCGTTTCCAGAAAACTGAGTGGTTCTTCGGGTTGATTGTAAATCAATCCACTCATGAGGCCCTGAAAGATTGAATTTAATCAGCTGTGCTTGGTAGAGAATCATGCGTTGCCATTCCCATGCAATTCTCCTTCAAGTGAAATTCTGTCGTATGCGAGTTCATAGCTCCCCTTCTCTAATAGAAATGGTGATTGTTAAATGAATCGCCCACGAAAATCCCAGATTCTAATTTCTATCAAAATCACTCTACTGAGCGCAGTTCAAATTTTCGCGCCCATCGTTGATTTCCTTTTTACCCTGCGTATTTGACCACGTGACCGTCGCCTCTTTGCCCCTCAGCTCTCTAGCGTCCAAATCCACTCAGACGCCCCACCCCGCTAGCTCTCACTTCGCGCACTTTGCGGAGCTCTACATCAGTTTGATACATGAATATGCGAGTGAAACTCTGTATGAGACACTTAGTAAGCAAATATAACATAAATACTTGGGTAACGGAAGAACTTGAATTGACCGTGGACGACTCCTTTTAATGCACTTGCAAGCCTATGAGAATGCCGCTTAATAGGGATAAGGTAATCACAAGATCAGCATCGTAGCATGATTTGCGTTTGGAGATCTCCGAGGAAATAGCTTCACTGCTTACAGTTCTTCTGCAGAACACTATCTCCCGAACATCATGTCAATAGAGCTCAACTATTTCTCTACCGAGTGATAGGGTACTGGTTGGATATCGTGTTTCATACAATATCACACTACAATAATTCACAAAGTTCTGCTCGTGATCACCGACTTCCAGTGTAAGCGAGAAAGATGAGAAGCACTACTTATTGCATGCCGCATACGAGTTCGGAAATCAACTTTTCTTCGAGAACATGCGGCAGCAAAGACGCAGAGACGTAGCCAATGTAGGCGTTCCCTTCTGCATGCACTTGGCCATCGATAAACCCGAGTCTTACGTTCGTGAGGAGCTGTAGTTAACCTCGACAATCTTGAATATACGCACGAGCATCAAACTACGACAAGGATAAACTCGAAGCACTTTGTGGAACAGGAGAAATTCTACAAAAAACTTCTGCTTCTCGTAGGGTAATTGAGGAGCTCATTCACGACTTTTGCTGGGATACCTACGACAACCACTTCGCCCGCCTTTGAAGCAGAATGGAATGCTTCTCCGCAGTTTTCCCTTGCGAAGTACAATATTATACCACTTATGAACAGTGGTCCTGTGAAGCAGAATGAAATGGTGTTTCTGCAGTTTTCACTTGCGAACACAACACTTCTCCTACGATGTGCAGTCCAGTACGCATCCCGGACAAGATCAAGCCACAACATCGAAAAAATCTTCCGAATCTAATTGAAATCCAAGGACCATCTCATGAAGAACCAGCAGGACTGCGTTGCTGTAAGACTGAGACCCACACGACATTGGCGACTATCCAGTCTGCCTGCTGGATGTAGTGAACAGACTTTTCGCTAGAGTCATTGTGAATTAGGCTGGTAGACCATCAGATCAAGGACACTGAGCAGGACTTCGGAGAGTGTTTTTCTTTTGTATGCCAAGGCGAGCTTATATGTGGGAACTTTCTTGGCTCAACGTTTCGACCTTCTCGTTTTGAAGCAAGCATATGAGGAGTATAACGGAAATGACTTTGATGTTATGTGCTCTATCTTAGCGCAGGAAACGGAAGTTTCGTCACGGAAAGCATAAGAGTCATTCTGGATCTTACAATAAAGTCACGAATGAATGACCAAAACGAGTGCCTCACAATAGCAATGGACTCCTGTTTTGCATCACAGTGCGAGTTATAGTAGACGCGACATGCACGGCAGTACTTTCTAGCGTATAAGGAATATACAGTCAAATAATACTCATTCGCTCTTATTGACTCAAGTAATTGAAGCGTGAGCTTCTGCTCTGCTGGTGATCTTGGATGAGCCTGTTGTCTCATCATTACCAGGCTGTCCGAGAGGGATCTCGAAACGACGTCGAAAACGCTAGAGAGAGGGAGAGGAGCTTATCAGGATACTTTGCAAATCAAAAGATTCGAGCCTTCTTCAGGCCTCTGGAGAAGACGAGAAGGTCGAAACGCTAGGTAAGAAATTACCACATATTTTCGTATTGGCAAACAAAAGAACGTACAGTCGACAAATCCGAGTTTTCAACAGGGGAGAACATAAGAACTGTTGTGGAGAGCGTTTAGTACGATCGATCATATCCACACGGCTCTAAACTGATCGGAGCTTTGTAGGAGCACAATGTGATCGTATCACAATGCATCATATTCATCACTTCGGAGACGGCCTTCGTCCGCCGTTGAAACAGAAAGGCGCGAACGTCGTGTGTCAGCTAGAAATGAAAACATAGAAATGAACAAAAAGGGTCATCTTTCGCTCTGAAAATCGTGCTTGTGACACCAGTAGTCGAGAAGCGGTTCCTGGCAGATTTTGTTTGTGTATGTGGGAAGTACACTTCGCAAAAAAAACATGACAGTGATGTATCAATGAAAAAAATTAGGAACTGGTGCCTCATTCACGGTCAGTGGAGCGAACGTCAACATTACCAGTTGCTTCAGTGCGTAACAGACGAACGACTACGGAGTAAAGCTGAATAGAACAAGGCAAAAGACTTGGGAAGCTTTCAGGAACAATGAGAACTGTCTGGGAAGGCAAAAAACATCCGGCCTCGCGGTTCTCCTTTCGATTCCGCCGTTCATTCGTCCTTGTCGTATACTTCCTGGAACACAGGCTGCTAGGCAAAATGAGGATGCATGCGGTCGACGTCATCCAGCGCGCTATCCACGTACGAAATTGCAAAAGAGAATCCCCGGTCGAAGACAAAGTCCACGGTCGAACTAGCACAAGCGCCAACTCGATTGCATGGCTTCTTCATTGAAGTCTACGGAAAGAAATGAGGTGCTTCGTGTCTCTGGATTAGGTATATGCATCGGACTACTTTGGCTCTAGACAGATCCTGCTGGCAACCGCTCGAGACTCAATGATCAAAGGAACGACAGCTGATGCAGTGATCGCCCTGCCCATGATGGCATAACTCGGGCCAAAAAGTGGAGTACTACAAAATATGAGGTATGAAAATTCCACCAATCTTTGTCTGCAGTGTTTTCTCTTATTTTGTTAATCACTACGGAACATTTATTAGGTTGTCCGAAAAGTAATGAGACAAATGCAGTGGTGAGATTCAACATTAAGTATTTTTGGACGTCGAAGTCGTGAAGGGACAAAATTCTGGAATTTAGTGATTCAAGTCCAGTACATGTATGCCACCAAGGGCATATGGTCCATACTGTTTTCATCCTTCACAAACGTGCTAAAGATGGATGAGAAAAAAAGCTGTATCGGGCAGCTCTCCTTCTACACTATCGTTCAGGTAAATCCGCGGATGAGGCCCATCGGCTTTTGCTGGAAGAGATGAAGGATCAAGCACCTTCTCGAGCGACGAGCTTCAGATGGTACGGCAAGTTCGACAAAGGAGGGAAATGTCTCGAAGACTGTAGTCGTTCAGGACGTCCACTGACGCGAAAGAAGCAGCTCATACTTGCCATCTGTGAGGAACGACCTAACGTTACAGTGCGCGAGCTTGCCACCTCCTTGGGTGCTCCTAAATCCACGGTACACGATGTTCTTCGTGCGTCAGGGAAAGTGGCAAAGTTGCCTCGAGTTCTTCCGCACGCTCTCAGCTCTCACGACAAGAAGAAGCGTGTTGAAGTGTGCACTTCTCTGCTCAGCCGTCATCGCACGTTTTCCTGGATCGACTCCATCGTTACCATGGATGAGAAGTATTGTGTCTACGATAACATGGTGCGCCGAAAACATTGGGTCCACTTCGATGAATTGCCGAAACCAGAGCCGAAGCATCCCGATCATGACAAGAAGGAGTTGCTCTCATTCTGGTGGGATATTAAAGACCCGGTGTTTTGGGAACTGGTTCCAACTGGTTCTACGGTCGACTCTGAAAGATTCTGTACTCAGCTGGAAAGAGTAGCTGAAATTCTGCGAAGTCGCCGTCGTGGGAGAGGCAAAATCCTACTCCTCATGGATAACGCCAGGCCACACACGTCGAAAAGGACTCAGAGTAAGCTGAGAGAGCTGGAGATCGAACTTGTACCCCATCCACCATACTCACCAGATCTCGCTCCATCAGACTTCCACATATTTCGTTCTCTTCAATCCTCTTTTGCTGGAAAAAAATTCACAAATCGGGAGGACGTCGAATTAGCTTTCAACAACTTCTTGAAGTCGAAGCCTCCGGAGTTCTTTGCTAATGGAATCAGATCTCTGCCGCAAAGATGGCGGTATGTGAAGGAACACAATGGCGAATATTATAGTAAATGATATTGATTTGTAATAAAGTTACCGACGAATCACTGCACTACGACATTTGTCTCATTACTTTTCGGACAACCTGATATTAATGAGAGTATATTAGTGTAGTAAATAGATTTTTTCAATCGTATACCTCGAATAACTGAGGAATTGAATGTTCTTGAAGGTAGTACTTCGCCTCAGCTCCCATGTCCCGCAAGTGATAACCTGAAACAGCATGAAAAATGTGTATACCAAGACATCCAGAACAAGATTCTGTGAGCCGACGTAGGGTACGATCTGATGTCCAAAAATTCCACTCAGCAACCATTTCTTGCTGAGTATGGAAGCAACTATTTGAGCCAGGAGAACTAGCTTATGATGAGACATCAGTGAAACAATGAGTGATTGTCACACATACTGTGCAGGAATCGTCCACGGAAAAATGTATGTTACCCATATATTTATATTGTATTTGCTTAATGTGGGCCGCATGCAAAACCACAAAGTCTTGGCCGGGTGGGCGGGGCCTCCAAGCTAGTGCCCTCCCCGTCGTCCACCGCAGTCGGAGACGCGTTGTAGGAACTGAAAGTTACGTAAACAGTCCCACTCTCCGTTCCCAACTGCGGCTGACGACATGACGGGGCTTTTACTCGAAGGCCCCGCCCACCCGGCCAAGGATTTCGGGTGCTGTATCTTCGTCGAATTCTCACTTTTTTGCGTGAAGCTTTGCATGCGATCGTACTTAGGCAAATACAACATAAATATAAGAGTATCAGAGAAAATAGTTTCCCCGTGGACGATTCCTTCAACTCAAATCAGTATTTATATACGTGCAAAAAGCAGGAAAGAGCAATCCGTAGTTTAGCGTCACTGTCTACCGAATATGGATGTATGGCAAGAATTCCAGGGAGATGTGGTGCTTCGGAAGGGAAAGTAGAGCTGGGAGACATATTTTTTGCATGTGAAATGGTCAGATTTGAAAAGACTATCTGTGACGAAAATCACCTTGTCTTAGCGCCTTCAGGTTCCTACGGCGATATTGGCCTCGTTGGGGGGCCCGCGTTTCGATGCGATGGGTGCCAGTGTCGGTGTAGCCGTAGAGGGAGGGGCACGTTGGCAACGCTGAATGAGTGGCCCAGCCGTCCGCGTTGCCCCCTTCAGTGGTACAGAGGTACTCTCCGATAGTGGGAAGGCGACTACTTCTCGAATTTGGTGCGTTTCATTCCGTTCTTTCCCTACTATCACAATGATTGATGATTACTCTTAACGATTTTTGAAATTTTGATTTTTGTGTGCACGGCTCAACAGGCAGTGGTGCGGGTTCCAGTCCTTTCCGAGACAAAGCTTTTGCCAAACTCAACATACTTGTAGCACTACTAACGGTGTCTTTAAGCTACTGCTCTACATCTAGGAACATCAGAAAGGAGAGGGCCAAGGGACTATAGAATAAATAGCGACAGGAATCGTTGCGAAAAAGTGTTACAGCTGGAGTACCTGAAGCAAAGCCATTAAGTCGCATAACGGCCTGGCGGCATGTCGCAAAGACTGCTACTCCCGACCGGCGTGAGGGCCAAGTATGGTGAATTTCAATAATTGGCTGCTCAGACCGCGGTACAGCCTAGCCTCCTCACGATTCCCGAGGGTGTGAGCCACTAGGACAGGAAATTCGCGTTGCGGCGTCCGGCATGCGACGCGATGGTGCGTAGTGTGTGCTCCCTACTGGATGGGTTCTTAAGCGATGATGGTGCTCAACGTCTTTTCCTAGCCGTAATCGCTTCCGGACACAACTAGTACGCCTCCCCGATCTCGCACCATTTCGTCGCGCGCCAAACACGGCCACGTACACCCAACTCTCGAAGATACGAGGATGTTTCAGTCGTCGCTTTGACATCGAAATCGTTTTATGGAGACGGTATCATCAATGTAAAAGAAAGACGAGGAAGATTGTAGCAATTTTTGAAGATCGATTTCACTGGGATGGATTGTACCATTTCCTTAGAATAAAAATCATTTTTTTTGCAAAAAATGACATGATCAAAGCCAACTCTCGATTGAAATTGCAAATTTCCGATGAATCAACTTAGAATGAATGTTAACTAATTTTTTGAACTCTTCCTAGTACTCAAACTGAGCAACGTCTAACTGGATCAGTACAGTGAATTACAAAACACTTTCAGCATTGACATTTGCCTTCTAATTATAATTATATTAGGTTCTAAAGAAAGTTCTGGCCGCATTTGCGCGTTCACAAGATAAGTTCAAATTTCAAAGCGGGTCGGCATGATTTAAATTACGTGTTATGCTTCCTAGATAGAAAAAAAGTGCTTCTCCTGATTATATGGTTTTCTCGAAATACCGCAAGGTTTTCGAATTATTAGGGGAATTTAAAAGTACTGCGAAAATGGCACTTTTTGGGTAACTTCAATTCACGAGTTCTTGTTCAGTCGAGTCGCAGCAAAGGAAACCACAAATGTGAATACTGCAGGAGGAGGGTATGAAGCATTGGATGAAACACTTGGTCCCTCGTTTCAGAACCGCATAAATGAGAACGAGTCGCTCAAATGTTCAACTGATCAAATCGCTTCAACCAAAACGGCAGAAAGCGATAAGCGTCCATACTTTCATGGTATATCCACGATTATTGGCCCTCAACAAACGAACTCAGTTGACCAATTCAAGTGGCCTCGATTTAAAAAAAAAACCCAAAAAATGGGTGCCGCGCGACCCCTCGGAGCAGGCATGTGCGAGCGCATTTTTCAAAAATTGTCTTCCAGCAATTGAAGCAGTCGCGGGATGAAGCCCTTATTAGTCTACCATACTCATCAAATCTAACGCTAACTGAGCCCCACTTCCCCGAAATCTGGACAGCTCCTGCGATAGCAGTGTATTCAGAAGAATGGCGATTTTGAGTCGACTTTTTTTTTGCGTTCGCGGGGAATAAATCGTCAGCCCTTTATCAAAAGTAGATATGCAAGTATGCATAATGTGGCAAAAACTGTAGGGAATCGAATGGTGCTTGTCAAGTGAGAAAAGATGCAGACTGAGCCGAGTTATGATCTTCCAAAATTAAAATTGCGACAACCGGCCAAAACTTTCCTTACAACCTAATAGTAAAGTCGCTCCTCAGTGAGTGCCCACTGGACCTTTAAGAAAATGAAGGAACCTACTTTAGGAATTCTATGAATTCCAAAGAAATACCCTGTAGAGACTAACGTACTGCGCTCAATGGTAAACGCTCCCGCAAAAATACAGTTGTATACATCCATAGTTAATCCAAAAGCAAAAAGAATGAGGATACGTGTTTTCTCGTTTGTTCCGAACAGGTTAAATTTGAAAGGAAATAAACCAAATAGCCTTGGAAAATTCCAAGGCTATTTGGTTTACCCGAAACGTTTTCACTCACTGGAGTTCGTTATTTGAATAGCACAGAAACATGAAATAACCGCCTTTGATGCTACAAAAAGTTTTTGATGTGAAAAGTTTCACTATCGAGCTTCCCTCAAATCCTCTACATTCATGATTAATGGAGCGCGCAGCACTCACATGGTCGATCAAGTGAAAGCAAGCGTTGTCGTCAGCGGGTTGAGAAAGGGAGCACTATAGTAGGATAAATCTTTAGCTTACTTCCAAGTTGTTGCAGCATTTGTACAAAAAGACTTTTAACGGTGGCCAATCATAACATTAGGTTATTGCAAAAGAAATGCAGGTTTTGTTTTTTGTATTTGACGCAAATTTGTTGTTTTGATTGTAACACTCATTCGGAAGTTTTTTATGTTCCTCTAAAGTATTTGTCAGGAAGTTATTATAATTTTTTCTGTCCACAGTTTTGATTTCAATTGCAGATATTGGAACGTGGTTTCCGCAATGTTTTCTTCTACGAGCGCAAGCCAGAGCGTAATACAGCTCAAACTGCTCGAAACATCAAGGAAGCTACGGGGGAGGGAAGTGTCAACAAATCCACGGCACAGAGCTGTTATCAAAAGTTTCATCGTGGCAATATCAGCCTGGAGGATGTGCCCCATGATTTTTCGGTGGTCTGCAGCTGATCCCATTCGTCACAGCTTTCTGAATCCGGGCGAAACTATTACGGCAAAGGCGTACTTCAACAAATTAACGAAATGCACCAGAAGCTCCGACGTATGTGCCCGAGATATGTCCGAAATAGGTCAATATGAAGGGACCTATTCCCCTTCACGTACAACTGACCCTGAAACTTCAGCGAATCCGGATACGAGCTCTACTTCATCCGTCATACTCATCGGACCTCTCGCCCACGGACCACCACTTCTCAAGCGTCCAACTTCCTCCACGAAAAATGCACCGAAAATCAAGACGATGTCAAAAATGCCTTCGCTGAATTTATCATCTTCGGAGCCCCGGACTTCTACGCTAGCGGCATGAATGAACCTGTATCTCGTTGGCGACAATGTGCTATTTTTGAAGGTTTTTGCTTCGACTGATAAAGTTTATTCGGAGCTGAGTACTGTTGTCTAAACTCAAGGTTCGAAAACCCGTATTTCTTCTGCAACGACCTAATAAAAAGACCGGTAACAAGATTAATAATCAACGCTGATTCCATTCCAGATTAAATGAATCTTGGTACTTTATGAATGATCTAGTGGCTTCAACTGTATTAGCTAGAAGAAATGGAAAAGAGGTCAATGAAGGAAGTTGAAAGGTAGGGTAGTCGACAATACATAGCTGCTGGTTTTCATCTCAGTCTGTGATGCAAATTCTTACAAGGATGCTGAAGCTATGATGAATTATGGCGAAAACTCTTGCTATCGGACGGAACGTTTCTTGCTTTCCGGGCATATGTGTTGATCTGGGAAGCATGAAAGACAGTTTCAAGTTCTTTTTCAGAACAAAAGCTTTCCCCATACGTCAGCACCTTTGTAACCGGTTGCCAGTTGCTTTTGAGCGGGCTTGCAAAGTGATGACTAACTGTCGTGCCTCTCTCAAAAAAGCACCACTTGAAGAGCGATCTCTTTGCTCTTGTAGGATTCGACTGCTTCGATCATTACGAACTACGCCGTAAGTATAACGGGCCTGCTCATAATCGGACACGTTGATTAAATGTATATCTCCAGAGAAAGCTTTTGATTGATTCCAAGGAAAAATATTGAAAACAGTGGTAGGGATAATGTGGGCACTAAGAAACTCGTGACATGAGTCATCCAAATAAAAACTGGGTGTCTAAGAAGACTACATGTGACGCATTTTCGGGTGAAAGGCATACCCCTAAGATTTAGGGGAGAGTCATTCTTAGAAAGCTCCGCCTTCTTCAACAACGCCGCCTCCTAGGGTTGACTTTGCCGAAGAATGACTGAGGTGTAGAGTAATAAGCATGATAGCAGAATGATACCTTGGTATCGTATTATTGCCGCATCGAGTGAAATTACGTGGTGTTTAACGTGTACGTTTTTGTGGTAAAAACGTCTATCGGTGAGTAACAAAGATTGGAATGAATGATGCAGATGATTTGACCCTCAGTGCCTTCAAACAACCTGGCAAGGTAAGTGCGAAACTGTGTTGTAAGCTGTTTATGCAGTAAGAGAGCATGAGCTAGGTTCAACATTGAAGGCGAAAGAGACGGATTAGTAGACAGTGGAGACGTCTAATAGAGTAACTGATCCTGCTTAGCTCTCGATATTACCTCTTCTAAAATGTTCAAGGCATTAGAGAGGCATGTTAGATAGCTCCGCGAATCGCCTGAAAATTCTTAGCGACTTAATCGTAGCTCTCAAGCCTTTTCAATAAAATTTTCGGGATTAGGTGAAAATCCCGTCATTAAAATAAGTGCAAGAAGCTCGCAAGCGAACATAAACATACCATCCATAGAAAAGACGTACATCATGAAGCGGAAGAGCCCAATTTAAAACAAGACATTACGGCTATTATGGTTACACAATAATTGATTCAAAGGATAAGGAAATGTGAATAAATTAATTTCACTACAAAAAAAAGTCCTGTCGCAGGAGGTTAAAAGAGGAGTCACACATGTATAGCTGACTGGAAGACCGCGTTGTTTCCTTCCGATTAGCTACGCCGGAATAACTTGAGACCGACATAAAATAGAACCGTTGCTATAGGCAACATGTGGCAGCCTTCATGGATCAGAACGACAAAATGCATAGAGCTTATTCAATTATCTGTTAGAGTAAATGCCAACGTTGATGTAGAATCGTTACCAGTTAATGGATTCGATTAAGCGCTGACAGCATAAACTCAGAGTTTCCTTGATTTGCTCAGTGATTCAGAAGCAATGGTGGTAAAACGGTCAAGAAGGTTAGTGCGATTGACTTTTTCAAACGGACTGACGTTGGCATGGATCTCGCGATTGATTTTTTTTCGTTGGTGAAACCCCGATCTTTGGTCTGCGATAATGCCGGGATATGTATACTTGGATGCATAAATCGTTCAAGCGTTGAGGACATGTACAACCCGACCGATAATAGTAGCTTCAACTTCGGTTTTTACGGCTTTTTAAATAATTTCCTTTCGAATGCCGCCTCTGCTTATTCCTATGTACTTTTACATCAACCGATAATTGACAATTCTTTGAAAGTGTTTGAAAAATTTCCGGCGTTCATGTACAATGGTGGCCGCACTTAAAAGTATAGCAAGAAATTACAATATCAACGTGTCCGATTGTCACTGGGATGTTTTTGTTTTAAAATGTCTGCGATTGATAAGCGCTCATCTGTGAAGTGTTCCTCCCACTCAGTTAGACTAAATCCCACATCCCAGTTCGCGTGCACTTGTTCGCACAGCCAAGATCAGTTCGCATGCAACACTATCATGGAAAATGAAAGTGTGAGGTGGGAGTGAAAAATGTCTGATAGGATCTGTTAATGGGACTTAATATGGAATGAATCGCGCGACGCGTATCGCGCGCGCACCTTCTATTAACACCTATGGGTTGGCATCACCTGTATATGGAGCTACACCACACTTTTGATGGACTCATTTTTGCTCTTTCGGTTCTTTACTGCGTGCCTCTTCTAGTATAATGTTTCTATGCGCTCAAAGGTAATAAGATAATAATGTAACTTCGGAGTGAGATTTTTGTCTAAGGCTTTTAGGGGAGGGGGGGGGGGGGGAGAGTATGGGTTAGACGTGGAAGAGGAACTCCCGTCCGGAATGGCCAAATCAATTTTTCAGTGTGAAAATCTTTTGTGGCTTTCTGTGGTGGAAGACACTCCCCGGAGCCCCTCTTACCTTTTCGGGTTGACAAGAATTTTTTTACTCCCAAGGTATTGTTTTTGAGTACGATCACAATAATACATAAGCGCCAAATTTCACTTTGAAAGGTAATAAGCCCCTGCTCAGTCGTAGTTACTTCTTCAAGGCCAGTAGACATCGATCGTCAGGTCGCGTTCATACTCTGCTGCCTTAAAGCAATACGCTTTGATCCCAATGTGTTGCCGTGTAATCGCCTAAGATTTCTTTCATGCGAAATCCTGACGTATGAACACACCCGATTCCCTGCTACAGATAAACAGATCGATGGCTAGCTGACCTTTGCATTTCCATTTGATCAGTTTCCAGCAGGATGGGACAACAAAAGGACGACGGTGATTGTCTCGTGGAAGCTATGGTTCTGCAAGGATTGTGGCGCTACCAAATTATTGAAAAAAACATACTCACGAATGCACCAGTATTTCATCAAACTAGCATGATGTGATGAATATGAGGCTCTTTATTTAGCACTTGCAATGTTTATTTGTAATCATAACATGGAAAACAGCAGGCCTTAACAATGAGCTGGAACTGAGATTCTGACATCGAACCTCATTTAACGGACATGATATAGACAGCGAATGAGTGTATGGGTTTTGACTATTCTTCTCATAAACTAAAACACCGATTTGTTAAAGCGAAATGAGGACGATTCACTGGAACATTGTGCAAAAAACTGTACAAAATAGTGACTAGAATATATAAGGCCGCCTTCATACTTTGCGGGTGCTCGCGACAGGCTGTTGCTATGTCGCCTTCATCTTTGCGTCTCCACCCATGCCACTGTGCCTCGCTGCTTGTATACGTAAACGCGCCCTGCCGCCGGCAGCACCGCAAAGTATGAAGGCAGCCTCAGAAAAATCACCAGACATTTTATTCGTAATGTTGCGAAGCCAATACAATTGCAGAATCACTCATGGCTTCTTCTGCGCTGTAAATCAGAAGGATGAATGTCTCGAAGAAATAGCGTCTGAATGGAAAACTCACCTCGTCATGACAGAGGTAGGGAAAATGCCATCGCTGCTAGCTTCGCTCTTTTGACTAGGGCTCAAAGGACCTTCATTTGAGCGATTATTATCCAATATTACATCGCACGATTTTCGATTGCTTTGGAATTTCTTTTGACGTGCTCTTGAATTCTATAATGGGAATAGCTTAAGAAAATCAGTTGCCATTCTCATTTATTTGAATATACTCGAGATCCTATTCACCTGGAACCAAACCTGAGTTACCCTTTTGCTCAGTCCCGTTATGCTGGCTATCCTCTCCAAATCGGCTCCATCTGGATTGCTATCAACTTGGAAATGGGCCTGAAAAATGTAAGAACAGATGCTAACCACAAGATTCACCATGAAAGTATTAAGAACCTTCCGAAAAGGCCAAAACCTTGTACGTAACAAAACTGAAAGTACACCACGCGATAATCAGATTAGTGGCTTACTTTCTTGGGGCGAGTAGGACCTTGGATAACTACTTGAGCAGCACCTTTGTTGCCGCGACAGGGTGCACCTTCCCGGTGTCGTGCCTGCTTAAACACAACCAAGCCACGCCCACCCAACCAAACCACACCTGGCCCTAGACGAACAAATTTCTAACGTGGTGCTCACGTGGGGAAGGAAACATGCGAAGGAGATAATTCAGTGGAACAGCTATTTTCATCATGAAGGCAGCTATCACGTTGGAAATCTGATCGTCTGAGGCCGGGTGTGATTTGGTTCAGGGGCGTGGCTTGGTTGTGTTCTAGCAGGCCCAACACCGTGGAGGGGAGACCGTGCAGCCGCAACAAGGGTGCAGCCTCAGCCAAGGACCTACTTGCTCAAAGAAAGAAAGCCACTAATCTGATTATCACGTAAAGTGCCTTTGAATCTTTCTCGCAGAAAAATAAAAAGCTGGAAATTAAAATGAAGTCACCTGCAAAACGCTCAGTTGCTCTTCGGCAAATGTTGTTCGCACTCGTTTAACTTTTTGCTTTTGCTGACCAGTTCCTGTAAGGAGAAACAAGTGAAATTCAGTGAAATCACTGATGGGAACGGTCAGAGAATGATAATTTGGTACCCTAAGACGTGTACTTCACCAAGATATCAGAACAGACAGAAAAATCGCATTTTCCCCACAAAATTATCTGAAACCTCACAACTGTGGCAGATTTTCTCGAAACGTTTTTTGATGTGCCTTTACGTGCAAAAACCTGTTCTTCTGATTTCCACACCAGATATGATTTTTATGCAAGGATGGTAGCAGGGTCGAGCATGGGTAAGGGAACCTCAAGAGGTGAAATCGTATCTCGAGTTGAGAAAGGGATGGGCCAAACTCGGCGAGCGCCGGTCGAAGAATCCTTAACAGGCGAGATTTTCTGTTTTCTTTCTATTATTAGGTTCGCCCGTATGTCCCGGAAAATTCGCCATTTACTTTTCGATCTTTGGTAGCTGCTGATTTCAGCCCCAGCCCGCGATGTGAAAGTTGTTACAAGTATGCGGAGTTATGGACAAAACCTTCCGTCTCGAACGGGACTCGAACTCTCACTCCATGCTTTTCGGGCATATGTGCAAATCCAATACACTACCGAGACCCCTTTCACCCTAACTCAGCTTCTGAATGGTATATTTACCATAGCTTATCAGTACTCACAAGTATAACGTGTTGAGGCAGTTGGCCAATACCGGCATCGAGCCGTGAAGCTGAGAGCTTCAGTAGATATTGACTACGATGTTTTTGATTTTTGATAGCTGCTGATTTTCGCCCAACTAGGTCACCGCGCCACGCGTATCGCTCCGTCGCGCGCACCAAATATCTTGCTGGTCCCGTCGTTATCTCCATTTACCACGTAAAAATCTTTGGACGAGCACTAAAGTTCCGCTACTCGCCCCAGTTTATGATACCAATCTTTACCAAAACGAAATGTTCTGAATGAATGTTATAGCGCTGGCAAAAATCGGTAAAGTGGTCCGGAATTGATAGAACTACCCAATAATGAAAAGATTATTAGGTTGCTTTATAATTTGCTGCTGTAAAAATCCACCATCCTGAGCAGCTGGAGAGCACAGAGGGAGGACATTCATCACTGTTTGGATTCCGTCTGAAGGTCCGTGGGTAACAGTAACCAACAGCTCTCTGTCACAAGACTACCAAAAATTTCCTTCCGACTAACCCTTTATCTTAGCATAAAATCATACAAAATCAAAAATAAATAGTTAGCTACAATCCTTCGTTGCTGCTAATGGTTTAATATTCATAAAAAAACTAAAATACCTCTTCATTATGGACCAACCTACAAGTGTCATTGAGGGGATTAAACTCGATGGAATGACAGTATTTGAAAATCTCTTCAGAACGACTGTTATTCTCCATTTTTTGCTTTTGATTATGTAAAAAGAATAATTACCGTGTTTTTTGCATTAAATCTTTGGAGCGATCTTTTAGTCGCCGACTTTCACAAGGGCGCACCATGCGAGCACACTGTCGTTTTTCCAAATGGAATTTTTTTTTCAAAAGTGTAAGTGTGACCACACCATTTGTAAGAAAAATCTGCTCTAGATAATATGTAATTCATCTGACTTTCAGATTCGCGAAATCCGTAGGCTTGAGGTCAATGATGCTAGGTCAGGTCGGCGAAAATGACCAAGCGGCAGTTACTTAGAATGCCATTTCCCATCAAAAGAAAACCAGACAGTTGCGAACCACGTGCTTAGACCCCTTCCAAACCCCTCTGGATTGGACGTTCGACAATATTTTTCAAAACCGATTTTTCCACCAGAATTCGATGGTTCAGCCGCATTCTTACTTTGCGCAGGCAGGGCGTGGCTGCGTTCAAAGCCAGCGAGGCGGAGTCACGTGGGAGGTGTAGCGACAACGCGAACAACGAGACAGGATAGCACAGCCGGAAGACACGCAGTCACGCGCCGCCGCCGGCATCGCGAAGTATGAACGCGGCCTTCTTTCATTTCTTTGAATCTGGTCCTGGAGTTTTTTGAAAAATCAAATCGTCGAAATGTTCTTTTCATTTCATTGAATCTTGTTCATTTCTTTGAATCTGGTCCTGGAGTTTTTTGAAAAATCAAGTCGTCGAAATGTTGTGAAACGATAAGAGGGAGATAAAAGTAATCGAGCTAAATATTACTACGATGTTCTTCTATAGACGGAAGCAAACTGTAGCTCATTACTTTCACCCCCATAAGAATATGAAGCCGTTAATCGGGGACGTGGGGCTCTAACACACATACGGAATCAGCGTATGCTCAAAACAGTAAAGCCAGCTTCCGTAGGGAGCCTATCGCAGGGAATTTCCCGAAAACTGTCGCTTTGGTTTTGGAAAGCCATTGAGCTCTTGCTCCTCGAACAGCGCTGCTATGATGCGAGTGCGATTTTTTATACCCCAAACCCGCCTTCGGAGGGATTCCAGTGGTAGTTACACGTTCTGGTTTTTAGAAACGAAGGGCGTTGGGAACTAGGAGCAAAAGAAGTATCTAAGGGCACAGTCCCCCTCAGCTGAGCAGTGAGGACAAACCATACCAAGGCAGTGAACGAAGGTGATGAAATCGCTGAACTTGCCGAGTTGAGGCAAAGCATAGTGTTGGCTTGACAAAAACACGATCCTGTTCGTGCAAAAGGCTGTTACGGATGTTGAGTGATGGGCAAAACATTTGGTCTCGGACGGGACTCGAACTTGCACCCATACCTTCCGAGCATATGCGGCTAGCGCTATTATCACAAATGTTCGGAAAGTATAGAGTGCGGGTCCGATTCCCGTTCAAGACCAAAGGTTTTGCCCATGACTCAGCATCCTTGTAACAACGCGTCTCGCGGGCTGCGACGAAAATCAGCAGCTAACAAAAATCAAAGAAACAAAAATCAGTAGCTCTTAAGGAATGTAGTAATGCTGGTAAGCGTATCTTTGAATTGAGAGTAGAGAAAATCTCGTAAAAAATTGATAAAAGAAGAATAAACCAGATGAAGGGAGAAAAAGTGACGCTTTTTCTGGAGCTCGCTGTAATTTTTAAACTTTCTGTTAAAAATAAATATTGAGATATTGTCATCAGTGTCATCGATTGAGAATCAATTACAGTAAACTAGAATACAACCTGAGTCATAATTAATATTATAGCGAAGCAATCCATTGAATAGCGCAGAAAATTTTTTGATTAATACTAATGCCGAGCATAAAATGACAAAATCCTATTTTCAAATGAGCTCGAAAGTTTTTGAAAAAGCCGAATTCGGCCTAAGAATTTTGCGATTCTCGATCAACCGAATAATATAACGTTTAGTAGAGGGCTAACAATAAGTGCGAGACGCATAACAGATCAATCATTCCATGATGGAACATGGCCCCTCAAGTAGTTGCCAATTGGTTGATTTTTGAACCTATTAGACCTAACACTTCGCTGGCCTGCGAATTCTCCCACCATCAAAGCGAAGACAAGTATATAAGGGCGACAAGAATGAACCAATAACTGGACAGAATTCTGCTGGCAAAATCAGCTCACCACCGCTTCCCAAGGACTACTAAAGAATCGATGATGCTTTACAGATTAAACTATTTGCGAATTTCCTGACATTTTTTAATTTGTCGACAAGTATTGACCATGTGCAACTGTAGTGGATAGAGCAATAGCTTCTTAAATTTGCAATTTGATCTCCTAGCCCTCAGGACTAATGAAAGACCTGCATTGCAGGCCCTCCGCTTTAGCGCTAGAGATCATTCAGCAGGGTTGATTATAGTCAATGCGTGCCGAAAAAAACCGAGATTCACGTTTTATAAAGGGTCAACAAAAAGGATTTAAAATTTAGTGAAAGTCAGCAATATGCCACAAATTGCTCAGGGATGACCGTTATAGTCGGAGTACGCCTTGAACGTGATTTTTTATTCTGGGATAGTTGTCTGTGGTTGTGCTCAAGCCACTACCATTGTCACTTAGTTGGCTGTTCCTACCTTTGGTTGAGAGATTTCTGCGCAAAGAGTGGACCATATGTCTTCTGTTCAATACTATAGAGTTTTTTTAATTAAATTTTAGAACGACTAGAAGCCGAGCCTACATGCACACTTCGAGTCACTGAATTAGTGCAGGATGTAAATAGCAGCAATCCACAACAGGATTCTGGAAAAATTTGAAATCGTGAGCTGAAACGCTGGAGGTGAACGAGAGAATCATTCGACATAATTCGATCCCTTCATAGGGTGCGCCACGCACTCTCTTTTCCACTGAAAATCTTTGTGACACTTGGAATCATGATGTGTTTAATGTCGGGTGGCACTTTGTTCATGGCGATGTTTTTTTTCAGTTAGATCTTCCTTTCAAAATTATGAGTTCGCGCGTAAGGCCGCTTTCATACTTTGCCGCACCGGCGGCGACAGCAGCAAAATCATGTGCCCGCCGCCGACCAAGACGGCATCTGGCGACGTGCTCTGTTTTTACCGCTCGACGGAGCAATACCACAGTATGACGATCGTGGCAAGGGCCCGCGCAAATCTGTGGCGAAAAAGCACGCGAATTCTGCAACAGTTTGGCACAATGCCAACATTCTGGCCGAGATTCAAATCTCGCCACGGATTTGCGGGAACTCACGCCACGATCATCATTCTGTAATATGGTTGTTCGATCGAGCGTTATAAAAGAGCACCGCCGCAAAGTAGGAAAGCGGTCTTGTGTCACAAGTCGTCCGCAAATGAATCCATTCATTTGCATGTCTGTTTTTAACTCGTTGGACTACGGGGAGTCGCAGGCCGGCGAAGTGCTAGTTTCAGCGGGGCCTAAAATTAACGGAACCGGCAATTAATTAGGGCGCTCATCACATTATGGAAATATCATTCATTTATTTGTTCCGCACACAACTACAGCTTCCTCTAAACGTTCCATTAATTGGTTGTTTGAGACGTCTCGAACTCTTCGGTGGTGGTGATGGTGACTTGCTTTCACGAGCCAAATTCTGCCTAATTATTGATCCCATTTGGCCCTTATTGTCCCACGGTACATCTTTCCACATTGATGGATATTCATTCTTTATCGATATCGGTAATCATCTTCTGTACTAAGAGTAGTAGAAAGATACCAAATAATGCAAAATATGATTATCGATCGACGATATACCTACGCACCCATAGTCTCACCAAACACCATTAGGTTCGGGTGGGGTAAGAATTTCTCACAGCTGAAAGCTTCGCCCACCATAGCCGCACCAAAGACTCGCTCTAGAGCTCTCGCGCGTTCGCCAACGTTTCCTACGATGCACATCGTGCTTTCAGGTTAGGTATGCAGTTTGGTTCTGAAGCGGTTGCGGTGTCATATGCCTTACTTTAGCGTAAAGGCTCTAGGACCCAACTACATACATAAAGCCGCCGTCAGGCCTTGCGATTTTGGGACCCTGCGATTTTGCGGCGTGGCACTTTCGCACGCGAAGTTGCGACTTTGCGCAATCTCAAGGTCGCAGTATCCCGTACGAAAGCGCGACGCCGCAAAATCGCAGAATTCCAAGGTCGCAAAGTCGCAAAATCGCAAAGTTTGACAGCGGCCTAACTGCCCATAGGTCGCACCGCACGCCGGATGCCGAGACGCCGATTTTCTGTTTCAGTGGCACACACCACAAACCGTTTAGGTTACAGCGACCAGATTTTATAGTAGCCGAAGAGCGCTTTAGTTCACCTGCATCGCCGTCGACAAACTCCACAAAGTGTTGCTTGCACAATAATCGGCTGTCTTGTAATGCAAACTCCTCGCCGGTGCTCAGCTGCCTTAAAACTTAAATATTTAATATTGAAAAATAGCGGGATCTCAAAAGCTGTTATTATATCTGCTAAGCTTCACCTTTTACATTGTGCGCATGCAAAACAGGCCAAATGAAAGACGTGTGATCGAGCGCGCCGAACCCAATCAGTTGCATGAATTAGTCGACAACAGGAAGCACATTTGGTGCCGAATAGCCTGAAACAACAATGGATTTATGGGGAAAAGGAAGAACAGTAATGAAATTTCATTGAGTTCAGTTTATGCAAATTAATTAATTAAACATTTACGATTCGATCAAGAAGCTGCATGACAATTTTGAAAATTTGGAAAGCTGTTTATTTAGATACAGAGTTAATTTCACAATTGTGTATTAACACTGTAATCAGTTGTACCACAAAATCTCATAGCGACATGTAGAGCGTAGAAGCAACGCATCCATTTGTATCATGGCATGGTTTTTTCTCGACGGAACCATCATCGTGCTGGGTGTGCGTACTTCGGTCCAGCTAGGTCACCGCGCCACGCGTATCGCTCCGTCGCGCGCGCCAAATGTCCTGCTGGTCCCGTTGTAATTTGAGCGCACGCTCAGGAGCGCGGCAAATTACAATGGGACAGCAAGGCTGAACTGACGCACACCAGGCTCTCGATCGGATGAAAAAGTCGGATGAAAAAAAGTCAACGATGACTCGAACATAAACAGTCCACATCAGAGCGTTAGATAGGGCATTGGCCACGGGCTAGGCGGCCAACACGGCGTTGTCGGAGCACGTTTGATGGTTGTCCGCGAAACAGCTGATTTTGGCTGTTTTTTTCGAATTCCTATTATTATCGGCTTAGCGACGCCCGTTTTAGACGAGCTAAGCAATTTCTAATGCAGTTGACTCTATTTAGGTGATTATTGCACGGTTTCTAAGATCACCACTTTATCATGGTATTTTTTTTTGCGTTTTTATAATTTTCCTTCACTGTCTTCTGTTTATTCTTTGATATTGCACTCAATTTCGTCGGAGTTAGTTGCAGTGAAACTCGCTCACATCGAAAATGGGCGCAGTAGTGCAGCAGAACGATAAGAATAGAAATAAGAGGCAAAAGCAGCCGAAATCAGCTATTTGCCGGACAACTATCAAGTGTGCTCTGACGCCAACGCGCTCTCATCCAATTCCCTAGGCCACGCCCTATCTAACGCTGTGGTAAGGACTGTGAACATAGAGCAAAGTGGTAATCTTTATGCAAGAAGTCAATGTGCAATGAGCAAGGCAAAATTTTATAGTCCGGCTCTTTCATCATTGCAGGTTTGCTGTGCGGTCGAGCATTGCTGGGACGAATTGATCCCTTCACGACGGCCATTATCGGGCACAGGAGATCAAAATTCGATTGCATTCAAATTTATACTGTTACAGGTCCTTAATAGTAAAGCATTTCGGGAGCCAGAGTGAGATGGACCCCACACCAACTTACAGCGCGTATGTAGCCTTATGTCGAATTTTCGTGCGGCCGCACGCGACCAGCTGCGCGGGGATTTCTTTGCGTGTGATTGCATACATTGAACACACTCCCTTTAACGTTTTACGCCCGAAATATTTCATGATTAGAAGTGCTATCATGTAGTATTATAGTTTCTTTTACTTTTAATGTTACTATTTTGCCTTTTCAGGAAATGAAAGGTATTGTTTTCAGACAATGATGAGATAAGAGCATTTCTTCAGAGAGCCTTCATGGTATCACCCCCTTGCGTCCTGAGCGGAAATCTAACCGACGCGAAAAGTCTTGCTGATGGTCGCGAGTGCGACGTCGTAAAGCGAAAATTCGACATGAAGCCACACACCCCTTAACAGCTACCGTCTCAAACTTCAGTGAGGCGGCCTCAGGCCACCAAAAGAAAAAAGTGATGGTATTGGAACTAGTATACCATCCCACTCTCATGGTGCGGAGAACAAATCTCGCATTAACGCCCGCCCAGGCCAACTATGCCTTCCATCCCTTTGGGGTCGGTGAATTGGTACCATACCCGTGTGGGAGGAAAAAGCTCTGACTTGCATATCGGCTGGCCTCGCAAGTCATTGTATAGGCCAAATCGCATTCACCCGCCACCACGATTCTGAATGGAACCAGAATGCGCGGTGCATCCTACAGAAGGGATTGATGAAGGCCAAAAACTTCATCCTCTATCTTTTAGTATACCATCCCTAACCGTTCAAGACACAGAATGGCACTACACTTTCACCATCGACCTATAAAGCGTGGACAGCTTCCAAACGGCGCTTATCTCTTTTTACACAAGTTCATAATGACGTTATAAATCCACCATAGAATTTTAGAGCTTTCCATTGACGAAAACACAGTCTCGGTGACGCGATGAAGTAACGCTCAAAAGAACATCTTGCACATCCGTCTCCGTTTTTTCTTATCGATCCAGTAAGAACATGGCCTCTTGACGGCGCCTAGCTTCCTCTTGCCTCCTAGGGTCCTTTCACATTGTGTCTTGAACAGCTTTAACGAATCATTTGATGGTGGCGCCTTTAGCTCTTCTGCTACTAAGTGCATTTCAGCTACAGTTCTCACTCAGCGTTCCAGCTTCTACAACAAAACGATCGCTACTCGAAGAAGCTGGGACAGACTTTAACGAAAGGAGCGATGATAGAAAATGTGGCTAGGATCACTATGGAAGATCAATTCAGCAATAGCTTGGCGGTCACATGAGTGCTCATCAATGCAGTTAATTAATAGGTCGCACGCACACTGGAAGTTTTTATAGAAACATTAGGGATAACTGTCAGGGTGTGGAAGTGGAGAGGGAACGAAAAAACGGTCAAACACTCAAAAGTAGAAACCCGGATACCCTCCTTCTCACTCCTTCCCTTTCAACCCTTCTACGTACTAGCCGTTGTGGGGTTGACGCAGACGGCGAAGAGTTGGGCCAGTCGGCGACGATTGCTGCCTCCCTCTCGCAGCGATTCACCTAGCGGATGCGAGGCAGCGTGACTGACAGTGGTGCGGGACCGCAATAGAGACCCCAAAGCACGCTATTCCAGCGCTAGTTCCACCGACATCACCTTTTTTAAACTGAAAAGGTCGCTTGCAGAGAATACGTCTCCCCAACTGTGACTTCACCCTCACCAATGACAGTGTCTTTGAGCACGTGGGCTCCACGCTTCTGTAATGACTATGTATGCATCGGATGCGAAACCGTCATATTAATTCTTTACTCCCATGTTGGCTTGTAGCACTTTTCAGCAGAAGACGCGTATGTTTTGCAACTAGTCAAGTGTCAGCAAGAGGTTAGTACCATTGGAGGATTCTTCTAAAGCTACCACTAGGCCCTTCATACTTTGCGGTGCTGTTGCGCGTCTCTGCGTCTCCGGCTTGCCACCCTTTCTCGTTGCTTGTGTCGTCTCCACACCTCCCCCGTGCTACACTGCCTCACTGCCTATGAACGCAGCCATGCCTGCAGGCTTAAACTATGGACGCGGCCTTAAGAATGCTTCTCATAAGCGATGGGCAATACGGCTTACTCGTGCGGAGGAGGTTCATCGAATTTCAAATGACGAAAAGAATTAATTGAAGCGACAACGAAGGCACCGTTTAAGGCAATGTGGGTACTGCAGCCACCTTCTCTGCCAGGTTTGGCCTGTGACTGCAGAGGTTCTTTAATTTTCGTTACGCGAAGAGGAGTCACAATGGCGCTAAGAGGAGCCGTCAGAGCGCCAGGTGCCGCCCACCCTTGAATGTGGTTAGTAGCGGCCATGAGAGGAAGTAGCAAAAGGAAACTCGCAATTGATTGTGATAGAAAAAAGACAAGACGGAAAAACTAATAGTGAAAACAAAGCTAACAGCTGATATCATCGGATTTTGCATGATAAGTCTCCGCCTATCCTGGTACCAGTATTGCACGAAACCCAATGGAAGGAAAATTTTGGTATTCCGCAAACACTGCGGTAATTTCGTTATACTTCTTTTACAACAAAACTGGTGGTTGTTAGACCTACGGGCTCCATTTTCGCTAGATGTCAGGTTCAGGGGAACGATGAAATTGTGCTACCAGCACATTTGGGGGTCTTATCGCAACACGACAGTCAAAGTAAAGCCGGAGAACCAATCAGAATTTCGCAAGGATCGGAAAATTACTCAGTACGGTTTATAATTTTTTTTCTGAGCAAAGTTCTAACGTGAACGCGCGTCTGCAAACCCCTGTGTGCACCCTGACGTCAGGATTTAGCTCTGTGGCGCATCTCGTGCGGGAACTAGAGGCGCCGTCTGTGGTTGAGTTCTAAAGCGATTACACTGTTCCACGCCTCATCTGAGGGTAATCACGTTAGGACCCAACTACATATGTACGGCGCCTCTAACTCGCACGCATCGTGTCGCACCCCGAACGCTGCAGTGTGAAATCCTGACGTAGATGCACACCTAGCGAGCCCGCCATCACCGCCTGTCTGTGCGAGGGATGAAGTATTAGTGGAAGTGAAAGTTACGCAAAAAGCCTCGAAAACAATGTTTCAAATTTTCATTTTCGGTCATGTGTAGTTACCTGAGCCCTTCCCCCAAGATACTGTATGTAGATGAATATAATGTTCTTCGTGAAATGGTATAAAAATTCTTTCTGAATTCTTTCTACTCTTCAATTATTTGAAAAAGTAAGATGATATGAGGATCGACATGTTTAAGCCTCAGAACACGTTCTTTCTAGATGGATTACCACCCTCAGAAGGGTACATCTGTCATGGTGACTGCTTGACTCTTCCTGATGTTCTAATCCGTTTTCGGCCCCTTTCATCCACAAGTGTTTATTCGCACACTCCTACAATTAAACAATTTGCCGGATAACCGCGTGGATGGCATTGCCTGTGAAACGAAGTGAGCAGTGTGCCCACGGGAAATGAAACAGTTTTTCTTAGTTATAAAATGAAAATCAGATGAAGGTGGTCGAACACTGGTTATTTTTTTGGCGAGAACTCTTACGCATTACTGAATTCATTCATTTCAATGAAACGAGCAATCCTAATCCTAACGAGGAAGGTTATACTGTATGAAATATCGATTACTTTCATTGTGCTCTGATTCGAAATAATAAGCAATCCTGGGAAACGATTTTTGTCGCGAAAATAGAAATAGAAGAAAAAAGAGAAATTTTTGTCCATTGATTAGAGCTTCTTCGATTGCTCTTAATTATTGATTATTTTTCCATTCGCTTTGCTTCTTCTGTAGGAATTGCAACAAGTACAAATGATGTTCATTCACGAAGGCTGGGATGAAACAGAAAGAGAGGATTCATGTGTTCCTACAGTGTTTTTCTATCGGTAGGATATTAGCAAATCAATTATTGATTATTTTTCCATTCGCTTTATTCCTCTTGTAGGAATTGCAAGAAGCGAAAATGACGATCAAATTCATGAAGGCTGAGATGAAACCAAAAAAGAGGATTCATATGTTCCCGTGGTGGCTTTCTATCGGTAGGATATTAGTAAATCGCCACAAGGATTACAATTTATCTATACAGCTCAATCAATTGCAGCGTTATGGCATAGAATACCAATCGGCCTTTAATCCTAAAATCTGTATGATATCGCGCAAATAAACTAATGAACGGTTGTACCAACCCTAATTGCCATTACCGTAATCACACCACCCACCAGGCATGACGTAATAAGGGGACACTGACAGATGCGCACTGAAGGATGTAACACACACAACAGAATGATGGACTCATCATTTAAAGTTTTACAGTTAAAATGGCTAACATATAATTGAAATGTAAATACGAATAAAAATTCACGAAAACAACAACCACAACAATGTGAAATTTCACAATAAAGCCTTTGGAGCTCGAATTCAAGAAGCAGTAGCGTTCTTTACTTGATGAAGCACAAGACCATCTATGTCACAGCAATCTTCTGTTACGGTAAGATTTAGAATCAGATCAGATTTACAGTAATCCTTGAAATTCCACAGTATAACAAGACAGCTTCGTTGTGGAATTTTTCGAATCATTGTAAACCTGATCTAATTGTGAACCTTACCGTTTCAGATTGCTAGACTGTTTATCATGTCTTGTGGAATAATCAATATCGCGAAAATTCCATCGATCATTTTTTTATTATTTCAGCAGTAGACAATGCTTGCTCAAGGTTGCGTTGCGAAAAATGAATGTCCTATTGAGGAAGATCAATTATCCACTCCTTGATAACAATAAGTTTGAGACAAATTATCGTTATTAGAAGCGTAAGTAAGAGTAACACGATTTTTCATATTACGGTGCAGAGAAACTGTGCAATTTTATTTTTATTGTAGTCTTTATCTCATTTTCGAAATTCGCTTGTATATCCAGACAAGAAGGAATTTGTACCGTCACCTGCTCTTTTAGACACACTTCGCTGATAATGTACCCTGCTTATTCTGCGTTGAAATGATCACTGAAGCTTCAATCACTGAAAAGATGGGGCGAAATGTTACAGATTTAAGCGAGCCATTAGCTACTGCAAGATGTAGCGATGCAACTAATCATGACTAACGTAAAATATGCTTTGTAGATGGGCAACAGGATCTTTTTTTCTACTATCCAGTCCCTTTTTTAGAGAATTTCAGCCAAATGGGTGTTTAAAACAGTGTGACAAAGGTTTCGCGCAATAAAATCCCTGTCCTATTCGTCTCAAGATACTACAAGGATGCTGAGTTATGGGCAAAAGCTTCGGTGGAGGACGGGACTCGAACCCGCACTTCATCCTTTCCGGGGATATGTGCTAATCCATTACACTACCGACACCACCTTCACCCTAACTCAGCTTTCTGAATGGTATATTTACCATAGCTTATCAGCACTCACACGCATAACGTGTTGAGCCGGTTGGCCAATATCAAAAAAAAATTAAACGTCTCAAGATATTTTTTGTAGACTACGGAATAGATTGAACCAAGTATTCATTGTTTAATTTCATGTGAAACCATAATATTCCTAGGAACACGTCAGACTTCGCAATTCCACGATTGTGCGATCTTACGGTGTCACATTCTCGCACGCGTTTCTGCGACCTTGCGATTCTGCAATACTGCGACTTCGCAAAATCGCGAAGACTGACGTCAGGCTGAGCTCATTAAAATGGCAACCCTATAGCAGTTAGACGTTCTGAACAAAGTAATTTTCTCAGCTATGAACATTTTTCACCATGAGGTACCAGTACGCTACACTAGGTACCTCCGTTCGACAGCAATCAATACTGCATTTATTTGTACATTTATTCGCCTATTTCCTACCAGGAAGATCCACTAGGGTCATTTCATACGCGATTATTTAGAAAGGCCTTACGATCAGCACTTTTCTGAGAATTTCAAAGCCGAAAGCCGAAGAGCCTAACAAACATAAAATTAAAACGGAAAAACATTCCCTTCTCAATGAAAGAAATTATGATTTCTAGCAAAGTAAACGTCATTATTTTGGAGGGAAATGCATGTATGATGATACAAAAATATTACACCATCAAGTAAACATTTTGCCGCACACGAACGTAATTTTCCACATGAAAATGGATACTGTAGTGCAGAATGATTAGGTCCCGTGGGACACACAGATGTCAGTAAGCGGCTTGATTCAACAGATTGAGTCAATTATAACATGTTCGAGTGATGTGGTAATCGATTACGATAAAATATTAAAAAAAAACAAAGGAAAGATGAGAAATATTACCTCCCATAGCAGGCCTTGCATAATGTGCTTCCATTACGGTAAAAGCATTTGTGATGAGAAAAGAGGGAGGATCGGCATGAGGTACATCGTAGACAAGCTTCGTGCCAGGACCTAAATAACCTTCTTCATAAGTGCGTGGCTTCTAAGAATCCCAATCAATACCGTGTTTCGTCATATGTTTTCTCTATAGCGTTTTAGGAGCAGAGTCAAGACCGGGTTGAAGGAAATTTCCGAGAAATACGACCCTCTCCCGCCGGGTCGACGTTCGCCGCTTCCAAGGCCTGTTCCTGTACTCTATCAGGTGATGACCTTTTTCGAGATGGCTTTTCAGCCCAAAACATACTCAAAAATGGGTGGCCGTCGAAGGATCGTCGAAATTTTTTAAAATACGTCTTCCCTACTTTTCAACCCAAAGTGCGACCCCCTTTCAGAAGATTCTTGAGACCAATGCTTGACAATGATTTGGAACTCCAACGAGGGACAGAACACTGGAAGGGGGAATGGGCCAGTCTTTAAGTAATTTCCACGAACCAAAAGTGCTGTGTGGCAGTCACCTTTTTGTTCGTGAAATCTCTTCGAATTCAGAAAATGGTTTGACACGAGCGAGTACGACACTTGCATAAACTATTTGACTAATTTTTATGCTTAAATTTTTTTTCAAATATATTGTACCTTCCATTGACACTGAGGAGTGTCCTTTCCAAAATAGCCCGATCACATCCGGTACATACTACTACTCCGAACTGAAACACACGTACTATTAATGAACGATTATTCAACGTGACAAAAAATTGCACAAGGTTTCGGGACTACGCTGGAACTTTAGAAATTTTGAGCATGAAGATTATAACACTATAAAAATTCACTGAGTTCGATGTGTGGGACAAATGAAAAGAAGTCATGCAGTTTGACTAATTTATACCGCTTCAGGTCTGACAAAGGAGCTCGGCGCCACAGGTTTGCGTTTAAGGTTCAAAACTCATTTTGCAACCATTTTTGACTACTACTACTACTTTTCAACTCTTTCATGAAAGCTTCTATAAATTTTTGAAATCAAATTTCTGTAGTGACACATTCCTTCATACCGCACACATTTATAACAACATAAGAGCTCGGGACAAGGAAATAAGAAAAGGATACAGTATTTTTCCTCCATGATTTCTGTATGAGTCTACACAGCCCAGTAGGTTTCTGAATCTGTCAAAAGTACGGTCACGTGATAGAGGCACATTCAAATTGGGTACGTCAGGCCTTGCTCTTCAGAAGTGCCATCAGCTAGTTGTAAAGTAAGCTCGTGGGCGCTTCGTCAAGACAAATTCAGTAGTATGCAAAATTCATTAAAAAAAGACAAATTATCGTTAATGGAGATAATATTTTTAATACATGCCGTACACCATCACAATCAGTGGGATTTTCCAATAAGTGATACCTAAGGAGGAGGATCTTTAGCGCTGCTGTTGCGATCCGTAGTGGCTAGCGTTGGCGGGTTTTCTTACCTTGTGTGGCACTGTATAGACGAAATCACCATTGCTAGTTGTTTGACCTGCACATTCCTGGTTAACGCCGAGTTGCCGGATGTCTGCCGTTGATGCGACAAAATCCGATCGTGGTGCTAGCATTTCCGGCAATGCAACGACACATTCTGGTCGCATAACGGTGAAATCGGTTCGCGTTGCTGGAAATTCTGCTGCAAACGTGGTCGCGTCGACAAAGCAGCTCTGATGAACCTCCATGAAGATGGCTTAACGAACTGCTAACGAGCCAACAAACGGCCTAACAAGAAGATACAGAAGGGAGGGCCCGAGTTGGCCACGCCCCTCAGGCTTTATTGGTCGGCGCGCGTGAAGCCGTTGTCAAAGCAAAAAGCTCGCCTTCAGCCGATTCGCTTCTTGGATATATTCTTCACTAGGGAGGCGATGATTACAGTTAATGAATTTCAATGTATTCGATTCTTAGTTGCATAGCCATAGAGTACAAATGTAAGAGCCAAGCCATTGCTTCACAGAAAGCCTATGAAGACATTGAATCGATAGATGAAAATCGATCTATCAAGGATCTTTGGCAGTGTTGGCTGTTCGCAGGACGCATTTCTATCATCTGCCCACTTTGTGCCAAAAGTGTGTGGATCTGGTAGATGTAATGGGAAGATCCCGTAGACGTCGGCAACACAGTGTGAGCCCCGGGCCATGAAGACGCCTTCCCTTGCTGTTGAGTGACTTTCAGACTCGTCGCCTGTTTAGTATCCTACACCATTCCAGTAAAAATCAACCTTTTGCCAAAGAAAACCCGTTAACAGCAGAGTAATCAATATTTGTTGGAGTAAACCTATCCAAAATAGTAGGTATTTCACACTACTTGGCCATCCATGGTTTATTCCATGTGATAACTTGATAGGCTCTACAGCAGCCGAGCCAATCAGAGCAGATTAATACGTTTAGTGGATTGATTGGTAAACCTGCTGCGGGTGGACTCCACATGGCGTAATATTCAAGAACACTTGGCAAGCTGCCACCCGACTGGAATATCTAATTTTCGGGCTACCATGGAGGAGATTACGCGTGTATGGGTAGACGAAGGGGCAACACCATCCCGCTACCGTACTTCATATTTTTGTTGGAATTATTATTTCTTATCTGATGAAACATTGGTGAAGCTGAGAAGCCGTGAATTACTAGCATGTCGTCGAATGGCATTTTGTAGCCTCGACCGCTGCTCTTGTGTTGCAAACCCGTTAAATTGAATAAGCTGATCGATGTAAATCGAGTTACTCTCCGCTCAAAACATCGAAATCTGCAAAATTGTGTTAGACACCCTAGGACAATGCATAACGAAGTCATGAAGAAGAAGTCCTTCTTTACCATGTACCATTGTGTTATGCTGATGATGAAAGATGTTAAACGTACACGCATTATACGTTGGAAGGTTGCCAACCGGTATCAAATTGGAAAACTCACGGTAAGAAACGTATCACTGCGAATTTTGTTATTTTTAAGAGCATTTCTGCAGTAAAATTTGACTGTACCATGGAAAAACAACAGAATACAGAATCCAAACAGAGTAACTACTATAAAGGAACCGGCTTTGCCGGCCCTCAACATTGCGCACATCACACGGTAGAGTGCAGAAACGGGCTCGTTCCGATCGATAGATCGAGCCTAGTTTACGACACTCATTATTACATACGTTGTGTAAAAATACATACGAAAGAAAATGGAACTTAGAAAAAACTAAAGAACCTAATAAATTGCTGAAAGCAGTTAAAGAATAACTAGAATAATTAAAATTATGACTAGAAAAACCTCCTTTCCCTGACTTCGAAAGGAATGCACCGAACACCCTTGATATCACGGCACACACTTCCTTCTCGTCTGAACTAAGTTTGCATAAATCTCTTCTTATCAGTCATTATCATTTCTGATCAACCACCATTGGTGTCCCTACCAACCCCAAAACATTCCATAAATCAGAATTTTGTGTTTGTTGGTACGTAAGTTGTGAATCCAGTCAAACACACAGATAAATCCACACACACCACCTACGCTTAGCCGCTCATATGTGTAGAGGGGGTATAAAAAAGAAAGAGTAATTTTGTTCACGGCTCACATCCGCTAAATATAAAAAACATAGAGAAACGAAAGAGATAAAAATATTGGGGCAGAATATTCCCAAAATGTTCCTTCAGAAACAGGAGCGAGTTGAGACTCACTACTTCCACATTCATCAAAACACGGATCCTCCAGTCGGCGCAGTCGCGCTTCGGAGCACCTACGGTACCAAGGTCCGCTCAAAACAGTGAAGCCAGGTTCCGTAATAGGTATTTTGTGGGAGGCTTCCTTAGGATTGGCCTTTCGGATCATGGAGTCACAGAGTCCTTGCTGCTCGGACAACGCTGCTATGATCCGAAGTATCATTTTTCATGCCTCAAACCCCCTCCGTAGGGTTTTCAGCGGTGATGGCACGTTTTGGTTCTTGGAGAGTTGGGAACTCGGAGAAAAAGTGTTCAAGGACACCATCCATTATGAATCCCCTCAGGTAGCCAAAGTGAACGGACCTTAGCAAGGTTGTGAACGACAGTGGCGAAATCTCGGATCTCGTCGTGTTAAGGTGACACATCAACTTCACTTGGAATAAGGTCCCGATCCTGTTCGTGCAAAAGGCTCTTACAGAGTTTAGTGATAGAGTGAGATCTGTTCTTTAAATTGGGGATGAAAAAAACCTCGTAAGAATTTGCTGGAGCTCGGCTAAAGTAGGGTTGAAAGCGGAGAAGAAAAAAAAACTTTTTTTAGCACGCCATGTACAGCAGGATATTCAGGTTACTGAAGCTGAGCAGAATCTGAATGAAAAGTCTGTTTTCAATGATGAAGTTGATCTTCCTTTAAATTCTCTTCAGTTTCTACAACCGCAAAACCTTTCATTCTTAGAATGACGAAAACATTTTATATGATCACCAATTTCTATTTTAGCGATTATATAAACAAGGTCAAAAACAACGTTCACTTAATATTGTGTCCATAAACACTGACCACCCCCTGCAAAATCTCTACGAGCGACTCACTTCATATCCTATGGAACTCAACTAATTGCCATGTAAAGTGTCAACGGAAGTAGATTTCGAATGGTTGTAATTGTCATCGAACTGCTGTATTCGAAGGGCGATGCAGAAGGGACACAGATTAGTGGGAATTCGAGGGTGCTAAGCACCGTCAAGACTAGTGTCATGGGAAATTTGAATTTTGAGAAATACAACCATCCTGGTTAAGGCCGTCGTCAGACTTTGCGATTTTGCGGCTCTGCGATTTTATGACGTCGCACTTCTGCACGCGATACCACGACCTTGGAATTGTGCAATGCTGCAACTTCGCGTGTGGAGCCGCGACACCGTCGCAGAATCGCGAAGCCGCAAAGTATGAAAGCGGCCTAGCCCTCCGACGCTACTTCTTTTTAAACTAAAATACTTGAAGTGACTCCCTGAGAAAAATGTCGTCAAACAATAACCATAGCAAATTACTAAGCATGATTATCGACTGACCTTTTCTTAGAGACGGTTTCATCGGGTCGAATATTTCTCAAAAAGAGGTGGTGGGCTAAGGATTGTCGAGGAGAATTTGAAAATACTACCCCCACTTTCCAGTAAAAGATACGAGGATTCCTCGACCCATGCTTGACCGTGGAACAATGTTAACCAAGGGTTAGAAGGGTTAGAGAACCAATCAATGATTAGAGCCTTAAAGGCATCATTAGGGGAAAGTCGGACGAAAAGTAAAAGAAGTAGTGCATATGAAAGTCGAGATGCCTAGTAACAGGACAGTGGAGAAAAAACGGATGGAAATGGCCAAAAACCCGCGAATTAGGACCCCCTTCCCACCGTTGATTCTCGACGCGGACGACCTGTCTGTCAAGAGGGAAGTAGTCTGATCTTGTTTCCCATCGGCATGTTGCCAAGTAAACACAAGGGAATGTTTGGAAATACGACAGCATCTATTCTCCAGAGTGAGCTTCAAGCTAAAACTGCGAAAGCGCGCAGCAAAACCTTCAATCCTGCCGTATCTTCTTGACCGCTCTCACCCCAGTCAATCGGGAATTACGTCATCGGGAGGCGGGGTCAACCTGTCAAGAGGCGGAGCATAAGTGCGTTTGCGGGGTTTTGCGGCGTTTCTACAGCTCAGAGGGGCGCTTTTTCACCGGGATTTCGCCACAGATAGCGTTCCTAGGCCCAGGACTACCATGTGAGTTACTTCTTGTAGGGATTTCTCCATTACCGCATTACCCCTAATGATGTCTTTAACAGCCAAGCTGCACGATGTGGCGAACCCAGGCATGTGACCATATCATGCAGCTGGAATTTTACCATCCCTCACTGCGCGTGAGGTGTGTTAAACGGCAACCATATTATTTTGTAGTGGACAGCACAGTCTGAGGTAACCGCCCCACCCGACTGGAAGCAGCCCGGTAGGCGAATCCCTCACTGCCCCAACAATCGCATGGAATCACAGACGTTGGCTCATCGTGGATAATTACACGTACCGTAGTTTCCTGGTGCGACCGATGTATAGATGACACTTCTCCTAAGTAGTCTGGGTTCCCTATGATGCTACAACGCACAGCTGACCTCGTTTCATTAACCACTTCGGCAGCCAGACGCCTGTCCTGTCCCAGGTTGCTCTGCAGTGTCTGTAAAATGCAGTTCTGAAGATACAGTCAGTACCGCAGTCACTGTTGGATCATTTCTTCATTGCACCATGCAAAGCCACATATGGTATATCCTAAGTGATACTGCAAGGTGGCATGGTCAGGGATGTGTATGCTTATGTCAGGATTCGCGTCGCGCCCTGCAGCGCGCGACATTTGCACGCGAGATGGCTGCCCTCGTTGGGAATCGCGTGAAATTGCGTAAGAATAGCGGCGACCGTATCCTACTTCCAATTTTATCCGTTTCGCCGCTATAATGAGCTTGTTTCCAAATTGTTTTCTTTCAATGGACAGAATTCAGTTGAGTTCAGTTCAGTCTGAATGTTTTCAGTTCACCCTTAGCTGATGATAGCGCTTCGCATGAATTCGTTCCATTTTTATGCTCTATTTCATCCTTATTGCATGCTTTTTGCTCACCCGAAGTTTAAACAGCGTTCATAGTGAAGTAATTTGCGTTTCTGCGAAATTATGGGATATGTGGAAAAAATTAGATTAGAATTAGCCTACCGATTGGTAGAATCACAGAATTTGCGTTTTTGTGGAATGCGGATGGTGGTATGTGCGGAAAAAGATTATATACGTATCGTCTCCCAGGCTGGTGGATAGAACTGAAGAAACGAAGATTTCGCAATTTTGCGATTTCACAAAAGGGCAGCTCCTGCATTCCACAAAAATGAGTTTTCACACTTCCTCCGATCGATACGTATCTCAACTTTTTCGCGGATTTCACAACTATGAACGCTGCCTAAAGTCCGGCGAGAAAAATGATGCATATAAAATGGTGAAAAGCGTAGAAAATGCTGACTGCATGCAAAACGCTACATCAACCAAAAGTGAACTGAAAACATTCAAATAGCGCTGAACTCCGCCTACTGAAATGAAAACAATTTGAAAACAAGCTCATTATAGCGGCAAAACTAATAAACTTTAAACTTAGAAGTATGTAGGATACGGTCCCACCACCCCTACGCAATTGCACACGATTCCCAACGAGGGCAGCCACCTCGCGCGCAAACGTCGCGTGCTGCACGGCGCGACGCGGAACCCTGGCATAAAGGTAAACAACCCATGGCCAGTAAGCAAAAAAAGTAATGCATATTGCACCCAAGAAATTTTGGGTTAATATGACATCGATATCAAGCTGTTACAGCATGACCGCAGGCATTTCCACAAACTCAACGTTTTTTATGTGAGCTTTCGTTTTAAGTGTTACAGAATCAGGGGAGGCCGGCTTTACGCTTACTGGGTGTGTACCTGGAAAATGATTAAGGTCGCTTTCTGAAATATCAGGTTGTTGCAATAGAAACGCAGATATTTTCTCAATCATTCCCACCTTTTTAGTTCCCCTTCGTTGCAGAAGGTGTCACACGTGGAAAGCCTCATCCATGAAATTTCCTAAAACATGTACATAATTCGAGCAGAACAATTTCTCAAAATAATTTGAAATTCCTTTTCACACGTTCCGAACGTTCAAACGCATTTTCTGCCAGACGCTCATGCGAGTTCTCACTTGGCTAGCTCTCCTTCGAACTGCTCAACTCCTAAACACAGTGTAGGGCCGAGAAGGCGAGAAAAATGGGCAACATGGGAGTCACAGCTCGCGATAAGGGCCTCACTGGTCCCATCGTGAACTGGTCGCTAAGCAGCGCGGTAGTCGCCTCCCCGTGTGACCTTACCAGATTCGAGTATCATGGCACACAGCGAAGGCTTCGGTGAATGCACAATATAGCACTATCAGGTGATCGTAATCGAGCGTTGATGTGAAAGGAATCGTGCACGGAAAAGTAAGTTCCTATTTACGTTGTATTTGCTCAATGTGCACAGCATACAAAGTTTCACGCGAAAAAGTGGGAATCCGGCTGAGATACAGCTCTTCAAAGTGGCGAACGGGGCGGGGGCCTCAGAGCAAATGCCCGCCCCGTCGTCCGACTCGGTCGGAGACGCATAGTGGGTACAGAAAGTTACGTAAACAGTTCCACTCTTCGTCTCAGACTGCGGCGGACGATGAGGCAGGCATTCACTCTGAGACCTCGCACCTTCGGCCACCACTTCGAAAAGATGTATCTCAGTCGAATTCTCACTTTCTTCGTGTGGAACTTTGCATGCGGTCCTTTTCAAACAAACACAACAAATATATTAGTGAAAGAAAAATTCATTTCTCCCTGCACAATTTCTTCAAACTTTTGCAACCAGCTCTGTACAATGAATTCTTCGACACCTCCCTCAACCCAGTTGATGTTTCGAGCACTTTCAATGGATGATGGCCAAGTTTGGATACATAGAAACAGGCACTGCAAAAGCTGTGTCCACACATATTAAAATGCAGATCAAAACAATTGAAAAAAAGATTCAAATCAATTTTCGAAGCATGGTATAAGCCTTCCAGCAACATTCAGCACTTCATAAAAAAAGCTAAATTTGTTGTTATAAAATGATACGGATTTTTATGGCAGAAGAACTAGGGTCCAGCATGAGTCAAGAAGGTCCTCAAGAGAGGGGATCGTGTTAGGGATCGGAGAGAGGGGGTCGCATTGGTCAGCTCCGATCCAGGTCAGTGTGGTCTGTTTTCTTTCTAGAATCAAAGATAATAATATCTAACAATGGGTAGAATTTGTTAAAGATCAGCTACAAATGACACAATGTGGATTCTTAGTGGCTATACTCCGATATTCCCTCACTTTTTCAAACCCTCGCTGAGTCATTTCACCACTGATCATATCCCAAAGAGAACTTTCTAAAGACCAAATGAATTCTGGGTTTCAAAAACTGCAGGAATTATTTACAGCGTTTTTGCATTAGAGCTCAGAGGCGATCTATCAGATTCGACTTTCAATGCAGCTGTCCTTGCAAGTTTGCTTTGTGCGTGACGCAGGACAAAAAGAGTCAAACCAATTTCAATTGCTTGGAAGCCACATTTCATACAGATATCTCTCACTAAGTATGTGACATTCCCAAGAGCTAGGTAAGCAATAATTCTATTGACTTACGAACATCCATAAGGTCGCGCTCATACTTTGCGTCGGCAGAACGTGGCTGCGTTCACAGGCAGCAAGGTAGAGTGTTACGGGGGAGGTGAGAACGACATAGACTACGATACAGGATGGCACAGGCGGAGAAGCAGAGCAAGGCAGCCACCGGCACCGCAAGGTATGAATGCGTCTTAGCCGTCCTACCTTCTATCAACTATAGTATAGCTATCGGTATCGGAGGTCGGGGTCAATCAAAGTGGGCGGGGGGGGGGGCAAAAATTTCGAGGCTCCTTTCGCTTGGCCAAAGCAGATGAGACAAATGCTTAAGCAGATGCTTTTTCATTCAGGAGGAAAGGATATGAATTTTAGCTAAGCCTAGGAAGGGAAGGAGCTTCGATGTCGGTGAAAAGTTATGACTCCCCCCACCCCCTCCACTTTAATTGACCCAGGGGTCGAATGGGGAAGATAATTATGCAGAAAAAAGAAAAGAATATAAAAGTTATGCTGCTGAAAACAACTGCACCACCATCTCTGAATGCCCCGAAAGAATCAATGATGATCTACACACACCCGACGAAAACTTGCATGTTTTTTTGTTGTCTTGCAGCTCGTTAACTATAGCAGCAGAATGCAACTGCAGTACATATGTAACAAATTGGATTTCACTTGTAATTATTCTACGTGACTGCCCAGTCATTGATAGACCCAACTGGACCTTGGTACTTTGACAACGAAGATCATCATCAGACTGATCATTCAGTCAATGCATGCTGAAAGTAAAAAACGGCGGCCAATTTAAATTTGGATTAATGTGAACATTGTGTCACAGAATTACATGAGGATGACCCTCCCCGTCAGAATACGCTACGCACAGATTTTTTTGGTGGATGCGTAGGCCATGGTTGTACCGAAATCAACAGAATTATCGCTTATTTCGCTGATTTTATTCTGATTGTGAGTTGAGAAATTGCAAGACAAATATTGCTTAGGTTTTATTGTATTGTTACTATGTGCTTGTACATATGCCTGCTATTATAATATTATCGATTTTGTACTTGGTAGTGGTACAGAAGTATAAAGGTCCCTATCGAAATAAATTTTCGGACACGGCTTTATAGCACACAGCAAAGCTCACAACAGCCATCAGTGGGTTCCTTAGATTTCGAAAGAGTAGAAAGACCGCATTTTTCAAACATTTCTCCAAACATAATGCTTTACCCTGCAAAGCTGCGTTTACCATATCAGCCTAATAATGGCACGGAATATCGTTGGATAAGGAAAAATTCCCAGAAAAAAAAAAACAAAAAAAACTGCTGGGACACCCTTACACGGGTTAACAGTCTCGTATCTTTAGAAGTTTTGGGTTGATACAAAAGTAATTTGCCGCGAAAACTGGTAAGATTATACTGAATCTTAGTGAGTAGTGCTAACTACCACAAACAATCAATTACAATATGAATACACAGAGATAGTCTTTCTAATGGGTGTGTGCCATTACGGCACAAGATTGGCGTTGCGGGGTCCGTTTGCGACGCAGTACGTAAGAGCTAGGGGCGCCTTATTAACTGGGTCCTAAAGCGATGACGATGTCCTAGGTCTCATTTTAGGCGTCTTCGCCTGGGGACCCAGCCAATACGGCGCCCCTAGCTCGCACCCATCGCGCCGCACGCAACACTTACCCAGGCGATTCTTTGCCCTGATGGCACAAACTCCTTGCTGACATCTTCTGCTCATGCCCTGACTCCGATGCACTTGTTTCTTTATTTCGAGTGCCAGCATAACAGTTTCTCTGCATACATATAGCCTCGCTGGAATGAAGTCCTTGGGTTGAAAGCTCGTTTCAGGGTTATCAGAGTATTACAGCTCCCGCCGTCGTCGGGTAGTTCGACCCACAGCTAGTGGGCTGTACCTTCACCGAGATCTGGGTGTCAGTTTCTGCTTCCATTACTGAGCGCGATTGTCCAGCCCAGGTTGTTGAGACACGTGCCTTAGGTACTGGTAAAAGAAATCGTCAACGATGATTTATGTTTCTCTGTTACTCACATATTTTTGTTATACTTGCTTACTAAGGACTGCATACAAAGTTTCACATGCACATACCAAAATACATTTGAGATGAATCTCCTCAAAGTGGCGGACGACGGGGTGGGGCGTGCGAGGGGTTTGGAAGCGAGACCTAAAAAACAAAGAGGCGACACTCCTGTGGTCAGGGATGCAGAGCGAGATGCAAATCAACATTGAGCGCGAAATTTGAACTGTGCTGTGTCCACTGACGGCTGTTCAAATGTTGTGTCGCAAATTCAAACGAGTTGCTCTTCTTGTGGTTTTTCGATTTCTGCTCCTAAATGAAAGGGTATTCTCGATTTTTTTCGAATTCTATTTAAATTGATTTTTCGATTTCTTTAGACATAAACATGTGTTCGCCATGTCTCGTCACCTTGGTAAAAAGCGTAGTAGAGTCAAAGCTGCCTATAATAAATCTTGTAAAAACGAAAAAAAATCGCCCCGACCTACTCGCTGTTATGAAGCATTGGTATTGCGGATTACATGATTTTTGTTTGGCTAACGCGGACCTTGATTGATGGTGATCAAATACGAAATGAATTAGTTTAAAGCAGCATTGCACACTTGCGAACTCTTCGCTTGTCACTGCTACGGCCGCCATAACATTACACTTTGAAAGAAAATGTGCTGGCCACTGCTACTTTTTGGAATTATTTTATCAACTAGAAAACATGATTTTTCCTCAAAAGTACACTGATTCTTTTCAATTCATCCTTAAACTCTGCTCTTTACTTACATTGTAGATTTGTGCAACGATTTCGCTGTTGTGATGGTCTTGTGGTCTTGTGGTCAACAAATTTAAATTTTGCTCATTTATTGTTTTCTCTACATTTCCTCTCCGTCTTCAGGAAACAAAACTCACATGTGGGTGAAGTAAATCTAAGTTGGCAACCATGACATCATTCCCACACAATCAACTCCACGCACTCATTTTTCTGATCGTATCTTTTTCTTCAAATCCAAGATGTTCCATTGCAGAGATATATAGCGTTCACTATTCACTGGTTCACTTTCATTGGTCATTTTTGAGGCCATGTTTTTTCACGAATATCAACCGTTGATTTATTTTAATGAATCCTCATTTTTTGCAGAGCCTTGCCGAAAGGCAGCTAAAAATAGCTTTCGGCTCTGAGCCCATATCACGTACAATATCTTTTGATTTCCGCTGTTTGCTTCCGAGTAACTATATAAATCCTAATCGACTGAAACCATTGGAAAAAGTGTAGAATGGTAAGTATGAAACATTGGCTCTGCACTCATTATGTTGAATTGATAGGATAATAGCAGAGCAGCAAATAGTTCTGAACTGTAAAGAGAGCATGGAACTCCTGTGATAACTGTCACCCTGTACGTGATTGCAATGATTTTTGCATTATGTTAAAACTTACACAAGCAGATGAGAAATCGTCTTAATACTCGAAAAGTCTAAACAATGTGCATACTGATTTTGATATTTTTTATGTTAATAGCTGCTGATTATCGCCGCATCCCGCGACGCGAAAGTTACTATTAGGATGCTGAGTTATGGGCAAAACCTTCGATGTCGGACGGGACTCGAACCCGCACTTCATCCTTTCCGGGATATGTGCTAATCCATTACACTACCGAGATCCCCTTCATCCTAACTCAGCTTTTTAATGGTATATTATATTTATCATAGCTTATCAGCATCCCACGTATAACGTGTTGAGCCGGTTGGCCGATATCGGCATCGAACCGTGAAGCTGAAAACTTTAGCACTGATTTTGATATTTTTTATGTTTGATAGCTGCCGATTATCCCGCAGCCCGCGATGCGAAAGTTACTATTCGGATGCTGAGTTATGGGCAAAAGCTTCGGTGTCGGACGATACGGCGATACGACGATTGGTGGACGGTGCGGCGATAATCAGCAGCTATCAAACATCATAATCAGTACTAAAGCTTTCAGCTTCACGGTTCGATGCCGATATTGGCCAACCGGCTCAACACGTTATACGTGTGAGCGCTGATAAGCTATGGTAACATACCATTCAGAAGCTGAGTTAAGGTTAAAGGGGTGTTGTTAGTTTAATGGATTAGCACATATCCTTGGAAAGGATGAAGTGCGGGTTCGAGTCCCGTCCGACACCGAATCTTTTGCCCATAACTCAGCATCCTAATAGTAATCTGCATACTGTATAAAATACGAAGCACCCTATAATGAAGAAGGTACGAGTGAGTGTAGCACTCACTAGGAGAGGGGGTGGGAAACGTTAAAACAGGATTTCGCAACGCGGTGTGCAGCGTGCGAGTTGGGGGCGCCGTATGTGGTTGGGTCCCAGGACGATGACCTGATCTGCGTCCGTTCGCTTTAGCCCAACTACCTGCCTCACAGGCATCGTAATACAAGTCGTGTTACGAAGTCTAACGATAAACTTCCAATACTCATGTAAAACCCGTCCTTCTCGACTATGAGCGGCGAACCTTAAAGGAACTGGAAGGGGTCCGAAAAAACTCGGATTCAAATGCGCGACGCTGCGGTGTGTATTCGCATCCCATTCTCATACACACACTGACTTTCCGAGTTATCCACTGTAGGAGATGGGCCGTGGGCCGACGTTAGTTGTAACACCTGACTCCCAGCGCAGTGGAGCGGCCATTCCCAACTACATAGCATTCATGAAAGTACATCTAGAAACAATATAAGAAAGAACAAATGAAAAAGTAAAAGAAGAAACAACTTTATAATAGGAGCATCTCCTCTCGGCACCATGTCAAGGCGTCAAATTGGCGAGTTTGTGCAGAAGCGGCCACTTGAACTCGTCCGATCTGCGTCTGTTCTACCGTAGACCAAAATTAATCTCTTCCGGTGTTTTCAAAGACTATGGGAGAGGCAACTTCGGTCTATGGTGAGACCTACCATAAAGCCTGCAGTTTGTTAGGCTAAAGACATTGCACACACGACACCTCACTATGACGTCGAGTGTGAATTCTATGGATTTTTTAGAATACGAACACCGTTTTGCTTACTTTTTCGCTTATTCTCCCATTCATTGTTTCACTTTATTATTATTGTTGTTGTTGCTTCACTTATTTCACATCATCGTGAATGAATGAGATACGCCCTACGAGACAACAAATGACATTCCTTTTAGCGAGCAACTCGGAGAGGTGATGTTGCAGTTCGAAGAGATGAGCGAGAAATGCGAATACAGACCAGAACGTTGCGCTTTTGAATTCGGATTTCTCTACCGATTCGCCTCTAACCTCAACTGTTCGTTTCGGAATAGTCATTTCTTCCATCTTCCTCTTTCTCGTAACCCCTTCCGATTTCTCGAGGTCCAGCAGCCCCATTTCATAAATCATCGAAGGCACGATTCGGTCTCTAACCCTTTTGACAGAAGGAAGCACTTCCTGAAAGAAGCACTTCTTGAAAGACTTCTTGAAATGCGAGCGCTACCGCAATGACACTCTGTTCCGTTCGACGACTTCTCCACTGTGGGATGCTTACACTTAGTCTATGCTGCGTGAATTCCTTTCAAGCGTGATTATGTCTTCTGAAGAAAGAGTTAATCAAGGTTCCAGCATCTTCTCACGTCAGCAGGCAACCTTTCGAGATTGGCCGGTAGGCGATCTTACATTTAGAGTCCTAATTCGAACACCCTTCTTCAGCCGAGGTTATACTCCTCACAGTGGAGGGAGGCATGCGTCTTACGCTTGTTAACGTCCTAGCTTTATAACCGTTGCTCTGCGACTTTCACCTTTTTTTTTACTTTTTGTGTAATGCTTCAGTTGACTTGTTGTCATTCGAAATGTTTTGAGAAACTATCACAGAAAAGTTTTTGTTTCTGTTATTGATCATATTCTACAACCTCATGTTTATACAAACCTATGCAACTTCAAACCATGCTATTTTACCACTTTTTTACTTGCACTCTTATGTATTTATTTCCTATTCTCTAGTTTTTATTGAAGAAGTCGTCAACGGAAATTCAGGTCATTATATTACCATACATTTATGTTTTACTTGCTGTTGTTGAGAACCGCAAGCGAAATACCACGCGAAAAACGAGAATCCGGCTGAGATACATCCTCGTCACAGTGAGGCCGACGGGGTGGGGGCGCGGCCACGAAGTTCTAGAGCAAGGAGGCGACGGTCACGTGGTAAGGGACGCAGAGTGAGGAGCAAATTAGTATCGGGCGCAAAATTTGAAGTACGCCCTGCCCGCCGACGGCTGTTCAAATGTTACTCGGCGGAGATTTGAAGAGTTACTCTTCTTCCAGTCTTTTGGCTTCTGCCGTGGAACAAAAGAAATTTTCCGGTTCTCTTTGTGTTTCTGTTCATGTACCGCATCTACTAAAGCTTTAGAGAGGAATCAGAATTATGGAATTTCCGGGAACCATTCCTTTAATTCAGTCATCCTCATGCACCTTGCTCGTTATATTTGACGTCATGCTTTCTCCAATGTATGAAGCTATGAGCGCCAAAACGAATCTACAGATCATTATAAAATGCGTGTGTAATCTGATTTCAGAATGGGCAGCAGTCCGTCAGTCCACCAAAACCATGAGTATGTGGATCATCATCACCAGTATCCGGACATGAATGTGATCTTCAAAGGAATCCCTAAGATGCTCCAGGTAGACTATGGTTATTCAGCTTCCCGACAGGGGCTGTGAACACCCAGACCTCGATTTCATATACACGCTCACAATGTGACTCGATAGTCGGCTCTCGTCCGTCACCTCTTCTGGCTCACTTGCCGGGGTGCCTGCCTCTTTGACTTGGTCTTATTACTTGTCTGAATCGGTCTTTGTTCACACCAAGGTGTTTAGTGCCTAGAATGCTTATCAATATTCACATAGAGCATTTTTATAAGGCTTCAGGGCAAATGACATTTTTTTTCTACGCCAAACCAGCGACGGAGAAGTCTTTTCAGATGGGAAACAGAGGTGTGTACGCTTATGTCAGGATTTCGCATTGCGGCGGTCACAAGCAAAGCGGTGAGGACAGACTAAAGGCGCCGTGTTGGGTCTCAAAGCGATTACAGGCCAAGTGTATGGCATCTCTAGTGTTAGCATGTAATCGCTTTGAGACCCATCTCTAGCAGCGCGCATTGCCCACATACATCGCTTCGCACGCCGCTCGCGCGGTGCGAAATTCTGACATAAGGGTACATACCCAAGAAATAGCGACCGTATGGACCGCAGCTACTTTTCGTTCGCAATTCCTGTTTCTTGAGGTCAGCTCGGAAAGTCACAATTTCTATGTCATTAAAAAGTGAGAATGAAGTAGTAAAAAAGCGGTAAAAAATAATCATTGGCTGAGAAAGGAGACCTTCCTGTTGCACTTTGCGACAACGCGATCACCTTTCGTTTATTCGCTACACGGGAGTCATCTAAGACCCGTAGTAACTAGCGCACCTTTTCTGTTATATGGAACCTTGCAAATATCGTGCATGTGTCTCCTGTCGTTGTAGCTGTCGTCGTAAAATGGCATGTAAAAATATGTGCCACAATCATTCCATCACGTTTTACGCCCTGCGATTACCGTAATCCTACACTAATGGAATGATGTTAACCTCTTGTATAGTAGATCGACGAACAAAATGCCACAGGTGCGCAGACGTCCCACTGTGCACTACCTTGCCGGTAAATACCTTTAATCATATTCACCGCTGGATATGAGCGCATGCAATAGAGTATACAAGAACAAACGCTTTAAGGTTCATTAAATCACGAAAAGAAGAGCTTAGTGACATCTTAAGATAAACGTCCAAGGGCAGCCGTTTACTGCTGTCATCGAACTGCAATCGTTGAAGGAGCGGCTTTTCCAAAGTCAAAAGGCTGACTCATTCGACTGCGATTTGAAAAGCATCTTGACAAGGAACAACATGCACATGCGAAAGCGGATAAAAGATGGAACAAACCCAACTCCCATAAAACCCCCATGCATTCGCTTTCTGCTGGCGAAGTGGGTTAATGGTTATTAACTTTGACTGGTATTTCTTTTCTGTCTTTTTGAGCAGTTTAGAAATTGTAGCTCAATGTTTCCCACTTAACCAGACTAAAAACAATTAAAACCACCGGAAGCCTCAACAGTGCAATTTCATGTGGCCGACGATCTGCATCGAATGGCGAACTACATTATGGATCTCCGCAATACGGCTTTTGTACTCGTTATTATCTCGGTTGTTGGTATTTGTGGTTTTCTGCTGCTTCGTATAGTCAGTACTAGGTCTGCACGTAAACGCCAACAGCAAACCGTTATTCGAAATGTGAGTTGAAGAAAATTTCTTCATATATATGTATAATAGAAAACTGGTCACTAGACCGCTGCAAACCTGGTGACCACTCCTTTGATTGAAGGGAGCGGCAAAAATCTTTGAACGTTTTTAGAAGTATAAGGTTGGTCCATAGGTCCCAGACCGCACTGGCTGACTTTCGCTATCTCTTTTTTGTTATTTTATCGTTACATTTACTCAACATGGCAAGCGCTGATCATTCAGCATTTTCCTCCTGCTTCCACTTGATACTGTTTTAGTCACAGCATTGCCCTAGATTGAACTGAGTAGCCCTGGTAATTTTCAGGTGAAAGAAACGGTGCCTACTGGATACTATTACCAGTCACAGTTGGCTCCAGAGCCTTGCGAACGGATGAGGACGTTGATGAATCAGAGCGAAATCGATAGCGACCCCTTCGAGACCTCAGCTGATGCAATCGAATCTAATGGTACACTCATTCACAAGGTGAAACTTAGACTAGATATGGCGTTGTCACGAAAGTAGCCCGCTATTCTCTTAGGTGCCCTGCGAAAACATTTGTGATTGTTCTGCGAATTCGCAGACAGAATACATATGAAGGTTGGTTAGTATTTTACTCATTCTGATTATGTCTCGGTATTCCATCACGAAAATGTCACGATAACATACTCCGAGCAAGTTTTGACTTTCCCGTTTCAAGAGTTCATATATGTGACAAAAAACACATGGTACATTGGACTTCTCAGCTTTCCACTGGCTCACATTAGTGCTTAGGCAACTCAGATATAGGGCATGAAGCAGGGCATCTATGAGCACAGCGCCCTATGACTCTTGATCCGAGACTTGCCGGTTCGAATCTCCTCCGTGGCAGCGTAGGGGATCTGATTTGAGCACGAGCAGTTCCCTCGATCCTAGGATTTGATTTCACCCTTGTACGGCAATATGCCTTCCAGTGCTGCTGACTTTTTGTGCAATTGATGATTCGAACAGCCATATCAGCATGTGTCCAGTTCAAGCCCTGCCATGCCTACTCCTGCACTTTAAAGAAATCGTGCATGAAAAAATGAGCTTGTCTATTACCCATATATTTATGTTGTGTATGCTTAATAGGGGCCGCATGCAAAGTTTCACGCGAAAAAATGAGAAGGCGGCTATATACAGCTCCTCCAGGTGGTGGCCGATGGTCTCCGACCGCAGCGCACGATGGGACGAGCTTCCATTCCGGGCCCCGCCCTCTCGGTTACCACTGTGAAGAAAGAAACTTTGCATGCAGCCCTTACCAAGCAAATACAACATAAATATATGAGCAACAGAAAAAGTCATTTTTCTGTGCACGGTTCCTTTGATCTCGTACGGCTTCAGAAGCGAAAAAGCCTTGAGTCTTGAAGATTTTTGTGGCTTTGTTTCTATAAGGATGCAATCGAGCCCGTGACTATGCAACTGTCCACAAAATAGGAAGATGGAATCATTCAAGCATCCCAGGATAGTACGTCGGCAACTTCTGCCCCCAAGGCTGTAGTACAAGTGGCATGCAAATTCACATGATGGTTTACATAGACACTGCTTGTTGAGTGCATTAAACTTAATTTGTTGAAATTGTACTGAAACTGATTGGATACTTTCGTGACAACCCAGTATTGCATACTGAATATAAATATAAGAATCTCGATCACTTTTGCAGTATCGAAATTACGGTGACCACTTTCTCCCAGTTGTGAAGAAAGCAAGGACTCCAGCAGACATATCACATAAGGTATCAGTTCATATATGGTTCATCAAGCGTTACTGACACCACAACTTAAATTTTGTTGCGAGAAACTCGAATTTTTTTCTTGTTATCACAACCTAGTCATTCTGGGTTAATATTGTGGACACTTTTTTCTCTTTTATGAAAAAAATTTGCCAGTACAAGTAATGCATGTACGAAAAATACAGTAGTTTGTTGACAGGCTCCAAGTCCTCTCATCAGAACTTCTGCACTGTTGGTAGCTCTTGTTTTTAATGCTTCTGCCTCGTACTATGTGCAGTTACGAAGCTGAGCACGAGAAATCACTTCGAGTATCACTGCATATGGCTGTTGAGAATGGCTGTGCAGTTCCACGTCGACTTGAAAGACGCTACATTGACAGCAGAAAAAATCGCGCCAAAATTGGATTTCCCTGTGTGTCCCATTCAGCTCTGACAAAGTATCATCTGCAATACAACGGTGTATTATTCGGTCACAGTTGGACGGCGAGTTCTACTGGTCAACACCCCAAATGATAACATCAAATGCCAACTTGTGAGAGGCGGACTGACTGACAAACATTGCGTGTAGAATTGTGTTACGTGTCCTTATGGTGAAGAGATTGCGCCCTAGGAGGCGTAATCTATCGGATCGGATGCAGGACATTTAATTCAACACCTATTGGGGAAACGAGAAAAGCTGCATCAGTGCGAGATGAAGAACACCTAGCTAGTAAGCTGCGCAATCATGTATTGCCACCGTTGGAAAAACTCAGAATTGTATGGCATGATGACATTATTTTTCATATCAAGTGCACGATGTTAGTCCATGAAGCAGAGATTTCCTCCATAAACTCGCTAGGCATTCAAAATTACTTTCAGAAATCTAAGAATGAGTAGCGCATATGAGTATGTATCAATAGCAAATGAACTTTCGCCATTTATGCATTGCGAGGTCGTGTGATAAGTGAATGTGAATGTTCTTAATGAGGACAGCGAGTAACTTGCATTCGCTACTGTTGCTCTAAGAAAGCGTACCGTAGCGTTGTTATACTCAAATGGTGGGAATCAAGATAAGTATTTTTCCTTCTGGGGTTCCCTGCACGATGCCGGAAATGCTAGAGAGAGTGAGACTTTTGGTGGATTAGTGTGCACTTTTCAATCCTTGAGCCATGTTTAGGCCTCTAAGAGCGACGGAGATTTCGAAACGTTGGCCGTAATGAACAGTCTACCTCGAAATCTTGTGACTGAAGTGTGCTCTTTAGTGAAGATTCAACGCTTTACCGCCTTACCGTTAGCGACATCTGCCTTTCAACGCCCCTTATTAGCACGCATCAGCTGGTGTCACTTACGGTCGTCCCCCGTTCCCAATCACCTGCCTTCAGTGTCATCATACCACCCCATATAACACCTATGGACAACGGTAAAACATAACGGACATTTGCTTTCGGGTGTGTAGCCTCATCTCGAATTTTCGCACGACCGCGCGCGGCCAGTGACTCGGCGGATTTCTTCGCGTGTGATTGCGTACATTGCGTGCACTCCCTTCAAAAATTTGGTTTTTGGGTAAATTAATAAAATTAATTTCTTGGTTAGAATTGCTATTGTGATGTCGATGTTTCTTTTCTTTTTTATGTCAGTATTTTGTCTCGCTAGCGCACAAAAGTTACTGTTTTCAGATAATTATGAGATAAACGGCTCTTTCTATAAAGGACCTCCATAGTACCAGCCCTTAGCGTCCTCAGTGGAATTCCAACCGATCGCAGCAAGTCGAGCTGGCAGCGCCGCGGTGCGACACTGCGAAGCGAAAATTAGACATAAGGCTACACACCTCTTGCCTTCCATTGCAAAGTACAGATCTTTCATCAGTAGCAATTAGTTTCGTGCACCCACAATCATTGCCACCTTCTACATCTCTTGTAAAAATCCAGCTCCCGTCATCTCTGCGACGCAAGCTGTGAATAATTGGAAAGACTCACGCATATATCATCCGATACTCATACGATTATATAAGTTAGATTATTCACATTTATGCACATTTGTTCGGAAAAATCATAATTCACGTTATTTTTCAGCGTAGCGCGGACGTACGACTCTCCGTCGAGAATTTGCCCTATGTCGATTCTTGATCCAGGTTGCAATATCTACTGCAACCATTGTAAATCATGATATTGTTTAATCTTGTGTGATGTCAATTCCTCCAATAAGTTCCTGTTCATGTTACGAAAATAAACCTGCATTCGCCTTGAGAAACCTGTTTCACGTGAATTTTTCAACTTAAATCCATGTCAGTATTTCTGCACTGTTACTGCTGTGCGAACGGTGGTAATATTAACTGATTTGTATGCCTCGAAATTTTTCAATATCTAAAAGTTTAGGAGCGCGCAAGCCACAATATGTAAACTTGTCAGAATAAGGTCTTTACCAAATCTTGAGTAGCTGAACTACATAATGGCATCTTTTCAACACGATATGCGAAACAGTTGCTGAGCACGTGCACTCTCTGTGCCTCGCGAGTTTTCAGAATGAAGGATTGTGTTGGTTATATTAGGACGGACCATAGTTTTCTGAACATTTTTACTGCTTTCAATTTTTCTTGTTTTGTTTGCCTCATTCATTCATGAAGCACAAGAACACCGGTATTATCCACAAAATATGTACTATCAAGAGTGTTAACTGACGACGTTCCTGTGAAACTCCATACAGACGCAATCGAAGAAAGACCGGCAGCTTTGAATTAATATGGGTTACCCTGCCATATGGAAGGTAACTAGAGAACAGCATAGGTGAATGTCCGCTGGAGTAAGTGTGGGGCAGTATTTCGGATGGATGTGGAACATATGCTAACCAAGAGTTTCATTTCACCCCAGTTGAGGCCGTTGTCAGACTGAAATTCTGTGATTTTGCGGCATCGAAATTTCGCACGCGATACTACGACCTTGAGATAGTGCAGTGCAGCAACTTCGCGTGCGAAAGTGTGATACCGCAAAATGGCAAAAATTGACGGCGGCTCTATGCCGATGAAAAGCCAAGAGGAACATTGCGACTGGATTGAGCTATTGCGCGCCCAATACATGTAGAGTGCGTACAAAAAGTATATGTAGACATTACAAAAAAACCCAACGTTTGAGGGAAATAAGGGATTCTTTGCAATGAAACTTTCATGGATAGGTTTCCCATATTATGGATAGAACCCAAAATAGGAAGCTGGACGGGTAAAAAGGCTGACTTTTACGAACCCTTCTGCAATGAATTTTATGCTTCATATATGAAGCATACGGAACATTTGGGATAGATAACATTTTGGCGCCAGATCTCCGATAGATTTTGTTTTTTTTTTTTTTTTCTATTATTCTACCAATATGTCTCTTCGCGGTACTCTTGTCGAAGGGGGATACGTATAGGTCCGAGCTGTACATGTTTCTGGACACACCAACAGAAGAATCGTTCGTTAGCTACCAAGAATTCGATTCAGCGCATGGCGAACGGATGTTCGTAGTAAGGCCGCCGCCAGACTTTGCGATTTTACGATGTCGCGGCTCCGCACGCGAAGTTGCGGTATTGCACAGCAGCACAATTCAAGGTCGTAGTATTGCATACGAGAGTGCGACGTCGCAAAATCGCTAAATCGCAGTCTGACGGCGGCTTAACCAAATTTGTAGTTCATTGATTTCTATTCTGCAATGTCTTCGGTCTTAAAGATAAATATTCCCATAGAAAGACGAATTTCGACCGTAGTAAAAATTTGTAAACTCGCATGCAAAATGTAAGCAGCGAAGATATACTCAATATCGAGTGCAAGGAAACAAACAGTGGAAACCATGTGTTGCAAAAGCCAGTGATGTTTTCGTGGAATTAGAATCTGAGGTGTCCACATGCTTTCGGTACGGGCTGTATAAAGCGAACTAGCATTCTGATTATTCTCAAGTTCAGTGAAATATGGCATTACTGTCCATACAAGTCACTTTTCATTTCACGGATGCTCCTGCGTACAAGATGGCCCTAGAAAATACCTCAAACAGCGCTTCTGAAACGTCAAGTCTGAAGGAGTGCTTTGTAAGATTGGTAAAATAGCCAAGACGATAAGCGAAAAAAATGAGCTGCCTAGCCAGCTGGAGTTGTAGATGTGGTTACTACGTTATCAGCGTATATGGAAACTTTGAGGATCATTAGATATTCTTAAAACAGTGAATGCAACGTGGCTCGCAATTTATGGACCAGACTATTAGTTCCGTGCACAATTAATGCGACCTTTTATTATTCTGTTTTTCTGTAGTGGAAATTGTCGTTTTGACGACTAATAAATGGGAAGCAGTCCTTGATTGCGATGGCAAAACGCTCCCAAAAAATCATTTAAACTCGTTTTTGCTGGATTTTATCATTTTTTTGCAAATAAAATTGTTTGAAAAAAGCCGCATTGATTATGCATCACCCAAAAATAGCCACGGCACTGTGAGTGGCCCTTTCCGCAACACAGTTGAGTGGATTAGGCAAGATTGAGGGATGAGAGAGATCGCAAACTTCGGACTTATTGGAACATGAGTTACTAAGTGGGGATAACGGGACCTTTGGACTTTGAGCGACATAGCACTATAAAGAATTGTGGCGGCGCAATGCCACATGTTGAAGATTCCCAAACGCATGAATTTCTGGGATAAAATGAGTGTACGGATATGAGACTCTTCCGAGTGGGTGTGTGTCCTTATGTCAGGATTTCGCACGACGATGAGCGGCGTGTGACGCAGTATGTGCGAGCTATGCGCGTAGCGGTAGTTGGGTCTTGGATTTATTACACGGTAATGCTAAGGGCGCAATAAGCAGTTGACTTGTAATTGCTTCTGGACCCAACAACATGGCGCCTTTAGCTAGTCCGCATTGCTTCGCTTGCGAAATGCCGGTGCGATATCTTGGCACACACGCCTTCCGAGTACATAGCATAGAACGCTAATGAAAAGGAAAAGGGTGATAGACTTCGCTATACCAACACTTTCACTCATGTTCGATTCGTTCAAACAATAGCACCGCATGTGCTCAAAAGGCTGACTTTTATGTGCTTCGATGATACATACATCTCCTCAAAAATACATTCATATGCAATGCTACAAAATGAATTCCCTCAAACAAGATAATTGTGCATTATCCCACTGAGGGTAATATTGTTGACTGGCGGGACGGGTTGTTGTGGAGCCATGTAGAACTGATGATCGTGCGCTGAGACAGATGCCATCTGTAACTAAGTAATTGATTATTATGTGAAATAACAATAAGTATGTTTAGTGTTGTTTCCTGCGGGCTATCCATGCCAACTTTATTAGAACAGGAGCGCGCATCTACTTACACTTGCTCGAACTTGCGGGTACTGCACCTTCCCTGTGCAGATGTAGCTCACCTCCAACTATTATCTGTGGATGTCATCGACCCGTAATGTTGATCCCTTCAGTTTCGCCATTGTTAATTTTTTTCTTAATTCCTCTAATGTGCTGATCCTTTCCCCTTACACTTCTAAAAGACGCACCCAAGCAACGATAAGGGGGGGAGGAGGATTGCACCGCTTTTTGATCTGTGACAATTCGAACTCTGCGGGACCTGCTGCGTCGTCTCTGTCTATGCCCCAGTGCCACTCTGAATCGTCACCTGTGAATGCGGCCACGCCCTGCCACCGGCAGAGACGCCGGCGGGTGTGTGCAGATATGACAGCAAATCGCTTCGCGGCGTTTCACTCGCGGCGCCACCAGTACGACTTGAGAATCGATTGCTCTCGGTAGCCCGGTAGAGCGTGGCTGCGTCACCTCTGCGCTTCCACCCATGCCACACTGCCTCACTTAAAGGCTGCCATGCCCTGCCAATGGCACTCGCACTCGCCGTGGGCGGCCACGCGATTCGCTGTCATGTCTGCACACATCCGACGCCGGCACAACCGCAGAGTATTAAAGGCACCAGTGGGGGTAAGGGGAAACTGAGATCTGGGATTACATGCTCCCTGAAAACGGACCTTCTACTTCAGAAGAGGTCATATGAAGCAAAAATCGAATTAAAAAAAGCGGCTTTGGGTCTTACGACGACCCCGCAGCACGGCATGTCGTTATGCGGTTATGCGGCCGGGAGAGTCGCCGTGGAGGGGCGGGACAACAATCGCGGCCGGCTGGTTCAGACTCTGGCCTGTCTTCAGCCGGGTGGGGGGAAATCCGCCAAAAAATCGCGTCAGCGGCGTCGCACTCGCGGCGCCACCAGTACGACTTGCGAATCGATTTTGCTCTTGGAAGCCCGGCAGAGCGTGGCTGCGTCACTTCTGCACTCCAGCCATGCCACACTGCCTCCTCCACCTTTGCCACACTGTCTCGCTTGAAGGCTGCCATGCCCTGCCACTGGTACTCGCACCAGCCGAGCCGCTCGCCGCGGGCGGCCACGCGATTTTTTGGCGGATTTCCCCCCACCCTCTTCAGCCCAGCTCGAGACTGGCTCCGGCTAGAGACGCAGAGGACGAGAAAAAAAGGTGGATTTTCGGGTTCCTATTTCTCGGTTTTTTTTTTCGCCGTTCTATGTCGTTCTTTCTCTGCTGCTATATGTATTGCTGAACACCTCTACTTATCCCCCAATTTGCCAAATTGACCCCTACCGGTGTCCTTAAGGCGCCCTAGGAAGCCATTGCAATGTGCATATTTCTATGCAGTAATAGTAAAGTAGTTGGATGAAGCACATATTATTCCATTGAGTGATGTGACGGAACTAACCGGAAATGTTTCCATCCCTAATGGAGCGACACCAAGTTCTGAGCGTGAAATACTGGAATAGTTCTCCATGTCAGACGCTGGAATTGGACACATTACATGAATTGACACTACTCCGAGGAATGTTTACTTCGGTTGCGTGCTCATTCGTATATCAGAGATGATGTCTTTAAATTATCACAATAAATGTGATACGTCCCAGAAAATCTTATGAAGGAGTGGTGATCAATTTCTAAATTTCTATAGCAAACTACTCGCATGACGTGAAACAGTAGAAAATCACTACACATGGCAAAAGCACTGATGCCAGGGTGGGGGTCGATTGGTCGAATTTTCGCGTGGCTGCCCGCGGCGAGCGGCGCGGCGGGTGCGAGATGTTTGTAGTTTCTCCGTTGAAACAGCAACAACCACAACATTTAAGAACTTCCGAAGCTTCTAATCTGAAATCTTTCAAGGTCCCTCACGATACCTGTCCAAGCGCAATTCCAACCGACTGCAGCAAGTTGTGCTGACGGCGCCGCGAAGCGAAAATTCAACCGATCGACCCCCACCCCTGGAGCCATGTTCGTGGTAAAGGAGCTCCAAAGAAGTGGTGAAGGAAGGGGTAGCATTTACACAAGCATATCTTCTCGGGCATGTTCGACGAACTGCAACCACGGCATTGGAGCGGCTTTACATCCACCACACCTTTTTTCTTAATTTTTTTCAAACTTGTGTGAATATCAGCCTTGTCTTGATGAGATGTTAATTGTCATGACTTGTTCAATAACGTAAGGTTAATAAAATTAATCGTAAAGGCACAACTGTGACTTCGAAAGGGTAAGGACTAAGGACAAGAGGTTCTGGCGCTTACCACAATATGAAGCACTGACTGGATAATGCTCGGTCTCCGTTGGATCGGTGCATCCTAAATTGGAGAACGGTAATATGCAGCTCCACTATGAATGCATGTCCTTGATTCCTTCTTTTTGCTTCATATATTCTTCTAGTCCCTCCTTTTTTATCCATTGCTAGGCTTGTTGCTCATAATAGGCCGTATCGAGCCCAAGTAGGTTCAGTCCAGCTGTGCAGTGTGTACTTGATTATCTCTTTTGAGACGAAAAGGGAAGAGGTTAAACGATGAGGGGTGCGCAGTGCCTTGTGCAAGTCTACCGAGACGCTCATGGTTCACTACTTTTACGTACCCCGAATATAGCTGCCCACATTTGAAGGCACATTCCGGCTCGCTGAAGGTAGGAGACACAGCTGAATCCCACTTGTAGCCGGGCGCTGGGGGCGGACCGACCACGCCCCATTGCAGGCAAGAGGGCGTGGAGAGACCGCTGTCCAGCGACTACCACTGACATCCACCTGTGTCTCCTCATTTCAGCGAGCGCGAGCGGTGCCTTTGAATCCTTAATAATCACCCCCGATAAACAATAAACGAACCATATGCTGGACTTCGGCCGTTTATACTACCCGATGGCGAATTACTGTCGCTGTCAGTTTTGGCAATGCCAGCCTGGCTCCATCGTCGTCCCGCATCTTTTTTCAATCGCTTCTCCTTTGCTCTTCTGTTTTGGAACCAAACCTGGAGCGTGATGAGTTAGACCATGATTTTTCTAGTGTGCCAAAAAATTAGAGACTTTTATGCATGTATGATCTCGAAGAAATCAGTATAGTATGCTTGAGAAAACAGGGAGGGATCAGAAGAACGAGGAAGGTGGCAAGAAATGATCGTTCCGGTACGAACATGCGAGGTTAGAAGCGAAACCCGGACTCAAAAGCGCGACGCTGTGGTCTGTATTCGCATTTACCGCGCATCTCTTCGAACTGACATCACCTTTCCGAGTTGCTCGCTGAAGGAGATGCCATTTGTCGTCTCGTAGGCTGTATTTCATTATTCATGATGATGGCAAATAAGTGAAGCAACAAATAGCAACATTTAAGTGAAACAATGAATGGGAAAAAAGCGAAGGGGTGAGGAAATAGGTGGTCGTGGTAAATAAAACCCATCGAATTCACACTCAAGGTCTTAGCAAGGTGTCGTGTGTGCAATGTCTGCAATCTAACGAACTGCGAGCGTTACGGCAGGTCTTATGGTAGGCCAAAATTGCCACCTCCCGGTGTCTTTAACTTTGATACTTAACCCTCAACTCATAGGAAGAAACTGAATCATATTTAACTGTACATACTGAGTAAGTGAAAGAAAACAACTGTAAGTCGGTTACTGAACCAAAGTTGACTACTTTGTCTTTTAATGCATGAAAATGTACGCTTAAAGTAGACCTTACCTGAACAACCCTCATATCCAAACCAGTCTCGGCTGCAAGTTGTTCCCTCACGTGACGAGCGGGCTTACTACTTGCGGTGTAAGCCTTAACAGTTTCGATATATTACTGCAATCCTGATTAAATAGCAGTCTTTGAAGGTAGAACTTCGCGAAATGAAAACTTGACGTGATTCTGGAATTATTTGGAAAATGATAAATGATATTTTAATGGCGTATTCAAAACAGTCAATGAGGCAGTGAGGCATAGTTGGTGTTGTGTACGATTTTATTTCGATACTTATAACCTAATAATCAATATTTAAAACAAGTATTTTAATTCATTTGATGTATTCACTGATAACACCTTCCATTTTCCGTTATTTCGGCAAGAAAAAAATTAGAAACAAAAATACTAGAACCAAATTGGAGAAAGGAAAAGGAAAAACTGCGTGCTATTGTGAGGAAAGCGCTTGCTCTCGTTCATCAGCCTGTTGAAGGCGCTTTCATACTCAGCGGCGCTGACGCCCGCAGTGACGCGGGCAGGGTCGGGTGGCAAAGACGCAGATTGCGATCTTTACGTCTCAGATCGCTTATCGAATCATCAATTTGCTCGCTCACCTAGCGGTGTCAATGACGTAGGCCGGGCGGGGTGGGCAGAGTGCAATCTGATAGCCGCAGAATGCGATATGAAACACAAAGATCGCACCCCGCTCCTCTGGCTCGCTTCGCGCGTCAGTGCCGCAGAGCATAAAATTGGTGTATTGGCATTGTCTCAACTATGTTTGATATAAGAATTCTGCTTAGCAACGTATATATTCGAAGGTAATCGACAAAGAAACCGGAAGGTATCAAGGAGTAAGCTAATCGTCATAGTCAATCGCTTGAATAGTTACCTGTTTCAGCGTATCTAAGCTTTTTGCAGAAATGGTTGTCCTGGGCCGTTTGCTGCTTACATCCATATCCGAATTGCTAGCTGAAAAAAAGGAAGGACTAAATCATTGAAAACAACATTCTAAAAATCAGTGGCTGAATAGCAATGGCTTCTCAAACACAGGATACCGCTATCCTTGAACCATTTCAAAGTTTGGAAATGAAATGTGGGTCACCACATAGGTGCACAGCTTCCAAATAGCAGATGTTGTAACTTCAAAAGGCGGGGTGTGCCCCCGAGAGTCTTGATGTAAGCGATATCAATTCTGGACCAACTTCATGGCTACTTTCAAGTATTGCAATGGATTAAGTTACGATAAGAGCTGAGGAGGTAGTATCTTTAATCAAGTAAACGGAGGCTAAAGGAGTCCATCCCACTATTAGAAGAAACTGAGATATCAATTCTTGGCCAACTTCATGGCTACTTACAAGTATTGCAAATGTGGATTAAGTTACGATAAGAGCTGAGGAGGTAGCATCTTTAATCAAGTAAACGGAGGCTAAAGGAGTCCATTCCACTCTCAGAAGAAACTGATCAACCGATTCTCAGATCATTATTAAAAAATCAATGAAAGCTAACAGGATCTGAGAGCTATGCTTCAAGGTGAAGCAGCAGTATAGTCAACCGAAGCACGGCATGAGTTGGTATCATGGAAGTTACTGTTCATTTATTGGTTTGGTCCGTTCAAGGTTCCTTCGTAAACTAGGGAAAAGCGCACCGCTTTTCTAGTAGGAACACTACACTTCCATGAGCAGAGCCATCCACTGGTGTGATTTGGGACTTTTTTGATTTTTCCAATCACTCATACTACCTTCACGTAAGTATGGAGAGACGATAATACCGGAATTAATCCATCGCAATATGATCCGTATCACCTGTCGTCCTGTCCATCAAGGGCCATTGGGTAGACAACAGCAATATCTACAATCCTTCCGATAGCATGCCACAGTAGCTCATGAAATACTTGTGGCTCCAAAACGAAATGCGTCGCCTTCCTTTTTGAGCTTCCGCGGAGGAGTCTGATTATTGGTCCTGGTCATTTGACGTCTAGTTGGTGCCTCTTGGTCCAGCGAACAAGTGGTATCGCAAGGCATGTCCGGCCCACCCCAATTTCCTATCTTTGCTTCAAAACAAAGAGTGAATGGGAAACTCCGAACATTCTCAATTATACATGGGATAACGCTCACACTCGTCCTGTCTGCGGAGCGCCAAAGCCTTGGCATACGCGCTAAGGCAGGAAATAAGGTAGGATAGAAGGGATGAGCGCAGAGCCGGTTGTTCGTCATCTTCTTCGTCAATGTTCTCGTAAGCTTGCCGAGTTATCAGTTCCCATGCTATGCCCTAGTGCTAAGTCGCACACCATGTTGAATTCCACATTCAAGTACACACAGCTAGTGCGTTCGATGACATTCGATCCATTGGACGTGAATAGGGTAACTGTTCCTAATTACTATCTCGATTCACAACCATAATATTTCATTCTTATCTATTAGAAGCTAGAATTGAATAAACATGTTGGTTCAAACTGCTTACCCTAAGGCATAACTTAGGTGAGCACCTCTTGAAACGATAGACATGTGACCTCGCGGTATCATAAGTGTGCAATCAGCTATGCATCTTAGGTATTGCCCCTGGCGTGATGCACTCTTTCATCCTCTAGTCTCCACTGGACCTATTCGGTCCAGAAGTGAGAGAATGTCTATGCACCGCTCACATTTGTCTGTATATAAACCCCTGTTGCGATGTATTATGGTCGGATATTGTACAAAAGGTACGTCGTAATAGACACATACTAGACGTGGCTGTACTTCTCTTGGTCATCCGCCAAACAACGGCTGAAAGGCACAGAAGGTCACTGGCAGCAACAAGCAGCGATATAATGGACATAATTGACCCTTTCACTCAAACACATAAACGCACAGAAAATCTTGTGAATATGCATTGCTCCTTGAACATAACAGAAATACGTCTAGGAAGTGATCCGTAATGGGGCTTGTGATTATCATGACTGGTCCTAGAGTAAGTACAGAGCACTTCCTTTTTTATTGTGCTGTTCCGAAGACTCATGACTATCTGAATGCTCAACAACGACTGAAACTCCGTAATATTTTCAAAAAACTCTTTAAAGTTCAACAACTAATTATTTATTGAGCATTCAGAGAAAGCTTCCGTTCAGTGTCACAGAGAAGAGTAAAACATAGCGATTCTCCGGATGTGGTTGCACTTGCACTTGCTACCCTCTTCTACTCTCCTCTTACACAATGTAACAATAATCTGCTACCGTAATTGGACGCATCACATTCTCACTTTCGGCAATTGTGCCTGTGCAGTGTCTTACAGGTTGTGAAACTTCATCCACCTAGTCCCTAACTTCTGTACGAGGAAGCACAGGTCACTTCCTAAATTCACGTTGCTTTCTCAAATGAAAAATTTTCCTTTCAAATTCTATGTATGTGCGTTGCATCATTCACAGTTCAAAAGAACTCATGGGCTCTATGTAACGCTACTTTCTACTTGTGATTTGTGGTTTAGGTCGAATTTCAGTCGGATGACTTGTAGTTCTAGTTGACAAAAATGGACCAGGCAGCAATCAGTCAAATATTATAACTCATTGAGGGAAAACCAAACAGTTATTCACCACGGACTTGGTCGTGACCTCTTTTGAAATTCCTGCTACTTGCTTGTCCGATGAGTCACGTCAAATAATTCTCATTTTTTTAGCCCTAGAGTTCGATGGTATCTTATAACTTCTCCGAATCTAGACCCAATTTTGGCACCAAACGGCTGCAAAATTTTCGAATCATCTGAAAGAGGTCGTTAGCAGGGATGGGAACACATCACTGACTGCATCGTTAACCTTTCAAAGAAAAATAATTTTTAGGTTATGTCATGACTCTCGTCTCCTTCTCTTTAAGTGAGATTAAATCGATCGTCCAATGACGTAGAAACAAATCCTACCAAAAGCTGAACTTAATGAACCATTGTCATGAATTTGAGAACATTTTAACTTCGATATGTCTGATTACTGGCAGAGAAAACATATTTGCAAAAATTGGCATCTCGAAAAAATCAATAAATTGTCTAGAAGAGGTCGAATCTAAGCGTTGGATACGTAATGGTTTGATTCTCCCGAAGTGGAATATAATGTTTTAATTAGTTGTTAGTTTGGCCAATCTTTATCGACTAGACCTCCCGCTTTTCCTGCCTGCAATTCCAACACTTTCCAGTAAATCAAGAAGTATGGTAATACCACTCTATCGAGCAGATAAATCCGTTTCAAACGGTATGTGAAGCAATGCACAAGCACACAAGTTCAGAGGAAAAAAATTCCATTTGAAAAAGAACGACGTTTTTTATGAAACCATCCAGCACGCACTATTATGGGTGAAATTATTGACAGTTTATTGATTACACGCAAGCACAACGGCCGTCCCAGAAGGGTAAGAATGCTTAATATCAAAATACGGCTTGCAGCTCAGTTACTGGGAATATATGGTTTTGTGGTGGGGAGAAAGAGCGATCTTGACCCTAGTACTGCCATTTTTAGGTAGCATCTGCTATTAGGTAATAGTAAAATAAGCCAAGCAGAAGTCAAACCTCATGAAATTCTTCCAACTGAGATTTTTTCATTTGACACCCTCTCTGAGAAATTTTTCTCGCTACACAATTTTCAGTTACTCACGTTTGTCTCTGGCGAGCTCGTAGTCATTCTTGCATACAAGTCGACCGTCATCCGGAATGAGATAAAATTCCTCTCCAGTTTTTAATTCCCTTTTACAAACGACGCATTGAAAGCATGCAACGTGGTAGATGTGACCTGCAACAAACAAAATAGAAATTCCTTTTTTTTCAGAGCACGGGTAGCAGGCAATCGGGCCAAAGAGAAACCTGAAGCTTTCCGTACAGCTGAGTTCGGAATGATGCCATCACCACATCGCGTACATTTCGTACCAAATCTTCTGAAATCAGTTTGAGGAAACACATATATTGAATAAGACTAGCAAATCAGTTTTGTAATGACCGATTTGCATCTACGAAAATTGGAACAAAATATTAGAAATTTAATGATATTCAAAATCAAACTTGTAGAAATGGTCTTTGCAAAAAAGGGAATCTTCCTTCATAAAGCACGTTGAAGTGAGAGTTTCGTGGCAAACGTAGCACCTGAGGCAGTTGGTATGATATGACCTGTAATATTTCTTTCAAACTTACATAGAACGTATCATTTTACAAAGTTACCAAAGTACCTGTCAGCAAGACTAGCTCGGAGGACGGTGAAAAGTCTTTATATCAAAACACCCTTTCAGCAGTTTTATAGCGTTTGTCTAATAAGAAATTGCGAGGGATGACCCTATCCCTACATATGACCCTCCGGTAACTGTTATGTTTGCGGTGTAAGTGAATGCAGCAGTAAAAATGTTATGCATAATACGAAACGTCTGATCAAATGAGATAAAAACTAGAAGAATTATCCCTAAACTGGTATGGGTCAGTTTCCTACCGCTTCAAAGGCACAACCACGATAATTCGACCATCGTGGCTTCATACGTAGGCAGATAGCTCTCCCGCAACTGAAAAGACTACTTTAACCCGAGCGCTGGGATAAGTAGTAGGCGCGTACATGGCCAACACCCTCTATCGATTTGACCAGCGGAGGTGCGCTGGCAATTTTTAGGCAAAAAAGCAAAATAGGCTTGTTGTCGATCATGATAAGATAGGATCGACGAAATTCTGTTAGTAAAGGCGACGTCATCATGAGAGAAAAGTAGTATCGCTAAATTTTGGGTGATAACATCAAGCATAAACCTTTGCAAGGGCCTACTTTTGAGCTATGATCTTCTTCGAGCCGAAAGTGGGAAAACTTATTTTTGAATTTTCGAGATTTTCTTCGACTTTCCTTTCACTTTTGAGTCATTTGACGTTTTCAGAAAATTTAGTGAGCGGGATGACCAACAAAAATTATGGTGACTTCTGCTGTTAACAAAGATATCAAATCACTTCGGTCTTGTTGCCTTCATCAGAGTCTGGAAAACAAAAGATAAATGCAATTTACCCCAAAACACCATTTAAACTTTACAAAATGGCCTAATAACTGATATCTTGGTCGTGGCTGCAAGAAACTGACGCATATCAAGCAATACCATCCCAAGATTCATAGAAAGTCGAACTGGGTTACTTATTTCACAACTTTTAAAGGAATGCTTAAAACGTGCACATTTAAACTCATGTGTTCATGGTAAATTGCGCTGCTAACTGAGATATCAAATCACCTTGGCCTCTCGCCTTCGTCACAGTCCGGAAAGCCAAAGACAAATCGATTCACACCCAAACACCATTGAAACATTACAAAATGGCTTAATAACTTATATCTTGGTTTGGCTGTAAGAATCTGACGCTTATGGAGCAACACCATCCCAAGATTCATGGAAAGTCGAACTGGGCTACTTATTTCACAACTTTTAAATGCATTTTTAGGTTGAGCTCATGAACAGGAGCAGAGTGTGCTGACTGGCTATTCATTCATTTTGCTCCCTGTACTCACCGCTCAAGAACCCGATTGACGAACCTCTCCCGTATGGGCACGTCACATCGGGAGCATACACACAACACGCAGCTATCTGAAATGATGGATTGTTTGTGAGAATAATTTATTACACGGCATATACGGCCACAACTGAACAAGGTAGTGGCCGACAGAGGAACCGATTTGTTGCACAGAGAATTACTCCACTGATTAAATGTTATTTATGGGATTTATCCTAAATCTCTAGAGTAATCGATACAGCAACGTAATGTACAGTGCGCTCAAAAGTCTTGGCCCAAAACTTTTTTTGTCATGACTTTTTTTTTACCTGACCAAATTTGACAAAATTTTAATATGTGGTGCCTGCAGCTATTGTCAAGATTTCCTTTTAGTTAAATGCCGCTTGACTCTTTTCATGGTTTTTTACAATAATTTACTGCAAAACCACCGGAGAAAAGGAAAAGGCTTAGTCAAGAAAAACGGCTTTCTTTACAAAAAATAAAACTAGCAAGCCTCAGAAAACATCAATATTCTGTAGAAAAACCACGAGTTTTGATGACAGCGGCACAGCGGGACGGCATAGCGATGGCACTCCAAAAACGAAAAACTGCATTTAACCACGTAACTTACACCTTTGAGCGCCAAAATAGTATATTAAGTATGCAGTGTCTCCGAGTACAACATACTAAAATTTCTCTTAGATCGGTCCAGTCGCAAAAAAGTTACAAGTGAAAAATCTAAGAGAAAATCAATTTGGCCGAAAACTTTTGAGCGCTACTATAGTTCGAAATTTGCCTTTGGAGTTAGTCAGGCTGTAGTGACATGAAAACCGCTTTGGTTGTGGACTGAGCGGCACCAACAGAGATGGCTAAAAGCGCTATGGGCAGCGCCATACTAATGTTCGCAAATATGACAGATGCGCACGGGTTAACAGGTAGTGGCAGATGAGTGCAATAACCTAACACCTGGTACAATGTGTTGAGAGCTTGAATCACATGTCTAGTCGGCTTCTCTCTTGTTATCCAGCTGAGCTTCTCACCTCACTAATCTTAGCAGTGCTTCCGTCAGAAGCATTAGCCGTTTCACTTTTTCAGACACGGCTCAATTAATTCTACTTGAGACATTACAATAAAACTCTCTACCTATGTCATTCGTCGATTTATTTATTTTTAAATATACAAGCTGTCAGAAATTTCACCATATAAGGAATCTGAAATCCTGACCATTTATCGTTGAATCATTCTGAGCTACTCGTGCTTCACTGGAACCAGCTTCATCTAGTCCATGCATTTTATAAAGAAGCTCTAAAAAATGTGAGTGAAAGAGAGTATAAAACAAAAATAGAGATAATCCAATCAGATGAATAGCAGTGACTGTTTTGGAATCAACGATGTAAGAAAGAAGTCATGCATCACACCCGTTAAGAAGCCCACCATAGGATCACGAATCCCTATTTATAGTGGTGAAGGCTTCTTTTGGAAGTGAACAACAGAGATGAGGGATACGAATCCCACCGAAGAAATCCCATGATACGTGCATAACAAGAGATTATAAGCGTCAATACCTATCTTTTCAACATAACTCACCTCCACCCTTATCACATCTATCATATTTCCAGCTCTCACTCTCTCACTCTCACTTACTTGTACATAGATCTATGAAAGGAAACTGATTTCTGAGAAATAGCTAGTAAATACGTGAAAATAAGAAGCGTTGTCTGCTCAGAAGAGCCAGCGGCGTTTGGCGGCGCTGGCGCATGGATCCGCCTCTCAGCCAATCATAGACGAGCAATAGAATATTGCCTTTAACTGCTCAAGATACTGTAATGCTCAAATGACAAAGCGGACCAAAATGTTTATTTTTAGCTACAAATTTGATATATCACAATATCACCATTGATACAAAAGAAGTGTTAGCTAACGTTTGATGAAGCTTTTACAGATTCGATTTTTTGCCAATTTTGGGCTAGCATGTACCCCTCGCTTCTTTTCTTACTGTTTATAACATCCTTTTTCAATAATTCTTGGTAATAATTTCGGTTGTCCATCCCTTTTCGTTCTGGCGGAGAGTTTCTGAAATAAGCCCGATCAATACTTGCTTCAATAAGATTTTCCAAGATTTACATGCAACAGCTCATCTCCTCGGATGATTCCTAGGCTTCCAGGCGCAACATTTGCCCTGTGTGTATGACGCGTTTCACTCTGGAGTTATCCATAGGGGAGAGCCACTTCCACTTATAGTAATTACGTAATGGCATCGATGGACGAGGCGAAGCACCCCCCATTCCCGCAATATGGTGTGCTGTCGCAAAAATTATAGCACATTAAGAAAAGACCAGCTAGCGGTTCAGGCGCGGTCATTGGCACCACCTGCCAGCTGACCCCGAAACATCCCACTCTATCTCATCCATTTCGTCCCGGATGTTGAGCCACAATCCTGATGATAAGCTTACATGGAAAATCCGTGCTGTGGCGCGTGTGAAAGGGTGGCTTATAAGAGGTGGCACAACAGCTACTGTCGGGTATTAAATAATTCAACCATCACAAATTAATGTACGTAACAGAAAAATATAAATGAAATATGGACATGAGGTTGCATACGACGTGATTATAAGTGCACATGGACAACAGTTACTCGCTTTCAGACTCCTTTTGTGTGGTCTCTTGAAGGCTACGATTGCCCCATTTAATCGATTGTCGAAAATTGAGCAAAATAAAGTAGCAGTAAGAAAAAGCATCAATCCAAATTCAAAAAGGGCACTGTAATTCGGAAATGAAGCGTATTTTTTTGCTATCTGAAGGCAGTTCGGGGGCAGACCACTGCGTCTATCCGCATTTCAAGAATATGAAACATCGAAAAACTATAATATTTTGTATGAAAATGCTATTAAAATCCATTGCATGGGCAGATGGTCACAATTTTTATAAATTTTGTGAAGCTTTCAGAAGCCAGTCGTGTGCAAGGAATCGATGTAGAAGCGAGTATAGCTTTCACTTGAAGGCTGCCCTTTCCTATGATGACCCGATGCCATTCACTTTTTTTCTTTTTCTTTCTGAATTTCCCGTTAGCTGGCTGTGTCCTGCTTTCCTGCTAATGTATACCTCAAACTCGGAAGATGAGCCGTATTTCAATTACCATATACCAGTATGTTTTTCGATATGCATCACAAACTAAACAATACACGAATCGATCGAAGTGAGTTGCTTATGGTAAGCAAATGTTTCAACTGTCACTATGAAGATCCTATTGATGAGTGGAAGTTCTCAGCACTCATGGTCCACCACTCATTTATCGGTGCCTCATGCATGCTTCAATTACCATATACCCGTATGTGCAGCCAGCTGGCCGGGTTGTTAACGCGATCACCCACCATGGTTTATGACAGCTACACGTTACTCGTAAAGTTGTCAGATGTATCGATTTGGATTTTATTGTGGTGAAATACTAAAAGTTACTTCGCAATAAATCTTCTGCGTAACTGAATGATTTAATTTAACGTTTCAATACTGCACCAATGAGTGAATTGCTGTAATGACGATGACGGTAGCCTTCCATGCTCACCTGCTCAACCGTTTTTAGGGAAACACAATTTTATTGAGTTCGGAATCACGGACGTGGTGAAAGCAACCAGCCCCCCCCCCTATCACACAAAATCATGGCTGTGCGTAATGAGACTAAGAATTTCACAAAATATTGACAAAACCTTACTCGACCACACCTCCTTGTAGAAATTGGAATTGTTGTCAGTGTTTATTGCACTTTATTGTACGGGCATGAATCCGAAGAATTAGGTAACAAACCTAGAGCAACATCGAGCAAAAGAGAAACTTAAAGGAATCGTCCACGGAAAATGAGTTTTTGTGTTACCCATATGTTTATGTTGTATTTGCCTAATGTTGGCCTCATGCAAAATTTCACGCGAAAAAATGTGAATCTGACTGAGATACAGCACCACAAAGTGCGGTCCCAGTGGGCGGGGCCTCCGTGTAAAAGCCTCGTCCCGTCTTCCGCCGCCGTTGGGAACGGAGAGTAGGTCTGTTTACGTAACCTTCTGTTCCTACAATGCGTCTCCGACCACGGCGGACGCGGTACGAGGCTTTTACACGAAGGCCCCGCCCACTGGGACCGCACTTTGTGGTGCTGTATCTCAGCCAGATTCACATTTTTTCGAGTGAAATTTTGCATGAGGCCAACATTAGGCAAATACAACATAAATACATGGGTAACACAAAAACTCATTTTCCGTGGACGATTCCTTTAAGTAGAATACAACGAAGTGAATGATGAAATGGATAATTAAGTGCCGAAAAAAATACGCGATTATGCCCTATACCCTGTAACTGAATGCTTGTCTAGTGCTGCTTTAAACCAATTTGATTTACTTGTGACAAGTCCTAACCTGAGCAGTCCGTCAAACTATGCAAGTTCTGTTCACAAAGAAAGGGGGTGCCTGACGATTCATTCAGCGCGGCCTGCAGAAATTTTCATGGAACCAGCCGCGATACTTGATTTTGTAACTGTTAGAAAGCTTTGAGATTTGATTTGAGAATCTTTATAAAAGTAATTAAGTCGATTTTTCCCTTCTGAGAGCTAGTGTCTCAAAGCCGGCGTTGGCATTGCGCATTCTGCCACTAGTCATCTGATCATAATTAAACGCAACTGCCCTGACTGAAACTGTCATTGTAAAGCTGCTTTGTTCCCTTTCTATAGCTTTGACCATCGTCCATCGGCGAAGAGCGTCGAAATAATGAATAATAAAAAATATATAGCAGGATGTGTACCCTTACGCTTGAATTTCGTACCACGGCGTGCCATATGCAACTATGCGGTCGAGCTAGCCGTTTAGTTGATATTGGATTCACTAGCAATTGCTAGTTAATGTTAAGGGTACCGCATGTAGTTACGGTGTAATCGCTCTAGGACCCAACCACAGCAGCACCCCTAGCTCGCACGCATCTGCACGCAGCACGCTCCTATGAGAGATCCTGACGTGACGGTGCATACACATATCTGGACTATGTCAATGTCCAAAATCTGTTGAAACCAAATCATTGTAGTACCCGTTACTCATCAACCAACCTTGACAAAATATGAACCTGCTAGTATTCAGATTCTCTGGCTCGGTCCTCAAATTTTTCATAGTTTGTTTTCTATTGTTTTGTTCAAAAGTTGAGGTTGTGTTATTTCCTTTTCCTTCCTGGAAGTCTACATCGAAATCCTTTGTTATCCATGTCATCCGTCGAGCTGCTGCCATGCTATGCTGCCAATGAGAGGAATGGAAGGGGAGAAGATGGAAAGAGAAGGAAAAATAATGAGAAAAAAACGCAGTGTTGAGATACAGGGAAAAGGATCTCCTTTGGTGAATTTCTCTTGTTCATGACCTCTTCAATGAGCCATTTCCAAGAAAATGCCCGTTTCATCCACGATGTCATCCCTCCCATCATCGATTACTCCTAGGTAGCTCATGCCGGTGGCATGCCTTGTCCAGTCAATGCAGCACGTGTGGTTTCTGCAGATAGTTAACTACAAAACATAGAACAGTTAATGAAAAGATCTCTCGCTATTACAAGAAAACTAAATTCTAGTGTTTGCTATCGCGCTCGCCAGTAATGGTCCCTTTTCTATCAGTGCATTAGGGGACTATGGAATGGAGTTGCCCCTGCAAGACGAGCAGTGCACTCCATGTGCTGCTCCAATCAGAAAGTCTGTAAAGTATATGTATATATACATCATGTACATATGTATATGATATGAATTACTCATATTTATACTTACTTGTAAGCATTCGAGAAGCATTTCTTTCCGGATTTTGTTAGAAAATTTCCAGAAGCTTCTGAATTATTTTCCATTGTTCAATTTGTTTATTGCCTATTCGATTTTATTGGTACTCTTATTAATTGAACTACTGGTCAACTTGGAGCGAGAAGATTGAACTGCTAAGTTACAAACGGAATTTCGACTGGCTGAAGATCTTGGTTATTGCACATGGGTGAAACCGACAAATCATAACCTGGGGCGCCAATGGTTTGGTTCTCTTGAACAAGAAAACTCCACACCAAAATCTGAATTGTACCCTAAAATGGTAATGCTCAGTGAATGGTTGGGGTGCTCTGGAAAAAATCCATGGAAAGTTACTACCTGAAGATGCGCCGAAGTATACTGGCAACTTGGATGTGTGGCAAACAAGCAAATATTTAAAAAAAATAAGTGTGTGAAAAAATGTATCCAAAGATTACAACTTAAATATTGGGTTCAGCAAAAAGTTTGATTATTTGTTACTGCCCTATTTTTTGTCTTCGGTTGTATAGTGCAATGCAGATCGATCAATTCCAATGCGCCCACTGCATGAGCAGGTCAGCTATTCCCTGGTCTAGGAGTTGTTAGCCTGAGATCCAGAGAAGTCGGCATCCGTTCAAACAGTCTTACAATACTTGACGAGCTTCTTCTTTATTATTAAGGCTTTTACGATAAAAGGATAAAGTTTTTAGCGTTAATCAATCCCTTTTGGGATGCGCCGCACATTCTAGTTCCATTTAGAATCGTGGTGGCTGGTGAATGTGATGTGGCCTATACAATGACTTGCGGTGGCCAGCCGATGTACAAGTTGGTGCTTTTATCCTCCCAGACGAGTCTACGGTATCAACTTACTCACCTCGGAGTGATGGAAGGCTTGGCCTGGGCGGGCGTTGATGCGGGATTTGATCCCGACACCATAAGAGTGGGGTGCGCGCCACCTGTCAGTACACCACCTCCATCACAAGGGGTGCGTGTGCTGGCAGCTAAGGCTTTTACAGGGCAGATTAATTAGTAATTAGAAGGGGCTACGCTAGTGGAATATGTCCAATTCAATTCTTCTGTTTTTTTTTTGCAAGATAAGGTCGAGCGTTGCCAAGAAAAAAGTTCGTTTCGACTACTCTCCTCAAACAACTTGAGTGAGCTTTTGGAGCTGAGCTGCATAGTTGGTGACAATGATTTCCGGCGTGGGCAGTCCACGGCAGTAATCCCTTTGAACTCCGCAAACAACTAGGGAGTTGCTGGGAGGAATACCTGATCTTGCTTGATTGCTCTGAATCTCGTTCTTGTGGGAACCGCACTGCACGTCATAAATGTGAGCTGTTTACCCATATCCAACTTAGGTGATTAATTTTTCCAGAACACCCTCGCTGCGGGTGGGGAAGGAAAGTCTGGCAGAAAGAAATCCTGGTACAGTCCAGTTCCCGAAGGCTGGCAGGGCGTGGCCTACAGAGTTTGGTGAGAGTGTGTGGCGGGGTGAGAGAGATCGATACAAGTCCGTAGGCCTCACACTGCCAGCCGTCGGGAAATGGACTGTAAGTGTGTGCCATGGATCTAAGTATGCGGATCTCGACCCAACAGGATTTACGTGTGCTATTCACGGATCTTTGATGGTAGTGAAAAAGGCTGATTAATCTACAGAACACCCAAGGGTGGTAATAGATTTGTCTACGGAAATCCTATGAATCCGATTCCTCTTGAAATCATTAAACCAGACTACTAAACTACTTCAACTAGATGAACAGAGACAGGGAAGGAACTGAGAATTTCCTTTATTTCAAAGCAGAATCGAAAACTGGAAGCGGAGCAACTCGTTCGAGTTCCCACCACATTTTCCATCGATTACTTGCTCGCAGCGCGGCATTCATACTTGGTGGCGTCACGAACCTGCCGGACCGCTCCGGTGAATTCATGCTGGCCCCGCTAAGTGTACGACAACCAAGGCGGAAACATCGTGCTACGCAGCAGCATGGTTGTGCGGTCCATTTCCTTGGCCGGGTTGCCACTGCGACTGACGAACATCGCTGTCTGCGGAGTCAGCGGTGTGGCTCTGGCGTATGTGGTGGGTGATCGAGAATTGAGTATAATGGTTTTCAAGACCCTCACCTCATACATCAAAAACGGCCTCCAAGCAGCGGAAGAAGCACCTCAGTGCACCGTTCCCATCATGGAACATCTCTGAATCGTCTTCCCTGTGCGAACGTACTCTTTTAACCGGCTCTTAGGCGGCGCCGCCACTCAGTGCCGGTTTCTCTTCATAGTGACACCATCCGTCCGCGCACCCGATTTCTCCATCCAGCGCCTCTTTGTGTTGTTTTCTCTGCGCACTCGTAATGAGAGAATAGGTACGGCCTGCTAGCTATGTACACGGTATTATCAATGTGAAGAACGATGCCATACAATGTTTCAAGCTTGCGAGCTTGGTCCAGATTACATCTGTAGTGGTCCCCCCCCCCCCCTTCTCAAGCTCCTCAACGCCTAGGCCTGTGTGAGGCCCTTCGTCTAGTGCCGGGTACTGGGGTCGTCATCTCAATTTTTGGATTGTTCTTCCGAGTAGGTGAGAGGGTTCGATGTATGGCCGATGCAAAATTCCTTAAAGACACCGGAAGGGGTAAATTTGGCAGACTGTAGAATATGAAAGTAAGGGTACTCAGCAATGTAAAGTAGAGAAAGAACGAGACAAAACGGCAAAAACTCAAGCGATAGGAACCCGAAATCCCCCGTCTCTTCCGCACCCCTCTGAGTCACTAGACGGCATAGACTGCAGACGGGAGAAGAGGCTGAATAGGCCGGCCGCAAACGTTGTCCCGCCTTCGCCGGCAACTCGCTCGCTGATGAAGTGCAGAATGACACGCTGTGCTGCGGAATCGTGATAAGACCCCAAGCGGTGCTTTTTCAATGAGGCTTTCGCTATACATCACCTCATTAAACTAGAAAGTCTGTTTTCAGAACACAAGTAATCCCAGTTCTCACTTCCTTTAACCCCTCCCGGTGCCTTCAAAAGAGCGGGTGTTACCTCACTACACTTCCTGATCACGGGTCAAGGAGACGAGCAGACTGTAACGACGGCGAAGGATAGCCCCCCCCCCCTACTCACCTGAGTGTGTGAGGTGGCCACTCATTTTGAAAACACGATGTATCCCGGCTTGCTGCTTCCGTTTTGGTCGTCGCATGCTCATCGGAAGTCAGAAAAAAAACCCGGCAGGGCACTACAGGTGTCGAGGATCAGCCTCTTTACTATACCCCCCCCACCCCTCTCTAACAAGGACCGAATACGACCCCTCCTCCTTTTTTTACCTCTACAATACCAGTAACTGTTGCCTGATTGTATAGTTGCAATTGCAATGTATTTTATCGCTATATACATATTCTTACTCAGAGCAAAGAGATATAAATTCCACATTTCCTCACAGGGATTCGCTGTGAATTCCCCTTCGCTTCTCATCTGCCCATTGAAAGTTTGGATTGCAGTGCTTATCCTGACCTCTGCAGGTACGACCCTCCCCCTCCCATCTGTTCAGATACGACTCCCCTTTGTCGAGAATTCCTCGATTCGTAAGGCTGCCGCCAGACTTTGCGATTTTGCGCTGTCGCGGCTCCGCTTGCGAAGTTGTGGCATTGCACATTCTCAAAATCATATTATCGCGTGCGAAGGTGCGACGTCGCAAAATCGCAGTCTGGCAGCAGCCTTACATCCCTGAGATAGAACGAAAGCTCATCATTGGTTAAGTTGAATCAATGCAGGAGGCTGTTGCAAACAACTCAACACCCAGCACCGCAAATGAATCGATGATGATCTACAGATCTGGTGATGATTTTCAATTTTTTGACATTTTCCAGCTCCTCAACTGTATTAATTGAATTCAATTACAGTAGATGATACAGCATGAATTGGTGCACGAATTTTCGGAGTGGCCGCCCAGGGTTCTGGACCGATAAAAGACCCCTCTGCAAGACTTTCGCCGCAGATCACTCAATAGACAGATTTCAGTGAATGCGCGCCAAAAAGAAAAACAGCGATTCGCGTTCCCGAGGGACCGGCAAAAAAAAAGGGGGACTATTCAAATTTGTTTTAATGTAAGCATTCTGCCTCAGAATGGTTGAGGATGACTATTTCCACCAGGATGCGCCACACACATGTCTGGGGTTAGAATATGCTACGAATGGGCTCTCAATACAAACGCCGTTTTTCTTGCTGCTAGGATTGCTCTTATATATAAATAATAAATTCTCAGATAGAGATTTTCGCACCAAATGCAGTCTGTAGGTCTGTTGTGTGGTGAATGCTTCCGAGCTTTTGAATTTCGAATCAGCTCTCTTGCCTATCACCACTCTGAGGTAAGCTGTTCACTAGGGGACATGTAGGATACTAGACGAGACGGAAATAGCGAACTGAACCTCTAAGGGAAGAAGGTCAAAGAGAATCAAATATTTTTTTAAAATGAGCCACGTATTTCCCTTGTAATCATTATCGTTGTAACATTCAAACACGCAATCTGTTTCATACAATGTCTTGCGTTTTTTCAATTTTTTTTCAACTTTCGACAGTCGGATTTGAAAAATCACCTCCAAAGTTCAACGTAAAAGCAGTGTAATCATGCCTGATTATTTTTGAATGCAAACTTTGATTTCTGCGTAAAGCTCCCTCGAGGATGTCATCCTTAGCGGGATTACCCAGCGTACACATAAAAGATAGGAAAATTGCTGTTAAAGTAAGCAATTCATATTGTATCATTCAAAGCGGATCCATTATAAATTCTACAGCTCGCAGTGATATTTATTCTTTCTCATAGAAAGAAAACAGAAGATGATAGGTCCTTTAACAGGCACACATCAAATGCTACACCACCCCTCCAAACTTTTTGACCCCTCTCTTGAGGATTCTTCAACCTATGCTTCAACCTGAGCACAAGCCTCCCAGACTATAAACCCTTTCAGATTTTTCTGAGGAAGGGGTTTATTCGGTCAATATAATAGGCCACTGTCATTTCAGGGATCATCTTTTATATTATCGCGAGAGGCTGCACAAGTACTTCTCGATAACATCCTACTATATATAATTCGCTAAGTATGTCTGTGTGTGTGTGTGTGTGTGTGTGTGTGTGTCCGTCTGTCTGTCACGAAATTCATATCTCGCGTCGCAGCAAAGCTGGGAAGCTGAATTTTACAAATGATATAGGGGGTGGTAAGGGGACCTAGGCGGTGGTGGACCGAAAGTGATAGCAGCTGATACACGCTGATAAGGAGCCTTAAAAGGCGAAAGTCACCAACGTCGTTTCGGCTTTCGGGTTGAACCTAGAGCGCTGATACTCTTGGGTGTTCTGCGGCGTGGGGCGGGAACATTAATGGTGGGTGACCCGCATTGATAACGGTTGATAAGATTTGATAAGGTGCATAAAAAGGCTAGAATCGTCGAATCAGTTTCGCTTTTCGGGTTGATCCCAAAGCGCCGATATTTATAGGTGTTCTAAGGCTTGAGACAGGGACATTAATGGTGGGTGATCCAAATTGATAAGGGTTGATAAGATTCGATAAGAAGCGCAAAAAGGCTAGAGCCATCGAATCCGTTTCGCTCTTCGCATTGATCCTGGAGCGCTTACACTCATAGGTTTCTAGAAGGGTGGGCCAGGGACATTAATGGTGGGTGATACAAATTAATAATGCTTGATAAGATTTGATAAGGAGCCTTAAAAGGCAAAAGTCACCAGAGACTTTTCGTCCACCAGAATGCGCCACACACACGTTTGGGGTCAGAATATGCTACGGATGGGCTCAATTCAATACAAACGCCGCTTTTCTTGCTGCTAGGATTACTTTTATATATAGGAAATGGGTTCTCAAATGGGGATTTTCGCTTCAGATGCAGTTTGTATGTCTGTTGTGTGGTGAATGCTTCCGAACATTTGAAATGCGAATACGACCTTCCCTCTCCTTGTCGAGGAATCCTTGACTCCGGATGTACCCTGATCCCTGCGACGGATAGGCCGCCGTCGGATTTTCCGATTTTGAGGTGTCGCGGCTCCGCACGCAAAGTTGCGGCATTCCACAATCTCAAGGTCGTAGTATCGCGTGCGAAAGTGCGACGTCGCAAAACCGCTAAACCGCGAAGTCTAACGGCGGCCGTATGTGGCACTGTTGGTGACGTCATCAAACATGGGCTAACGGTCGATCGCACACTTCTTGGAACTGTGTCCTGGGCACCATCATTTTTCATTGCGCCATAACAGGATTGAGCGAGCAGCCGATCGCTTGCTTGCTGCGCCGCATACATACCTGCTGTGCCCGTGTTGGTTGGCGTATACTCCGCGGGAGTCGCAAAGAGCTCACCGGCAGCGGGCGTACAACGTTGCTGGCTGACTTGACCCAGTATGAATATGGTTCGGCGAGTAAGGGGTGTGTACCCTTATGTTAGGATTCCGCACCACGACGAGCGCCGTCCGAGCTATGCGCAGCTTTCGTGAAACGACGATCACCCTTAGATGAGAGCCTACAACGGAGTTAGTGCCAGCCGGGAGACGAGCGTTAAGATCGTGGATCGCCACGCTCGGCAAATTTCGGACGACTTCAATCAATTAGCACATGCTAGATAACATACATATACCTGTACGATCATGTAAATAGCATACATATACTTGTATGACCATGTAAAACTAACGGTACTGTTTGACATTCAGCAAACTGTCACCCCCGCCCATTTAATAGCGCCTTTTTCTATTTATACGAGCTGGATTTCGCACTGAAGCGCTAGTATTTCGCCTCTACTGCCGCTTCTTCGAACAGTCATTTTTCTCTTCTAGTCGGTTTCGCTGTTTAAGGTTTATGGTTGGGTCTCATCTATTTGAAGTTTCCACCCACCCTACGTTTGGACAAAGGGCAACGCAACGTATGAGGTGGAGGCGCAACATTTATCCTAAAGCTACACACCCGTGCCAGCCAACTGTTGCGCCAAATGGTGCTGCTATGGGACTAGCACAACCATATAATCCACAGGGGCATCGTCAGAATAGGATTTTGCACCGTGACAGGGAGAGGCGTCATCCGTACAAACTGAGGCGGGGGGGGGGGGGAGAGTGGGGTCAAAATAAGGCGCAAGCACTGCTCTAGGACTAGTTGCATGGGGCGTCCCTCGCAAGCACGTATCGCGCCGCAAGCCGTGATGCAAATCCTGTCAGATGAACATTGGAACATTGAAGTGGGAGCTCTCAGCAGTTACAGCAGAGAAAAGGCGAAATAAAACGTAAAACGGAGAAAGCCGAGAAGCAGGAGTTTTGAGTTCACGAGTCACTGAACGCCATTTGAGGCACACGTGTCTTACGGATGGGCCCTCAACTCCCAACGGTACAGCAAAAATGCAACAGCTGGAACGTCAAGTCGATCTGAGAACAACCACGATCAACCAACGGTGTGAACTGATCAGAAATGATTCTTGGAGCTAACTGAAAAGTTTCCATGTGATACTCTGAGCTGGCAAAAAACTGTCGAGCTGACCACGCCGAGGAGTTACAAATATAAAAGTAGTTGGCAATCATTATTTGGAATCTCAAGTAGTCATCGAGCTTTCCTTAAATATATTATCTAGTGATTGAAAAGAAGTCGAATTTAGGATGATGGGGATTCTATTCAGTCTTTCTAGTGAAAAAAGGGTGAATATGTTTTGCCTGTAATAAACATCGACTGTAATACCAACAGCGGTTTTAAACAATCCAAAAATTTATACCTGGGTACAGCCAATCCAATAAAATTCATGTCTAATGGAACATCCAACTCGTATAACACATATATCTAATTACGATTCGACGTGCTCAAGATCAACAACAGAAGGATCAATATCCTTCTCCTTAGGAGGTACGCCATCCTTTTCATCCCAGGTATCTGTGTTGCTGATTGCCGGGAAAGCAGGTCCCTGTAGAAGATTGTTATGCTTGTAAAGAGTCATTTTACACGGGATGAAAGATTGTAAAGTACCTTGATAGGTGCAGTTTGTCCTTTCTCATAGCTTATGTCTCGCAGGAACTCACGAATTCCGTCTTTATCAAAAGAACCCTACAACAACACTCTCAAATACTGATAAGTGGAACAATGGATCTTCCAAGCACCTCGAGAACAGAAAACTTCATCTTCCTGTAATTCAAGGCTACCATTGCGGGATATCCATACCCTCCGACACCCAGAGCCTCTTCCAGATCCGGCTGAGATCCACCTTCGACCAAAATCCAACTGAAGCAGCATAGCTATACGTTTCACGAGATACTAAACCTAAGCGTTGAATTTACTGACCCCCAACCATTCTTCTTGAACATATCGCCTAGTCCACGAAGAATGTCCAGGTACTTATTACGGTACTTTGCCTGACAATCAAGAATGCGAGGAAGAAATGCGAAAATGCATAATTGTTTCCCACTGCACTGTTCTAAACATGTGAGTTAGCGAATAATTCAGATTAGAAGAGAAACTGTCACAAGTCGGATTCCGCAGATCGTAATTTGTTCCCACCGTAACCCTCTTTTGAAGGACACGCGTCTTTAAAGAAAATGGGGTTACGTGGGAGTCAATCACCGGCCTCCCAAATCCGTCTTGTGAAGCTGTCTAACCTTCAACAACTTTTGAGTCCGTGCCTTGCAAAATTTCAGAAGAAGGAAGGTTTTCCAAAGCCTAAATTTACTTTATGGAAGACAATAAAAATTTCTGCAGTGTTTTTACTGCTCGATAATATTGCTCTGTTATGCGCTACCACTCAATACGAGAAACTACACCAACTCTTAACCTACACACTGTAAGAGGAGCTTGATCACGTGATGAACAAGATAACTGATACAAACGTCAAATAGTGATATTATTAGATTGCCAAGGAATTTGCCACACATTTTTAATATTGGGTCATTCCATAAGCAGGGTCGTTTTTCATTTTTCAAGCAAAAATTTTTCTATAAAATCACATGTTTTTGCAACATGTCACATATCGTTTGGAAGAGAATTTTCTGCTCTACAAAGTGATATGCCGAATTTTTCTGTTGGTCACGACTTGGCCCTGGCTGACAAAGGTGAACTGAAACACTATATTTCACTTCAGGAGAATCAACAAACCATGTGTCCCGTATTTAGCACCGACCTCTTCTGCAAGTTCCAATACTTGGTTGATCGAGAAGTCGCGTCGTTCCTTTTTTAAAATCCTCTTTCCGAAAGCACTCAGCTTTACTCGGAATGGAATTTTTCTTTCAAACTCCTTGCTCAGCAATGTTTCAAGAACCATTCGAATGACTTTTTTCTGCTCCATCGAAATCATGTTTCCACGTTGTCTTGGCTGCGATTCAGATGTGATTTTGACACCATGTAATAGGGGTCCACTTGACATTTTTTCACAATTTATTTTTTCATCAGAAAGTTAATAGATCCGGTCAGTGATACTCCCCCGTTCCAACTCACTACCTCTTCTTGACATTTCACCGCTCTTCTAGCGGTCCGGTTGAAAAAAATTTTCTTCCCTGATTTGAAGAAGTTGTCAAAAATCACCGGGTTGTGGCGGAATACGAATTTGGAAAAGAACGGCGCAACTTCTCGATTAATCAATTGGTGGAAATTACAGAAGAGGTCGGGGCTAAGTACAAGACACATAATAAGTTGACTTTTCCGGAGTGAAAGATCCTGTTTTATTTAATTGCCGGTTTGGTCAATTTTCGTTGGCTGGACCTACCCCCTTCGCCAGCCTGGAAATCAGCCCCATGCCCTATGACCGATAGCGAAATTGAGCATACCATCTTGTAGAGCGGAAAATTTCCTTCCAAATGATATATGGCATGTTGCAAAAACATGATTTTGTGGAAAAATTTTTGCTTGAAAAAAAAACGACACTACTTGTGGAATGACCCAATACTTTGTTTGCAGACAAGTTCATATACATGGCGCATGTCTCCACAAATAGGATCACACAAGCAGATGACCTAGCGCCACCACAACTGTTCTTCACTTCCTGCGATTATGAACTTTAAGAATTGGCATCCCATAAAACGCTTTGCGAAAAATGCCTTTTCCGGTACATCCGTCACCCCAGCGAAAGCCTTGCTTCAGGATGTACATAGTCTAAAAGCGATGGAAGGGTTTCTATTAAAAGAGATCAATCTCGACAAGCACCATCTTCATCTCTTCGCGATCACAGCACAACAAAACTCTCCCACTCACCTTTTCACCGACAAAGTTTCATAATAGCCAAAAAAGAAAAGGAAAGTGAACAAGTTAAACTGGCTCTTTAAACTGCCGCATTTCACAGGCGTGCTCTTTAATCCGCCACAATCCACAGGCGCATCTTCAGGCGGTTCCCATTCTACCATTCTCGCTCACCATCTCAAGAAAAAATTTAGAAAGGAGAAGGGACTTGACTGAGATCAAAAATCTTTGAAATTCTGATTTTTGGAGTAGAGAGGACCATGCCTGTCCATTCGATGTAAGGGTGATGCGCGCACTTACTCATTATGTCATTCATCAACATACTAACATGTTAAATTTCAGTAAATTGGCGTGTAGTAACTCCGGACACCCTGATAAAAAATCGAAATTTTTCTAACCTTGAAGGTGGCCCAGCTGACAACGTTCGAGGTAGTGCGGCCTCCGTCGTAGTCAACGGTATCTGATTCTGTCGAGCCAGGAGCGAAGTACTTTATAGCAGGGAACCCACGACTTCCAAATTCGTAGGACATCACGGTGTGAACAGTCGCATCGAAAGCTCTAAGCTAAAATATTAGTTTAGAAAACTTCCAGAATTTTCGGATCTGTAACGCTCAAGCGTCTCACGTGCTTACTAGTTATTTAATTCCCATTATCCTTACCTTACCACAAGCTTACTTTTACTATCCTCAAAGGAATCATCCACGGAAAATGAGTTTTTGTGTTACCCATATGTTTATGTTGTATTTGCCTAATGTTGGCCTCATGCAAAATTTCACGCGAAAAAATGTGAATCTGGCTGATATACAGCACCACAAAGTGCGGTCCAGGTGGGCGGCGCCTCCGTGTAAAAGCCTTGTCCCGTCGTCCGCCGTAGTCGGAGACACATTGTAGGAACAGAGGGTTACGTAAACAGTCCCACTCTCCGTTCCCAACGGCGGCGGACGACGGGACGAGGCTTTCACACGGAGGCGCCGCCCACCTGGACCGCACTTTGTGGTGCTGTATCTCAGCCAGATTCACATGTTTTCACGTGAAATTTTGAATGAGGCCAACATCAGGCAAATACAACATAAATATATGGGTAACACAAAAACTAATTTTCCGTGGATGATTCCTTTAACTCCGCGTCGCTTATGCGACTCCGTCAGACTCGATACATATTCAATCTCCCCCTAAACTGCGTTAGGATTGAAACTGCGCGAGGTGCTACTGCACCTCAAGCATGCTATATGGTCAAAGCTAGAGGTTCAGGGTATCTTAAAGCAGTGATAGGGGAAATTATGAAATCATGAAAATGTAGTGAATATGGAAGTCGAGGTGCACAGTAATACGACGTGAAGGAAGACTGGAGGAAATGTCCGAGAGACCTGATGAATAGGGCCTCTTCCTACCGTTGATACTGACGCGGACGACCTTTCCGTCAAAAGGCGGGTACTCCGAACGAGTTTTCCAATGGCGACTTACCAAGTCGTAAATACAACGTAAACATTACCCATAATGCTGCGCGATAATCAGGTTAATTAAAGCATCGCCTCGTACGCAATCGACTCTACGACCGATTGTGTTCGACCCCCAATTGTGGTATGTCCAACGAGTAAGGAAGGTGACTGCACCATTGCACGTGTAGTCTATAAAATTACTTGTAACAGTTGTGGGGATGAGTACATAGGCGAAACGGCAAAGCCCTGCACGTGAGATTAAAAGAGCACATTGAGGTTAAACCAGGCCACGCACATCAACTGCTCTGGGAGCTCACCGGGTTCAGAAACATGAGGAAACGACTTCGAGATCAGGGTTGAGGTGTTGGCACAAGAATCTCGGCTGTTCGCGCGGAAATCCCTCGAGATATTGTGGATTCTGTTCATTCACCAAAAATGAACCGGAGAGAAGAATGCCCTATGATAACACGGGAATTTATGCCCTATATAAGGATAGCCTTCCAACAGTGAGGTTGAGTAACAACCAGTCCTATGGCTGCTGCCGGTTGGTCTCCAGAACCAGATCATTGCGGTGAGTTGCCCATCTTATGGTTACTTGGTGGTCTGGGTGATATCGAATTGTAGTGGGTTGACGATGTGTTTGGCCGAGTAGCCATAAATTGCCTTGATCCCTTTAGGCTCTGAAGAAGGCGATATCGCCGAAACGTTAGCCAGTAAAGGTGTGTTATCAACCTCGTGGATAGTTAACTAGTCGAGAAGAAATTAAGTTATGCCGAGTTTTATACAGAGCCGCACATGGAAATCAGGTTAGTGCTACATTCTTGGAACGGGTAGGTTCTCAAATAACCACTCATGCTGCAGCTTTATTGTAGCTGCTCGATGCATTTCCACAGTGTTGCGTCTGCTTGTGCACTGACGGTGTGATTTTGTTGGTTGGGAGCTAAGCCACTCCCAACCAACAAAATCACACCCGTTAAAAGAACGAATTTCCTACGAGAAAGCTGTCTTCACCATCAAAATGGCTATTTCATCGAATTATCTTTTCTCATTGCAAACTTCTTTCACCGCGTAAGCGCCACGAGAAATTTGTTCGTTTAAGGCAGGTGTGATTTGGTTGCGTAGGCGTGGCTTACGTGTGTTCGAGCAGGCACGACACCGGAAGAGTGCACCCTGCCGCCGCAACAAAGGTGCAGCCTGAGTTGTTATCCGTTGACCAAATCGCCCCAAGAAATTGAGCCACTACTCTGATTAGCGCGTGGTGAGAGCTCAACTGAGAACTAACGAGGAAGGCCTTCCAACTCATGACGCGCTTTTTGAAAGCTGTTTTTTGCATGTATGGGGGTACGTACAAGAATCAGGTAACTGATGTCCATTTTTGCTGCGCGGCCCTACAAATGCCAAAAACGGGGTTGATGGTCCGATCCCACTGAGAACAATTTTTGCAAAATTTAGATTTTCAGTTTTTGGACTCGTAAACATTTGAATATGAAGATTAAGTGCAGTAATCACATTTAGAACTCCGAACTGCCCTCTACTGCCAGTTTTCAGCAAGTTTGACAGTCCAATTTTTGAGCTTTTCGGCGCTCATAGCGCACGAACGTGGCGTTTTTGCGCGAAACGGATTTGATAACCGTATTCAGGAGGTCGAATTGTCTCTAGAGGTAAGTTTCCAGTCCAATCGAGATTTTGGCCCAAATCCGAAAATTTGAGCTAGGCATTGGTGTACCTCCGACTGCACGTTCAACGAAGGAGATGACGGTATCACTTGTCAAGAAATCCTGACTATTTCTCTTGCTTGATGCTTGGTCGGTCAAGCAATAACGATAGGCATCCATGCTGGCATATTACACTGATTTTCATCGGTTTTGTGGGTTACTCACTTCTACAAGTAAAAAGCGCTCCATGTAGCCATGACCAAACATCTTATTCGAAGTTGGGGTCAAAATTAGGAATTGGCTAGAAATGTGTCCCCAAAGGTAGTTTGACCCCCCTGAGCACAGATATGACACTCATTTTGTGCGAAATCGCAAATTTCGAGCGCTACAGGCCCTTTCGTGTCCAAAAAGGTCACATCACCAAATTCACTGACAATTCGTAAATAAAGTCATTTTAGCATGGTGTAAACGAAAACCGTAGTCATTTGGCATAGACAGACATATTTGAAGACGAAAAAGTGAATGCAAAAAAAAATGCAAGACTTTGGCAGTATCGGGATTCGAGCCACCAACCCAACACTTCATCCGTTTGAGAGTCCATCGTCGTACCCAGTAAGCACCAGCTTGCCGCAACTTTCGCGCATCGGGAAGCCGTTATGAGACTGCTGCGCACTTTCAGTACATGGTGGAGATAAGATTTCATTTTTTTTTCCTTGTTTTGACTTTGTTTTGGATGTGAAATAGAAGAACATCTTTGGATCTGCACATGAACAAAGTTGCAAAGAGGATGCGTTACTATGAGTGGGTTAAAATCGCCTTTTTGAAAAAAATTTCTTTACTTCTTTTTTGGCGTTTGCAGGGCCGCGCAACAAAAATAGAAGTCAGTTATATGTTTCATGTAGATACCCCCATATAATGGAAAAACCGTTTTCCGAAAGCGCGTCATGACCTGAAAGACCTCCCTTGTAAGCCACGTCCAGATTCGTGCTTAATTCTACTAGCATTCCATAATATTACTATTACGTGTATGCAGAATAAATGGCCGAAACGTAATTGGCCATAAATTCGCTCAGACACAACTTTATTTGTCGAAATGAAAACCATTCGAATCTACAGAGTTTTGTCAACGATCTGGTAAGGAAAATATACCATCACGATCAAATTCTGGATTGCGAGAATCAATAAAGTCAAGAATGGCATTTTTACCGTGCATAAATTTTCTGCCGCAGGTTTGCATCGGGAACCCGGAAAAAGTGGTAATCCGTCAGGGATAGGTCTGGGGAATAAGGGGAGTGAGGGAGAGGTTCGATGCCTAAGTGCATCATTTTCTACTGGGTGCGCAAAACAACGCAAAACCCCACAGTTCGCAAGTCACCCGGCAGAAACTGATCGAGACTCTCCCTCACCCCCCTTATTCCTCAGACCTATCTCTGACGAATTACCACTATTTCCCGGTTCTCGATGCAAACCTGGGTCAGAAGGGGTTCGCCGAAACGATGCATGTTGAAAATGCCATCGTTGACTTCATTAATTTTCGCAGTCCTGGATTTGATCATGATGGCATGTTTTCTTTACCAGATCGTTGGCAAGGTTGTGTAGATTCGAATGGTTTTTAAATTCGACAAATAAAGTTGTGTCTGAGCGAAGTTATGGCTTTTTGAAAAAAGTAGTCCATTTTGGCCATTTATTCTGCATAGACCTAATATTAGGTTGTAAGGGAGGTTTTGGCCGATTTCGCATTTTCAACTTTAGGCTTTAGGCCTTAATCATAACTTGGCTCAGACCGCATCTTTTCTCATAGAGCAAGCACCATTCGATTCCCTACAGTTTTGGCAACATTATGCATACTTACCTATCTCAACTCGATGAAAGACTGATGATTTAGTCTGCGTGAAAGCAAAAAAGTCGACTCCAAATCGGCATTCTATGTGCACTGCTATTGAAGGAGCTGTCCAGATGTTAGGGAAAGTGGGGCTCAGTTAACGCTAGATTTGATGAATATGGTGAACTAGTGAGGGCTTAATCCTGCAACTGCTTCAGGTGCTGGAAGACAATTTTTGGAAAATGCGCTCGCGCATGGCTGCTTCGAGGGGCACGCGGCACCCATTTTTCGGTTTTTTTTTTCAAATCGAAGCTACTCGAGGTGGTCTACCAAGTTCGTTTGTTGAGGGCCAATACTTGTGGATATCCTCTGCAAGTATGGACGCTTATCGCTTTCTGCTGTTTTAGTTAAAGCGATTTGATCAATTGCAAATTCGAGTAACTCATTCTCATTTTTGCACTTCTAAACCAGGGACAAAGTGTTCCATCCAATGCTTCACCTCCTCCTCTTGCAGTATTCTTATTTGTGAATTCCTTTGCTGCGGCTCAACTGAACAAGATCTCGTGTAGTGAAGTCTTCCAAAAAAAGCCGTTTTCGATGTACTTTTGAATTATCCTAATTATCCGAAAACCTTGTGGCATTCCAAGAAAATCATATACTCAGGAAGAGCAACTTTTTGTCTATCTAGGGAGCACATGTAATTTGATTCATGTCGATGCGCTTTGAAATTTAAAATCGCTTTGAAATTGTAAGGAAAGTTCTGGCCGCTTTTGCGCATCTTGAGGATGCGCAAAAGCGGCCAGAACTTTCCTTACAACCTGATACTACCTAATATACAAGCAAGAGGCATATTGTATATATTCTAAGCATAACTGTTCGCCTTGTGAAGCATGAAACATCACTAGCAAGAAATAGTACCTTTATTTTCATTTTCAATGGCGAAGCAGCTTCTTTCCAGTGCAGTGGAAGGTACTTGCAGTGGCCGCGCCATGGAGCAAAGAACTCAACAACCCGAGTATCCTTGCTATTCGGGACGAGTTGAAAATACAGAAAATAATATCAGAAATAGAAAGTCGAAATAGAGAACGAAAGAACGACATTACTCCGGGAATAACCCAACAGACGGAAATAAATGCTGTGTTGCACTAATACCGTGCGATGAGGACCATCCACTGGCTGACGTCTTTTTGAATCTTCAAAACTTCTTTTTAACATGTAAGCCTGCTCCATAAGGGCCTCCAATTTTCGTCTTACACTACGCGCACTCACATCTTCCATATCGTTTGTCACTGTAAGGAAAAACTGAATAAAATAACCAATCCACAAAACGATCGTCAATATCCATTCGCTCCCCTCGGCCATGCGGTTTTTTCTGACAACGACCGATAAAACCTGGATGTTTTCGAAATCTCATTTCAATAAACTAAAGCTGTAGGCAAAAAAAAAGCATTGAAGAAGATGGCCGTCTTACCACCTTCATTGAGTGTTTTTGTATGCATACGTACTGCCTCACGGTCTGGTTCTGATTCCCTATAAATCTTTTAAGAAGTCCACAAAGCACGATAGAACTGCAAATAAAAAGAGAACACTTAAGCGGAAAAAATAAGCCACATAACTACGCCTCTCGGGAACCTCTAGAGAAAAAAAACAAAAATGTGGGGTGCATATATAAAATAAGTTCAGAAGCAGTACCTCGGCTGTTCAGAGAGCTCCATCAATAATCGCTTTATGGCGTCGCTACATTGTTCGGTAGCGTGGTAGACTTTCTGCTGCCGGTGTTTGATTATTGACATAAACATCACCTGAAGATAAATCAGTTGTTTTTAGCTGCCTTGGCCAGTATTTTTGCAATCTTGGAAGCTTCCCTGGAAAACACGGAAAAGGAACAAAAGAATGTAAAACTCATACAAGGCGTAGGTTTTTGACTAAGGTTAAATACATCACCTCTTCACCGAGTGGCAGAAAGTCACGGATAGTCAGGATGAAAATGCTCACCGGTGTCAATTTCCGAGTGAATAAAGACTCAGCCTCTTCAACATCTCTCTGATACTCCTCCTTCCCAATCTCAATTGATTGATCGATACTTCTCGATTGCGCGGGAGAAGCTTCTGGTTTGAGTCCGAAATTGATGAGATATCAGATGACAGGATTCCCACTGTCGAAAGGGGATTAGGTTGAAAACGACTGCATGAAACAACATCTGTGGAAATGTTTATTAACGAGTCGAGCCGAAATTTACAAACACCAGCTGGCGGGCGCACACTACTGCGCGCGATTCATGGCGATGATGTGCAAAATGGGTTTGATCGGCACGACCACAGTTGTGCATGGAGTTGAGTGGAAATTTCCTTACCTCTGCCTTCAGCTGAGCTATTTTTTTTGGATAAAAGCAGAGAAGATTTCGTGATAAAAAAGCATTTCGGTGTTGATATACTTCAGTCGCTTTGCATCGAACCCATTTTGCACGTCATCGACATGAATCGTACGCAGTGGTGTGCGCCAGCCAACTGGTTTAGCTCATCATTGGGAGTTTGGATAGTTTAGAGATAGATAATTTTGTCTTCGATTGCATCGATTGGTAACAATTGTTCACTTGCTAAGCATAATTACTGCACATTAATGGTATATCCATATCCAGAAACGACGCTTATCGTTCTCGTGAACATGTTTCACTATTTGGAATTTTACACAGTGTAGCGGTCGATACCCAGTGTTGCTGCCAGTACCACATTAGAATGATTCCGAGAGAATCGCTTGCTTTGCAATTCAAAAACATAGGATGTATCATGATTATCAATGTAACTCGCTGTATCAAAAGAAATGCACCATTTTTTTAATAAGCTAGGCAATTCAGCGGTCGATACATGGGCAGTGATATCATACCATAAACAAAATATGTTCACCCATTAGCACGGAGCATCAGACGCTTCTGTCAAAGCGGTCGTATAGTAGTAGCAAGCAATGCAAAGGATTTCATCCCAACCAAGTCCTAACGGTTCTTATCAGCCGCTGTAAACCTTATCAGTTTCACTGAGGCCCCTATATCCAACAATACTATTGAGGTACCCTACCCTACAATACCTGAGAATGTGAACGTTCCACTGTCAGCCACAAAAGCGAAGCGGCCTTAGTGACATTTCCCCTCTCACGCTCCTTTTCAAATCTTATCAACCATTATCAATTTGGATCACCCGCCATTAATGTGCCCGTCCCACCCTGCTGAGCAGCTATGAGTGTCCGAGTAAGGGAATTAACTCGGAGGCGAAACGGATGTGACAACATTTGCCTTCCGACGCTCCCTATCGAATCATATCACCCGGTATCAAATTTGGATCACCCACCATTAATGTTCCCATTCCACTCTGCTGAACACTTGTGAATGTCAGCGCTCTAGGGTCAACACGAAAGACGAAACGGGCTTGACGACATTTGCCATTTCACGCTCTACCGTATCTTATCAGCCCTTACCACATTTGGATCACCCACCATTAATTTTCCCGTTCCATCTCGCAAAACGCCTAAGAGTATGAACGCTCTAGGATCAGTGCGAAGTGCGAAACGGATTCGACGACTCTAGCTTCTCTTAGCTCCTTATCGAATCCTATCGACCGTTTTCAATGCGAGTCACCCATCATTAATGCCCCTATCCCAACACTCAATACACCTATGAATATCGGTGCTTGGGAATCAATCTGAAAGGCGGAATGGATTGGACGACTCTAGCCTTTTTGCGCTCATTATCAAATCTTATCAACCCTTGTCAATGTGGATCACCCACCATCAATGTCCCCGTCCCATTTTGCAAAATACCTGTGAGTATGAACACTTTAATCAATGCGAAAAGCGAAACGGGTTCGACGACTCTAGCTTTTTTTAGCTCTTTATCAAATCTTATCAACCGTTATCCAGCTGGATCACCCACAATCAATGTCCCCGTCCCACTCCGCAATAGAACTGTGAGTAGAGCGCTCCAGAATCAATGCGAAAGGCGAAACGGATCGAACGACTTTAGCCTTCTCACGCTCCTTATCGTATCTTATCAACCGTTATCAGATTGGATCGCTCGCTACTAATGTTTCCGCTCCATCCCGCAAAATCCCTATGAGTGTCAGCGCTCTAGGACCAATCCGGAAGGCGAAACGACTTTGGTGACATTCGCCTTTTAGGGCTCCTTATCAGCGCGTATCAGCTGCTATCACCTTCGTTCCACCACCTCTAGAGTCCCTCTACCACCCCCTACATCACTTGTAAAATACAGGGTCCCAGCTTTACCTCGACGCGAGATATGAATTTCGTGACAGACAGACAGACGGACACACACACACACACTCACACGCACAGACATAATAAGCGAATTATATAGAATAGGATAAGTGCGCAACAGTTAAAAACGTACTTCTTCTTCAGTTTGAGTACTGTTAACTGGAGGGTGAGAAGTTTATTTCGCATGCGAAGGTAGCACTCGATTTGAGCCTTCCGCTGCTTTCTCTCCTCTGTAATTCAAGCATCGCAACTTAACACAGTAAAATTTCATATGGTACGGAACTTCACAGATCGAGCTGAAAATGCAGATGAAGCACTTTTACGTTACTAACCTTCCTCTAAACACATCAGTGCGTTGAAGTCGACTAAACCTTCTCAGATGCAACAAGGAAATCTCCGTAAAGTAATCTGTACAATGTTCCTGTGGAACCAAAATTTTAGTCGACTGTCGAAGGATTGGAGGTTCTAAACAACACAGTGAGCAACTTCAGTATGAACGACGGGCTACAGTAATCCCAGGGCATGCATTTCGTTGTAGCGTACTCACACAGTCATATTGTACCCTGATGATAATTTCCAATTTCTTGTCGTTTTCCAGCTCATCATTTGTATTAACTGAGTTCAATTGCTGTAGATGATACAGAGGAGTTCGCGCACTAATATTCGAGTGGATTTCCAGGGTACTGGACCAGTAAAAGACCCGTCTGCAAGACCGTCTCAGCGTCGCGGATCACTCGATAGACCGATCATTCAGTGAATGCGTGCCGAAAAAAAAACAGAGATTTCGCGTTCCTGCGGGACCGGAAAAACTAGGGACCTATTCAAATGTGTATCAGTGTGAGCACGGTGCCACAGAACTGTTGAGGATGACCATTTCCACCAGAATGCACCACACACACGTTTGGGGCTCGAACAGGCTAGGGATGGGCGGGTCTGTACCCTAATGTCAGGATGCCGCACTGCGGCATGTCGCAAGTCAAACAATGCGGACGAGCTAAATTGTTGGGTCCCGAAGTGATTAGAAGCCAACTGCGTATCGCACCATTTGCATTACGTTGTAATCGTTCCAAGACCCAACTACCGCGACGCGCAAAGCTCGCACACACTGTGTCGCACGCCGCTCAACGTCATGCGGCATCCTGACATTAGGGTACAAACCCGGGATGGGCACTATTCAATACAAATACTGCTTTTCTAGCTGCTAGGATTACTTTTATATATAGCTAGTGGATTTTCAGATGAAGATTTTCGCACCAAATGCAGTTTGTATGTCTGCTGTGTGGTGATTATTTCCGAACTTTTTGAATTTCGAATACGACCCATTTCAAATACCCCCCTTGTCGAGGAATCCTCGACTCCGGATGTACACTGACCCCGGCGACGGGTAGGCCGCCGTCAAACTTCGCGATTTTGCGGCGTCGCGGCTCCGCTTGCGGAGTAGCGGCATTGCACTATCTCAAGGTCGCAGTATAGCTTCGAAAGTGCGACATCGCAAAATAGCAAAGTCTGACGGCTGCCGTATGTGGCGCTGTTGGTGACGTCATCAAACATGGGCCAAGTAGATCGCACACCTCTCGGGACTGGGCTCTGGGCACCGTCATTTCTAATTGCGCCCGTTGCGGGATTGAGCCAGCAATCGATCGCTTACTTGCCGCGCCGCCTGCACGGGTTGGTCGAGGCATACTCCGCTGGTGTCGGGGAGGGCTCACCGGCAGCGGGCGTACCCATTTCGCGCTGCTGCGACGTCACCCAGTATGCATGTGGTCCGGCGAGTAAGGATGTGTACCTTTAAGTCAAGATTCCGCACCACGACGAGTGGCGTGAGACGTGTTGTGTGCGAGCTATGCACGCCGCTATGGTTGGGTCTTAGAGCGATTATCGGGTATTGCTAGTAGCGTCATGCATAGTTGACTTGTAATCGCTTTGGGTCCCAACAACTTAGAGTCCCTTGCTCGTCTGCATCGCTTCCTTGCAACACGCCACAGTGCGAAAGCCTGACATAGGGGTACACTCCCTACTCGACCCCTCCTATGCGCAGTTAGGTGTTGTGGGGTTCTATGGCAAAAATGCTGGCGACGGTCTGAAAAATGGACCATACTTTCGTGACTGAAACGAAGATCACCCTTAGATGAGAGGAGTTAGTGCCAGCCAACTATTGCGCAAAATGGTGCTGCTATCAGACTAGCACAACCATATTCCACAGGGGTATCGTGAGAATAGGATTTTGCACCACGATAGGGAGAGGCGTTATCCGTACAAACTGGGGGGAGAGGCGTTAGCAGCTGGTTCCCAAGGATTACACTCAAAATAAGGCGCAAGCACTGCTTTGGGACCAGTTGCATAGAGCGCCCACACACGCACGCATGCACAATAAGTAAATAGGAGTAAATCTGGCAGATTCTAGAATAGTGAAGTAGGGGGCACTCAGCAGTGTCACAGCAGAGGAAAAGCGAAATAAAACGGCGAAAGCCTCGAGAAACAGGAGCCCTAACCCTCTCCCCCTTCTCTATTGCCACACTCTGCGTCACTAGACGGGGGTACACTGCAGACGGACTAGAGGCTAGATCATCCGACCGCGAGTTACCGAACTTAGTGCACGTCCCACTATACCCAAGTTATGAAATCACAAATCACTGAACGTGATCGTTGGTACACATGTGTTACGGATGGGCCCTCAACTCTCTACGGTACAGCAAAAATGCAATAGCTGGAACGTCAAGTCGATCTGAGAACAACCACGATCTGCCAACGGTGTAAACTCGATGAGAAAAGATTTTTTGCAGCTAACTGAGGAGTTTCTATGTGATGCTCTGAGCTGGCAAAGAACTGTCGAGCTGACAACGCCGAAAAATTGTTTACAATCATTATTTGAAATCTCAAGTAGTCATCGAGCTTACTCTAAAGATTTTGAAAGAAATAGAATAGTGGGAATTCCATTCAGTCTTTTTAGCGAAGGAGTGAAAATGTTTCGCCTGTAATGAAACATTTACTGTAACACAAACAGCGGTTCTCAACAATTCAAAATTCATGCCTAATGGAACATCCAACCCGATACAATACAAATAAATATAGATAGAAGTCTAATTACAATTCAACGTGCTCAAGATCAACATCAGAAAGATCAATATCCTCCTCCTTAGGAGGTACGCCATCCTTTCCATCCCAGGGTTCGGTTTTGCTAATTGCTGGGAAAGTAGCTCCCTACAAAAGGTCGCTATGCTTGTAACGAGTTTACTTGAAATAAGTAGTAAAGTACCTTAATAGGTGCAGTTTGTCCTTTCCCGTAACTTAGGTCTCGCAGGAACTCACGAATTCCGTCTTTATCAAAAGAACCCTACAAGAACACTCTCAAATACTGATAAATGGAACAACTGATCTTCCAACGCACCTTGAGCATAGAAAACTTCATCTTCCTGTAATTCAAGGCCACCATCGCGGGATATCCGAATCCTCCGACACCCAATGCCTCTTCCAGATCCGACTGAGATCCACCTTCGACCCAAATCCATCTGAAGCAGCATATACTACATTACGCGAAATAATGAGCTTAAGCGTTGAAATGACTAACCCCCAACCATTCTTCTTGAACATATCGCCTAGTCCACGGAGAATGTCCAGGTACTTACTACGGCACTTTGCCTGACAGTCAAGAATGTGAGGAAGAAATGCGAAAATGCATAGTTGTTTTCCGTTGCACTGTTCTAAACAGACGAGTTAACGAATAGTTCAGACTCGGAGAAAAGCTGTCTTACCTTCAACAACTTTTGAGTCCGTGGCTTGCACGACTTCAGGAGGAGGAAGGTTTTCCAAAGCCTAAATTCACTTTATGAAGAGGCAAAAAAATTTTCTGCAGTGTTTTTACTGCTCATCATATTGCTCTGTATGTGCAACCACTCAATACGAGGAACTGCACCAACTTTCAACCTACACACTGTAAGAAGGGCTTGATCACGTGATGCTTGACATAACCCACCACGTCAAATAATAACATTATTGAATTGCCAAGAAATTTTCCACACATCTTTACTACTTTATTAGCAGACAAGTTCATATACATGGCGCATGTGTCCATCATACAAGCACATCACCGAGCGCCACCACAACTGCTCTTCATTTCTTCTGATTGTGAACTTTAAGACATGTCATCACATTAAAGGCTTTGCGTAAAAATGCCTTTTCCTTCACATCCGTCATCTCAGGGGAGGCCTCCCTTCAGAATTACATGGTCTAAAGGCGATGGACGGGTTTCTATTAAAAGCTAAGTTATCAATTCCGACAAGCACCATCTTCATTGCTTCGCGATCACAGCCACAGCACAACAACACTCTCTGCCTCACCATTTCACCGAGAGAATTTCATAATAGCCACAAAAGACATGGACAGTGAACAAGTCAAACTGGCTCTTTAATACGCTACATTCCACAGGCATCCTGACAAAAGCCACAAAAAATCGAAACATCACTAACCTTGGAAGTGGCCCAGCTGACAATGTCCGAGGTAGTGCGGCCTCCGTCGTAGTCAACGGCGTCTGATTCTGTCGAGCCAGGAGCGAAGTATTTAATGGTAGGGAACCCACGAATTCCAAATTTGTTTGACATCACGGTGTGAACAGTCGCATCGAGTGCTCCAAGCTAAAAAAAACTTTTGAAAGTTTTCCAGAAATTTCGGATCATCGCTTCCGTAACACTCGAACGTCTCGCGTACTCACTACAGTCCATCACAGCGCTAGACAGCGTGGTCTGAGTGCCGAGAGTGAAAGTGCGTGGCGGGTTGAGAGAGTTTGATACACTCTCACCCGAGTCCGCAGGCCAGCCCTATCAAGCGCTCCGAAATGGACTGTAGTTATTAAATCTCCCATTATCCCTACCTAACAACCCACTTACTTTTACTATCCTTAACTCAGCTTCGCTTTTGCGAATTCGTTTAATCACAAGCAAGATAAATATCTGATCTACCCCCGAACTGCTTTGAGACTGAAACTGCGCGATGTGTTACACCAGCCCAAGCTGGTCATATTGTCAAAGCTCGAGAGTCAGGGTACCTTAAAGGCAGCGATAGGGGAAATTAGGACGAATCACGAAAAATGTGGTTGTATGAAAGTCGAGGTGCACAGTAGTACGATGGTGGAGAAAAATGGAAGGAAAGGCGAACGACTATAACTGGGCCTCTTCCCACAGCTGATTCTCGAGGTGGACGACCTTCTCCTTCGAAAGGCGGGTACTCCGAACGAATTTTCCACTGGCATGTTACCAAGTCGTAAACACGAAGGGATGTTCGAAATACGACAACATCCATTTTCTGAAGCGAACTTCAACCTAAAACTTGAAAGCGCGCCGCGTGCCTACAATCCTGTGGCATCTCCTTGGCCACAACCATCGTAGGCAATCAGGAATCACGTCGCCTGGCGGAGGGGTCTGCTATCCAAAGGGGTCAGTTGTTAACCGTCACGCCGTTTCTACAGCTCGTGGGGGCGCACTTTTCCACGGGAATTTCGCCATAATTAAGTTTTTAGGGCCCATAGTTTCCATGTTACCAAATTTTTTAGGGATTTCTCATTAACTAAATACTCCTGAAGCTGTCTTTGAAGGCACACTGCGCAATAATCAGGTTGGTGCCTTACTTTCTTGGGGCGAGTAGGTTCCTAGATAACTACTCAGGTTGCACCTTTGTTGCACCTGCACGGTGCATTCTCACAGTGTTGCGTCTGCTTGAACACAAGCAAGTCCCCCCCCCCCCCCCTAAACAACAAAATCACACCGGCCTTAAACATAAGAACCTCCAACGTGGGAGCTGCCTTCATCATCGGAATGGCTGTTTCATTGAATTATATTTCCTTATTGCAAATTTCCTACTCCGCGCGGGAAATTCGTTCGTCAAAGGTCACGTGTGGTTTGGTTGCGTAGGTGTGGCTTACTTGTCTTTTAGCAGGCACAACACCGTTAGGGTGCACCGTGCACCTGAGCAGTTATCCAAGGACCTATCTGCCCCAGGAAAGTGAGTCACTAATCTGATTATCGCCTGGTGAGAGCTTAACAGAGAACTAAGCTATTTCCAGATTCATGCTTAATTTTATTAGCGTTCTATAACATTACTACCACCTGATATACAGGCAAAAAGCATATTTTATGTATTCTAATCATAGTTGTTTGCCTTGCGTAGCATGAAACATCACTAGCAACAAATAATACCTTGACTTTCCCTTTCAATTGTGTAGCAGCTGCTTTCCAGTGCGGCGCAAGATTCTTGCAGTGTCCGCACCATGGAGCGTAGAACTCAACAAGCCAGGTATCCTTGCTATTCAGGACGAGCTGAAAATAATGAAAATAATATCAGAAGTAAAAAGTTGAAATAAAGAACGACATTATCCGGGAATAACTCAACAGGCGGAAATAAATGATGGGTTGCACTAATACGACACGACTAATTCAGAATCATAAATTAAAACTGAAGCAAGAAGCAGCTTTCGCACAACCCAGTCGTACGACCGTGTCGCGAAGTATAAATTAAACTAACAACGACCGTGTCGCAAAGTACAAGTTCACTAACAGAGCTGTCCAACGTTGATAGCGAATTTTCCAGAATGAAAAGTCAATGTGAATATAACTTCCATGCCTTTTCAAAGTTTGCATCTGTTAGCTCGATGACATCATCTTGTCCACCGCTGCTTTGTCCTTCAGAACGCCGTCCAGAACCACCTAGTCGTGATGACACCGCTTTTTTGACTTCAGCAAGTAAGGCATCACTGATTCCTTGCGCAGTTCGGGCTCCTGAATTTCATGAAGACGACCGTAAGGTTGAAAGCAAAGAATGCAAGTTTTGTCCAAATAAACCTAGCGGTAAGCGCGGCATGTCAGGAATTATAAACCCGCAGAACTCTGCTTATTTGCGTACATGAGTGAGAATTTCAGATTTACCGCCATAATTTAGTGTAAGAAAGAGTGAATTTCACCGACTCGCAACAACAAACTTTTCAAAATCGAAAAAGTGAAAAAGATGGCAATTCATAAACCAACAAACCATTGTAATCGGTTGGTTTTGCTTTATCGAGACCGAAGATTTTTATGGTAGGGAAACCTTGAACTCCATAAGAAGCTCCAATGCTCTCGTGACGAGTTACATCTACAGCACCAACCTAAAATGATAATTTTAAGAAGCATAACCTGAAAGTTTCACCAGTACAAACCATTCACTCACCTTCACAATGCCCTTGAGAACAGTTGCGGCTTTTTTATATTCCGGCACCAAATTTTTACAGTGACCACACCTGAAACCAAAACTATGAGAAAAATCATATCCAAACCGCAAAAGTCACACTGCGCCAGTAACACTCTCCTGCTCAATTTGTGCTCTGATCCTAGGGGACGATAGCACATCGGCCACGGGAAAGGTGACAACTTCGAAAATGCGAGGGCTAGCAAGAGATTAGAGAAGAATTACTGCACGGTCACAGGTTAAATATCGTGAAAGAATGTCACGTTGGCCCTCAGGTTTTCCTCTAAAACTTAATCACGATGACCCCTTTTTTCAGAAAATAAGACGGTCGCTATGTCCGCGGAACGGAGCGCAATCTTAACACTGGGTCACACTCTGATTGAAGTAAGGGTGACGACCAGGGTACTCCGGGAATTAAGGAATCCTGGACAGGGAAAAGCCGTATTTGATCGGACAGATGGGGAGGTCGTACCTGCAGTGGTCAGCGATAAGCACTAGAATCTATGCTTTCAATAGGCAGAGGGGCAGCAAAGGGTATCTTTTAGCGAACCTGTGGGTAAATGTGAAACGATCATCTTTTTGCTTCACGTAAGAAAACATATCAGTAAAACAAATTGCAGCTATGCAGCCCGGAAACAGTTACCGGTATTGTAGAGGTCAAAAAGGAGGGGTCGTATTTGGCCCCTTTAGAGGGAGGAGAGGTTACACTGAAGAGGCTAATTCCCTCGACACCTGGCACTGCCTTGGTGACGACGCCCTTGTGAGCTAATCGGAACGCAAACTATAGCCACTGAAAGTGGTATTCACTGAAAGTGGTATTTTGGACACATAACTTCTAGACAAGCAGTCGATTACAGTGTAGTGATCGTTACACAATGCCCTCATTCTCCGCGCTGGAACAAAACCGACTCATTTTCACTGTGTTGGCACATGACGCACTTGGTTTGACATCATTGTGAAAAGTGTGATATCCAACAGAATTTGAAAACCTTAGCGTCACTGCCGTGTCACTCTGCGTAATGAAGCGCATATTTGCGTCTAAGACCCAGTGGATGAGGAAAAAGGTGACCTTTCCGTTCTAGAGCTTAGGCAAACATAGCGCCGGACGCCGAGCACGGGGCCGTGACCCTGACACGGCGATAACGCCAAGAACTATTTAGACAACTGATATATCCAATCCACCAAACGTACTACTAATTCCTCGATCCAACCTCACAACAGAAGCTAAGGGAGGAGTTTTGGCGGGAACCCCTACCTCTGTCAAAAAGACGTAATGAAAGTATACTGATGATTGCAGGACGGTATTCAGGTGAGCCCCCCTCCCCCAACATTAGCCAGGCTACACTCTATGAAAAGACAGTGCAAGTATACTGATTCTCCGACGGTATTCAGTAAGCCCCCCCCCCCCCCCCACATTAGCCAGGCTACATGCTACATCAAAATCATCCACTGAACAGCATATGAAGCAGTTGGAACATTGTATTATTACAAACATCAGAAGATTCGTAATTTAGCACCGACGACTCAAAAATCCTTGGCCTCCCCGTACGCCGTCTCCTTCATAACTTAGAGCTCCTAACCCTACAGGTTCCGTTCTGAAGGGCAACAGAAGATCGCATTGTTTTGTTCTTGAATTTGTGCCGAATGAACAATTTTTATGCCACTACGATCACGATATTAAGATGGACAGCTGTGTAAAGAATTTGTGTGTTCAAATGGCTTACGCCATTAAAGGTACGCAATTGCGTAAAGGTGCAGTGCGCTAATTCAAAAGCAAATTGAATGTTCCCCACTGCCATTTGTGGGCAATTTGTATGTGATATCGAAATTTGAGAACTAATAGATGGAGCTTCTAAAAGCTATTCAAGTCGAAACATTACCATGGTGCATAAAATTCCACAACCCAGATCTCATCGCTGTTAATGACCTTGTTCCGGAAATTGTCTGCAGTCAACTCCACAACATCGTCCTTGGCAGTGTAGAGAGCACCACACAACAGCACTGCAATATAAAATACACATGAAAAACTGTATGAACATCTTGTACACAACCACAAAACAAAATCAAAAACAAAAAACAAAAACTCTCACAAAGTTCGGCACAAAGTAGGAATATTAAGCTTCTATTTGATCCTATCATGACGATGAACGTTTGGCTCCTGTCCCTGTCACTGAACTCGGAGCACTATAAACCGAGAGCTGTGCAAACTGTGCACAAGACGTGTCGGGCTGCGATTGGTTGTGCCTTCCAACGCGTCCAAGAGAGCAGCGAGGAGGTCCTGAAGCGATTCAGCGCGGGAACTACTGTACCGATCGTACGACGGCAATCTTGTCCTTTGAAACCCAGGTGTAGCCTAAATTTTACCCATCTACTTGTAATCTCTTGTTTTCTTTTCGTCATTTTATAGTTTCAGTAAGACTTTGTGCTATTGTATCACCTGGCTTGTATTTGGGACCTAATTACAACAGAACCATGTCAAATACGTGCCTATGTGTTGCACAGTTCGCAGTTTTGAAGTGATCACAATATCGGTGATGGAGATCTTGAATTCTTCATTACTAGTCATACGCTTGAAGGGCGCTGTACTCATGTGTGGGTAGGCATTTTAAGCCGTGCATCTGAATCCACAGCCCAGCACAGTTACTATTCACGATAGTGGGTAGCGACGTGAAGGGATGATTTAATTTCTTCAAACCTCCGGAGGAAGGGAGTTGCGGAATTGATAAATCTGTAGTAATAATAATGCCAACAAGGAAGAGTGGGTGAATCCTCCGAGAGGGAAGATCACTATTCATCCTTGAAACGGAACAGTATCATGTTACCTCTGATAATGTGTAGGTCAATCGAAAAGTGGTAATCGGACGAATTTCTCCTCTCTACTGTGATTGTCCAACGAAGCTGCTTCCAGGAAATGTCCGACGACTGGGCAGTGCAAGTAGAGCAACAGGCAATTGCGGAAGTCCCAATGGAGATGCCAGAGGTTCGTGCTGCTATCTTAAATATAAGCTGTTTTATATCCGATTTATTATTGTCGTTTTTTGATTGTTACGTTATGCATTTGTTCAATGAGGATAGTCTCTCAAACCCTCACTATTACGTGGGTACGGTCATGGAAGTTTAAAGGAAGGGGAGGTATCAGTAGTTACGTAGTTCCGGTGTAGGCCATTTGGCACACTTGCTTTGGAACTCAGTACTGCGACTGTGTAGTCAGTTTGCTTCTATGTGTGAGTCATTCTACGGGCTCTAGCTCCATCCATCCAAGTCATGACCCATCTAACTCGTATATTAATGTATTGAGCACACGAAAAGTGCCTCGAGTTCTGTTTCCGCGGGGTGTACTGTCTACTCCAGTACTTAGGTTTTTTACTTTCATTCTTGAGCACTTTCTTTCTCGTTTTTCCTTTTGTAGCCTGTCTGTTTTCTGTGCTCAAAAGAGTCAACGATGTTTTGTTTTTTTTTCGTTCGTAGTTTCTGATGTAAAGAGGGGAAAAAGCAGAGAATTCATACTTGAAGAAGTAATTGTTTCGAGGGTATAACATGGCTTCTCACCCTAATGTGGTGGTAGTTATATTATCAGTACTTAGACAACTAGAGGTATACTCAGATCCCCTTCTAGTATAACGTGAAGTCCATCGAAACCATTAACAAATGTTTACAACAGTGCAGCATGCTGCATTTCTGTGAACAAACATCTTTTTTTTTGAAATTATTTGAAATTATTGTTTTGGAAGCGTTTGGCTAGTTCAAACAGGAGGAAGTCCGTAAGAGTTCAGTGTGAAAGAGATCTAGTATCGTTGCTGAGAGGCAAAGTTTTCTGTGTAACCAGCACATCTACCCCCGTCACCTCAAATGTAGAAAAGTGCGATGATGGCACACTCATAGTAAATGATGTGAGTGATCCCGTTTTGGCTTCAAATTCTACTTTTCTACTTTAATTTAAGTGAAAATAATCGTTGCTGAGTGGCGAAGTTTCCTTGTGTTGCCAGCGCATCTACACCCGATACTTCAAATGTAGAATAATGCAATATTCTCACGCTTTTGATCGCACTCTTATGTTCGCCATCTGAAAGTAGAAAAGTAGAAATTCGAGCCAAAACGGGATCACTCACATCATTTTCTATGAGTATGCCATCATTGACGGCTTTGTGCTTCCTGGAAACCCACACACAGAGATTTACCCTTCTTTTATCCTTTCCTGGATTGCTCATCACTGCACAGTGCAATATCATTTGCCTAATTTGCACCCTTTATTATTTCTTCGGCCGGTTTCAGTACAATTATTATACAATTCCTTGACAAATAAACGCTTAAATTTGCCCATAGATAGGGTAACTGTTCAGGAGTAGGGACAATATATTCCATTTTGTTTCACTTGGTTAGGATATTGTAAAATCCACAGAGAGATATTTGTTCGAAAATATGAATTGCAAATTTCGCTCAGCATATGGACCGTTTTCCGTAACTTTTGGATTCGGTTGGCGCAGGGTATGGCAATTTACGTATCGGAACAAGGCTCTCATCTTTTACTGCTTGAACTGAAAGGCTGTAGAATTTTGAGGGTTTGAGGGCTAAGGTGGTACTCAATTTGAGAAAAAGATCACACGTTTCAAATATTCAAAGCGACACCACCAGTTTGTTTAGAAGATTTTCAGGTTGCTCCCTTGATTGCTTATGATTCAGGTGAAACTTTTCGGGAAGTGGTCTCTGCAAGATGTGAATGTATCCGATATCACGCTCGTTGACTACGTTGCTGTAAAGGATAAGTGCGCCAAGTATCTTCCTCATTCGGCGGGTCGCTACCAGGTACGTTGCTTTGTGTGATTGTTTTTCAATAGTGAACTCGCTGCTTATTCTATTTGTTATTTCTACACCGTTATATGAACTCGCTGCTTATTCTATTTGTTATTTCTACACCGTTATATTTTAATTTTTCGTAGGTGATGCGGTTCCGCAAGGCGAGCTGCCCTATTGTAGAACGCCTGTGCAATTCAATGATGATGCACGGACGTAACAATGGCAAGAAGTTGATGACCGTACGCATTGTTAAACACGCTTTCGAGATCATCCATTTGCTAACTGGAGAGGTCAGTCTTTTATTTAAGTATGTGAGATTCGGTTTCGTACCAAGTGGGGACGTGCAGTCTATGTGTAGGCTGTACCAAGGGGGTGAATTTTTGTTTTCTAATGTACTGAATTAAGTTACTCCATGACGTTATTACAGTGAGATCACTTCTATCAGCAGACGCTGTTCAACGGGAAATGTTACACTAGTAAGATCATGGAGGATACATCTGACATGACGTCCTTGATAGAGTTCAGCTTCGCAGGTGTCGGTGTAATTCGTAATAGCGACACTTCTTGCCCCTTTGCGTTTTGCATCGTTTTGCTTCAATGTCAGGACCCACCGCTGGACTGAGAAGTCTCGGGTTTTGAAAGGACAGTGAGCATGGGCAGTATTGAGCACTTTATCGTCTCAATCTTTTCCCGGGCATTATTGAGCACTTCATCGTCTCAATCTTTTTCCAACATAGTTCCCATTTAACTCCATGATCCGTGAGCTATGAAATGTTTGAGTTTTTTGTTTCATTTGTCCCTCATGCCATCGCAATGAGGAATCCCCGTTTTTGGGTTTAAGGCTATGCTCGGTGTTGACGATTTAGATGAATGGCTAAAAGAATAAAATGCCTATCGTTTAGCCGATTAGGCTATCAGGTAATTAGGCGGGAAGGAAAAAGGACACATATCGATCCTGATGACACTGCTCTACTCACGATCGCCAAATCGGCTGATCGTTTAGTCGCATGTTCGACATGCATAATTTTCTTTTCGCCTTTTCGCTGAGTTGCCTAAATCGCTCAATCATCTGACTCGTCTACCCTGAGCAGTGTGAAGGCAGGTGTAAGTGGATGGAGTCTATTTCCACGGTTTCAATACCTTTCTTTTTTTTTCGAATATCTCAGTAGCTTAACGGGTCTACAAACCTGCATGTGAATGGAAATCAGGCGGCTGAAGACAGCCTTTAAAACAATAACTATCTTTTTATTCCAATTTCGTTATTGTATTTGATGTTATTTCAGAACCCAGTGCAGGTATTAGTGAACGCGGTGATTAACAGTGGTCCCCGTGAGGACTCTACTCGTATTGGACGTGCTGGTACCGTACGTCGACAAGCAGTGGACGTTGCTCCCCTTCGACGCGTCAATCAGGTTTGTGTTGATTTGTTTGTTTGCATGTCATGTACACAAATAATGTAAGGGTAACGAATCCTTCATTCAATGGAGACGTTTGTTTCGCACTTTTGCATTAGCTTCCTTTCAGTATTCATCTTGTATTTGCTGAGTATTAGTCGTTGATGGCGCTTTTAATTGCCTGTATTCTATGTGAGGCAATGGCATGCATCTGTCTGAGTTTCCAGAGTAACTAGTTTAGGACTATTCCGACTCGTGGAGTATCGATTTGCGTATCAAGTTGGGGTCCTAGAGGATTGGTGTTTCCCTCTCTAAGATCTCCACATTCATTTGTTCGAGTGCTTGTCCCTTGATCTTTATCTAGACTCGAAGAAAGCATATGGGATATTGTTCGCTTCAAGTAGAATGTAGTTTTTGAGTTTTCGGTACCTTGGGGAATCAGGGTACTGAAAATCGCATCAGTGGGTAAGGCGAGGTGAAGGTTGCGTAGGTTTATAGGTCCTCGATCAATAGAATTCAAAGCTGCTTTTGAGCAGAAAGATAATGAAGAGAGTAATGAAGTACACAACAGGAGTGGGAAGTCCTACACACTCCATTTCGGGGCGTCTGATAGGGCGTGGCCTAAGGACTTGGGTGAGAGTGTATCAAACTCTCAGTCCGCCACACACTCACTCTCGACACTCACCAGTGTCCGTAGGCCACGCCCTGTCAGGCGCCGAAATGGAGTATACCGTCACAAAATAGTTGACCACTCCTTCTCTTCTCTTGTAGCCGGCTGGAAAAAGCTGGTACCTCACATTCGTGACTCCGGTCGCTATAATCTTATAAGGGGTCCATTTCGCAAGTTTTAGTGTGGTACGCGTAGTAGTGAGGCTCAAGCCGAAGTCTAAAAGTTAGAGGAGAGGAAGTGAGGCTGCCGTAAAACTTTGCGATTTTGCGGCGTTGCACAATCTCAAGGTCGGGGTATCGCGTGCGAAAATGCAACGTCGCAAAATCGCAAAGTCTGACGGCGGCTAACGAGCGTTGCGCTTAGTGTCTATGACAGTAACAATATTTGTGGAACCTAATTTTGTTGAAAATGAGAAAAAAGCGTGATTCTGTGTGCACCTCGTTTCGAGAATGTTTCATTGATCATCGCATTTCCCATACTGCATATATTTTCTTTAGGCCATATGGTTGTTGTGTACTGGTGCACGAGAAGCTGCTTTCCGTAATGTCAAGACCATCGCTGAATGCCTCTCTGACGAACTTATTAATGCTGCAAAGGGATCTTCGAACAGCTATGCTATCAAGAAGAAGGACGAGCTTGAGCGTGTAGCTAAGTCTAACCGCTAAGTGTCTGTTGTTGTTGTTGTGACATTTGTTGTTACGGTAAAAGTTTGAAGTTTTCTTCGTGTTACATTCGTACCTTTTTCCATAGATGATCGTTACATTTTCTACATGGTGTTAACAATTGCTGTGAACCACACTCACGCACGAAACATGTATTACTCACTTAAGTAGATTTTGGTCAGCAATTTGTTGATCAGTGAAGATGAGGAATCGAGCTCCAAACTTGACGTAGTTGTTGAGGGGTGTGGCGATAGTACTGGTAATGATACACAACAAAGTTACTGGCCGTATGCTTATCAAATCCGTCATGATTCAGTAGCTTTAATCGAGTGCAGGAAGCAATTATTCCTGGAAGAATGCTTCGATATAGTGCATACCAGAAGTAGTAAGTGACTCACCCATCAAAATATCGTCGAGCTGGACAAATGGCGTTTTACAAATGTTATCGAGAAGTTCTTGTGCTGCATTCCGCGATAATATGAAAGATGATCCCTGAAATGGCATTGGCCTATTGTGTTGACCGAAATAAACTCTTCCTCGGAAAATTCTGAAAGAATTTAAAGTCCAGAAGGCTTGAAGGCTTGTGCACAGGGTTTGAAAGATCCTCAAGAGGGGTCAGAAAGGGGGGTGCATTTGGTTAGTGCCTCGCGAGGGATCTCACTTTCTGTTTTGTTTCTATGAGAATAAATAAACATCATTGCCAGCGGATGAATGACACAATGTGAACTATTTACTTTAACGGCTGCGATCTTCCCATTTTTAATGTGTCCGCTGATTAATCCCATTGAGGATAACATTCTCAGAGGAGTCTTATACGGTAGACAAGTTTGCATTCAAAAATAACCAGGCTCAATTGCACTGTTTTTGTGTTAGACAGACACTGTTTTTGGGCCGTCAGACCTTGCAATTTTGCGGTGTCACGGAACCGCACGCGAAGCTGCGGCATTGCTCAATCTCAGGGACGTGGTATCGCGTGCAAGCGTGCGACGTCGCAGAATCGCAAAGTCTGACGGCGGCCTTAGCCACGCAATACATTGTCTGATACACATAGCGCTTGAACGTTACAACGATAATGAGTACAAGGGGAAGTACGTAATCCATCTCAAAAAGAATTTGAGTCCTCTTCAGCCTTCCTTATTTCGAGATTCAGTTCGCTATTTCCGGTCCTGAATCCTGATGGCAAGTGTACCTCAGAGTGGTGAACGGCGGGCCTGGTAGGCTCGAGTTATAGAGCTGATTCGCATTTCAAAAAGTCCGTCTGAGAATCCATTACCTATGTATTAGGTTGTCCCAAAAGCCTTGTAGTATTTTCCCAAAAAAATCAATAACTCTTGTTTACTTCGAGGCAGGTCTAGACGGTTCAGGAATATGGTAGAACATACTCTAGGCTTTCTAGCAAAATATATATTGACCCACCAGATTCCGTGGAGAGCGCTACAGTGCCCGTAGTCGATACCCACCCAACACGCGGTGTCATCTACTATGAGTGGTCTTACAGCACCAAAGCGACGGAAGCTTGCCACTCCATCAGCGCTGCATTGGGCAGGGGATGTGTGAGCTACGAGACCGTGCGCCGCTGGTTCATCAGCTTCAGCAACGGCGAGATGGACATGAAAGACAAACCACGCTTGGGACTGTGCTGGTTCTGGGACGCGGAAGGAATGCTTTTCCGCGAGGTGCTGGTACAAGGCGAGACAGTCACCGCCACCGTATGCACCCACCAGCTCCAGCAGCTCGCCGTCGCTGTTCGAGAAAAGCTCCGAAAAAGGTCCGCGGTCAAGGTCCGCGGTCACCCTCCCATGATGACGCCCCCTCCGATTTCACGAAAAGTACCCAGGCCAAGCTACACGAGCTCGGCTGGGATGTCCTGCCCTACAGGCCCTACTCTCCAGACATTGCCTCTTCTGACCATCACCTTACCCATCCTCTTGAATCCTTTTTGGCCAAAAGAAAGTTCGTTGATTTTGACATGTTTGCAAAGGCGATCGCTGACTTCTTCGATTCTCAGAACCCAGGGTTCTGGGAGAAGAGAACCAACGATTTTCCTGTAAAGTGGCAGAGGGTTGCCGATAACAATGGTCACTACGTTGTTGCCTAATTGTTATTTGTTGGACGAAAAAATAATAAAAAGTAATGATCGAAAAAAATACTACAAGACTTCTGGGACAACCTAATATAAAAGCAGTCCTAACAGCAAGAAAAGCGGCGTTTGTATTGAATGAGCCCATTCGTAGCATATTCTAACCCCAAACGTGTGTATGGCGCATTCTGGTGGAAATAGTCCTCCTCAACCAGTTCTGAGGCAAAATGCTTACATTAAAACAAATTTGAATAGTCCCCCATTTTTTTGCCGGTCCCTCGGGAACGCGAATCTCTGTTTTTTTTTTTCGGCGCGCATTCACTGCATGATCTGTCTATTGAGTGATCTGCGGCGCTAAGACGAAGGTCTTGCCGAGGGGTCTTTTAGTGGTCCAGAACCCTGAGCAGTCACTCCGAAAATTCGTGCGCGAACTCGTGCTATATAATCTGCTGGAATTGCATTCAATTAATACAGTTGGTGAGCTAGAAAATGTCAAAAATGAAAATCATCACCAGATCAGTAGATCATCATCGATTCGCTTGGGGTGCTGAGCCTACTGTCTAATTATTGATTCCACTTAACAATGAAGAACTTCGCTCAATCGCAAGGATATTCGGCCGCTGGGATTTCGCGATTCTGCAGTTGTGCGACGTCGCACTTTCGCACGCGATACTACTACCTGCAGTGCCGCAACTTAGCGCGGAACCGCTACATCCGCAAAATCGCAGATTCGCAAAACAGCAAAATCGCAAAGTCTGACGGCGATGAATATAGCGCGATATATTGTAAGCATTCGCTGAAAATCGGATAGCCAGACCACCAACATAACTCTATGAACGGGTACAACCGTGGATGGACACTTCAGCAACGATGGGATGAAAACAAAAAATTAGCTGACATGGACTTCATTCATATCTCACTACGATTACAAGTACGTAATCTGGTTTTAGCGGCCACTATACGGACCGGAAAATTGTTTGTATTCATTGAGAATGACGATGAAATCTTCATGCATGGCGCATCCCACAGAGAAGCTGACCGACGCTTCTCGCCCTCCCACTGGGCCTTCGAGAGCGAAGGATGCATACTAGAGAAATTTCAGTAACAATGAATCAATTTTTCGATCTCGCAAATCAAGATCTCGCAAATTCGACGAAAAAAAAATTTCCTCAACTGGCTTTCCTGAATTTCTTGCTTCATTTTGAAGATATGGCATAGCCCAGGTAGTCATTCGAAAGCAGCAACCTCACAGACCTAGGCTAACCAAATCGGACTCATATGGCTAAGTTTGAAGGAAGTTATGACCATTTGGAGTGAAACACTTCAAAATCTTCCTCATCTAATCCTCAACTGGAAACTCATATCGAGAACTAAGCAACCATTAGGGAAAGCAAGCGGCCAGAAGATAGGTTGAGGGAGTTATTAGGAAAACAGTTTGCAGCTGTTTGAATGATGGGCTCCAGGTAAAGTTTGAAGCGAATTTACCATGGGGAAGATACCGCGCTCCATTCAGACCGCGACGCAGCCGCACCTACTCCTTTTTCGCGCATTTCGCGCGTATTTATCGGCGATTCGTTACTGTTTTTGTTCTTGTTGTTTCATAATTCCTTTCTTTTCTTTCTTCTGTTCTGTTCTTTCGGTGTTTAGGGAGTTGAGGTGGGAAAAGTACTATGTTGCGCTCTATCTATAGCGTTAGAAACGGTCTCTAACGCTATGTTTAGAGCGCACAGAGGCCGTAGCTAGCCAGATTGGGTTCGAATTTTGCAAGGAAATTTTTTTGATGAAGCAAATTCGAGTTTTTCTTATCCTGTGTTAGCCTAAGCCTGGGGGAAGGAGATTCCCTTTGCTTAGGCTTAGGCGGATATGCGTAAGTGGTTGTTTAGTCCAGTTGAAGCAAATTTCTTGTAATATATCGATAAAAGAATATTTTGTTCATTACTTATTGCATTTATTTATTATTTATTGCAAAATGAAAACTAACAATAACATAAGTGAAAGGGGGAGGTCGTACTGAAACCCCCTTCTGAGGGGGGGGGGTCGTATTTTTTGACAATTTTCCTCAGCTGAACGCTTGACCCTGGTGCCGCCCTCTAAGGATCGGAACACTTGCAACTCACGCCGGCTTGCCGTCACGCCTTGTAAGACTGCCGACGACGCTGTCAAGCTTCCTTCCTGAAAAGGCTTAGGCAAATCTGGGAGACCCAAAAGACTAGAGGATACACGTCCCCAACTGCAAGGGACGCCATATCCGGTTGGGACCCTACGATTACATTATTTCAGCAAGAAGTAGGGATTTAAGTGATAAAGCGTTAGGTAACTGCAGCGGTGAATGGCCCCCACCGTGCCTTGCTGTTCGCAATCAACGCAAGTTCAGTGGCGGACAATGCGGGGCAAAAAATGAACTTGATATACTAAAAGCTTCGGGAGCAGGGAAAAACTCACCGGTGCGCATATGCGGCGCGTGCTGTGTGACGTCACAGCCACCGCGAGACACGACGCGATGGCCTGAGCGACAACCATTGCGCTTCAATGAGGATAACCTTGCCGTCACTACACCGAAGTCTTAACATGGCTGGCAGTTTTCTACTTTTGTGTTTCCCGCATGGTTATATATCGGACGGAGCACACACAGTCTCCTCAAACTTCCACATCATTGGGCTGAGGAGAATCCATACGGCTGGGCAAGCTAGCTACATCAAAAAAGGCCAGCTCTCTCAGCTGTCGTATGTCAGTCAAAGCAGCAAAGCTTGCCACAGCATTATGTACCTGTCCTTAGTCTACTAGCAATGTACCAACAAGGTTATCCTCATCAAAGTGCAATGGTAGGAGCGCAAGCCATCGCTCACCGTCGCGCCGCGAGGTGGTTGTGACGTCACCCAGCACGTGCCGCATGCGCGCGTCGGTGAGTTTTTCCTTGGTGCCATACGCATCATGATGAAACGAAGTGGTCGAAAACTCACGAAACGGAAGCTGCATTCATTGCTTGTGCTTCAAAGCTGTGTTATTGTGAACTTTCATTATTCTCGTTCCTGTGAAGTAGGAATTAGCCTGTGCACCCTCCACATCGGCGCTACTGGAGTTAGGGGGGGGGGGGGGGGGGGCACTCGACATAAGCGTAAGTTGCGCCCAATTTCTGCTTATAGGCATTATCAAGGTTATATTATGCTTAGATAAGCTATCTAACTAAGAAAACGAATAAATTATTCCTCCATTAGTATTGAACGAGAAATTTACTTCAACTAGACTAAACAACCACTTACGCGTATTCGCCTAAGCCTAGGGAAAGGAGTTCTCCTTCCCCAAGGCTTAGGCTAACATAGGATAGAGCAAAGCACGATTCTGCTTCATCAAAACCGTTTCTTTGTAAATTCGAACCCGATTCAGCACGCGTTATGACTTTTCTGCGCTCTGACCATAGCGTTAGAGACGCAGAGCACAGTGCGCTGGCCCCCCTAACTCCAGTAGCACCCTCCACATCTTCAATTTCCATTCATGACGTGATTCATGGTGTTGATATCTCACTATTACATTCCTTCAGTGCGCGGCTCTCCATTACTCGTGGCTGATCTCATCAGTGCGTAGCTCTCCTATATTCATGGCTGATCTCATCAGTTGACGCCAAAGAGTCGAAAGCGTGAGTCATGGACAATCGAGCACTTCACCAAGGAACCATTTGTGCTCAATAGTGTATGTTCAAGTTACGCAGATAATTCATCTTATGAAATATCAACAAGTATAAATTTCTGTGAGAATCGTTATTTTCCAGAATGCCGATAGCAGTAAGAGCGGATGCATAGATAAGTCACATCCATTGAAAAGGAGAATATGAGAGTAATAGAGAAGCCACGTCGTAGGTCTGAATCGTCGCTTACTCATGAAGAATGGAACGAGGTTCTGTATTACGTGTCCCTGCCCTTTCTGTATTTGATTTACTATTCTGACACTCCTTCCGTCATCATGTGACTTCTTGATTTTTCTGAATTTTAGGGTAGTCATGATCGGTACATTACATTGCGGCCTCATGTGAACCAACACTGAATCATCATGGAGTGGAAATATTGGGTCATTCCATTAGTAGTGTCGTTTTTTTTTCAAGCATAAATGTTTCCTATGAAATTACAAGTTTTCGCAGCATATCATATATCATTCGAAGGAGAACTTTCTGCTCTATAAAATGACATGATCATTTCTGAGTATGTACGAATGGCGCCGACATTCGGGCTGTCGAAGAGGTACAGTCCATTTCCCAAAAACTGAGTAGGCGTGTCCTACGGACTTGTATAAACGTGTATCAATCTCTCTCAATTCTCTCACCCCGCCACACACTCTCACTCTCGCCACGTACTCTCACTCTCGCCATTCACCCAAGTTCGAAGGACACGCCCAATCAGTTTTCGGGAGATGGACTATAGGTCCAGCAGACAAAAATTGGCCAAACCGGCAATCAATTGAAACATTATATTTTACGTAAGGAAAACCAACCAATCATGTGTGCCGTGCCACTTAGCCCTTACCTCTTCTGCAAGATCCACCCTCGGTTGCTTGAAAAGTCACGTCGCTCTTTTTCCACATTTAGTTTTCCCGCCACAGAAAATTTTCTCAACCAATCAGTTGAAAGAGTAGTGAAATGGTAATATTAGGTGGTGGGTGGGGACAGGGAAATACCACTGACCGGATTGCTTGACTTTCTCATGGGAAAAATAAATTGTGAAAAATGCCATCTGGACCCCTATCACATGGTATTAAAACTCAATGTGAATCGCAGCCAAAACAAACTGGAAAGATGTTATCGATATAGCGCAGAAAGTTCTTCGAAGTGGTTCACAAAACAACTCTAAGCAAGGAGTTTTAAGGAAAAAATATCATTTTGAATAATTGTGGATGCTTTCGAAAAATAGATTTTATAAAAAGAACGACGCGACTTCTTGATCAACTGAATATTGGAAATTGTAGAGGAGGTCAGGGCTAAGTACGCGACACATGACTGGCTGATTTTCCTAAATTGAAATATAGTGTCTCAACTGATTGCCGGTTTGGCCAATTTTTGTCGGATGAGTCTACCTCTTCGCCAGCCTAAATGTCGGCCCCATTCTAATAAACTCGGAAAATAAACATGTCGTTTTGTAGAGCAGAAAAACCTCTTTCAAATGATATATGAAATGCTGCGAAAACTTGTATTTTCATAGGAATAAATTTATGTTAAAAAAAAAAGACATTACTTATGGAATGACCCAATAGATGCGGATGAATACGCTGTCCCTTTAACGCAGAGTGGTGCAGTCACGGCGTCCGACAAGGATGATGAGTTCCTCTTCTGCCAAGGGCCTTTACTCACCTTTAATTGGAAATTGCGGTTCGATCCAAATATTCCGACACCTGTAGCTGCATCCTTCCTAACCCTTCAAAAACCCACACCGTCTGCTGGTAATCATTTCGTCCCCTTTCTCGTCGTCATCTTTAGCACCTTGTTCTGATTGGGCTATATGTAATCCAGAATATCTTCCTATTAACAAGCATCACAAGGCTCATCTTTATGTATTGGCGAGGGGCTAATCATGTATCATCATAAATGAATTCATTCTCTTCATTTTTAATTCATTCTTAATTCTTAATGTTGAATAGTTAATGGCTAAACTAATTAGGGTCTACATATACTAAATAGTCGTCACATAACAGTACAACTTTTATTCCAGCACCAGTAAATCTGACGACTCCTGGGAACTTTCCTGGGAAATTCATGTCGTCATCTCCTCATTTGCAATCGACGTTTATACATATTCTGTTTCAGGAAACGTATCAACAGTGCATTCACCATTGGATCGAAATGTATCCCTCAAACAAAGAACGAAAGCTCAGCTGGCTGCGATCGACAACGTTTCTGGCGAGGTTGAGCTTGCCATTCAACAGGCCCGAGATATGTTAAGGTAGATATTTGCTTTTTTGCTTTTTATGGGGCAGTAAAACCCAGGGGATTTTTGTGTAGTGAATTCGCTGCTTGTTCTCCTTCTTACACGTGCACCTCATATTCCAGTTTTTCATAGGTGATGCTGTTCCGCAAGGCTAACTGCCTTATTGTAGAGCTGTAAGCGCTCCCAGCTGCTCTTCGGACCTCCATGACTCAACCCTTTTCAGGGGCGGAGCGCGAACTATCGAGGAGACGTCTGGCAGCATCGACGGAGGATGGTCGACCGTTCCTCGTTTTCTACCTCATGGCGGTTCGCCCCTCGACCCAGACCTGTTCTCCTGCGGCCTAGCAGGCGTGATACCTTCTGGGCGTGATACCTTCATACCTTTGTTGTTATGGTAAAAGTTTGATGTTTTTTGTGTCACGTTTTGTCACTTTCCTCCATAGATGATCGTTACATTATCTACATGGGGTTAACAGTTGCTGTAAACCACACACACTAAACATTTATTACTCGCTTAAGTAGATTTTGGTCAGCAATTTGTTGATCAGTGAAGATGAGGAATCGAGCTCCAAACTTGACGTAGTTGTTGAGGGGTGTGGCGATAGTACTGGTAATGATACACAACAAAGTTACTGGCCGTATGCTTATCAAATCCGTCATGATTCAGTAGCTTTAATCGAGTGCAGGAAGCAATTATTCCTGGAAGAATGCTTCGATATAGTGCATACCAGAAGTAGTAAGTGACTCACCCATCAAAATATCGTCGAGCTGGACAAATGGCGTTTTACAAATGTTATCGAGTAGTACTCGTGCAGCCTTTCGCGATAATATGAAAGATGATCCCTGAAATGGCAGTGGCCTATTATGTTGACCGAAATAAACCCCTTCCTCGGAAAAATCTGAAGGAGTTTATAGTCTAGGAGGCTTGTGCTCAGGGTCAAGCATAGCTTGAAGGATCCTCAAGAGGGGTCAGAAAGAGTGGGGGGGGGTCGCATTTGGTTAGTGCCTGGCAAGGGATGTACCACCTTCTGTTTTCTTTCTATGAGAACGAATAAACATCATTGCCAGCTGATGAATGACACAATGTAACTGTTTACTTTAACGACTGGGATCTACATTTTGATGTGTTCGCTGATTAACCCCACTGAGGATAACATCCTCAAAAGAGTCTTATACGGTAGACAAAGTTTGCGTTCAAAAATAACCAGGCATAATTGCAGTGTTTTAGTGTTTAACTTTGGAGGTGATCATTTAAATCCGACTGTCGAAACAATTAGTCAGACCTTGCGACTTTGCGGTGTCGCGAAACCGTAAGCGAAGTTGCGGCATTGCACAGTCTCAGGGTTGTAGTATCGCGTGCAAGCGTGCGACGTCGCAGAATCGCAAAGCCTGACGGCGGCCTTAGCCACGCTATACATTGTATGAAAGAGATTGCGTGTTTGAATGTTACATCGACTACGAGTAGAAGGGAAGTATGTGGCTCATCTCAAAGAAAATATTGAATTCTCTTCAGCCTTCCTTACTTCGAGGTTCAGTTCGTTATTTCCGTTTCTGAATCCTGATGGCGTACATGCCCCTACTGAATCGGTTACCTCAGAAAAGTGAACGTCAGACCTGGTAGGCTCGTGTTATAGAGCTGATTCGAAATCCAGAAAGTTCGGAAGGATTCACCACTTAACGGACATGTAGACGGCGTTTGGAGTGTAAATCTCCATTTGAGAATCCATTACCCACTAAATATAACAGCAATCCTAGCAGCAAGAAAGCGGCACTTCTATTGAATTGTGCCCATCCCTAGCCTGTTCAAACCCCAAACGTGTGTGTGGCACATTCTGGTGGAAATAGTCGTCCTCAACCACTTCTGTGGCACAATGCTTACATTAATACAAAATTGAATAGTCCCCCATTTTTTTGCCGGTCCCTCGGGAACGCGAATCTCTGTTTTTTTTCGGCGCGCATTCATTGCATGATCTGTCTACTGAGTGATCTGCGACGCTGGGACGAAAGCCTTGAAGAGGGATCTTTTATCGGTACAGAACCCTGGGCAGCCGCTCTGAAAATTCGTGCACGAACTCGTGCTGTGCTGAACGCGTGCACCATCTACTGCATTTGCATTCAATCGTTGATGAGCTGGAAAATGTCCAAAAATTGAAAATCATCATCAGATCAGTAGATCATCATCGATTCGCTTGGGGTGCTGGGCGGTGAGTTGTTTGCAACAGCCTCCTGCCTTGTTATTGATTGCACCTAGTCAACCGATGAAGAGCTTTCGCGCTATCTCAACGATATTAGGCCGCCGTCAGACTTTGCGATTTTGCACAGTCGCCCTTTGGCACGCGACACCGTGACCATGGGATTGTGCAGTCCTGTAACTTCGCGTGCGAAGCCGCGACACCGCAATTCGCTAAATCTGACGGCGGCCTTAAAGACGTGGACGAGTTCAAGTGACCGCCATTGCACAAACTCGCCAGTTTGACGCCTTGGCATGTTGCCAAGAGAAGATGTTTCCATTATGGAGTTGTTCATTCCTTTTACCTTCTCCTTTGTTCTTTCTTATATTGTTTATAGATGTACTTACATGAATGTTAATGTAGTTGGGAACGGCCACTCCACTGCGCTGGGAGTCAGGTGCTACAACTAAAGTTGGCCCGCGGCCGTCTCCTACAGCGGACAACTCGGAACGCCAGTGCGATGATGCGAATGAGGCGCGAATACACACCGCAGCGATGCACTTTTGAGTTCGGGTTTTTTCACCGATTATCGCTTCTAACCTTCTGCGTTCGTTACGAAATGCTCATTTCTTTGTATGTTTCTCTTGTTTCGGACCCCCTTCCGGTTCCTTTAAGTTCCACTTTATATTGAGGGCAATTCATCTGAGTAATTTGAATTTTTCCTCATAAGGTTTTTTCATCTCATTGAGTCACTGTGGCCTTGGGAGGGGGATGTGGAGACGCGGCTTGCTGTCACGCCTTGGGAGATTGCTGATGACGCTCTCAAGCTTCTTCCTGAAAGGGTTCTGGAAGAGGCCAGACGGCTAGACGAGACCTGCCCCCACCTGCTAGAACGATGCTGCCGGTACTGCAAGTCCAACAAGGTCCAAGCGTCCACTCCCCCCTCCCCCCCCCTCGAGTCACACTGACCCTTCTCATTTTTTCTTATTTTCTGTTTGCATAAGTGCTCTAAGACTGTCTTCCTAGCCCTGGAAATGACATTTTCCAGTACCATCTTCACTCGAATTTCGCGCGAAGTCGAATGTAACGATGGCAGACTACCGAAACTGATTTTTGCGCATGTGCTTTGCTTTACAAAATGCTCTGCTTATCTGACAAGAAACTTCGTGGTTGCTATACTCTGTGGCACCAACGGCGCCTGTTGCTACACGCTCTCTCTATAACTTGTGTCCGACGACGCTTCCTTTAATTCCATGAAATAGTACAAACCACAGTGATAAAAATCAGACACTAATCGAAAAGCTAGAAATGGTAGAAAATAGGTAGAAAAAGGAGGAAAAGAAGGACAAATGTCAGATTGCATAATCATTAAATGTAAACGTGGTGTGTCGCACGTTAAAACTAGAGCGCGTGGCAAAAGGCGTCGCCGGCACTATCATAAAGTAGGAAAAACATATGATAGAGTTATACGTTGTATAGTCAAAGTAGTGGAGCCTCATGCCTTCGTGGCTCATCTACTCACTCGGGAGGTGACGAATAGTGATTAGATTCAGCCTCAATTTGAGAAAATAGGGCTTTTGTACATTGTTCATCGCTCTTGCTTGTCAATATATCACTCCGATGAGTAGATGGGTACTCACATATTCGAAGAGAAAAAGCGGACCATGAAAACGATGATCGGCTCATTCCCTTTCCCCTCAAGGTTCCTCAGTTCTGTTCAGCTATGCGCTATGTTGCTCGCCAAATGACATGGCGGTTCAGAAGCATAGGTGAAGTATGCAGAGATGCTTGTTCCAGAGCAAGATAAACAAGTCATCAGGGAAATGGTCCAATCTGATTATCGCGGGTTGTGTTTTAATCGTGATTTTAGAGAGGAAAGAAACCAAAACGTATGCACTGCTGATAACGATGTGTCTTGTGAGTACATAGCATCGAAGGTTACTTGCTCACCTGAATGAAACGTGGATAGCATAACTGGGGGTACATATCACCGGGAACGTGCCAGGGCAACCATGGCATGAACAATCGTGGATATCCTCTGGTCACCTTACCCAACATCCACGAATCGGTTTTTCTTGTGAGAAGAAGCTGCAAATTGAGTAACTTCACTTTTTTTGCTTTTCCATTGCAATCTCTAGAAGGACTAAAAGCGAGACACCATTCACCCAAAGCAATCTCATCACCGCGCAATTTGGAGGAAGATTCCGGTTTGGCTAGAAATTTGTGCCGAGATTAGCCTCGCCCGTGGAATACGAATACGGCAATATGGTGGGGAGCCGTCTGGCACCTGAGCACTAGCGCTGACGCCAAAATGGGCAAGCTACCAAGTTCACAGAGGACTCGTCCCGGGTTAAGATTGACCGTCTGAGTGAGACGATCATAGGTATAGTCTATTTCAAAAAAACTGATTGGGCGTGTCCCACGGACTTGGGTGAATGGCGAGAGTGAGAATGTGTGGTGGGGTGAGAGAATTGTGAGTGTTTGATACACGTTCATATAAGTCCGTAAAACACGCCCAATCAGTTTTTCTGAAATGAACTGTAACCCACTTCGTCCGGGCACTCGCGCCCGTAACTCGCTAATTAGGCCGTACCTGGCAAACGCAGTGCATGTACGTGTTTAACAGTGATTTTAGCAGAAGTTTCTGACTAAATCGGCATGTCTAAAAACTTATCCCTTCAACAGCATTGAAATGCGAGGTGGTGGGGCTGCTTTGAGTGACCATTGCCGAGATTGTTCGTGGAAGCAAAAGTACCTCAGCTAGTGCAGTAGCATTGACTATGGTGTCGTCGTTTGTGACAATGATATCATGAACAGAAGGCATTTCGTTTAGAACGAATCCATAAATGGCCATCATTTTCAATGACAAGTTATGATAAGAATCGGCGAAATCGAATTGCAGAATGTCTGAATTTCAAAGTTCTACGTAAAGCGGCATTTTGCAATTTCTAGTTTGAAACACGTACCTCCGAACTGTTCAGCCTCCGCCTTCAGTGTACCACTATTGGTGCCTACTGCAGATACGAACACAACAGGTGCATACGGATCTACCTGCGATTTTTCGAAGTATTCGGTCGATATTATGTTAAAGGACTCGCCGGTCAAGATACGACTCGTCAAAGTTGTAGCTGAGGGCTGGGTCTCCGAGTATGTGCCCGCCCTGTCGTCCGCTGCGGCCAGGAAATAAGAGCGTAACTGCTCATGTAACTTCCAGTTCCCACATTGCGTCTTAAACCGCGGCAATCGACGGGGTGGGCATTTATTCAGGGAACAGAAAGTTACGTAAACAGTCCCACGCTACGTTCCCAACAGCGACGGACGACGGGACGTGACTTTCACTTGAAGGCCCCGCCTACCCAGCCGCCATTTTGAGGAGCTGCATCCTTATCGGATTATAACTTTTTTTTGCGTGAAACTTTGCATGCGGCCCTTACTAACAAGGGAAGGACCACAGGTCGAAGTGGCCATTCGGAATGGGATACATATGATCCGACGTATTTTCGGACGCTGATCTCGAATCTGTATTTCAAATTTGCAAAACGATTCTCTGAGCGGAGTTATGGAGGTTTTTTGAAAAAACAATACTATTGTGGTAGGTTTGGAAGCCTATAGCACGCGAGCCAGACCTTCTCGCGCAAAACCAGGGAGATTTTTGTGTTCAGGGAGTCGAATTACCCCAGAAGGCAAGTTTTTAGCCGATTCGAGAATTTGACCAAATTTCGGAAAAATTTACGGGCTATAGGGTGGGAGCCCTTTGAACAAAGGAGAAGTCGTTGACCCTTGTTTAGGAAATGCTCTTAATTGACGCTTGTTTCGTACATTTAGTGCGATTGCAAGTGTAAAAGGTATGTGTAGGCTATCTTGTTCAGGTTGCAGGGTTTTTTGTAGAAGAAAATTCAAAAACTACCACTTCATTCCTTGGCCACCCCTAATTTTCCGAAGTTGGACCAAAAACTGGATTTGGCTGAAAATTTGCACAGAAGGGTAATTCGACCCCCTGTGCACGAATATCATAATCTCTTCACGCAAAAACGCCTAATACGTGTGGTACGGGATTCTCTTCGACTTGGTATCCTTCCCTTGTGAGTAATGTTAGCAGTTATAAATAAAGTGGCAGAGTAAATGATGGGTGTGATAGGTACCAGTCCAAGGAAACGTCCAGAAGTGGAAGAAAAGCACTTACTGGCATTGAAACACAAAATGCAAAAAAACTCGCACTGGCGGGGAGCAAACCCTGGGCCCTTCTCCTGCAGATCCGGAGCACTACCACTGAGCCGCTGAGGCCGTTGGCTGTTTAGTAACGGCCATGCTGATGAACCGTTCATTCAAAAAAAACCTCCATAACTCCGCTCAGAGAATCGTTTTGCAAATTCGGAATGCAGATTCGAGATCAGCGTCCGAAAAGAGATCGGACCATATGCATCTCATTCCGAATGGCCACTTCGACCTGGGGTCCTTCCCTTGTAAGTAGGTAGAACGTAATATGTATGTAATAGCAAAACTCATTTTTTTCGTGCAATTAGCTGTGATGCACAGCAGAGTAAGGCTGCTCGGAGCTTTTCGTTTCGGTGACATGCAAAAAAGGTTTTTTTAGTGATAGGGCCAACGTTGAAAGGAAAAGTCACTCGTGTCATCTATCGTCCTGATGATCAGTGTGTCCATGAGGGTGTGTTAGGACTGTTCGACTAGGTCACCGTGCCATGTAAATGCGTCGACGCTCGCATCATGCGCCTTTCTGGTGCCATTGTGGACTGACCGCGCGTTAGGAGATGCGGCCATTCGCTCATCACATGACCTAACCTAGTAAGATAGTCTTAACGCACACGCGTGCGCTCATTGAAGATAACAACAACTTTCATGCCTGCGAGCTGAAGGATCAAGTGGATCCTCGGCGCTGAAGGAGCACGCAGTATCTCACTCGCTCAGAGTTTTCGCAAAGAGGTCTGACCAAAGTGCACGTCGCAACAATCAAGTAAATGAAGAAGAGATAGTTTGGCCCCAAACTTGCTTTGTCGCCAACACCGCGCTACCGATCACATGGGCCGCTCCTCTTCGCTCCTAGAGCCCTTCGGCCCCGCTTCCGTTCCCGCCAAAGCCAATTTCCCGCGTACGATTTCTTCGATGATGAAGTTTAAAGCATTTTACTTCCAGGTGCACTTGGTTCACTTCAGTAGTGATCTGGGTTTTACCTGCGTTTTCCATGTGTCTCTAATGAAGCTTCGATAATCTATAGATCCTGGCGCAGTTCTTATGAAGAGTATGCGCCGAGGAAGTTCTGGCAGTTTCGGACGTATCAAAATTTTTTGTTCCTCGGAGAGCGTGCAGCTCGGGTCCGGCAGACGGTTTGGAAAGTAGTGGCGAACGCCTGGAAATATATACCTAATGAGATTAGGTATAGTTTCGAAAAAAACTTACATTCTGATGGATCACTCCGGAGTGGTTTAACAGAGAGAAGATCGTTTTGAGTGTAACATAACACGCGCAACGGTAGCAGAGAGCGTTCGAGGTAGTTGGCTAGCTGAAATACATCCATATCCCACTTCACCTTCACTTTAAAGACACTAGAAGGAGGTAATTTTGGCCCACGGTAGAACAGACGTAGTGTGGACGAGTTCAAGTAGCCGCCATTGCACAAACTCCCCAATTTGACGCCGTGGCATGGTGCCGAGAGAAGATGTTTCTTTTATAAATTTGCTTTTTCCTTTTGCTTTTTCCTTTATTCTTTCTTACACTGTTTCTAGATGTACTTACATGAATGCTAATGTAGTTGGGAATGGCCACTCCACTGCGCTGGGAGTGAGGTGCTACAACTAATGTTGGACCGCGGCCCGTCTCCTACAGCGGGCAACTCGGAAAGTCAGTGCGATGGTGCGAATGAGGCGCGAATACACACCGCAGCGATGCACTTTTGAATTGAGGTTTTTTCACCGATTATCGCTTCTAACCTTCTGCGTTCGTTACAAAATGCTCATTTCTTTGTATTTATCTCTTGTTTCGGACCCCTTACGGTTCCTTTAAGGCCGCGTTCATACCCTGCGGTGCCGATGGCAGGGCGTGGCTGCGTGTCTCTGCGTCTGAGCCTATGCCACCCTCCCTCGTTGCCTGCGTTATCTCTGCATCTCCCCGTGCCACTACGTCTCGTTGCTTATGAACGCAGCCCTACGCTGGCGGTGAGTATGAGCGCTGTCTGAGAAAAGATATCCCGAGCTGTGCTATGAAAAACGTTTTATTAGACGCTGTTTTTACTGTAGACCATAATGCAGCGGAGGATGCCATCTAGTATGTTGGGAAATCTGCCGACAATGGCTTACATAAGATTAAAGGGTAAAAACCTATAAAAATCTTCAATATCATGATCACATTCTGTAGCAGCAATACTACGATATAGGTCTCTAGTGAGCGTGGCTCCCTTACTGCCATCACGATTATTGAGAATAGCTCGTGTTGCAAATTAAACGAAGTGAAACCATGCCCCTTACCGCCTCATATACTCCCACGACACAGCAATGAATTCTAAGAACGAGATCGCAACTAAGACGAACCTCATTCATCAAGGGGAGCGGATTGGAGTATGTCAAAGTAAGTGACATAACAAAGCATGGTTTAATGTAACTAATTGCACTCGGCTACTACATGCCGGGTCAAAGTTTTCGAGTGACGCATCACAGAATCACGTGACACAGGTAACGCCATGACCGTCCAATTAGGTCACCGCGCCACGCGCGCGACAAGTTTCTCGCTCATGTTGGGGATTAGGCTGGTCCTGTTGTGAAGTAGCCTAACTCAAGGAGACCAGCAACAAATCGTGTGGTGCGGTGACCTCGTTGAGCAGTTTTCAGGCACACACCGCGGGACCGTCCAACGCCTTACACTCAGGTATTCTCGGTGTGTACCTTTACATAAGGATTTCGCAATAAAGCATGCGGCATGCGAAGCGTTGCGTGCGAGCTAGGGGCTCCGGTGTAGTTGGGTTCTTAGGCAATTACACAGTAATGCAAGGGGAACTGTATGTGGATATCTTGTAATCGCTCAAGGACCCAACTGCAGCGGTACCCCTAGCTCGAACGAATCGCGTCGCATGCTGCATGCTGCGGTGCGAAATCTTTGTGTAAGAGTGCACACCCTGGTATTCTGGTTTTGCTGTCTAGGTTGTCCTAGCGCTTACTTGTTCACACGATCAGAACATATGTTTAATTTAATGGAACTCCGAGACATCTGGAGCAGATATCTAATTGTCTAAAAAAGATCTAGCGGATTTATTTCAGTGAATCCCATCAAGGACATTTCTCGAGTTGACAAAATACAGGATATGCTTAGTTTTTCAGTACAATTATTCTCATATCTAATGACCGTGTTGTGAAACGTAATTGTCAAGGCAGTCACGGTAGCGTGAAGAAAGAGAGTCGATTGAGTTCTAATCTACTGGGGAACTCATCAAAGATATAGCCATTAAGAGGTGGAAGTTCAACGCTCTACAGACCTATTTTCAGTCTGCGCAAAAATGATTTGGTTCATAGTCAGGATAGTGATCTGAATTTGGAACATTGGACCGAAGAGATTGATTTATCGGGTGGTACCGTTTGAGTGCAAGGAAAAGGTCAGTATAAACTGATGGATTCAAATTGAAAAAATTCAAGAAGTGTTGAGAAAAGGATGAGTTCGACACATTTCTGAAGAAGTTGTGTTTATCTAGAAAGTATTAATCTTTGGACTTCAAGTAATGGTATTGATTTTTGAACTTCAAGTGATTATTACACGTAGTGCGTTACAAGCGGTGTAATCCCGCGCATAACCTTCATAGTTCTTCCTCGATGAAAGCGAGAATTTAATCACTCTCTCAAAAGAATTGTTCTGCTGATTTCGGGAGCAGATCCAAGATCATCTCCGGAAACACGTCATTAAACCAGAATTCTATTCACTCGAAAATGTTTGATGTAAGGAGCTGGATGAATCTTACATAGATCGTCTGAATAAATTGTACCACTTACCAAAAGATATGGTAAAGCCCAAAGCAATTGCAGTAAGGATAGTTTGATCGGCGAGGGCGTGGGACGATGTCGTTGAAGTAGCAGACAGCCGGCTATCGCTCGCATACGCATTGTATTACTTAGATAGGGATCAAATGCGCGATGTCAGGGATCCTTCCGAGGCAAGAGAGTGGAAGAAACTGCATTGACCGAATATGTGCGTGATGTCCATCATACAATTGGAAGAATTACAAATATCATCTGTATCGGCTACTATCAAGAATTATTTGTGATTTCTTCGAATGTTTCCCATACGAACCAAGGTCGGAAACCGCAGCAAATGGTGATGCAAGAAATGTAAATGCATCAAGTTTGTGTCTACACTGAAATTACTATGATTATATACCATTCCATCACGATTTCGCACTGTACAGTGTTGATTGCGGCGCGAGATAGGGGCGCCAGGGTGTGTGGCCTTATGTCGAATTTTCGCTTTGCGATGCCACACTCGCGGCGTCATCTGCACGATTTGCCGCGGTCAGTTGGAATTCCGCTTGGGGTGCAAGGGGCTGGTACCATAGGGGTCCTTTAAAAGGATAGCTGTTTGTTTCATCATAACCCGTGAACAACAACTTTGTACCCTAAAAAGACAAAATAGTAACATAAAAAGTAAAAGAAACAATAACATTACATGATAACGATCTCAATCAAGGAATAAACAATTCGGGAGTAAAACTCCATAGGTAGTGTACTCAATCACACACGAAGAAAGTGACCGCAAATTCGACATAAGGCTACACACCCGGGGCGCCGGGGTATACCTCGTTGAGGCGGGATTTCGCGCGCTCAACCCAGCGAGCGGCGCGGCGAGTGCGACTTGTTTGCTTCGCGTGTGATTGCGTAACCCCTTGTAAGTTCACCAATTATTTACCAGTTAGGACTGTTATCATGTTATCGTTACTGCTTCCTTTACTTGTTAATGTTTATATTGTCTTTTCATGTACGAGGGTCTCTTTCTGCTTTTCCGGTGTTTTTGTTTGTTATTGTTTGCCGTGTTTGTTTCGAAGTTTAAAGTGTTATGTGTTCAAGGTATTTCTATATATTCTAGGTGCTATCGCAATGAGGGGGAATTCCTACCTCGAGCTAGTTTTGCCCAAGTCTAAAAAAGAGAGACTTCTTCCTTCCTTCCTTCACCAAAGTTTGGGCAAAAGTATACGCTTGAGTGTGCATATTGAGTCGTCACAGATGCTCAGGTGTGCAACATTTTATAACATCCCCCACCCTCCCACTTTTATAACATCTCCCACCCTCTCACAACATCATAATCTACTCTGTTTAAATATTTGAGCACCATTTCTTTGAAGAACCCCTCCAGTACCAGCTCACTGCGTCCTGTGCGGTTTGAGCTGGTATTAGGTTGATTCATAATAAATCGGACAAATGGTAGTGATGATTTCTAGAGATCATAACTCAGTAATGAATTGACGAAAATGGACGCGCGAGGTACCGTTGGAATGAATATGAAAAGCTCTTCAAAGCACCGCAAAATAATCACTCCAAAGTAAATTCATTCCGCCACAATGCCGCACGATTTCAAGCGGTCCAGAGACCACATCCGCAACGTCATACTACTTATATCGCTATCTGGCCAGGAACCCGCGGATATCGGCAGACGTCTGATAGAAGTTCACAAGGAGCATGCCCCCGGCAGAAGTACACTGTAGTTGTAGCATTTGAAGTTTGCATCAGACGATTATTCCATCGAAGACGAAAACCGCGGTTGGTGGAGCGTACACGGCGTAGAGTACTGGGAGCTGCTCGATGAAGGTACCACAGTATCCGCCGACGTCTACGTTCGTCAATTACGAGAATTGAAGGCCAATGTCCAAAGTTCGCTACGGCGGCGGTCACGTGTCTACTTCCAGCACGACAACGTGTCTACTTCCACAGACCGCACTTCGCAAGATCGGCCAAGGTCGAGCTGCTGTCGTACAGTTGGACCGTACTTCTATACCCACCGTACTCCCCAGACCTGGCCCCTTCAGATTTCCACCTTTTCTCCCACAGCCAACGCCACCTGGACGGCCAAGACTTCGAAACTCGCGACGAGGTCAAGGCGGCACTCGGCAACTTCTTCGAGCTCCAGCTTCCGGCCTTCTGGAGCAAGGGCATCCATGATCTGCCCATACCGTGGCAGAAGGTCATCGATAAAGATGGAGTATATTTCAAGTGAATCCCCGACAATGATTAAAATTGGTCAATTTGTCTGATTTATTATGAATCAACCTAATATTATGGGATTCCTCCGAAGCCGGCTGCAGAAACCCGTGCGACGCGAGTGCGACGCCGCAAAGCGAAACTTCGACCTAACCATCTGCACCCGACGCGCCGCTCAACTGTATCTTGAAGCGACTACACGGCAACTACATGCAGTGCTCCTGATATTACCGGTAATCACTCTAAGACCCAACTGCAGCGGCGCCCTATTCATTGAGCTTTGGATTTGGTAAGATGTGCCTGTCCATTAACACAGGAATGAATTTGCTGAACACTGGCTTTACACGGTTCCAGAATCGTCTTTTCTTTGTGAGCTGAAGCTTCGCTCAAGCGGTCATGGCACTTATCATGCAGATCTCCACTGTATCTATTCAAAATATCTGTGATGCATAGTTGTCAGTTGATTTTGACGATTTTATTACCAGATTTAGCGCTCAATGCCTGGCAGCACAGAGCTAACTGTTTTACTATAGAGAACATAAACTTGCTGCGAGACCTGCTCTTATTCCCATCACTTCCATAACTCCACTGAAAGCATCCATAATACAGTGCTTATCGAAAATATAGACGCATTCCCAATATAGCGTAACTGAATTTTGTAGAAATCACCACCAATTCTGCTGGACTATCGTGATCAGCATGCCCGAAAACCCGGGTTTACCAGATTTCATCAATATCGGAGAAAATTGGGCAGATTTTAACATTTGGCCCCCATATCGGCTATATCAAAAATATGGACGCACCTGACGAGTCAGGGCAATAGAGGGACATATGCTAAGAAAAGTTGCTGTTTTAAAAAAGAAATAAGTGGCAGTAAGTGTTCTGCATACTAACCTAAAATGCCACGTGGTCCAATTTTGTCGGAGGACGAGCAGGCCCAGATCTGCGGGTCTGAGCAATCGTGAAATCGCTCGCTAAATTACAAGGGCCGTCGATCGTTATTTACACTCACCGAAATCCTACGGGAAGAAGAAAAGTGCTGGCAGACCGAAGAAGCTGACTCCTTAAGAAGAACGTCAGATCGGTCAAATGGTGTCCATTTCTCTAGTGAGTGTCAGTGACGTTCGTGCCAGTTTACCGACTGCCGTCTCTAGAATGACGGTATGGAGAAACATCAAGCGCAACAAAAACATCGTACGATGCCGTCTCCGTTCAGCTCCGCGGCTCACACAGTCCCACAAAGAAGCCCACTTGAAGTTCGCCAAGATGAACATGGCAACGGATTGGTATAAGTAAGGATCTTTTAAAGCAGGCTTCCTGCATCGAAATTCGTTCTTCAGGTGATATTTTCGGATTAAAAATGTTCAATCTAGACGGTCCAGACGGCTACGCTTATTATTGGAGGGATCTACGCAAGAAACCTAAGTTCCTCAGCAGATGCGATTTCGGAGGAGGCAGTGTCATGGTGTGGGGAAGACGGAAGCTTGAGTTAGCTTTTGTCTCAACATGCATGTCTTCGTCGGACCATCAGGATGTACTGGAGCGTCATCTACTACCTGTGTTGGCGGATCGGGGTGAAGATGACTTTATTTTCCAGCAGGATAACGCCTCCATCCATGTGAGCCGGTCTACAAAATCGTGGTTAAGCGAGCGAAATGTAGTTTTTACGGACTGGCCTGCGTGCTCTCCTGACCTAAACCCGTTAGAGAACATTTGGGGAGACTTGGTCCGGCAGATATACAGCCAGAGAAGGAACTTTACTAGCGTAGGAGACCTCACAATGGCGATCGCTCAGGCTTTGCACCGTATGGACCCACAGTTCCTGTATAGACTTGTACAATCGATACCAAACCGTGTCTATGAAGTTATTTCCAAACTTGGGGGACCCTTAGTTATTAGTGTGCTTATATTGTTTTGTTATCATAATAAATGATAAGGTGCGTCTATATTTCTGATACAGTCTATATGGGGGTCAAATGATAAAATCTGTCAAATTTTTCTCCAATATGGGTGAAAACTCGTAAACCTAGGTTTTCGAACTGCTGATCACGATAGTCACAGGTGAATTGGTCGTGAGTTTCCACAAAACTCGGTTACGCTATTTTCGGGGGTGCGTCTATATTTTTGATACGCACTGAAAAATTTAGGCTAAAATCATGTCTTACAATTAAGCTCCTCTTCATTCGTTGAAAGGGTGTTAGTCCATAAGTAGTATGGCGCAGTGCGTGCCACCAACGTGCCATGGTCACAGCGTGCGTGCGGAGCTCTCGAGCAGAAATTACTGCAGCATGAGGTCATGCCACTCCTTGGGCCACTCAGGAACAATGGTTATTGCTATAAAAATCTGGAGAGGAATACCGAAGCTCTCTTAGATATGTGATGTAGTAACACGTACTTTACCGTACCGATTAATAAGTACGAGCTAGCTTGGCACTGCTTGTCTTGTCTATTACACCATTTTGCTAGGGTCTCATCGAAGCCTTATTTCTCAGGGCACCGCTTAAACCTTTCCAAAGGCCACGTGGTAGGCAGATTTGGCCCCGCAACGAAGAAGGATACAGCCTCTCAATTGATTGTGCCGCGCTGGCACCATTAATTTAAGATTCTTCTCAAAGATAATGAACGCAATAACACCCTCTGGACATTCACTACCGCGACCCCAGCGCGAGCTCATAGTTAGGTACTTAAGCAGTTCAGTCTTAATGTGGCAGGACATCCTCGGTGCTGTTACATGACAACATAAGGCACTCTCATGAAGTTAGGAGACTTGAAAACGCGCAATCCGTTTGCCGAGCACACAACAGCACAGCCAGTGAATTGACGTAACTATGTTCCTCTGGACTTGACTTCAACGGACCTTTACATGGATATCTATCACAGTCGTCAGCATTATGACTCGGTACCTTTTTCTGTGACATCTAGGAGTCCAGACAGCCAAAGTCCAAACCCAGCGAAAAATGTTCCTCTGACTAGATGATGAAAAGGAAGATAGCTGATGCTTTTGCTAGTGGCATTCTGCTATGGACAACTCTTTCGTAAAGCCATGCATTGGATGAGTAATGAGGCGGACTTTCCTTAACGTGATAACGCCCAAGACCAAAATAAAAAAAAATGGAGGAGTTTTAGGTGCACACTCTTCCTCATCCATATTCCATAGCCATTACCTCGCGCTTACGGATCGCCATCTATTCGTACGATCTTTCATCATTCATACGGTCTTTCATCGACCAGAAGTCTGTGAACCCCACAGAAGAGGAATCGAGGAGTCTCCGATGTGTCGATAATGCTCTGTAGATACATACACTGTGGTGTATGATGATAAAGCCACGCATAAAGCCATAGATCAGTGCCAGAAGTACGAGATCTCGGCTTTCATTACGACTATAAGCTAAACTTCTCTAAGCATTACAAAACAGTAGTGGCCAAATGTACTCGAAGAATTTTCAATTTATTCAAGTCACTTCGCACCAAAGACCCTAACACTTTGCTACGCTCATATAAACTTTATGTGCGTCCTTTTTTAGAGTGTGGCACTACGGTCTTTAACCCATGCTCAAAAAAGGATATCCAGGCCCTGGAATCTGTACAGAATAGTTTTACGCGGAAGTTAATGCTAAGGTGTTCAGGTCTAAAATACTCTGATATCCCTAATAGGTTGGTCAGAAATGTTGAGTTTGGTTTAAAATCACTGGAATGGTGGAGGAAACGGTATGACCTACTCATGACTTTCAAAATTCTCAGACAATTAGTAAAGATAGATCCACGTGACTTCTTCTTAGTGTTGCCAACTAATGCAAGAGGAGCGTCGATAAGAGTTACGACAAATACAGCAAAGTCCAAGTACAGGTTGAAGTTTTTTACAAACAGAGTACGGTCATGTTTTAACTCATTGCTACGTAAAAATGTGTACCCGGTGAAGTACACCATTTTCAAACAACGTGTTGGCGATTTATGTAATTTGAATTCACACAGTTTGGTATTGTTCTTGGTTTGTTTTGGTTGTGTTTATTATTTGAGTTGTTGCATGTGCTTGCACATGTCCACTAAATAAATAAATAAATAAATTGTTGAAAAGCTGTCGTAGTGAGATGTTTCCTGGAAGCTTCCAAAGTATGATTGTAGCAGATGTGATCGCGCATTCGTTTGTCAATACCAAGTTCCAGCTCAAAATCAAAGAAAAAGGCAATCTTAGTTCCTCAAGAAGTGCAGATTTTGCGATGGTGCGAAATGGTAAAGCCACCCCAGGCTACTCCGTCGCTTCTCGTCTGTACTTGTTGAAACGTTTTGCTGCTGTAATGTTTTTCTTTCTCAGGTGATGGGGAAAAGAAAACCCTTATCTGATTTTGAAAAAAGGCCGAATTGTCACAAGAAGCCCATGAATTGTCAAATCGTCATATTGCGCAAGAATTAGACCGCAGCCACGCAGTCGTCGAGAACTTCCTCAAGGATGCTGCGACATAAGGAACTAAGAAGAGTTCTGGGCGCCCTTCTTCACTTTTCGAGATGGATAAGCGCCGTATTTCCAGAGAAGCATCGAATTTTACCAAATCAAGCTCGGATATCAGGTCTACATTGGACCTAAACGTCTCCAAAACAACTGTTTTGCGGATTTTAAAAAAGTGCAGGTTTATGTCGCGACACTAGTTGAGGAAAGCACCATCCATGACACGATGAAAAAATGATGGTCTGATTTGATTAGAATGATAATGGTTTTTGTTGATGAAAAAAGTTACCTGCGACGGACCAGATGGCAACCGATATTACTGGTACGATCTGAGAGAGAACATGCTTCGATTTTCGAGAGGGAATTCCAAAGAAGGAGGCGTGATGCTATGGGCCGCAATTTAATCGATGAAACGTCATGCTTTGTTTCTTAAAAGATGAGCTCTGTCGTTTACCAAGTCATTGTTTCTGTGCAAAATAACGCGCCAATCCATGTCAGCCAGGGCACATGTGCATGGCTCAGCCGTCATCGAATAAAGCTCGTGCCCTGGCCGGCAAATAGCTCCGACCTTGATCCGATGGAAAATGTATGGGGCTCCATGTTGCGACGAATTTACGCAGATAACAGGGAATTCCATTCCGAGGAGTTAAAGACACCGGAAGGGGGTAATTTTGGCCTACGGTAGAATGGACGTAGTTCGGACGAGTTTAAGTGGTCGTCATGGCACAAACTCGCCAATTGGACGCCTTGGCATGGTGCCAGGAGGAGATGTTTCTATTATAAGATCGTTTTTTCCTTTTACTTTTTCATTTGTTCTTCCTTATATGTATTGTTTCTAGATGTACTTACATGAATGCTAATGTAGTAAGGAATGGCCACTTCACTGCGCTCTTGTTTCGGACCCCTTCGGTTCCTTCAAGGAACCAAAGAGGCTATAGCCGTTGCGTGCCATCAAGTGGACCATGATCTTATTGATAATCTTTCCACGAGTCTAGACAATCGGATTTTTCAGATAATTTGGAGAGACGGGAGACCAGCAGACTATTAGGGTAGCGTATTGCCCTTCCTGTTCTTTACGAGTTGTTGAAAACTTTAATTTCCTTACTGGCTTTATCATGCATCACCGCAAAAGCGACATTTTTTGAAAAAATGAAGGTAAATTTGTTGTTATTTCGAGCTCAAGTATGGTATTAATGTGTGAATGCGCGATCAAATTTGCTACGATTTAGACCTAGAGGTAGGTCAGCGATAAGCACTGGAATCTAGACCTTCAGTATGCCATGACAAGCAAAGGATATTTTACAGAGAACTTGTGTTAGTAAATGTGAAATAAATATCTTTCTGTTCAGGTAAGAATACGAACACGTAGCAAAAAAAAACATTGCAGCTATACAATCCAGCTACAGTTACTGGTATTGTAGAGGCCAAAAAGGGAGAGGGAGGGTCGTATTTGGTCCCCGTAGAGGGAAGGTCGCACTGAACAGGCTATTCTCCTCTACACCTGAAAGTGTCCTGGTTGTGTTGGATTAGGAAACGAATATAGGTGACGGTGGAGTGGAATCAGGGTACACAGGAAGTCGAGGATTCCTCGGCAGGGGGGGGGGTCGTATTTGACGGGTGAGCTGGGGAGTGGGTCGTAACCCAGGCTTCATGATAAGCGGAACGTGCTCTCAGCTAATCCGGATATGTAGGAAATATGCGCGAGATCGAGTGATCAACACAGAAATTAATAAAATACTCAGTATTACTAGGTTGTAAGGAAAGTTTCAGCTTGTTTTTGCAATTTCAACTTCGGGAGATCATAACTCGGCTCACAATGCATCTCTTCTCACAGAGTAAGCATTATTCTATTCTCTACGCTCTTGGCAACATAATGCTTTCCTACATATCTCCATTTGTTGAAGGACTGATAATTTATATTGCGCGAAATAAAAAAGTTGACTCATCTCCATTTTTTCTGAACACACTGCTACTGAAGGAGCTGTCCAGATGTTTGGGAAAGTGGGGACCAGTTAGAGCTAGATCTGATGAATATGATGCACGAATAAGGGCTTCAGTTTGCAACTGCATCAACTATTGGAAGGGGATTCATGGAAAATGCGCTTGGGTATGGCTGCTTCAAGAGGTCGCGCGGCACCCATTTTTTTGGGTTTTCTTCGAATTGAGGGTGCTCGAGGTGGTAAACTAAGTTTGCTTGTTGAGGGCCAATACATGTGGATATCCCAGGAAGAATGGACGCTCATCACTTTACTGAAGCGGCCACACCCAGGTGTGCCCTGACTCGAACTCATGTATCAGCTTAAAGACAGTGTTTGGGATAATGTGGGTGACAGGGAATCCCATAAGGAGGTATTGAGTGAAAAACTACGGGTCTGGAAGGCCTATGCATGACGAAGTCCCCCGCAGAAGGCGCCCCCTTGAGCTGTGGCGGAGGCGGCCTCGTTAGGGCAAGCCGCCTTGGTTTAGGGCAGCCCGCCTCCAGGCGACGTGATTAGTGGTTGATCACGGTGAGGTTGGATAAGGAGATCGGCAGGATTGAAAGTATCGCAGCGCGCTTTCCCACTTTTAGCTTGAAGCTCACTTCATGAAAATGGATGCTGTCGCATTTCCGAACATTCCTTCATGTTTACGTCTTGGTAATGCCAATGGAAAACCTATGTGGACTACCCGCGTCTTGACGGAAAGGTCGTCCGCGCCTAGAACCAACGGTGGGAAGGGGTCCTATCCCTCGGGTTTTTGGCCATTTCCATCCGTTTTTTCTCCGCTGTCCTGTTACTAGACATGTCGGCTTTCATATTCACTACTTCTTTAACTTTTCGTCCGAATTTTCCCTAAAGCTGCCTTTAATATGTGACATGATTATGGTGCAAAAAACAACTTCGAAAACTCCCCATGAACTGAAGAACCTCCTTTGTAGTGATCGTAGGCCCGAATTTATGAATCGGAACAGTTGATCGCTGCTCAAGGAGTAACATGACTCTTCTAGTACTTTAAACAATTTGAACGCCGCACCGCATAACAGCTGCACTCCCTCGCTTCCGTCATCTCCAGTTTCAGACGTCTATTACCTGATTCATTCATATACCTGTAAAAAAATGAAGGTGCTTTATGAATGGCGATAATTTTATCGGAAACAAAACCCGTGAACTCATGCATAGGCTCCAGTGCTATGATTATGACACCTCAAAATTTTGGCGCTATTTATTTCGATCAGCTGCTACGTTTTCATTCCTGTGTGTGTGGTTATTTAGTTACGCTTCTTTGTATCATCGGAGTGCTCTTTTTGAATATTCCTGTTTCCCATTTTTTTTCGAAGCAATATTCGAGGAAGTAGGATTCAAAAACATCACTGATGTGGCGCTCCTGCTTCCGTTGTGCAATTGCTTTTTCCCTCTGCATTTTTTGCTTCAAGGACATTACATCAAGTGTTGCCGTTGCGAAGTGTTTGAGCGAAGACAAAACTTGTCGAGTCAGTTACACTTGTTTGCAGTCACGAAGTCAAGGCTTCGTGGAATACTTATAGTCCATTTCGAAAAAACTGATTGGGCGTGTCCCACGGACTTGGGTGAATGGCGAGAGTAAGAGTACGTGGTGAGAGTTAGAGTGTGTGGCGGGGTGAGAGAATTGAGAGAGTTTGACACACGCTCATACAAGTCCGTAGGACTCGCCCAATCCGTTTTTCTGAAATGGGCTGTGGGAAGAAATCGATAGGAAATCATGTGTGGAGTGCGACTGAATCATGAAAAGTTTTCTATTGGTACTCGGGGGAGAGAACTTGCAACATAACTGTCGCATGATGTTCACAATATTTAAAGACAGTGATAGGGATAACATGGGTGATAAGCAGCCCTTGAAAGAAGATATCATTTGGAAGCGGGTCTAGGAAGCCTACTCCGCCTAAATCCCCCGCGCCTCTGACCTGTGGCAGAGGCGGCCTTTCTTTTTTTGGTTCGGTCCGCCTCCTGGTGACGAACATCCTGTTTGGCTGGGGTGGGAGTGGATGGTATCGCGGCATGCTTTCGCCGTTTTAACTTAAAGCACACTTCAGAAAAAGCGTTCTCATTTCCGAACATCCCTTCGTGCTTACAACTTGGCAACACGCCAACGGAAAACTCGTCCGAACTACCCGACCTTTCAAGGGACCGTCCACGTCAGAAAAGGGTGGGGAAGAGTCCTATTTCTCGGATCTTGGGCCATTTCCAACCGTTTTTTCTTCGCTGTCCTATTATAATACTAGGCATTTCGATTTTCATATTCACTGCTTTTTTCACCTTTCGCCCAAATATCCCATATCCTGCCTTTAAGTTATGTTATGAACAGATCGCAGTTGCATTCGTGAGTCCAGTGTGGGCCATTACTTTGAAGAGGAGAACGACTGCACCACATATGAGCTGTTTTCAGTTTGATGTTACTTCAATTGCTTGCCCTATTGACATGCACCTGCGTTATATCTGGTCAGGCGGTGGGAGGTGAACAAGAAACAATCGGAAAGAGCTCACTTGCTTTCGTCTTCGATACTACCGGGTCGATGTTCGATGATCTTCTGCAATTTCGTGAAGGAGCTAAGAAGATTTTTCAAACAGTAATGCAGCAGAGAGATAAACTGATTCACAACTTCATCATGGTGCCATTTCACGATCCAAGTGAGTTGATTTTCTGTTTAAATCGGTTTTCAGTTCTGCGTGAGCTCCACGCTATACAGGGCCTTGTCGTAGAGAATAAAATTCTCTCGCAGCTTGTGTTTTTGCAATGTCTCTGCATTGTTGGAACTTCTGAATTATTTTCATCTTTGGGATTTCAATACCGCTGATGAGCCGTACTGTATTTCGATGCAGTACCTCTTGCCATGCATGCTCGCGTTTGCGGTTGCTTCCTTTTACTCGACCAAGTGTGATGTCGTCAGCTACACTGCAAAAATTCGGAAGATGCCTTACCCACAGCGTAAGAGAAAACTGCTCAAACAATCAAAACGAATCACGTAATCTAAAGGAAATCTCGAGTCGGGACACTTTAGTTGGATCAGGTCGCGCGAGGGACAGCGGTAGCGCCCCTTGGCACAATTCACAACGGGCCAGCAACTTACTTGGTACGCGCGATGACCTGGTTGAATAGTCCTGACACACACGCCCGAGTACATAACGGGCAGCATCGGTGCGTGACTAGACTTCAGGTTGCCTTGAACGCACAAAATTGTGCGTCAGCATAGCTGGTTATGAATATACACTTGACAAAATTATTTTTCAGATTTGGGTGAGATTATCGATACTACAGATGCCAAATTTTTCATAGGTCAGCTTGCTAAAGTTTATGTGCATGGCGGCGGAGATTGTCCTGAGATGACACTTACTGGTGAGTCTTCCAATGATAGTATTTGGTGCTTTCAGTGAATAAGAAATGGGTAGCAAGTCGCTTTTTCCTTTAATGTTCATAGTTAGCTGACGATACATGTGACACGATGAACGTTCGTAAAACTCAAGCCTTATGTTTATACAGACATATAGAGATAACAGCTGGGAAAGATTCCCTGCAAAAAAAAAACGAAGGAGTTAAGGAAGAGCGCTTTATGATAGAAAGCATTGCTCGATCCCCCATCTGATAGCACGAAAAACATGCATACAGCTGCTGCGAGATGCACTATTTATCTGGTTCGGATAAAGCTGCAGATGTTTTCGGCTGAGATATAGGTCCTCAAAGGTGGAGTGAGGAGGTGGACCCGTCCTCTAAGGCGGGGCCACTCAGGCTTTGGAAAGGGTGGTGGCGTGTGTTCCGGTGAGTGGTGTGGGGTCACTTACCGAAACGGTTGCTTAACGACTGTTTTCAAGATTTCGCCTACGTAATTGGTCTACGTATGTTGAAGATAAAGGACGAAAGGTAGATAAAGGTAAATAAATAACCTATTTGACTATATAAAATACAAATTATTAAGTTATAAATTCTTCCATAAATATAATTTCAAATGAGAGGTAGGTGGTGGGATATATTTAATAGTTGGAAGCTATTAACTATACTAGAAATCCATAGCATAAAATTTAGTGTAATGAGAATGTTCATTTCGTGATTGCCATAATGAATTGACCGGGATGCAACACAGGTGACATGACCTACCGGAACACTTGCATAACACCCCTCGGCAGCAAAACGACGTCACACAGAAGGAGACACAGAGAGGAAAGCAAATCAATCGTGCAATCTTGAACTGCGCTCCTTTCACCGTCAACTTTCGAAAGGTTTTCCGGCGGCGATCCCGTCCAGCTGCGGTTTTTCGGATTTTACATTTCTACATTGGAGCAAAGCAATGTTTTATTTTTTGTTTCTGTACGCCTGCTGTATAGTCCATTTCGCAGCTCTTAATTGGACGTGGTCTGTGGACTTGGGTGAGTGGCGATAGTGAGAGTGTGTGGCGGGATGAAGGGTTTGATACACTCCCACTCAAGTCCGCTGGCCACGCCCAATGAAGCGCTGCGAAATGGGCTGTATGTACCTGGTATAGTGATGCATCGAGACATTCCGTGCATGATTCCCTCAGTTGATGTTGGGAGTATTCTGTATCGCCTCTTTCAGGTATACAAAAAGCACTGGAAATATCGCTCCCTTCTTCATTTATTTACGTATTTACTGATGCTCGATCGAAGGATTATGATCTCGAGAACGCGGTATTAAACATGATTCAGGAAAAGCAAAGCTCCGTAAGAAAGCAATTAATAAAATTTAAATTTCGCATTCTTCGTACATTGACCATTTACCTCACATACAATATCGTTTCGGGTCATTGTGGCTTGGGGGGTGGGGAGTGGAGGAGGGACGCGACTTGCCTTACAGACAGCATCGCTCTCGCTGTTGGGGCGTGTCCTCCAGCCGTCTAGCTCTTCCAGATTTCCCTGAGCCTTTACAGGGAAGGAGGTTGACAACGTCGTCAGCAGTAATCCAAGGCGTCACGGGGCAAGCCACGTCTCTCTCGTCTGAGCCACACTGACCCATGGTTTCTATCATATCATCGAACGAGGACATAATTTAGTCCCCGCAAATGTCGCTGTCGGAGTAGTTGTCTGCTTCTAGTAGAAAATTGCCAGAACGGTGTTCAAAACTTATTCTCTAACTCATTAACATATTTCTCCTTGAAGGAGTCGTGCACGGAGAAATGTGTTTCTCTGTTACCGATATATTTTTAATATTCGTTTAATGAGGACCCCATGCAAAGCTCAATCCGAAAATGTGAGAATTTTGCTAAGATACAGCTCCTCAAAGCTGTGGCCGTAGGGGGGGGGGGCGGGGCCTCGGGTGATTGCCCGCCTCATTGTCGGCCGCGGTCAGGGACGAAAAGTAGGGCTGTTTATGTAACCTTCTGTTCCCGCTGTGCGTCCCACTGCGGAACTCAATTTTCTTGTACGATCCCTTTATGGGTTACATAAAGGTACTTCCGATTCGGTAGTACTACAATATATTTATGAGAGTTTCAAAATTGGCTATAGCAAACTTCCCGAAATTCATGAAAAGTCAAAGCTCGTGAAATTGAGGCTCAAGCCCCACCCACCCACCTTTCGTTGACCGCCAGGTCCCTCTTAGAAGCCTCGGTTGACGTGCTGCAAGCATCGGTTTAACTCTGTCCTTTTATTTTGGCAGGTATTTAGGGAAGGGGACCAAGAACTCTTCCTCCCACTCCCGATTCCTCAGGCACAATTAAGCTCGAGCTTGCAGTAGGAGAGGCATTCTCGTGAGCGAGCTCGACCATGTGCCCGTCTCTGCCCTTGGACTGGTCCTTTCGCTCTAGATGTGCGGTGTGGATGTTGCATTCCTGAGCATCTGATGGGCTGTATGCCATTAGGACAGAAAGTTGCTTTGCGGTCATTTGTGTGCGACGTGATGGTGCGAGCTATGCGCGTCGTATTGCATGGGTCTTGAATGACGGTGTTCACGCCTCATTCGGGGTGCATCGCTTCAGCACCCAATCAATACGTCGCTCGTAGATTCACCATCACGTCGCGCACTAATTGCGGCCACGCGAATTTTTGTCCTAATGGCATACACCCGCATGTGATGTGTACGCTCTCTTCCTTATTGGAACTTTCGCAGCCAATCTTAGACAGTGAACTGGGCACTGTCTTAGCGAGATGTATTGGCTCCAAATCCAAGCGAAGCTAGCTCTGGTTTCATTTCTCCCGCTATTCCTAAACTAAATATCTATCTACAGAGTGTACCCCAAGCCGCCCGCCTACATTTAGGTAGTGTTCGTTATGACAGGTGATTGTGGAAACCGAACACATCCCGGATTCCAAGTCTATGAAAAGATTGCAGCTGCGTCATTCGGACAGGTAAAATTCAAGGATATTTCAGTAAGGGGAAAGGCTGAAGTTAAAGAGACAGCATACTGTTGTTGACATTCAGGTGTTCCATTTGGAAAAGAGTGATGTCTCCGATGTTTTAGAATACGTCAGACATAGCGTGAAACAGAAAAAGGTGGTTTTATATATGATTTTATATACATATATGGTGCGGAATCGTTTGCGTTAGGCCGCGGTTATTCTTTGCGAAACTGCTATTCGCAGGAGTGTGCGATCGCACGCGCACTCTTTCTTGAGCGTGCTATTTCTTCTCACTTTCGGTCTCTGACCGCTCAAACGTCGTTCGTGGGGTGAGGGTCGATTTGTCGAATTTTCGCTTCGCGGCTTCGCACTTGCGGCGCCGTCAGTACGAGCCGTTTGGAATTCCGCTCAAGACGCAATTAGCTGGTACCGTAAGGGACCCAAGGTAGGCGAACTCAGGAAGCTTTCAACTTACGATCTTCGAAGGTCCCTTACGATACCAGCCCATCGCGTCCTGAGCGCAATTCTAAACGGCTCGTACTGACTGCGCCGCGAAGCGAAAATTCGGCCAATCGACCCTCACCCTCGTTCGTGAGCGATGAGAAATAGACGCTCAAGTGAGAGAGCGCATGACCTGCGATTTTGCAAGCGTGATTTCGAATTGTAATAGCTGTAAACACAGCCTCAGCTAGAAGATGTCGCATTGTGAATATCGTGAGGGTGCCATGTGTTACATGCGCTACACATTCTCTGTACTGTGCTGGACAAGACATCGCACCTATCGGGTGTGTGTCATTAGGACAGAGAATCCCCGTGGCCGTGTGTTCAGCGCGCGACGTGGTGCTATGGGCGCCGTGTTGGTTGAGTGCTGAAGCGATCACTCCTAGAATGAGGGGTAAGACACCGTCATCGCTTCAGGACCCATTCAATACGACGCGTATAGCTCTCAGCGCACCGTGTCGCAAACCGAACGCCGCAAAGCGGAGCTTGTGTCCTAGTGGCATACATCCGTGTGCTACATATCACCACACCTTCAGATTCATATTGTGCTGTTCCTCCGTCCTTTTTTAGGCTAAGAACTTTGTTTTTCAGATTCATGTACTTTACGAGATAAGAGAGCATGGAGGAGAAATGCAGCGCACTGTACCCATTGACGGACATATGACGGAGCTAACAATATCACTATCTGGCGATAAAGATGACACAGACGCGCTCGACATCATACTAAGAGATCCAAAAGGTAGAGATAATAAGTAATTATGTCTTGCTATGGGTTTTTTTCTCATGCTTTCCATTTAAAGTTCGAAAAAGATGCTTTCAAAAAGTAGCGCGACCCCTGTACCTTCCTCAGACGGGTTGTGGTTTTTCGGGTCTTCGAATTTTCGAGTTTTCAGTTAGCCATTTAGATTCTTTCATTCTCTTTGGGCTCCTCTACTGATTTTGAGAAGAAATAAAATCAGAATCTCTGTGGACGATTGCTTTCATCCGGTGGACTGGTAGGGACCGATGTCAGGTATAGCCCACGAGGGTTTTGGTCTTCCTCGGAGGCCATTCTAGCTTTCGTCCATCATGGCACTTCCTAATCTTGCTTATTGTGATGGGGGCACCAACACTAATGCGCCAATCAAAGAAAGTTTCAGCACATCTCTTTTTCACAGGTTTCTGGGCAATCATCATGCGAACCGGAAACTCTCTGGTTTTCCATACTTCGCGCGCACCTTTCTGTGGGTTTGCCTTTTTCGTAACAAGGCCGCAGATGCCGTTTATGGGGTAGTACAGCTTTGAATAAAAGGATGAATCGCTTATCAATGACATCTTCCTTTTGGAATGCACCAGGCATTAGACGCGTTCATACTCTGAGGTGCTGGTGGCAGGGCGTGGCTGCGTGCCTCTGCGTCTCCGCCTATGCCATCGTGCTCGTTGCCTCTGAACGCAGCCACATTCTGGTGGCGCTAAGCATGAACGTGGCCTCACAAAACTAAGACTCTGTTGGTTATGGATTTTTAAGCTGTACGGATGTACAAGTTACTGTGACAATGTTTCCAAAGTAAGTACGCGTCTGCCGCAATCTCTCTACCCGAACTTTTGCTTTTCAGGACGTACTTTGACGAAAAATGTTCTCAGTCAAGAAGGAGGGACGATAGATCTCCAGAATGTGAAGCTTATAAGAATTATTAAGCCACAACCTGGACCGTGGCAGGTTCGGTTAGGGAGATCCTGGAAATAACTTTCTGAGCATGTCGTCAATTTGCTAGACACATTTAGTTGACAACGAACTCCCGTGTGAAACACACAATCCGAATTTTTGGACATGGCAGTATTGACTTCAAATATGGATTTGCTACCAGACTGCTGGAACGATTTGAATTGGTACAACAGTGTCAAAGCCTCGCTTTTACAGTGATTTATTTATCACTCACTTTTTAAGGCACATCCGAGACCTGTCGCTAATCAAAACTCGTATGTTCTAGTAAACATGATGGGTTTAGATCGGCCCGGTATGGTCAACAAAATCGCTTTGTTGGATTACTTCGGTAGGTTTGCTCATACTGCATTTTTCTCTGCTTTATCACCTCCTCGCGTAAGGTTTTCCATGCCTGCAAAGCGGTCTTCATACTCTGCGGCCCCGACGGTAGAGCGTGGTTGCGTGTCTTTGCGTCACTGCATGTGCTACCCTGCTTTGTTTCCTGCGTCCTCTATGCACTTTCCCCGAGCCACGCTGCCTCGCTGCCCGTAAACGAAACCACCCCTGCCGGCGCAGGGTATGAAGGCGGTCTAAGAAGGCAAAGCGTTCCAGAGAAGCCATACTTGCAATTCAAAACAAAATGGTACATACTAGTGATTTGTAACTGAAATAACCATTCGTTATCTGGTAATCCTTTCACAAACACTATAATCAGATGATTCTCGCCCTAAATATAATTTTAATAATTTCGCTAGTGAGTCATTGAACCCCTTCCTTTATCTACGCAATTACAAACTATGGAACGAGACTTTGCTTTACAACGAAAATTGATAAATGCAGAATGCTTTTAAATGTCGCCAATGTATTATCAGTTGCTCCACTTCACTGCTTCCTTCAGGGAGTACCATTGACATTTTGAATGCTACCCTTCGAAGAGATACTGATCAAATGTATTTTGCCGGACCTTTCGTGCCTCCTAAAGACTTATTCTTCGTGCAGATTATCGGACAAGATCAAAGCGTGAGTTCTCAATCCAATCACTAATTCTCAAGATTGTTGCTTTCATCAATCAATCACTTCAGGGGCATAAATTCCAACGAATTACGCCTACTGCTATTGGCTCGGTGACTGTCAGCGGTCCACGTGCGTATATGAGCCCGACTACTAGTGCAATTGCAACAATGGTATTGTTACTATCACTCTTCAAAAGTGCTCATGAGGCTTCCACTTCTTTATTTGAAGATAGCATTACAAAAATGGATGCATTCAAGAAGGTTAATCGCTCATGTCGCGCATCAAAAAAGAGCAGTGCTGTGGGCCCACAACCTTTGACCTTTCATAATACATATGTGCACGAAAAAATGAATGATAAGGCTGAGCATCTTTGATATGCCAATGAATGACAGGCATCAGTTAGAACGTATGTGTAGGCTTAGCCTAACTGTATCCTCAGTGGGTATCCTGGAGTGCTACTGGGAAGTTCCCCCGTGCGCGGCACTCTATTTCATTCTTTTCAGTAAACATGCCCATTTCAACTAGTAGCCAATTAATGGCATACTGTGTAATGTGTCTGTCCATTAATGTGTGCGCAACGTGCCAATAGTACTGCTGCCTCAGGCCGCGTTCATGCTCTGCAGTGCCGGTTGCCCTGCGTGGCTGTGTGTTTCTGCTTCTCTGCGTATGCCATCCTGCCTCGTTGCCTACGTCGCCTCTGCACCTCCTCTCCTGTGAACTTGCCTCTCTGCTTGTGAACGCAGTCACGTCCTGCCAGCGCCGAGTATAAACGCGGTCTTACACCTCTGTATAGTTATCCACCTGTCACCAGTCAAATCAACTCCGTAGACTAGAGAATATTGCTCTGGCTCTGCAAATCAGCTGGATATTGGCTTCACCTTGCAACGCAGTTAGGGCCCAGAAATGTTGCACCACTAATGTTATTTGAGTTTCTTACAGAGTGCTAATTTAACGTGTGTCGTTGAAAGCTCTTCGCCATTCACACTTAGTTGGAAAAAAGGTAACCGTACAATGGGAGGTCCTTTATTCTATCGGTGAGCACTTTTGTGAAACCTATAGCTTTCATCGACGAAGGTAGAAATTTCTGTTACAGTCTAAGCGAAACTTCTGTTTGGAGCATACCTGAGGTAACCGTGATGGATCGTGGAGAATACCATTGCGTTGTTATGAGTGACAGTGGCAATCACTCAGCAAACACATTTCTAGACGTGAAAGGCATGTTCATTTTTGTGTTTCTGCTCGTTTATATAATATTATAAGAGTTCTGTGATATAATTTCTCATGACCAGTGAACTCATTAGCATCTTCTAACACCGTCCAACTACTCTGGAGTTGATATGTGAGAGTTGGATTAGAGCACTGAGTTCGGCACTATCCAACTCACCACCCCAGATACCGCGAGTAGGTCGAAAAATCAACTTTAGCTGAGTCTTCGCCTGTAAGAGATCTTCCGAGTGCTGATCACAAGGCGTCTCCCCTCGGAATCTATCGAGCTGATACGCCAACGTGGATTCGCACGAGCCACAGACGATTACCAACTGACGCTCGACCTTGCGAAGCAATGCAGAGAGGCGATTAAAGAAGATCTCAAGAAGAGAAGAGCAGCAGATTTGGCGGAAGTACAGAGGTCGGTAAGAGCATTCGCAATGCCCGCCGAAGTTTCGCCAGCTATAGGACCAGAATTACAGGTCTCCGGCGTTCGGACGGTACACTTACTGCTTCCCGGAGGGCAAAGGAGAGAGCCATCTACGACTTCTATTCGGATATCTTCGATAGCCATGTCTAACTGCCTTGGAGCAATCTGATGCAGGATGGATATGTCGTTCCATCTACTATCCCTTGCGAAGTCCGACGCGCCATTTCGTTGATGAAAATTGGTACAGTACTTGGCACTGACAGATTAGTTCGGAACATCTGAAGAGTCTTTTGCCAGTCATCGTCAAAACTCTGGCCCGACTCTTCACACGTTACCTGTCGGAATGCAAAGGTTCCCACAATGTGGAAAACTAGCAGGACTGTATTGCTGTATTTGAAGGGAGTCTACAAGCTCTTCACTCGAATCATCTTTAATGGGTTTGGTAGAACCTTAGACGAAAGACAGCCATGCGAGCAAGCAGGGTTTTGGAGAGGGTTCAGCAATCGATCACATCCATACGGTCACTAGATATATTGAAGTGTCGCGCGAGTATAAGATGCCGTTATGTTTCACATTCGTCGATTTGAAGAGTACCTTCGACTCCATCGAGACAGAAGCGGCTATGGAAGCTCTCAGAAAGCAGAGTGTGCTTATCAAGTACATTAGAAAACTCCGTTAATTCTACAGCAACCTCACGACCAAGATCTCGCCATTCACGAGGAAGTCATAATCGACGTGACAAGAGGGGTTTGACAAGGCGACACCATCTCGCCTAAACTTTTAGCACCGCTCTTAAGAACGTCATGCGTCAATTTAAGGTCGGTGGCCGGCATCTACCCTATCTCCGCTTCGCTGACGACATTGTGCTTATAACACCGACAATACAGCAAGCGGAATGGATGTCAGCCGATTTCGATTACGAGAATCGGTCTGCAGCTGAACCTGACGAAGACGATCTTCATGAGGAACGGATTGGTACCTAATGCCCCATTCACGCTCAACGGAGCGAACGTCGCCGAATGTACAGCTAGGTCGAGAAGTCAATATGATGAACGACTTGGCACCAGAGCTGAGGAGGAGGAAGGAGCGGCTTGTAGAGCCTCCGTGACCATCAAGGGAGTAGTGAAGAAGACGAAGAACATTCGGCTCCGCGCCCAACTCTTCGATTCCGCTGTCTTTCCTGCCCTAACATACGCCTCAGAGATTAGCGTCTACGCAAGCAGGAGGAGCATGCGGTTGGCGTCATCCAACGCGCCATCGAAAGGACGATGCTTGGAGTAACCCGATACACGCAAGTGCAGAGGGGAATCCGGAGTTTCGAACTCCGTCGATGATCGAAGATCAAGGACGCCGCCGTATTCGCCATAGAATCGAAGATTATATGAGCCGGACATGTTATGCGATAACGCGATGACTGCTGAACCAGAGTTACCGATTGGATCGCTCGAGACGTCAAAGGAACACCTGGACGAAGGCCGGCACAATGGTCAGACTTCTTCACGAAAGCTCTGCTCGAAGGAAACAAGAAGTTGTGTGTCCCTGGAGCCAGAAAGGCTCATGGGACACTTTGGCTCGCTATAGGAACCAATGGAGAGGTTGCTGACGCCGGCTCGAGATTCTTGATGAACAGGACGACAGGTGACAGGTGACACAGGTATTCACGAATATGACATCCGTTTTTTGATGCTGGCGCCAACTTGCTGCAGCAACTGTTTTTCACCAATATCGTCTGGATTTGTCATCCAGAAGTTATTCAGAATGCTGATCACGGATATGTTGGTTCTCAGCTCCTTTCAAGGTTCGCCAGTCATGTCCAGTTTTGTTACAGTGCTTATATAGCTGGAGAGCGTCATCTTTTCGCTGTCGTCTTTCATTTGATGCTATCCTACAGTCATCATTGCACACTCCAGTGTATATTTTCGCCTAAATCTTAGAGGGAGAAAAGGTTTCCTTCCTTGTAAAGGCTCAGGCGAAACTTGCGGGAAGAGTGTGGTTTCCCTACATATGGGCACTGTAATGGAACTATACTACGCTAGCGCCTCAAACGGATGTCAGTTTGTGATCAGCACCCCTAGGCTAAGTTTCAACGATTTTGATAAATCCATTTGTTGCACCAACACGATGCAATTGCACCGAATGGGCGCCAGCGCTTATAACGGATGTCATATTCGTGATCAGCACCCCAATCAATCCCCCCCCCCACCTAGGCTGAGTTTCAGCAAAAATTATTTTGTTGACTAACGTGTCTGGAGTAGCGATAGTTGAATAGTGCTCTAGATTCAATTCGAAATACACGTGCCGACCGAATCACTTCTCTGTCCTGCTCTCTCCACATAGCTAGTAATGGGTGTGTGCCAATAGGACAGAAATTCGGTGGCCGCGTTTGACGCGCGATGCGATGGTGCGAGCTGTACGTGCCGTATTGGTTGGGTCCTGAAGCGATTACGCCCAGAATAAGGCGTAGGGCAGAGTCATCGTTTCAGGACCCATCCAATTCGGTGCTCGCACCATCCGTTGCACGCCGAAAGCCGCTAAATAAATTTTTCGCCTTGATGGCACACACCCAGTTACTCACTGCTCACTCACCACCTTCACGAGAACTGGCAATTAGAGGGCTGTCACCAGTGATGTTCAGTACCCCTTGCATTTCGTCCATTTACGCAACACTACTCTGTCATGGCGAAGCGCGACTGCTATCCCGTAATCATAAGGATTAAAAGCAGCGGGAGTGGTAAGGAGAAAGTGAGAACTGTGAACACATGTTCTTTGAAAACATTCCACTCCGGAAGAAGTGATGTGTAGTCAAACTCGCATTGAAAAAGCGCGGCTTTTTAGGGTTTTATAATGATCCCGCAGCACGGCGTGTCGTCCTGCAGTCCTGCAGCCGGGAGAGTTGCTGGCGAAGGCGGGACATGGTTCGCGGCCGGCTGGTTTGGCCTCTCCGCCCGTCTGGTCTACCCCTACTAATAACAGAGAGGGCCGCGAGAGAGGAAGGGGCGTCCCGGTGCCTATTTCGCTATTTTTTGTCTTTTCATTTCTTTTTTACTGAAACACCGCTGAGCACTTCTACTTTCATATCCCACAATCTGCCAAATTTGCCCCTTTCGGTGTCTTCAAGTTATCACTTATCAATAAGGAGCTGTACATGACTGTTCATGAGTTCACCAATTACAATACTAATTATAGAATCACCACCATTGTTTATTGGTCGCACTGTCTTTTCGGCATCTCTTGGTCGTCCTGCATTTCTTCACTGCCAGACTCAATCGCTCAGCAAAGTGGGGATCAGATGGCTCCGGTATAATCTCACCGTACTCAATGGCACAAACACAGTGAGGATTTCACACCAGTTTTTGAAGAAAATGTATATATGACCTGTTTGAAAACAGATTACTTACAGATGATTCACCCTAATGGAACTCTTCAAATTTTCCAAGCTTCTCAGGCAGATGCTGGATCATACGAGTGCCGAGCTCAAAATAGTGGAGGAATGATGAAGCAAAAAACAGTATTGAAGGTATAATTACAGCTTCATTGCTACATTATTACAGGAGGTGCCAAAAAAAAGATAGTTTTGCTCACAGCTCACATCCGCCAAATACAGTGCTCTGCATAATTATACAGCCACCTATAAATTGTCCAAAAACTCTGTTCGCAGAGTAATTCAAAAAAGTCTCTAAGTGAAAGATGTAGCCAGTGTGGACGCGCATTTGCGCATCCATACCAAATTTTAGCTAAGAAACATAGAAGATTCTTTTCTTAATTTGTTTCGAAAATGGCGCTTATACCATTCTGCAAAATTATACAGCCACTGAACAGGTTGACGCACTCGTCAACCGAGAAACAACGAAAAAGGGAGCCGTTCGTTATCCGGGTCAGAAGGTCCATCCGGTGACGGCTTCACCATGATCAAGTGTTCCAGTTGACATGGGATGGTCCACTAACTTACAAAAAACAAGATTTTGGTGAAGATTTCGAGACGCATGACAGTAGAAGGGTACATCGCACAAAGGCTCGGTAATCGGATGGTTCATCCTTTCGAGGAGGAAACAAAAATTCGAATGATTATTTGATCCCACACCCTGACACCTCCTTCTTTGAAGTTCTTCTTGAAAACTTGACTTTGTCCCTTGTGCGATAGCCCCGGTAGCCGTCGGGACGTCATAGCCGAAATCTTTTTTCATCAGACAGAACAATCTGGAGAAAAAACCAAAGGGGAAAGGTGTACAAACTTGAGGGAATTTTCGGACAATTTGTCATGGTGCTGGACCGAGTAATCATTCGAATTTTTGTTTCGTTCTTGAAAGAATGAACCATCCGATCACCGAGCCTTTGTGCGCCGTACCCTTCTCCTGTTAGCGTCTAGAAATCTTCACCAAAATCTTGTTTCCATGTAACTTAATGGACCATCCCGTGTCAGCTGGAACACTCGATCTGGTGAAGCCGACACCGATTGGACCTTCTGACCCGGATAACGAACGGCTCCGATCTTTACATGATGAAACATTATTTGGGGTTTTCATGGAGAAAAGGATTCAGACCGATTGGAAGGTGTCAGGGAGTTTGAAGACGTCATCGAAGCGTGGCAGCATGTGGTCTAAAAACATTCTGAAAATCTTAATATTGACCTATATCACCAAAATTTGTGGCTATTCGAAGCAATGGAAGACTAAATGATTGCAAAATCAGCATTTTTCCCTTTTCCGTTGTTTCTCGGTTGACGAGTGCGTCAGTCTGTTCAGTGGCTGTATAATTTTGCAGAATGGTATAAGCGGCATTTTCGAAACAAATCAAGAAAAGAATCTTCTATGTTTCTTGGCTAAAATTTGGTATGGATGCGCGAATGCGCGTCCGCACTGGCTACATCTTTCACTTAGAGACTTTTTTGAATTACCTTGCGAGCAGAGTTTTTGGACAATTTATAGGTGGCTGTATAATTATGCAGAGCACTGTATACGAAACATAGGGAAAAGAAAAATATAGAAGTATTGGTGCGAATATTCCCGAAATGTGCCTTCAAAAACAGGAGCAAGCTGAGCGTTACTACTCTCACCTTCATCATATACGGAGCCTTCATTCAGCGTCTTTTGTGGGAAGCTTCCTCAGGATTGGCCCTTCGGTTTATGGAAGTCACAGATCCCTTGCTGCTCGGAGACAAGGCCGATCTAAAGTGTCATTTTTCATATCGCCAACCCCCACCCCCAAAGGATTTTCAATGGCAATGACACGTTTTGGTTCTTGGAAACGAAGGATGTTGGAAGCCTGGAAAAAACAGGATATTCAAGGGCACCACCTAATATGAGTCCACTCAGGTACCCAGAGTGTACGGTTGTGAACGATTGTGGCGAAATCTCAGATTTTGCCGTATTGAGGTGACACATCATGGAAATAGGCTCCCGATCTTGTTCGTGCAGAAGGCTGTTACGGAGTTTCCTGACAGAGAGGTCTATTCTTAAATTTGGGGATGGGATATCAGTTGGGATATTAGTTTCGGGTGTAAACCCAGTAAGTCAGTTTTATCACACCTCCCCTTTACACTTTGACCCCTCAGCCTTTACACTTGGGACTCTCATTCAACGATTACGACCCCCCTCCCCTCCCAGCAAACCGAATACGACCCCCTCTGTCGAGGATCCTTGACGGAGGATTGTTCCTGGCTAGGACACTACAGCTCAGGCTAAATGTTTGATGTGATAACCGAGAGGTGAAAAGGTACCTCAAGCATAAACTCACCAAATATCAACAGTTACAGTATGTGACGTCGGTATGTGTGTTGCCCTTATTCAGCGATCTCTTTAGCTGGAACATTTTATATTTTAGATTCTTGAAATGCCGAAAGTTTTCGTGTCACCACGAGTGATCTACTTTGTACCTGGTTTGAAATTCACCATTTCCTGCCATGCTGATGGTGATCCAGCACCACGGTCTCAGTGGTTTCACAACGGAAGTCGTCTCTATCCGAACCATAGTTACTACATTTCCTTCAAAAGTATGTATGTAAAATTTACCTTACCTCTACGGATAGTAGAGCCCTATATACAGGGGGTGCCAAAAAAAGTAATTTTGCCCACGGCTCACATCTGCCAATTTTACAAAACGTAGGGAAACGAAAGAGATAAAGGTATTGGGACAAAACATTCCCGAAATGTTCCTCTAAAAGCAGGAACAAGCTGTGGCTCCTCACGTTCATGTTCATAAAAATATGGAGGTTTCATTCGGCGCAGTCGGGCTTAGGAGTACCTACATTTAAAAATTCGCTAAAAACAGTGGAGCCAAGCTCCGTGGTAGGTCTTTTGTGGGAAGCTTCCTGAGGGTTGGCCCTTCGGTTCTTGGAAGTCACAGAGCCCCTGCTGCTTGGACAAGGCTGCTATGATCCAAAGTATCATTTTCATGCCTCAAATCCGCCTCCGGAGGGGTTTCAGTGGTAGGGGAACGTTTTGGCTCTTGGAAACGAAGGGCGCTAGGAACCCGGGAAAAAAGCAGTGTTAAAGAACACCATCCGGTATGAATCCCCTTAGGTACCCAGATTGAACGGACGTCAGCAAGGTTGTGAAAGAGGGCGAAGAAATTTCGGATTTTGCCCAGTTGAGGTGATACATCTTGTTCAGACTTTCCTTGCTCCCGTTCCTGCTCGTGCAGGAGGCTGCCACGGAGTATAGTGATAGAGTTAGGTCTGCTCTTGATTCTGGGGATGAGAATACCTCAATAGAATTTACTGTGGTTTGGCTAAATGGGGTCGAAAGTGGAGGAGACAAAATTACTTTTTTTTTGGCACCCCCTGTAGACTGCTTGCAAATATCTGGGATTACCGCGAGAAATTGCTTTTAAAGCACCCTTTTACCTTTTTATAGAAAAAAAAATAAGCATATAAAAGTGTCGCTGCCTCGTAATGTGCAGCGAAACTCGCATTGAACAAGCGCGGCTGGGGTCTTATCACGATCCCGCAGTACGGCATATCATGCTGCGGTTCAAAAACTGGGCGAGTTACGGGCGAAGGGGACATCGTTCGCTGTCGGCTGGTCCAATCCCTTAGCCCGTATGCAATCTACCCCCGGCTAGTGACGCAGAGGGCGCGAAAGAGAAAGAAGGCGGGTTTCGAGTACCTATCTCTTGGAGGTTCCGCCGTTTTATCTTGATATTTCTCTACTGTTACGCTGCTGAGCACCCCTACTTTCATATTCCACAATCTGCCAAATTTACCCCTTCCGGTGCCCTTGAATCTTCCTCTATGCAGTATTTGAGGTCAAACACCACTACAGAATTTCGCAACGCGGATTTTGGCGTGCGTCGCGAAGCGCGCGAGCTAGAAGCGCATGATGTAGTCCATGAGTTTTAAGGTGGGTCCTGAAATGATGCAGTATATCAGGCGTTACCGCTTCAAAATCCGACTACGTTTGGCACTCTCTAGCTCGCAACAAACGGCACTTGCTTTGCGAGAGCTTGACCTAACAATACAACCCCACACCGAGAGCTTGCTCTGGTGATCCCTAATCTAGTTCGTGTTGGTTTATTTTATGGTGCCGCATTTGTAGATCCAATTCCAGATGAACTAATCGCACGCGACCCGTCACCAAATGATGCTGGTGTATATGAGTGTCAAGCAAGTTCGGTTGCAGGTGTGAATGCCGATGCTGCCACAGCGTTTGTTGCCGGTTAGTTTTATATTCTGATGATTTGAAGTGAGCCTGTGCATTAGATCTGAAAATTTGAAGAAGTTCCAGTTCCCCCTCGCGTGGAGCTCAAGCAAACCAAGTCATTGGTCAAGAAAGGAGACAGAGTTTTCTTTGAGTGCATAGTAAGTCGTGACCAAAACCATACCTCACAACTGGCACTTGTTGCTTATAGGTCTTGGAAGCTGCACCACCACCCGAGGTGAGGTGGTTTAAAGATGGAAAGGAAGTATTGCGAAGCGGCAATGTCCTTACGAATGGAACGCATTTGGAAATAACTGTAGGTTCTGCATTAATCATATATATACAACAAGATATGCCCTGTTATAAGAGGGTTTCGTGCTTAAATTCAAAATAATAACTTGATCGAGATCACTACTCATGCCCTATCGTACGTTTTGAGGCAGTCTACGAAAGTGATGCAGGCTCATATTCGTGTGTTGTTGATAATATTGCTGGGAGAGGAATAAGTGTTGTAAAACTGGCAGTGGGAAGTGAGTTCATCATATTTTTGTGAACAATTCAAGGTTGGTCATTGTTTCCGAGGGGTGTCGCCGCGTGCGTAGGTGCAAAACACAGAACAAAGCGCATCTACAGAGTGTTTTCTTCTCCAGCATCACCTTTCGCGAAAAACGTGGATGCTCAGTAACACATGCGTGACCCTTTCGGCCGCGTTCATACTCTGCGGTGCCGGCGGCAGGGAGTGGCTGCGTGTCCATGCGTCTCCGCCTATGCCACCTTGCCTCGCTGCCTGTGTCTTCTCTGCACCTCCCCCGGTGTCGTTTTGCCTCGCTGCCTGTGAGCACAGCCACGCCCGGCCGGCACTGAGTATAAACACGGTCTTCCACAGTCAATGGGTGTGTACCCTTATGTCAGGATTTCGCACCGCGGCATGTCACAAGCGAAGCAGTGCGGAGGAGCTAAAGGCGCTACGTTGTTGGGTCCCGAAGCGTTTACAAGTCAACTGCTCATTGCGCTCCTAGCATCACAGTGCAATCGTTCTAGGACCCAACTGTCGTGACTCGCATAGCTCGCATCCACAGCGTCGCATGCCGCTCGTCGTCGTGCGAAATCCTGACATAAGGGTACACACCCACAGTCAATGCCGGGCGCCCGCGGTGACATTGTCGGATTAACGCTAAAAATTTCATGCGGTTTGCACGCACGGCTTTTCCAGGTATGCCAAAGATCGTTTCACCATCAGAAACAGTTCAAGTTGATTTCGGGGAAGAGGTCAGTGAATGCATGTCATAGATTGAGTAGATGATTCCTTAAGTTCCATCAATTTTCTATTAATGGTATTCAGATTATGCTTCAATGTAATGCAGTGGGACACCCGCCACCAACGATTACATGGCAGCGCAACGGGATCCCAATTGACTCTCTTGATTATTCTCGCTACGCTTTATTTCCCGATGGCCGCTTGCTTATAAGAAGTGCGGTCAAAGTTTTCTGTTTGAGGGCAGTTATTGTTATATGATTTATGAAAGTCAATTATTTCAGATGCCCAACTGGAAGATCAGACCACCTTCACATGTATAGCGCAAAACGAATATGGCCTGCAGTCGAAAACCACTCCAGTGGTCATCTCTGGATTAGGTACGTTCGCGAGTATGACAGTGAAGAGACTCACGCAGAAATTTGAAATCACTTTTGGCAGTTTCTCCTGTATTGGGCCACATTCCACCGGAACAGCAACTTATCGAAGGAGAGGACCTACGACTTTCATGCGTGGTTGTACATGGCACTCCGAGGCCAGAAATCAAATGGTTCCGCGATGGCGTCCTGATCAAGACCAGCACTTCGCTCCTTGTGGGTTTTTTGTACACGTTGCTCATAATGTTACTAGCTTGCACGAGTGGCTCGTTATGCCTCTGCATCAGAAGATATCCATATATCCATAAATCTCCATATATAATATTGCCATTCATGTTTTCAATGAAGCGAGACTTTGCGTCCCATTAATCCATCGCAAACAGTCGTATATTGGAAAACGTGCTCGTATCAGGGTATGAGTTATTATTCATCAAATAAATAGCGAAGCGGAAGCTCAGCTTCGGTGACACTACATTTGTAAGCAAGAATAGTGCCCTTGTGTCACTTTGACTTGAAAGATGTCTGAGTTATCTTACTTCCCTCATAAAGGACACCGGAAGGGGTGAAATTGACACGTTGTGGAATATGGAAGTAGGGATGCTCAACTGCGGGACAGTGGTAGAGAAAGAACAAAATAAAACGGCAAAAAAAAAGAAATAAGATTTCCTCCGTGCCCTTCTGCGTCACTAGCCGGGGGTAGACTGCAGACGGGCGAGATAAGCCGGCCGCGAACTATGTACCGCTCTTGCCGGCAACTCGTCCGCATGATGAACTGCAGAACGACACGTCGTGCTGCGTGATAGGACCAGAGGCTGCGCTTTTTCTGCGGTTTCGCCACACATCACCTCTTCCGATGTGGAAGGGTTGTTTTCAGAGAGCATGTATTCACAGTTTTCACTTTCTTTTTGCCCCTCCAGGTGTCTTTGACTTTACCGACAGGGCTCCCAAACGCACGAGAATGTCTTGTGCTCTTGCTGAGAAGTCTCCTGCAATCGCAAGTGAGTACACTAGGAAATGATGTTTGTGCAGAATACGAGAGACGAACCGGTAAAAATGTAAGCATACGGCTCAAAGGATCGAAGTCATGCTTGAGGTTCAAATAAAGAAGTTTGTCGATTTCCGAGGAGGAACTGATGACCTGCTCTCAAATGCAACCCCATACACATAGTTGAACACGTCGCACCCAGGCAAATACAATGCCATCCACCTCTTTCCATTTCACACAAATTGAAAATTATGGTGATGCGACGGTTTGTGATGGATCAATTCCTCTCAAAGCAAGATCAGCCGAAAAATATTAACGATTTTGATAGTGAAATGCTCCATTCCCAACGACACTGATAGGACTTCGCAGCTTTCCGATAAAAAAGGAATTGGTTGTCTGTCTCGGATCTCCTGCAGCATCTTGGCATTTCTTGTCGAGAAAGGAAAGGTACAATCCGTGAGCGGCGTGCTGAAGCTCTCATACTGCTCCACAATACCTTGAAAGAGCCTCTTTCTTATGGGCTGACTTTGACTGTAGTTCTTATGGGCCGTCTCTGACTGCCTGTTTGATGCTTTTTCGCTCAGGGGCGCTAGTATGGGTGGTGAGATTCGGGAGTACATGTTCTCTGAAACGAACCTTCTACTTCAGAAGAGGTCACATGTGACAAAAATCGCATTAAAAAACGCGGCTCGGGGTCTTATGGCAACCCCGTAGCTCGGCATGTCGTTATGCGGTTATGCGGCCGGGGGAGTCGCCGTGGAGGGGCGGGACAACGATCGCGGCCGGCTGGTTCACTCTGGCCTGTCTTCAGTCCACTCCGGCTAGTGACGCAGAGGGACGCACAAGAGAAGGAGGATTTTTGGGTTCCTATTCCTCGGCTTTCTTGCAGTTTCATGTCGTTCTTTCTCTACTATTATATTGCAGGGCATTCCCACTTTTACCTCTCCCGGTGTCTTTAAGTGATTAGGCCGCGTGGTGCTAATGGCAGGGCGTGGGTCCGTGTGTCTTCTGTGTCTCCGCCTGTGCCACTTTGTATCGTTGCCTATGTCGTCTCTGCACCTCCCACGTTTCACCCTGGGTGCATACCAATGGGAAGGAGAATTTGCGTGGTCGTGTTCGGCGCGCGACGTGATGGTACAAGCTACGGGCGCCGCATTGGTTGATTCTGAAACGATCAAAGTATGAACGCGGCCCTCAAAAGAACCGGAAGAGGGTCCGAAACAAGAGGAAGATGCAAAGAAATGAGCATTTTATAATGAACACTCAAGGTTAGAAGCGATAATAGGCGAAAAAACCCGGACTGGACTCAAAAGCGCGACGCTGCGGTGTGTATTCGCATCCGCATCAGCGCATCCATTCCGAGTTGTCCGCTGTAGGAGACGGGCCGTAGGGCAACGCTAGTTGTAGCACCTGGCTCCCAGCGCAGTGGAGTGGCCATTCCTAACTACATTAGCATTCATGTAAGTACATCTAGAAGCAATGTAAGAAAGAACAAAGTAAAAAGTAAGGGAAAAAACAAGTTCATGATAGAAACATCTTCCTTTGGCACCATGCCAAGGCGTCAAATTGGCGAGTTTGTGCAATGGCGGCCACTTAAACTCGTCTACACCACGTCTGTTCTACCGTAAGCCAAAATTGCCCCCTTCTGGTGTCTTTAAAGGAGTCGTTTACGGAAAATGAGTTTTTGTGTAGTCCATAAATTTATGTTGTATTTGCCTGATGAGGGCCACATGCAAGGTTTCGCACAAAAAGTGAGAAACCGGCCGAGATACAGCTCCCCAAGTTCTCGGTCGGGTGGGCGGAGCCACCGACTAAAAGCCCCCTCTCGTCGTCCGCCGCAGTTAGGAACGGAGAGTGGAACTGTTACGTAACTTTCTGCTCCTACAATGGGTCTCCGACGTGGCGGACGGTGGGCACTTGCTCGGAGGCCCCGCCCACCCGGCCTAGACTTTGTGGTGCTGTACCTTAGCCGGATTCACATTTGTCACGTGAAACTTTGCGTGCGGCTCCCATTAGGCAAATACAGCATAAATATATGAGTAACAGGAAAAACTCATTTTTCCGTGAACATCCCTTTGATAAGGAGCACTTACTTTGCATTGTCAATGATTATGCTGGTAACCACGGTTTCGGAGATATCCTGCTAATCAACGGCTACCCTGATAGCATCTCTTCCATGAGCATGGCCTAGGGACCGGTAGTGAATGTCATGCCGTTGTCAATGGAGGGATCATGTTCAAATGAAATGAGTCGTCTTCGATTGTACTATGCCAGCGCTACACCTGAGCGAGGAGGAATCGCACCCTCTTCACCGAGTGGCCGATCTTGTGTAAACGTGAACTGTGGCTTTACTAGCTCCTTTCGACCATGCGCGGTCGCACTGCGGTCAGTACCACTTGGTGCTTCCCCTCCATAGCATAGGATTTTCCGCTGATTATTACAAAATACACCTATCGTAGAAAGATCCGCTTTTGTTGGTGTGTCATCGTCAAGACCATGTCGATTCTGGGCTCGGATCGACCATATGAGAGACTTTATGTGGAGTGTTGCGACGCTGTCGTCCACAGGCGGATCCTCAGAATATATGACCAGGGTAGACGAATGCTTTTTACTTACTTAGGTTACTCAGGCGACCGTTCCTCTGCAAACGATTGGCCTTGCGCGGGCGTATGGAAGCACATTCTTCACCCTAGACATGGCTCTGATGTCAGAGTTGTGCTGGCTGAGTTCCCGTTGCCGGGTAAGCGTGAACCCCAGCGGCCGCCGTTCGAGCTGAGCCTGTGTCGCTTTCAACTGTTTTTCCATCGACGTCGTCAGTATGCAGGTCCCGCTTCCGTAGCGAAATGCAGGCAGCATAGTTGAATTAAACAGCTGGGCTCAAAGTTTAATGTCCTTGGTGTCGTCGATCACACCCTTGATGCAGTTGAATGCAGTCCAACCTGGCTTTCGACGTCTCTGGATCTCCAAATTGAGATCCTTACTCATATCGAGAGACGGCCTTGATTTACATATTCTGCTACCTCCTTGAGTGCATTCCCGTTGAGGCGCACTGTGCGTGGTGGGGCGAACAAATTCCGCAAAGCCTTCGCCTTTGCGACGTTGATAGCGAGCGTCGCCTTGGCTCCCTCGCGGTTGTGGCTGCTGAGCATTTCCGTTGCGTCGCTTGTGACGAATGCCTCAGCTCTCAAAATTAACATGATAACCTCACTGATTTGTACTCACAATCACAGGTGGTAAGCTGAGCCTTCAGTTTTGAAAAGATCTTTACCCAAGTTCTCCGATCAACACCAATGTGCCCAAGGTTGAGCGAATCTTCCTGTCAAACTAGTTAGTTATCTCCTCATGAAGCTAGTCGATCATATGAAATTCAATTTGCTGCACGCAGCTGACGACCCACACTTTTTGCCCTTTTCAATGTCTTCTTTATAGATCGAAGCGGATGGAGCATCTCTTCTAATTCGAAACGGTAATCCCACAGATGCAGGCAAATACACATGTGAAGCCATATCACCTGCCGGAAATGCTACTCTGAATGTAAATGTACAAATAATCAGTATGTTCTGCTCCTTTGCCTGGGCGCTACTTTGCTTTCGTGCAGTGAAGCCGCGTTCATACTTTGCGACGCCAGCGGCAGAGCATAGATATGTGTCTTTGCGTTTCCGCCCATGCCACTATGCCTCGCTGCCTGCTGACCGCAACCACGCCCAGCTGGCGCAATGTATAAACGCGGCTCAACGCTGATCTGTGTGCTTGTTCACCTTACCTAATCCACGGCTTGTAAACAACGAAATTCCTACTGGAAGCCACCGACATCCCCTTCCAATTGTTTCATAATCAGATTAAACGTGTAATTGCTGTGATCGTGATGTGTGCATGCCCGTGCTCAGAAACAGGGTTCGATCCAGATGATCACGAGAAAATGGAATCGATCATACGTGACTGGCAGTGTTGCTCGGTTCTGCACCGCACTCCACCACTAGGAGTCAGATGGAGTCTTTAGGCTTACCAACATCAGTTCCATGGACAACATCATTTACCGAACACCATCCAGGGTCAAGAAATGCAGTGTGAGTTGAGTACTTCTTTTACTTCATGCTATAGAAGGTAAAAAGGTTTTCAGCAACGCTACAAGTTCACAACCGTCGGTAGTGGCAGCAGCAGCATAAGAACGCATATCTTCTACATTTATAGATCCCATGAAACGTGGGTTTCATTGAAGAGCTGTTCTTGTAAACATAGACATGTGTTAAAATTACAAATTTGCTACAGTTTAACCGGACCATGTTCGTCAGCTCAGATTAGTTTACGCTGAACCATTCTTGTAGTGCCTTCAATTCCTTGTTTATGATTAGCAGTCCCATGTCTGCTGAACGCTAAAAATACATGGGTTTTTTATGAGAAGGCGCAGAGGAAAAGTTCGAGGCACTAAATTTTGTTCAGAAATTATTTACGAGGTACGGCAGCTCTAGCTACTTCAGAGTACATCGTCTTTTGCTCACGCACGCCAAAGTGAGTGAATACAGAAAGAGCTTCCAAACCTCGTCGCTCTACTCAGCGAATTGCCACAAACCGGTAATTGAACTTGAAGGAGTCGTCCACGGAAAAATGAGCTTCTTTGTTACCCATATAATTATGTTGTAGTTGTCTTATAAGGGCCACATGAAAAGTTTCACGCGAAAAAATAAGAATTCGGCAAGGTACAGCTCCGGAAATCTCGGTCGGGTGGGCGGAACTTCTGAACAAAAGCTCCGTCCCCTCGTCCGCCGCGTTTCGGAACGAAGAGTGGGACTTCCCACAATGCGTCTCCGACTGCAGTGGACCACATGCTGGGTACTTGCTGGGAAGCTCCTGCCACTCGGCCGAAACTTTGTGGGGTTGTGTCTTAGGATTCACATTTTTTCGCGTGAAACTTTACATGCAGCCCACTTTAGGCAACTACAACATAAATATTCAGACAACAGAAAAGCTTTTTTTCTGTGGACGATTCCTTTGAATACGCAAGATCACTCACGTCACATATACAATTCTGCAGATAAAAGCATGCAAATAACTTTGGGTTATGGAATAATGATGAATGGATGAAGTTTTGGACGTGAATCAAGCCCTCCTGTGGGATGCGTCTCGCATCCTAGTCCCACTCGAATGGTGGTGGCAGGTATTAGGCTGTCCCGAAAGTTCCGGAACACCTTGGCGGACAAGGGTTTTCGGGCCTCCCCACAATGGATAGCCAGGGCATTTGTCGATTGACTTTGAGGAACGTTCCATGAAATAGGTATATAAGGATTCGCTCCTATCCACAAAAGGAATAGAGCTTGAAATGGACGAGACGTCACTCCGAGCATTGTACCTCTACGAGTTCTACCGAGGGAGTTCCGTAAGGGAATTGGTCTAAATAATCAGCGTCCCATGCGGAGCAAGCACCACTATCCACCTTTAGTTCACCCGCTTCCCTTCTGAAGATATAGCCCTGAAAGGTCGGCAACGCAGTGGCCGTCCATCTGAGCTGACGATCAGCTTCTCAGGAGAACTGTGCAGGTGAACCCCACGGCAAGCACACATGAAGTAGCCCTGTTACTCGGTTGTGGGAACACCACAGTCGATCTCACTCGGCTGGGATACCGGAAAGTGCTCTCGACTTGGACACCCCATGCCCTATCCGATAGCCGACATCTGGCAACATTCACCCGGGACACCTTGGCGACGCTAGGCTGAGAAATGCTACCACATCCTCCATATAGCCCCGATCTCGCACTGTCTGACTACCACCTGTTCGCCCCTCTACAGAACTTCCCAAAGGGGAAACAGCTCAAAAAGTAGCGCGACATCGAGATGGAGGTCGAGCCTTTCTTCGCGAGGCAGTCTCTACAGTTCTGGGCAGACGGGATTGGCAAGTTCCGGATAGATGACAGAAGGTGATAGATAGTAATGGTGAATATCTGTTTATGTTGTAAAGGAATAAATTTGAAAAAAAGTGGTCGAGGTGTTCCGGAACTTTCGGGACAACCTCATAAATGCGGTCTGGCCGTACAGGAGTTGCAGGGGCCAGCCGATGTACAGGTCAGGGCTTTTATCCTCGCACACGAGTCTTTCACCAGCACAACTACCTCAGAGGGATGGAAGGCTCGATTGGTCTGGGCGGGCATTGATGCGAGATTCAATCACTGCACCATGAAAGTGCGAGTGCGCGCCACCCGTCACTAAACCACCTCCTTCGAGAGTTATGTAATATTAGGTTGGACGGGAAGTTCTGGGACACCTTGTGAGAAAAATTCAATTTATTTTAATTTTACTCACATGTAACTTCAGTCACCAAAGTATGCACCATCGTGATCTACAATGTACTGCCAACGCTCAGGAAGATAATAGATACTTTGCCCATGGAAGTCTGGGGATTTCTGGTCGAAGAAAGTCTGGAGGTCGATTTTGAGATCATCGTCATCTTTGAGCTGCCGTCCGTCTAGGAAGTGGGTTAGAGATCGGAGTAGGTGGTAGTCAGTTGGGGCCATGTCCGAAGATTACGATGGACGGGGGAGCTTCGTCCAACTAAGGTCCTGGATCTTTTGGCACGTCAACTTTGCCACATGTGGGCGAGCGTGGTCGTGGAGGAAGAAGTCTAGAGCCATTTTTTCGGTAATTTTTGCGGCTACGTTGTCCAATTGCCTGCAGTAGAGATCGCCAGGGACTGCCGTGCTGAATGGTAACAGTTTCCCTTTTTTTTGAAAATTTAGAAAAAATCACATTTTTTTCTCAGTGCAAATTTTTGGAATTTTTCCTGTTCCAATTTGAGCCGATCGAGCCATCGGGCTGCCGCCATATGAGAGACAGTACCTGGGTCCATCGACTGGTTAATTTTGTTAGTGGCCTCGCATGCTGAGGAACCGAGGCGGTGTTCGTGAATTTCGCACCTTTCGCGAAATTGCCGTAAATTCACTGCTAGTTGAAGCCGTAGAGAATATGAATGTGCTATTCAGAAGCCCTTTTCAGACGCTTCATATACCCCCCACTACCAAATGCTCCCGAAGCTTTACAGGTTTCTACAGGAAAAAACAAAAAGTGTCCCAGAACTTCCCGTCCAACCTAATAATTATTTAGAATACGATAAAGCACAACTTACAATGTACTCAGAGCTAACCTATAACTGTTCTGCTCCTGGTCCACTCATACTGTACTCGTGCGGTATTTTGTGGTATTGCCTGTGCAGTGGATGCAGAAGGAAACCTTTCTATTCCTTTCGCGATCGAGCAAGCCTTTTTGCCACGTTGTTGCCATCTGAACGATGGCAATCCGAGACGGTAGATGCCTTTTGATTTCAAGCTTTTGCGTGTCCTTGATAGTACTGGGAGGTGTAGAGAGTAAGAACTGGGAATACATGTTTGAAAAAATGCGGTTCGGATCTTATTACGATCCCGCACCACGGCGTGTCGTACTGCAATTCATGAGCCGGGCGAATTGTCGGCGGGAGCGGGACAACGTTTGCGGCCGGCGGTTTGGTCTCCTCTCCCGTCTGCAGTCTACTCCCTACTAGTGAAGCAGAAGGGTTCAAGAGAGAAGGAGCGTTTTCGGGTCCGTATCTTTCGGTTTCTTCGACGTTTTATCTTGTTCTTTATCTACTGTCACACTGCTGGGCACCCCTAATTTCATATTCTACAATCTGCCAGATTAACTCCTTCCTGTGTCTTCAAACTAACTCTCGTGTTGCTGCGAATGCCCACTATCCACACTCGCCGGCAAAACCATTTGGACATGAGGAAACGGAACACTCGGATTTTCCGGGACTTTGCCATTGATAAATAATAAGGCCCAGCTCGGGGACGAAGGCGCTTTTGAGTTTTTCGGCAAAGTGTCAAACCCGCGAATTACCGTTGTGCTCCTCTGTGGGCCCCGGCAAATACGTCTTTCCCTTTCCTTCCCGAAGACGCCCTGCCCAAAGGTTTCTCATAGCTCGTTCCTGTAGATGAGATATTGTGTTTGACATGGTAATACATTGATAATCTTTGTTAATGCCACTGAAAAACGCCTAGAGGTTTTGTGAGATCATGGAGGATATACTCATGACATGAAATTAACCGAAATGAATGGGATACAGTCAGCAATAGTCACAAGTATGAAAAAGAAATTTTTTTTAAGTGTTACAGCTAGGTGCTGTTGAGCAACTTGAGATCACAAAAAATTATCTGAATTGGAACTTTGTGAAGATAAAAGCGAGGATTGATTATACATGTATGAGATACATTCAGAAATGTTGTTTATTACAAAGTTAATTCAGAACGCTAGCAAATATGATGGTATCTCAATTTCAGATGAGCACTATCAAAAATAACTACGCAGGAAAACACTTTTATCACAAACGTTGACGGGGCAGAGTTTTGGCAAGTGTACATGTCAGGCATGTAGCGAAGCAAGGAATGGAACAAGGATGTAATAAATATACGAACAGGTACGACGAAACGCTTTTCCCACCTCACAGTCTTATTTTTCCCATATAGAAAAATTCTCTGTTACAAATTCACAACCAAAATAAGGCAGCATCAATAAGACACAGTAGCAATCAGTGTAAATATAAACTCGAATCAGCGTTTGATTTTCGGGAAACGCCTTCTGTGCTTACACAAAAAATGAATAGAAAAAGAGTAATCATTAGCCGTGACCAATCGATAGTGTGACCATAAGCAAATCCACCCAACTATTTGGAAAAAAAAACGGATGCGTTTTTTCGTAGTTCTATCTACATGTTTTCCGCAAGGAAGTATGTGTATGACGGAATGGGCATATGACTCAAACGGGAAAGGGGGGCTGAGTTACCTGCAGGGAGCAAAGGCAAAATGAAAGACGGGTGCGGTTCATGCGTCAATTTCGAAACAATTCAATATGTTCGAAAACTCGCGTTTAAAGGCACACTTCACTATAATCACATGAGCCGACTGATCTTCTCGGGTGACTCTCAAGGTTGTACCTTTTCTGTACTCCATGACGCTACACGTGCTCGAACCCACCCATTTTGCTCAGCTGACTCATGAGGGACTTGCTCGAACACACCCATTCGCTCAGTTGACGAATAAGGAACGTCATGTGGTTGGAGTGGGTTCGAGCAGGTGTGCCGTTATAGCACATCTGGGCGAGGATCAACTGTCTCAAGAGGATAATCGGTCCATATGAATATCGCGAGTTGCGCCTTTAACTAAATATACATTGGTCAACGACAAGTAAGTTCAACTTATTGATGCTCCTCGAAGGGGGGGGGAGGGGGAGTCGGCATCCATGTTTCCTAGCCTGCTTCGTCAATGGCACAACGAATTCGCCCACTACATTAATGAAGGCGAAATCAAATGCAAATTCGAGGCTATGAAATATGTTCACTAAAACAAGCGTTGCATAATCAAAGTAAATATCACAATTGGGATATATCTCATCTCGCGTGATGCGCATACTCCATACTTGTTGCAGGTTTTTCCACCGGCGCATTCCAAACCTACCCTCCAAATAGGCTTTTGAAACAAATCCATAACTTTGTATTTGCGATAAGCGTTCTGACATCGTCGATTTGTTGGTTTCTGAAAGTGTGCCCATTATTTGAATGTACACTTCGCGATGATCAGATGGTTCGACTCACCTTTGGAACAGTAGATCTTCGGGTAACAGGTCAAGCTGCACCTTTTTTCCGTCGCTACGGTGCCCTGTCACGGCGCTGCACCTGCTCAAACCCACTCCGACACGCATTTTGCTCAGTTGACCAAGAAGGGAGCTCAAGCGGGTGGCGTCGGAGTGGATTCGAGCAGGTGTAGGGCCGTGATAGTGCACCGGGGCGACGCGAAAAGATGCAGCCTGACTAGCTACTCAAGATTCCACTGTTCCAAGAAGATGAGTCGAACCATCTTATTATTGCGAAATGTGCCGTTAAGCGATATTTTCGGTCTTTCCTTTAGCCAATGCACAGACATTTGACGGGAGACAAGCGTTAGGATCGTGGATCGCCGCGCGCGGCAATTTCCGGACGACTTCAGTCAACTTGCACATACTAGATAACATACATATACCTGTATGATCATGTAGATAGCATACATATACCTGTATGATCATGTAAACCTAACGGTACTGTCCAACATTCAGCAAGCTGTCACCCCCCCCCCCCCCCCAATATAAATAGCGCCTTTTTCTATTTATACAAGCTGGATTTCGCACTGAAGCGCTATTATTTCCCCTCTACTGCCGCTTCTTCGAACAGTCGTTTTTCTCTTGTACTCGGTTTCGCTATGGATTATGGTTAGGTCTTATCAATTTGAAGTTTTCACCCACTCCACGTTTGAAGGAATCGGAGGCGCAACATTTGCGCCCCATTGCAAAGCTGCGTTGCGAATACCATACCACGCAGCGTTGAAGTCGCCCGGAATTCGCTGCGCGCGGCGATTCACAATCCTATCGCTACACTTCCACATTTGACTGTGCCTTAGGTGGTCTTCGTGAGTCGTCTAAAAGGAATCGTCAATGAAAAAATGAGTTTTCCTGTCATCCATATATTTATGTTGTATCCGCCGAATAAGGGCCACATGCAAAGTTTCACGCGAAAAAGTGAGAATTTGGCTAAGATACAGCGCCACGAAGTCTCGGCTAGGTGGGCGGGGCCTCCGGGCGTGTGTCCACCGCGCCGTCCGCCGAGGTCGGAGATGAATTATAGGAACCGGAAGTTCCGTAAATAATCCCGCTCTCCGTTCCCAACCGTGGCGGACGACGGGGCGGGGATTTTACTCAGAGACCCCGCCCACCCGGTCGAGAATTAGGGGAGCCGTATCTTTGCCGGATTCAAATTTTTTCAGGTGAAACTTTGCATGCGGCCCTTATTAGGCAACTACAATATAAATACGGGTGACAAAGAAACCATTTTTCCGTGGACGATTCCTTTAAGACCCAACTATGACTTTGGTCCATAAGTTCTAAATCAACTTGCTTTATCGCTGTAAAGATCTTCAGAAAAATTCCGAAGTTAACAAGTAGATTATAACGTAGCAACAAACTTTGTTCCGAGTATCTGACAACTCTCTTGTTCGTGACGTTTTCTGGCCACTCCGCATTTTTGCGTAAAACTCTTGAGACCTAATTTCCGCCTCTGATCTTTCAGGGGTCACATTGTGCGCAGGATGCGCGGCCACGCAATAGATGAAAGTACGATCTCTCTCAACTGATGATGCAGCGATGACCCTTTTCTCAGAATTTTTTTGAGGATCATTGACACACTGACAACCCCATGACATTCCCTGCCGATGCCCTCGTCAAATCTCACCAGAAAGATAGACCTGGGCTCAGCCGTCGTGTGACACACCCGCCCCACAGCGCTGCAGGATGACAGCACTGAGACATGTTCATGAAAAGAAAAAAGGCTCAGAAAGCATGGAGTTTCCCATATGTGCTGAGCAGGCAATAAAGGCAACTCGCATCTCGACTCCGCCATGTTCCTCTTTCCTTTTTAATCAAGGTTTTCTCGATTACCAAGATAGCCACAGACTGTGAAGATAGGGACTGCATGGTGATAATCCACAGGCGGCGGGGTCCTTGTTCAAACAAGGCGAGAAAAGTCCAAGCTGAATGAAAGGTGCCTCTTCGACCTCTTCATAGAGCAAGAGAGGTTAGGACTGGTGGTTTTAGCCTTTCCATGCTAGTGCGTCGGATTTCTGCAGTTAGTCTGACCTGTCGCCGTTGAGTCGAAATGAAAGAAAAGCAAATCAAGATCTGATTTCTATGACGATGGTGGCCCCTTTTTGCAGATAATCCAGGGAGAATAGAAGACTTCTCGATGAAAATTCATCTCACACTCACCCCTTCGCACTAATCGCGATCTATCGAATCGCCACCTATTTTGCTGCCCAGCTCACTTTTTGAGAAGAACTGACAACTCAACCACAAAGTGGTCTCGGGAACGACATCCAATCTTTCTTCAACTAGCAGTCTTTGGACCTCGATAGAGAGGAATCGAAAGGCTCACGAAGCTTTGACAACGTAGTAAATTCGGCTCCACTAGCTCCCACGCATCGTGCTATATGGCGCATGTTGTTGCGGTGCGAAATCCTCTCCCGACGATAGAAACCCCAGTTTCTAATGAACCCATTAAAACAGCGCCCTGTACCACAAGTATCCTGTGTAGCATAACAGAACTCGCAGATAACAAATAAGAACTACGATCCTTGAAGCCGATACGATCCCAAGGGAATGCACTGAAAAATGAGTTCCTCTGTTATCCATATATTTATGTTCTTTCGCTTGATAAGGGCTCCAAGCAGTGTTCCACGCGAAAAGGTGAGAATTCGGCTAGGATACAGCATCCTCAAGGTGGCGGACGAAGGGGCGGGGCGTTTGAGTGGGTGTCCCGTGCCGTCGTCTGAAGAGGTGGAGGACGGAGAGTGGGGCTGTTTACGTAACTTTCTGCTCCCACTTTGCGTCACTGACCGCGATGGACGACGGGGCGGTCAGCCATTCGGGGGCAATTTGAGGCGCTGTATTTTGGCCGGATTCTCACTTGTCCGCGTGAAACTTAGCATGCGGCCCTCTGGTAAGCAAATGCAAGGTAAATATATGGGTAAAAGAGAAACTCATTTTTCGTGCACGATTCCTCTGACAGGGGTGTTTCAATGAACTACTGATGTTTCGTAGGCATTCTCAGAAATGTCAGCTTTCTTTTCCAGTGAAAAGAGAGCTTTCAAAAGGGGGACCAATGTTGTAGTAGAACAATTCCTGATGAATATCAACACTCACCAAATTAAAGTCGTAACAGCAAAGTTGACATCTGTCATCCGAAGCAAAACCAGTATCTTGATCAATAGCAGGACAATCGCACACCATTAGATGCGGTGCAAATCGTGCGCATGGGTTTTCGCACGTATTGTCCACGCATATCTTTTCCATTCTGCAATTTAACCATTTGGCTTGAATGTGTGATATTTGAATATTGTTGTAAATGTTCCGATATTCCTAGTGTAACGCGTGTTAATCGCGGCTTCATGATACGGAAACTTTTTCTATGGCAGTAAACATCCTGTCACTGGGAGCTACGGCTGTGTTTATACCCAGCGACGGCAAGGCGTGGCTGCGTTTGCAGGCGGCGAGAAAGAGTGGCACGGGGGACTTGCAGAACGACGAAGGCAACGAGACAGTGAGGCATAGGCAGGGACTCAGAGACACGCAGCCACGCCTCGCTGCCGGCATCGGAAAGTATAAACGCGCCTACCAACTGCTACGACCATATGCGAAGCATCAGTAAGGCCACTAGTAATATCAACTGTGGAATTAGTGAGGACATTGTCCCATAATCCACGGTTAGTCGAAAATTCAATCAGTTCGGGTTAGAAGATATCAGCCTGGATGATAGATGTGAACGGCTAGAGGGTCCGAAAATGAAAAGCTGTTATATCGCTTCCAGAGAATCCCATGGGAGAATCTGGAAAATGAAGTAGATGCTTGGTCGTAGCCCATCGACTATCACAGAGCGCCTTCATTCACTGGATGGCGGAGAGTTCTCGAAAGAGACAGATATTCACATTTTCTGCGCCCAGATATAAAGGGTCCTACCAACCTGGTGGCTGGAGACGAATAGTGCGTCCTCTCCAGGAACGACAAGTGAGCTGCTTTCGCGAAGTGGACTAGCCATCACAGCCAAAACTAGATGTCCAGTCCAAGACGGTTTTGCTCCCCCTCCCCCCCCTGGCTGGCAGCGAGGGCTGCTTCATGTATTGGCAGTTCCTAGCCATTCCAGAATTGAGGTAAGGGTTGAGTTTCTTCAATGCAAGCCCGATCCCCATGTTGCTTCCACCACTCTCCATTAATCGTAGGAGTTGAGGTGGACTGCGTTGCCACCTCAACGGGAGAATAGGACAATCGGGAGAATACTCACCGTATTCTCCTGATGAGAATACTCACCGTATTCTCCCGATTTCGCCCATTCTGATCCTCACCTCTATCAGTATTCCGAAAGTCGTGAAAGAGAAGTTCTAGAATTACGACGACGTCAGCTCAAGCTCGACTTGCAACCCAAGAACTTTCGGCAAAAAGGCATCCAAACGCTGTTGTAGTGAATGCATTCTCAACTAATAGTTGATGAGCGAAAGGAGGCGTTGTGATATGAAATCAAACAGTCCAATACCGAGTGAGTAACCGGAATGGTACAGAGACTGAAGAAAGGACGAAAGTAGTATATAGCAGCCAAAACGAGGATGGTTACGAGAAATGCAAATTTGGAAGACTGTGGAATATATAAGGGGTGCTCTAACAGTAGAGAAATAACCAGATAAAACGGCGGATTCTCCGAGAAATAAAAACTCAAAACCCGCCGCCTTTCTCTTTCGCTCCTTGTGCGTCACTAGCCGGGGTAGATCGCAGACAGGCTAAGGGAGTGGAGACAGCTCCCTCGGCTAATAAACTAACAACACGCCGTGCTGCGGGATCGTGGCGAGACCCCAAGCCGTTCTCTTTCAATGCGAGTTTCGCCATACATCACCTCTTCTGAAGTGGAAACTTTGTTTTCAGAAAACATGTATTCACAAATCTCACTTTTCCTTGACCCCTTCTTTTGACTTTAAAGACAGTGAGGGGTAATGTGAGTGATAAGGAATCCCCAAAAGGAGTCACTGTTGAAAAACTAGGGGTCTACGAAGCCTACCTGCGTCGAAACCCGCCGCGAAAGGCGCGCCTCTGAGCCGTGGCGGAGACGGCCTTTTTAGCTCCAGCCGCCTTTCTTGGCTGGGTCCGCTTCCTAGCGACGACCATCCGTGATTGGCCGGGACGGGAGAGGTCAAGGAGCTGCGGCAGGGTTGAAGGTATCACGGCGCACTTTCTCAGTTCTAGCTGGAAGCTCACTCCAGAAAATAGATGTTGTTGTATTTCCGAACATTTCTTCGTGTTTACGACTTGGCACCATGCCAATAGAAAACTCGTCGACTAAACGCCTCTTGACGGAAAGGTTGTCCGAGAATCAACAGTAGGAAGAAAATTCATTTCTCGGGTCCTAAGCCATTTCCTTCCGTTTTTTCTTCACCGTCGTATTACTAACACCTCGACTTCCATAGTCACCACATTTTTCACTGTTCGTCCGAATTTCCCCTTTCACTGCCTTTGAAAACTTGTGGAACAATGCACAATGATGGGAGTTCGTTTTCGGAAGATGCTGGACTCGTGCCGAGGTGACCGGAGCTAGCATCAAAAATTCGTAAGTCAAATAGAGAAAACTGCGAATGACGCTCCACAGCATCTCCTAGAATCCCATGGTGCTCATTAATAATGAACATTCTTCACTTCCTGGAGATCAATTTCAATATTGTGGTGCCTTTGGAAGCATGTTAGCATCTTTTCACCATTGAAACTTGACGACTGACGTGTCTTTGGATGGAACTGCATGCTTTCTTTGATTGGCCCGAGCATTCACGCAGCAATCGAATCGAGACTGGGAAATCGCGACCGCCTTCCAGGTTACGACAATCATGCTTGACTTTACTTGCATGAAAAATTGAGAAGCTTATTAGTTTGTACTTCTCTGTTATGCCAACGAGGTTGTTAGGTGGAATATTTATTTGAGGCCCAACGTTTCGACCAGATCGTCTTCCTTCCATTCACTGACGACAACTGACACGGAGTGGCGGCGTCCCACTCTCGTGGTGGTGGTTTGGCCTTTGAGGAAGACGATCTGGTCGAAACGTTAGGCCTCAAATGAATATTCCACCTAACAACCTCGTTGGCATAACAGAGAAGTACAAACTAATGTTCTACGAAGAGAGAATTTGGAATTTGAGAAGCTTATGTTTTTGGTGGAAGATAATACGTTAGGTGGATTTCTTAAAGGAATCGTCCCGGAAAAATTAGTTTCTTCAATACCCATATATTTATGTTGTATTTGCCTGATGAGAGCCACATGCTACGTTTCACGCGAAAAAGTGAAAATTCGGCTGAGTTACAGCTATCCAAATTTTTGGGCGGGTGGGCGGGGCCTCCAGGTGAAACACCGTCCCGTCAACCGCCGCGGTTGGGAACGGAGAGTGGGACTGTTTACCTAACTTTCTGTTTCTATAATGCGTCTCCGACCACGGCGGACGACGAGAAGAGGCTTTTCTTCGGAGGCCCCGCCCGAGCGGACGTACTTTGTGGTGCTTATCTATTCACATTTTTTCGCGTGAAATGTCGCAGGAGGCCCACATTAGGCAAATGCAACATAAACATATGGGTAACACAAAACTCATTTTTCCGTGGATGATTCCTTTAGGGGAAGCGAGCAGTAAATATAGAGATACAGCTGCTTGAAGAAGGGCATAGAGTTAAAAAGAGACTTGCTGAGTACCGTAGGGAAGTTTGACGGAATCTCGATATGATAAAGGGAGAATCAGCTGTTCTTCTTGCATCTAACTGGGTTGCTCACAGGAAATCCCGGGAGATTATCAATCAAGCTCCATATGTGTGCACTCTTGGGGCTAACCCTTCGGTTCCCTTTTGCATCATTCCTGCACAAAACAAATGTTGTCTTTTGTCGACACAGACTGTACTTTAAAGGAGTCGTGCAAGGGAAATTGAGTTTCTCTGTTACCCATATATAACGTTGTATTTGCCCAATAAGGGGTAAAAGCAAAGATTCACACGAAAAAGTGAGGGTCCGGCTTAGTCAGAGCTCCTTAAATTGGTTGTCAACGTTTCTCTGTAATGGGAATCGACGTTTGGACGACCAGTAAACGGGAAACAATCCTTGATTGCGATAGCGAGAACGCTCCCGAATAATCATTTAAACAGGTTTTTGCTAGATTTTATCATTGTTTTCACTAAATAAAATATATGAAAAAAGCCGCATTAATTATGTAGCAACCCAATATATGGGTAACAGAAGAACTAATTTTTTTTGTGCGGCATTCATCTCTCGGATATGGGCATGAAAAGACCTCTTTGTGACGATGAGCAATCCTATAAAATGAATTTCCGGTACCCTCCAGCCCCTGCGTTGCACCTATGATAACATTCCAACTCATAATCAGTGCCCCTTTGAAGTTGTAGCCGTATTGAAAGAACAAAAAAATTTTGAAAAAAACGAAATTGTACTTGTTAGCATGTACAGATACAATCCGAGTGCACATGCACCCTTATTTCTCAGTTGGTTAGGAGATAACATTCACATACTTGCGATCGCAAAAAGATCCAGGTAGTCGTGTATGGCAGATAGAACTCGAGCATCTCCCGGTAATGCAAAGCCTGGCTGGATCGGTGTCATCACAAGGCAATCCTTCCAAATGAGCTCCGTGCATTCTACATCGAGAGCATGCATCGCGTTCCCAACGTTCGCCGTTTGTTCTAGAACAATCGTAAATATTGCAAACAAATACCTCCTCAAAAAGTTGAAGGAAAGTGGCTAGCATCTATCGTTCTGTTCACACATTATAATTCTAACGGAAATTCCATGTCTCTAATGTCTTTCAAAATCACTAATGAATGCAATACATGAAGAGAAACATAAAAAAATCGAGAAATTTTCTTTGTTTCATTGCAAAAAACAAAAAGCTGAAATAACAGCAGCTTCTTTGACTTTCCGCCCTCGCGGCCCCGCCTCCCCGGACGCCCCACCTCATCTACCTTGAGGAGCCGTATCTCAGCCGGATCCTTGCTTTTTTGCGTGAAACTTTGTATGTGGCCCACACTATGCAGATACAACAAAAATGAAGGGGTAACAGAAGAACACAGATTTCCGTGGACGATTCCTTTGATGCGGGCAAAGCATAAAGAGAATTGCTACAGGGGTAATTTACAGCAGTAAGAGATGAACAATGATATTTTATTTAAAGATGATACTACTGTGTGGTCGTCGTGATTTATACCTTGTCTCTAGACATTAGATTATATTTCGGTCATAGTTGGTGATTATGCAGAAAAGAATTACCTTAGGATGTTGTGATGGTGTGCGGGAAGACACTGGTGGTCAGCGTTACCGCAACACAGATAGCAGTAGTTGTCGTCTTCTACATCGCATTGGCATTCTCGCATTTCTCGAAGGGAACACGCTGATATGCATCTGCAATCAAATTCAAATTTATAATGCACTATTGATATTGCTCACTGTTGTCGACACTGGGGTGCTGCGATGCCATCCGTAGAAGCCTATTCATTAGAAATGTATTTTTTTCGAAAATTACTCCATGGTCAAAGGTGAAGAACATTCCGGGCCTATCTACAACCCCTGAGGTATTTGCCATTAGGACAGAAAATTCGCGTGCCCGCGTTTGGTGCGTGACGCGATGGTGCTATGTAGCGGCGTCGTATAAGTTGAGTCCTGCAGCGATTACGTTGCAAGACCCATCCAACGCGGCGCGCTTAGCTCGCAATATCGCGTCGCACGCCCGACGCAGCATCGCGAACATTCTGTCCTAATGACCCACATCCATCACCCTTGCGAAATACGAGGAGAATGTCTACAACATACTGTCACGTGATGCACTTTGGATACCGATCTTTGCCGAAAGCTTTGGGTTGTTTCCGCTTTTGCTAAAAAAAAACTTTTTGCTAAAAATAATATATTCTTGGCACATGATTCTTACAAAAAGAAATTCTTGCGGCTACACTGTCCTTAAAATTTATAAGGGATTGTCTGAGGGAACGAGGCACAGTGTATTCGGATGCCTCTCTAAACTCTTTGTGAAGAAGTCTCTTTCATGTTCAGCTTGAACCAGTTGCATTCAAAACCCCGCATTTAAACCCTATTTAGCACGAAATTCCTTCAAATCTCGGTGAAGGACGCTGCACTCGTACGCGTATGCGTAGTGTCTTCACCAAAATTGCCAATTATTTTGATATTATATTCTGGTACTTCAGTCCTTCGGGATGAGGAAATTCAATTTTGCCTCTAGGCCCACATACGGCGGGTTCAATATCCCTGATAAAAATTATTTCTTTGCGGAACTGAGACGAAAAAATCTGCATGTGGGAAGTGACAACAACACTTAACAATAAGCAGGCTTTAAAAGGAGGTAAACTTAATTTTGTTTAGTGGCGATTATTCATAAAAAATATAGGTTAGTAAGTGTAAGTCTAGCCGAGAACTGTTACAATCGACAATTTTGGCGTTATCTTACAACAACTCCCGGCTTTCCGCATGATTAGCGATCTAATAATTTTTTATACTGTGCTATCAATGGAATCCTTAAAACTGCATCTCAGTATTCACTTCTTCTGCTCTTTGAGTGGAAAGGGTGAGACTCATAAAACACTTTTAGGGACTCTTAAAGATCAGGCTTGATCGTATTTCAACTACTGGTATAGGTTTGAACGATTAAAAAGTATTGTTAATGAAGGCTAAGTTCGCGTTCATACTTCGCGATGCCGGCGGCAAAGCGTGGCTGCGTGTCTCAGCGCTTCCGCCTTGAAATTAAATTTAGTTCTTGAAGGAAACTCCCGGTATTACAGTATTTGTTGTGCTGTCTCCGATTAACAATCTGACTGTGGAACATTATTATTGAAGATGAAAACTGGGCACTTCGTGTCAACCATGAAAGGAGAAGGTTCAAGGCCAATATCGAAAGATTACTGGATACCACGTTACTGTAACGGAAGTGAAGAAACGGAATGAAACGGCCGACTACTCGAGAAGTAAGAACCACTACCCACCGTTGACTCCGAAGGGAGGAGGGCTCTGTTAGCGAAAGGGGCGGGCTATGTTAGGATAAGTGACAGCTGTTGAAAAAGACAGCTCTTATAAAGGCCAGAGGCACTTCGTCTAATCAGAAATTTCACCTCATATAGTCCTCCTGCAACGGTAGTTTTTATTTTGATGAGCTCCTGAGGAGTTCTTGATTACCCCTACCTCTGTCTCTAAGCAACTGCCTGAGCAGTGGGGGCAAATGAGGACGTAGTGGCCCTTATACGACCTTTATCTATGTATATCTATAAGCTATGGCGTGAGATCATATTGGGAATAATTTGTTCGTGTTGCAATATTTATGGAAAAAGCACAATAATTCTGATATATCGCAATAGTGATCACCTTCCCCTTTTCGAAGCCCCAGCTCTGCATTTACATGTCAAACGTAACGCAGAGGAACATTTTCATGTTATCTAGACTCAGCATTCTTCACCATTCTTCACCAGATTTGCAGCAAATCATTCTTCACCAGATTTGCATATGAGAAGCTATTGCAATAGAGGTAAGGAGGCATTGGGCATTTCAAGAACGCTAAATGATGACGCATCATCTTCATGTCTAACTTTAAGTGTCAATGCTGTACACTGACATGCCTTCACAAGAGTTCCGTAAGCGACAACTTCACCCCTAGGTCGCATATTTGCAGCTTTTCATTTTTTGGGAGGGGTTGTGCTGGTCGTTTTTGCGGAATAGTGTGCATCGGCGATGTTTCGGATTTCTTTGAAATTCACTTGAACGTGGAGGTGCGAGCTACGCATGAATCACATATGTAATATCTGTTGAAAGTAAGTTCAGAATTATATATATCCTTGTGCAAGATCCATGATAGATGTTCGTAACAGGGTAATCATGTCAAAGTAGTATGTCAGTGTACAACATTTAACAAGTTAGACCACCGTCAGACTTTGCGATTTTGCGATTTCGCGACTTTGCGGTGTAGCGGCTTGGCACGCGAAATTGCAGCATTTCACAGTCTCACGGTCGTAGTATTGCGTGCGAAAGTGAGACGTCCCAATATCGCAGAATTGCAAAATCGCAAAGTTTTACGGCGCCCTTAGACACGTGGGCGATGCGTCATCATTCTAGATTTAAAAAATGCCCCCTCCTCTCATTGCGATAGCACTCTATAAGAATCGCTCGTCAGTTTTACAGCGTAATAGACATATGATTACAACTATAAGTAGTTTTTTTTGAGAAAATGTCAATTTTTAGCTCTGCTGTGAGCGTCGAAAGCTCCCAAAATGGGCGTCGATAGCCATTCTGATTATGCCCCCTTTTGTATGTCATAATTATGCAGCTCTCGTAGGCTGGTGACTGCGTGAAAGCGCTGAGAATGTGAGTTATTATAGATACGAATTGTATGGCGCATTTGTGGTCTGCGTCTCCCGCTTGCCCTTAGGTGACCGCATCCGCGAGTGCTTTATTCTCGTGTTTGGCAGCGAGTTTCACTTCCGAGGAATCGATATGCAGCATAATGGCGAGGGGGGTCACGAGAGAGGCTGCTGAAGACGCCTGGAAATTCTAATCTACGCACTACTAGACAAATGCTGTGCTATTGGGAAAATTGAGGAAGCTCAGGAATTTCCGGATGATTGTCAAATCAAACGTAGACTAGCCACGTTGCTTCAATGATGCCAATCATAAAGGCAAACAATCTGAGCTGTTACCCACATCAACAAATTATGAAAAGTAATCAGAAAGCCTTTTTAATATCAATCTGATACGTAAGGAGGTGAGCAGTGGATGAGCCTATACGTGAGGGCCTAAATTCATCGCCAAATTTCTGTCTGCTTTACTCCCACACTGAGAAATTGACGTGGAGCATTGCCGTGGTTTGAGTCGATAAATATTAAATTAGTGACCATAATAACACTGGCAAAAGTAGTTTGAGCTTATGCACGTAGAAGTAATACATCATTAAAATAATAAATAGGAAATAAATGACGACATCAAGCATTCATGGCTAAGCAAAAAAACAGAGTTTTTACGATTTTGTGTTTGGACCACCTCATTTCAGTCCACTTGTTCTGCCAAAACAGTCCAGCCTCAACGATCGATGCTTCATTCGTATGAACTCGACATTGTTGTGCACCAATGCATCACAGAATGCGCTCTTTAATTTTATGACGAAACGGATGTGGAATTTCAAGGAGATATCCCTCGAAAATTCCAATATTGCCAAGGTGGGACAGGCGAAAAGAGCTTCGCTTACTTTTGTTGAAATGAACAAGTAAGGCGACTTTCAAACGCATATTTCGATTTTCTCTTAGGTATGCACGAATTTGCATTTTTTTTCAGGATATACCATCATTGGCGTGCCCATACTGAGCTCCTGTTTAAGCCAAGGGGTTCAGGATGGCTGAAGAGCTATTTAAATAGCATGGTATCGAATTCTATGGGCCGTGCATGTGGAATGTGAGTTGCGGCTGCTGTGCGTGCCGCTTTCACCATTATTTATGATATTTCGCTATCGCCCGTTTTGTTTATGTGAAAATTGAGCGGGTAAATAGAATAACCACTTGTACTGCCTACGAATACAATGAAACGGGAGGGATACCCAGGTGCACATCTAATCACTTAATGTTTCTCCGTTTTATCATATATTGTTAAAAACAAAAGAAGTTAAATTGTCACAAATACGACTGCAGTTACTGGCTGTGTAATTTCAACCCGAGAATTCATGGGAGGCAACAATTCAGCTTTAAAAAGGTTTCTGTGCTTGAAATGGCTCAATGTCAAACTGTGCGAACTTTTGCAAAAAGAAACTCCGTTTGAAAAAGTAGAAAACTTACGTTCCGTTTTGGCAAACGCTGGCGTTGTTTTCTGAACAAATGGAGCCATCCTTGAGACACGTTTCACTTGATGTACCAGTGATAAGTACCACGTAAATATATGTAAACATGTTGTATGCTAAATTAATGCGTAGCAGAATTTTGAAGTGACTAATAGATGATGACAACATCACAGAGAGAATATAGTTGACGAATAGTTTTTTTTTATAGACGTTTCAAGGTCCGACAATTCGAAGTTTCATGGTCTCGGCGGAATTACTGCGCGGGGATGCATGTGATCCCGCCCCTCGCCTATGCCCGCCCAGCTCTCGGGCTAAATGCGGCTCATTCTCGAATACCAACAGCCTTCATCAAGTGATATGAGTAACCATGCTTATGGGAACCCTCTCTTCAAAGAGCCTCCCAGTAATGCACTTTTGCAAGCATGAAAAAACGTATCCATCAAAAAGATTAGACAACAAAGGAATGGCATATCTCCCGGCAATTTGAGGTCTTATAATGGGCAAGCCTTCGTGGGCGATCTGGAAATGAGAATTTTAAAGTTTCAGTATTAATACGGCATCCCATGCTTCACTGGATGCATGACTGATTTGACATTCGGTGTGGCGAGGCATATCCCACCGTTGCTAAGGAGGGTACGATGTGGATTTGCCCGCAGTGGAACACCGGGGGCTGCAAAATCTATATATTACATATATTTTAGTACTTATGCACTTTTATATGCTTACATTTACATTTTCAGGTGTATTACAGTACTTGCTACATCTGAGCTTAACTTGAGACGTTATGCAAAGCCTACATTAATTATACATTTGCATTTACGAGACCGAAGTTTTATAGCAAGTTTTTGCAGCTCTTTTGTCCTTACCACTCTATCTATCTGATATTTAAAATTTAACGCCTTCGAATTGAGGGTGTAGACCAAATTTTCATGGAAGATTATTATGGCTTTCACTGCAGCGAGAGTCTGATTCAGGATCGAAGCCTAACGATGCCTAAACGCTTCGATTCACAAAGCTCCTCCCCTTTTCTAGCAAATTCTTGTTACGAATCCAAATGGACAATACGAAACGAACATTCTCGTGTCTCGGCTTTAAGACCTATTTTGCGTGGCTTAATCGACACAGCCCGACGCTCCACCCTTCCAGTAGTGGTTTGCCCGTCTCAGCCGATGCGAGCACCTTGCCCTGCATCCTCTGCAAATGCTGTTACCTACTCCACTTAATTTCTTCCATTTCTCAGGGGAACCTGTAGGCGGTATATAATTTTCAAGGAATGTATCCGCCTGTACTAGCGCTCCTCTCGTCCTTTCAGTGCGAAAAAGCAGCCAGGTGTTGTTTGGTATGAGTAGGACACATGTGAGCTACTTTATATATCTTCAACTTGTCACCATTTCCTACAACATACCCAGAGACTAGGACGAATGGCAGAAACCTGGAGCATTTCTCGCGATGGCGGGGCCGGGTGTCCAGGGCCACGGATAAGTGCTCTGACGAGGGTGGTTTTTCGAAACGTGGAGCGGAGAGAGAGAGTGCGATTTTTGCATCACATTGGCGCACGTGCATGAAATATAGAACCGTGGTGCATTTTTCCCAGGCCGCTCTACGTCGGCCAAGGAAGGAGTCAGAAATGCTCCCTGAATAGGAAACTTCAACCAAATCATCATTGTACTCCTTCTTGCATTGGGTAGGTATAGATTAAAGGCACCGGAAGAGAAGCGTGTTTTAAAACATTGCCCTTTGTAAACGAACATTTGAACTCAGAAAAGATAATCCGTAGCGAAAATGGCGTTAAAAATGCGCCTTTGGAGCACTTCGATCCTGGCGCGCTTCACCTCAATCTGCACGCTGTCATTTGATGTCGCGAAGGGCGAGATTGATTTCGTTCATTATGATCTTGAATTTGTGAAACAGCACACAACAACAAACAAGGCAACGATGAAAGGAAGAATAAGCGGAAGGATGAGGAAAAAAGACATTTATTTCGAAAAAAAACCTCAATGAATTCACACTCGACGTCTCGGTGGGGTCTCGTATGTGCAATGTAGCAAACTGCAGGCTATACCGTATTACAAAATTGGTCCCTCTCGGTGTCTTTAAAGGAATCGTCAACGGAAAAATGAGTTTGTTTGTTACCCATATAATTATGTTGTATTTGCCTAATAAGGGCCGCATGCAAAGTTTCATGCGAAAAAATGAGAATTCGGCTGAGGTACGGCACCACAGATTCTCGGCCGGGTGGGCGGCGCCTCCGACCAAGTGCTCCCCCTCCCGTCGTTCGCTGCGGTCGAAGACGCATTGTAGAAGCAGAAAGCTGCGTAAACAGTCTCACTTTCCGTTCCCTACTGCGGCGGATGAAAGGATGGGGCTTTTACTCGAAGGCCCCGCCCGCCCGACCAAAAATTTGGGGAGCTGTATCTCAGCCAAATGCTCATGTTTTCGTGTGAAACTTTGCATGCAGCCCTTATTAGGCGAATACATCATAAATATATGGGTAACAAAGAAACTCATTTTTCCGTGAACGATTCACTGGACTATGATAGTTATGGGAGAGAAACGAAGCCTTGTCTCCCTGCCAATACGTTGCAGCGACCGGATGGTGTGCCAAGTCCTGCGGCGGATTCCCAGTGGAATACATGGGATTGGTTTCATGGTTCCACTTCCAACAGTGGCCGTGATGCGTGGTCAGTGGTTCAGTCATCCTTTGCGCTCTTTTACGGTTTCGCCGTCAAGCCCAGCGGGCGGAAAGTAGTTGTCGCACATGGGCTGAAACACTACTTTCAAGTCCGGCGAAGAAAAGTACACAGTACTATGAGCGTCGCCATTTGGATGCGCCTCTTACTTGGTGTTGCTCACTTGTGAAATTTTCTCAAAGGGTACAACTGGGGAAAGCGTTTTCTGGCGTGTCGCTTGTAGTATAAGCGCGCGTTTGTTCCGAAGGTCAAGATTTCTATTCTAAAAAACGTTCAATCAAATACATCGCTTTCCCATTTGCGCGACTTCAATAAAAGCCCAAGGCTGCTGAATCTAATTGTATCATGTGCAAAACATACAGCAGCGATAATCCATCTTCGAGACAACTGCCGTTAGGCATTCGAATAACGAATCTTGTGCAGGTGAATGGTTGGTAACCTGCAGTCAGTGCAAAAGCAGAAATAGGATGGCATCCAAGGGAGTGTTCGCTATACTGTGAAGACGGGTATGCTGGCGGGTGCGTACCCTTATGTCGAACTTTCGCTTTGCGACGTCGCGCTCGCGGCGCCATCAGCACAACTTGCCGCGGTCAGCTGGATTTCCGCTCAGGATGCAAGGGGCTGGTATCGTGAAGGTTCTGTAGGAAATAGCTGTTTATCGGAGCATCATCTAGGAACATTAACTTTTGCGCCTCAAAAAGACGGAATAATCACGTAAAAAGTAAAAGAAATAATAGCATTATATGATAAGAAACCTAATCAAGAAATAATTATTCGGGCATAAAACACCAAAGGGAAAATACACGATGTACGTAATCACACGCGAAGAAATCCGCGGCACCGCTCGCCGTGCGCGGAAATTCGATATAAGACTACGCACCCGTATGCTTGGCGGTGGAGGCGATGTAGACAGGGTACTTATTGCAGAGTATGAATCGGGAGTGTGCTCCCTTATTTCAGAATTTCTCGCCACGACGAGCGGACGTGCGACGCAGTGTTTGCGAGCTATGCGCGTTGCTTCAGCTGGGCTTTGAAGCCGATTATACGGTAATACTGGGGGCGCCATACACAGTTGACTTGTGATCGCCTTGGGACCCAACAACACGGCGCCTTTAGCTGCTCCGCATAGCTTCAATTATGACGCGACGCCATGCGAATTTTTGACAAAAGGGCACGAACAGGCTGAGGAACAGCGGCGTCAATTCTTTCCTCTCCCCACTGGAGGTCCATAGAGAGAACGAGACCGTGGAGTTACTATCGCCATGACGTGTGGTGCAGAATGGCATGACCCCTTCCATGATTTTTGGAAGTCCCCCTAGGCATCTTCTAATGATATCAAATATTGAATAACTCTAGATGATGGATTCTTCGAAATGAAGTCTCAAAATGTTCCTCAACTTATGAAATTCGTCTCTTCGTGTATGAGTATGCCTACTGAGGCTGACTTGAGTTCTCTTGAACTAGTGTTCAGGCTTGAGTTTTCATGTTAAGGGAAGCCTTCTGGCATATCGCACTTACCATTTTGAATTTCTCCAAATATAAGATAGCTGCGATCGATTTCTTGTCATAATGTCTGCGACGAAAAGAACGTAATTATAGATAATATTGAATTTGGTCTAGGAATTAGTTGTGAAGCTTTTTCATCCCCTTCGTCGCGCTCGCATTCGCTCAGTTTCGATGGGTAAAATTGCATTTTCAAGGACAGCACTGTTTTCAAGCAGAAAAAGCTATCGTCAACGTCTTCCGGACGCCAAATTCTAAGCAAGCGTTTTGAAGGCGTCAAGCTGTGCTTCCGGCGTCGTGCTCGATCATCCCGGGCCCTATTATTTTGGGAGAAGTATGATAGCCTTCTGCTCTCAATAATAATTTTTTCCCACGGTGGTGTTAGTATTTTTGCTGAGTTGATGCAGTAGCAAGCAGGTTCCCCTAAGGCTAGGTATCCAACTAATGGCCGAAAGCGAAAAACAGAAGTAACTCTTTTAACTCAGACCCCAAAAATGCAAGTATCGCTGATCCAATCGGCTACGTGCTTTTGCCGTAATCTTTAGCTATTAAAGGCACACTTCGCGATAATCAAATGGGTCGACTTACCTTCTTGGAACAGTAGATCCTTAGGTAACTATTAGGTTGACCGGAAAGTAATGAGCCAAACACAGTGGTGAGATTCAACAGCATATACTATTTTTGGACGTCGAAGTCGTGAAAGGACAAAATTCCGAAACTTAGTGTTTCAAGACCCGTACATATACGCCACCGAGGGAATATGGTCTGCACTGTCTTTATCTTTTACAAGCGTGCTTGAAATGGATGAAAAGAAAGCGCCATATCGGGCATATCTCCTTTTACACTACCGTTTCGGCAGATCCGCGGATGAGGCTCTTCGGCTCCTGCTGGAGGATATGAAGGATCAAGCACCTTCTCGAGCGACGTGCTTCAGATGGCACGGCAAGTTAGAGAAATGTCTCGAAAACCAGTCGATCGGCACGTCCACCTACGCAAAAGAAGCAGCTTATACTCACCATTTGTAAAGAACGAGCTGAAGTTACAGTGCGCGATCTTGCGGCCTCCTCAGGTGCCCCTAAATCCACGGTACACGATGTTCTTCGTGCGTCAGGTAAAGTGATAGTACTACGTAGTAATACGACATTTGTCTCATTACTTTCCGGACAACCCAATAGTAAGGCTACACCTTTCACGCATCGCCACGGTGTGCTATCACGGCTTTTCTTCTGCTCGAATCCATTCCGACGCCACCTACTTGAGTCCCTTACTGGGTAACTGAGCAGATGAGTGGCGTCGGAGTGGCTTCGAGCAGGTGTAGCGCCGTGATAGTGCACCGTGTCGACGCGAAAAAGGTGCAGCCTAACAAGTTACCCAAGGATCTTCTGTCCCAAGAAGCTAAGTTGACCCATCAGATCACCGCGAAGTATGCCTTTGAAGGAAACGTGCACGGGAGCTGAGTTCCTCTGTTTCCCATATATATGTTGCATTTACATAATAAGGGCCGCATGCAGAGTTTCATGCGAAGAGGGAATCTGGCTAAGATACAGCCCCGCAAAGTGATGGCCGTGGGAGCAGGGCCTCAGAGTAAATGCCCGTCCCGTCTTCCGCCGAGGTCGGAGACGCATAGTGGGAACAGAAATTCACGTAAACAGTCCCACTCTTCGTCTCCGACCACGGCGGACGTCGGGGCGTGCATTTACTCTTAGGCCCCACCCCCTCGGCCACTACTTTGAGGGGATGTATTTCAGCCGGTTTCTCGCTTTTCGCGTGGAACTTTGTATGCGGCCCTGAATTCGATATAGCAAGTGGGATCACCGGTGACTTTTTGGTTTTCACTTTACGAAGATGAGAAGCGAGAGTGAAAGACCACATTTTTGATGGCCTAGTTTTCACATGAGTGTAATTTCGTGATTGGAGCGAACGAAAGTGCCAATCCTTATAGCACCCTTTGGCTTAGAATGGGTGTAGACACACTCGCTCCTGCGGATATCCTCCTTGCCACTGAAAAACAATGTTGAAGCTGTAGACAATCTCAAGCGTGAAACTTTGAAGCAATATAGAGAAGCTATGCACAAAATCTTTAAATAATCAAAAACATCAATGGTTGTAGTTAAGGTAGGTGGATATAACATCATGAAAAAAATGTAACAATGGAAACAACTGAAAGGCCAGTTATAGAGCAGGAAATAATTTCAAAGAAGAAACGCAATAGAGAGAGGTGTGCAACCAACGGTTGGGTGTGCGACAGGACACTCACCACGCCACGAAAATTGTGTCACCATGCGCGACAAGTGCCTTGTTGCCTCCGTTATGGTTTGACAGCGCTTAGGAGCGCGGCCGCGTCCTCTTTTCACGTCCCAATTTGAGTGTCCCGTAGCACATCCTTCTATATTAAAAAAAAGCTACGGTTTTCTATTATTCATTCCAATCTTCTATTTTTCAGGAAAACAGTGGCTCTGTGATGTGATCGCTTGCCGTGCCTCATGAAACTCAACCGCATGAATTGTTGTGACGTTGTGTCTGTGATGTTTGGATAGATTTTGATATCTGACCGGTATCGGTTCGACTGACCGGAGAATAGACACTTTCTTCTATTCTCCCTAATTTTGCTCGGATGCATTTATCATACATATTAGTGCTTAATATTCAAGTCTTCTCTGAGCGACGTTCATAGTTTGCGGTGTCGGCGGCAGGGCGTGGCTGCGTGCTGCCCATGCCACTCTGCCTTGTAGCCTGCTTCGTCTCTACATCTTCCCCGTGCCACTGTGCCTCGCTGCCTGTGAACGCAGCCACGCTCTGCCGGGAAACTGCTCTACCGTCAGCTATGCTGCATTTTGCAAATTGTGATAACAGGAATTATGGGCGGCTTCCATAGATTCATCTCGGCGTGTGCTGCAAAACGTGGCCTACTCTTGCGTAATGACCGTATATAATTAACTTGGTCATGATCTCTGTCAAAAGCTAGAGGATCGAGTGTGTATTGTTAGAACAGGATTCACGTGGCGTGCGACGTGTGAGCTTGGAGCAGCGCCGTATGTAGTTGGGTCCTGAGGCGATTCCGTGTTCTTCGCCTGGAAAGGCGCAAGACAAGGTAATCGCTTTAAAGGCACAGTTCACGATAATATGAGTTTCTTGGTTCCATCAGCGAGCAGATAGCCCCTTCCACGACGGCAAAACGTGTGCCATCATTGCGGCGCAAGGGTGAATTTTTACACATAAAAAATGTGTAATAAGATGGCGACCACCGTCTCAAGATGGCCTACACCCTCTTTGATTTAAGCGGCGGGTAAATGGTGGCTTTCACGTGTATGGGCATGATATCGACTGCAATAAAAAATGATAGGAAAAACTCCCATTGAAAAAACAACCGTTTCGGATGCACTTTGAAACTAGTCCAAATGCTTGCTTTCAAGCTGCAAACTCGTCGAAGCCGAAGGTTAGAAGCACCCAATTTTCAAGGTTTTCAAAAGCCCTCTTGGTTTTTCCTTCACTCTTGTGTTCTTCAGCACTCCCAAGTTTTTATGGAGCGCGACGAGGCACGAAAATTATCGTGAACTGTACCTTTGTGTTGTGTTTGGAACCCAACAATGCACGGCGCTTCTAGCTGGTACGTCGTACGCCGCTGTGCAGAATTTTACCCTATCGAATACACCTTGCAGTTGCATACCAGTTCAGTGGTAGAATTTAAGAAACTCAAATCAGAGGTGAAAGCATTTCCATGTTTATAAAATATTCGGACTGACGAGGATACCAATACAAACAGTGAAATGTGGTTGTGTGCAATTATGATAAAAAAAAGTCGCATGGTCGCGTTTGGCGCGCGACGAGATGGTGCGAGATAGGGGAAAAATAATGGAATGAAAATATCTAATGAAATATTCATGTTACCACTCGAGCATGCATACTTGTGGTGTCCTTTCGTTGTGTTTTGTGCGATTGACAAGCATGAAATATGAATACATTGTTGATCATTTCTTTTAGCACCGCCCATCATTGATGCGTCACAAAGTGACAATGTGACACGAGTTACAATTGGGCGACCTGTAACACTGAGGTGTTTCGCAAGGGGACATCCACCACCAAATATCGTCTGGAAAAAGGATAACCTCTTAGTAAAAGGTGAGCGATAAAACAAAAACTGAGCTTTTCGAGTCTTACTCTTGCTATTATTCTCCTTGAGACTTGAGCTCATGATGTGGCATATCCCAACGGATTCTTTCACAGGGGTATTCCAATAAACAACAAGCTCTCCCTTGCGGTTAAATGAATCGTCCACGGAAAAATGAGTTTTTTCGTTACCCATATATCTATGTTGTAATTGCTCAATAAGGACTGCATGCAAAGTTTCACACAAAAAAGTGGAAATTCGGATAACATACAGCTCCCCGAACTCTCAGCCGGGTGGGCGGGGCCTGCGAGTAAAAGTCCCGCCCCATGGTCCGCCGCGGTTGGGAGAGGAGAATTGGACTATTTACGTAACTTTCTGTTCCTACAATGCGTCTCCGGCGCGGCGGACGACGGGGTGGGCACTTGCTCGGTCTCCCCCCCCCCCTCCACCCGGCCGAGGCTTTGTGGTGCTGTATAGTAGCCGGATTCAGATTTTTTCGCGTGAATTTTTGCATGTGGCCTACATCAGGCAGATACAGAAAAAAATATATATGGGTAACGGGAGAACTCATTTTCCGTGGACGATTCCCTTGAATGCACCTGGAGGGGTAATGACAAAGTGGAAACTAAGATTACATGATCTTTGAAAACAAACGTAGCTCTTCACAAGAGGTTGTGTGTAGCGAAACTCGCACTAAGAATACGCGGCTTGGGATCTTATCACGATCTCACAGCACGACGTGTCGCTCTGCAGTTCATCAGCCGGGCGAGTTGCCGGCGATAGCGCGGCAACGCTCTCGGCCGACTGATTAAGCTTCCTCGCCTGTCTGCACTCTACCCCGGCTAGTGACGAAGAGGGGTGCGAGAGAGGATGGGGTTCTCAGGTTCCTATTCCTCGGATTTTTCGCCGTTTTGTCTCGTTTTTTTCTGCTATCACATTGCTGAGCACCCCTACGTCCATATTCCACAGTCTGCCGAATTTACCCCTTACGGTGTCTTTAAGTATCCATCAGGAAGAGTGTGTACCCTTACGTCACATACACGGTAATTGTGAGGACGCTTTGTATTTGCCGCTTCAGGACCCATGTCCAGCAATGCCCGTAGCTCTTACGCGTCTTTTCCCAATCTACAGGCCACAGTATGAAATCCTGACGTGAGGGTACACTCCCCATCATAATTATTGATGGATATATATCGGGTACTCGAACCCATAAACCTACAGGCATTGATCAGTTTACATCGTGTTTTTTCATTTTGAGGTGGTGACATCATGAAAAATATATACCGATGGTCACATAAAGAGTGCACAGTTGAGAAGGGTGATAAATTCGGACCTCCGACCATATCATGTAGTGAAACACACAAATGAACATCTAACTCATTTCAGAAAGCGACATGATTCGCATTTCGAATGGTGGACAAATGTTGGAAATAAAAGAATCTCAAACAGCGCATGCTGGATCATGGGTTTGTTCGGCGGAGAACGATGCTGGTACTGATGAGTTCGAGATTCTCCTAGATGTCTGGGGTAAGAAGAAAAATCAAACTGAAAGAAAATTGAGTCATATCGGAAGCAATGGGCAGATAATTTTTTTGTTATTATTGACTCAGGCAGAGAAGCAATTGTGACTGGGCTGAGTGGTCCCATAATGTTAGCAAGGCATTACCGGAAGACTGTGGTTGTCATTCTGCCGTAATTTACGGTAGCAGAGCATCGTATAAAAGCTGCTGAGGTAGAAGTCTGAGGAACGGGCGCGAAGATAGGTAAGGAGAGCGACTGATGTTACAACTCGATTTTGGTTTTTCCAGGGGTACTCGGAATGCGTCAAGTGTGTCCAACTAGATTGCGCTGTCACGCAAATTTGCCACCACACACTCCAAACGCCCTGCTGGACCCGTTGTGATTTGACGACGCGCGCGCAGTGGCGTGGCCACCGCCGTCTCGCCTGACCTGACCCATTTCGAGTGTCTTGTCGAACCCCTCAGCTACTTTCGCTGCAGAGCGCTGTCCCCTTCTACAGACAAATTATCGTGCTCAGTGCTTCCAGAGTCAAAGATATCAAACAGAATTTCTAACTTAATGTGATCAGCGACCAAAAAAAGGAAAAATTGTTACAGTTCCGCCTACAGTACGAGTGAGCTTCGATGCTGATGCGAAGGTGTTGGGCGAATCCGTACAATTAGTTTGCGAAGTGTCTGGGAACCCTCCACCGTCGATTGAGTGGAGCAGAGGAGATCAGCCCATTATCAATAATACAGATGACGTATACATCACCAACAAAGTAGCGCCGTACGAGTTTTCTCAGGTACTATCGTTCAGTCACGTGCTTCATTAAAATTGTTAAGGGTGCTCATCTAACGATAGCTCATTTGGGAAGGCACAATGCAGGGAACTACACATGCATAGCCACGAATGACGCAGGGAATGCTGAGTCCACCGTTCTCGTCGATATCCTTGGTAGTTTTAGCAGAATAATAAAATGTGCTGTTATTCCTCGGCAATTTTCCGTTTTTTAGTTCCTCCATCTATTGACCGAGATGAAGTTGATATGTCACTCCGTCTTCCAGCCGGGCAGACTGCCACACTTTACTGCAATGTCAGTGGAAATCCAGAGCCTGCAGTGAAATGGTAAATCATCTCAGTCTTCTTCCGTGAAGGAACACATGTATGTGCATATACACGGGGGTGCCTGAGAATGCAGCAATAACGTGACTGTAACACATCGCAGTCCGAGACGAAACTGTATCTCATTACTCTGTCTCTATCGCATTACCTGTTTTTGGCTCGGTAAACTTGACACAGGAAGGGGTAAATTTGACAGATTGTGGAATATGAAAGTAAGGGTACTCAGCTGTATAACATAGAGAAAGAGCAAAACAAATTGGCACATACCCGAAAATAGGAAAGCAGGCCCTTCCCTCCTCCTCTCACGCACCTCTCTGCGTCACTAGTCGGGGGGTAGACTGTAGAGGGGCGGAGAGGCTAATACGCCGACCGCGAACGTTACACTACCCTCGCCGGCAACTCACCAGGCTCATTACTGCAGAACGAGACGCCGTGTTGCGGGGTCATGATAAGACCCCAAGCTCCACTCTTTCAATGCGAGTTTCGTACACATCACCTCTCTGAAGTAAAAGGTTTTTTCTAGAAAACATGCAATTCCAATTCTCGCTCTCTCCTGGTCGCTCCCGGTGCCTTTAAAATAGGGCCACTTGGTTGGTCCGTAGGGCAGGATATCAGCTCGAAAACATAAATATTGGACGTGATGCGCACAGTAATAAAGGTAATTCTGCCAATGCTTCCTCTGGCTATTAATATGAATTTAGAAGCAGAAATATTTGAATTTAGTAGCGGGAATTATTAATAGAGAAGAGCGCGGGATTTTCTCTATGTCATATCTCTTCACAGAACTAATAGAATGCCGGTCAGTCGAGCAGGAAGATGAATTTCTGGAAACTAGTTCCTTGACGATTTTCAAATGCACACCTCGCGATGTTTAGATTAGTCGACTCACCTTCTTCAGGCAGTCGATCTTTGAGTGGCTAACGCGGATAAACGCTTTCTATGCTGCCAGGGTCGCCATCACGGTACTACACCCACTAGAACCCGAGCTGGCTTCGCCCAGCTGAGCTAACAGGGAGTGGCTAGCTTGGGTCCGAGCGATTGTAGCGCGTGACGGCCCACCGTGGCGGTGCTACAAAGATGTGGCCCAGTAGTTATTAGAAGATCTACTACTCCAAGAAGGTAAATCGATTGATATGATTGTCGCGAAACGTGCTTTCAATCTTCCACATCTTTGTGAGCTGAGGAGCAAAAGAGTTCCACTCGCCTTGAAGATCCAAGCATATCTGTTCAGGGTATCCGTGATAGGGTCTTCCTGATTAATTTTGACACTTCACCAAAATTAGTGATGAAAGTCCGGTAGTGAAATTTTTTTATGAAGTGGCTTGTGCTGGAATACTCTCGCTTATTCCCTGTTGGTGTCCATGTATACCCGTACGGGTGAGGGTCGATAGGTCGACTTTCCGCGCGACCGCCCGCGCGAGCAGCGCGGCAAATACGAGCCGTTTGGAATTTCGCTCAAGACGCAATTAGCTGGCACCGTGAGGGACCTTCATAGGTGGGCGAACTTCCGAAACTTTCAACTTGCAATCTTTAGAGGTCCCTTACGGTACCAGCTTGCGTCTCAAGCGGAATTCCCAACGGCTTGTACTGATGGCGCCGCGAGTATGACGTCGACCTATCGACACCTCCCATACCCGCCCGTAAGGATTTCGTCGCTGCGCGCGACTTGCGACACGATAAGTTTGAACCGAAGGCGCCGTTGGGTCCTCGAGTGATCACATGCAATCGCTTTGAGACCCAACTATATACGGCCTCCATACTTCGCAAGCTGGTGTCGCACGCCACACACACGTTGCGAAATCCTGACATAACGGTACACATCCTGGTAATGACTGCTTATGATGATTCGACTGTTCGATGACATTACCACAAACTAAGCAAGACAGACGTCGAAAATTTCTGAACAGTTTCGCTTCAGGTATCTTAACGACAGTGAAATCCTGCCTTCTACATATGGAATCGAGCTCGGATCTACATTTATAAAAGTGGGCTTGTGTTTTCTTGCAGCCATTTCACGATCTTATGAAGACTGGTGGTTACAGATATCCAACATCACTTTACAAGATGAGGGAATGTACAAATGTGTGGCGTTTAATGCAGCAGGGAATGACACACTTCTCTACACGGTCGGAGTAGTGCGTAAGTGAATCGAAAGGGACTATCGCTATTGCCTAGCAAACTTACCACTGATTTCAGGAGCTCCAATTATTCCTTATGGCGGGGCACAGTCGGTAGTCGAAGGTAAAATGACGAGCATAGAATGTGCTGCCGAAGGGCATCCCGTTCCTGTCGTCAGCTGGTTAAGAAATGGCTTACGTGTGGAGAGCGGTATACAAGGATTTCGCTATGTCACGGAAGATAATGTTGGTAATACTGCTTATTTTAATCGCCATATAAACCAATGATTACCTTTGAACAGGTGCTCACTATCACCGAAGCACAAAGTTCTGATTCCGGCATTTACGTATGTGAAGCGACAAACGAAGCAGGGACAGCGCGGCAAGCGTATACTCTTGAAGTGTTAGGTGCATGAAGTTTTGTGTTCACTCAAAGGTCCGGGAAGGGTTAGACCGCGTTCATACTCAGCGCCGGCAGGGCGTGGCTTCGTTCACAGACAGCGTGGCAGAGTCGCACGGGGGAGGTGCAGAGACGACACAGGTAACGAGGCAGGGTGGCAGAGGCGGAGACGCAGAGACACGCAGCCACGCTCGGCACCGCAAAGAATGAACGCGGCTCCGGGAGAAAGTGAGAACTGAGAATAGAAACTAGATGTTAATATCCAAATGATTAAAAGTAATACCAAGCACGTATACAGGGTGGCTCCTTATTTGCGCATAGTTTGGCGTAGTTAATTACTAATAACTTCAACAAAAAGCAACGGTTGTACAATTTGATACAACTTCTATGTAGAGCAATGCCTAATAATCATTCACTCGAGAAGAGATTCTAAATGAGCTCCTTTTGCAGCAATACAGGCCTTCACTCTCTTCTCCACTCTCACCGTGCGACATCACTGTGGGCCGCAGGAAGGTGACGTCATTATCGTCCCACGCCTTCCGCTATATAATAAATCATCTGCCCTTCATCAAAATGAGATATGCAAACATCCATGATATTGCCAAAAGTGTAGCGAATCGAATGGTACTTATTTTGTGAGAAAAGATGCAGTCTTAGCCGAGTTATGAACTCCCGAATTTGAAATTGCGAAAACCGGCCAAAACGTTCCTTACAGCCTAATTAAATCTTAATCTTTGGGAAGATAGCACTCAAAGACTCCCCTGGGTTGCTGGAAATTTGTCAGTGGTCAATGCGTGCTCCAACAGGACTGGGCACCTGCTCATTCTGCGAGATCCACACTGGCACTCTGCGAGAGTCACTTCCCTGGCTACTGGACGAAGGAATTCTGGCCAACTAACTCGCCTGATCTGAATCCGAAGGATTTCGCTGAGTGGGGCTACTTGCAGCAGAAGGTCTCCTCGAAAAGGCAGCAAAGTTTGAACGCTCTCAAAGCTCCACTTCAGAAGGCGTGGAACGATATCGACGTCACCTACCTACGGCCCCCAGTGATGTCGGTGGGGAAGAGACCGAAGGCCTGTATTGGTGCAAAACGAGCTCATTTTGAACATCTTCTTGAATGAATGATTGTTAGGCATTGCTTTACATAGAAGTTGTATCAGATTGCATAACCGTTACTTTTGTTGAAGTTATTAGTAATAAACTACGCGCAAATAATTAGGAGCCACCCTGTAGATATACTTTCAGCTCCCAAGTGGCACCTGCTTGAATGCATGTTGAAACTGAACCGTGGAATTGTTTGCTCATTTTAGAGATTGTTTCCAGTTTCGCCGAAAATAATATTGAGTTCTCCTGTGAAGAGCCCAGTGCCATTCGGGTCGTCGTTCTCACTGAAGTGTGGTGTTCGTGGTTATCCTCAGCCGATAGTTTCGTGGTACCTTAACGATGTTCCTCTCTCTGAAAAAGATGGCGGAGTTACAATAGGTAAGTAGTTTTGAAAAAACGTATTGAAATTGAAACAGGTAGCTGAACTCTTCGGTGACCTAGGCTCGTGTTGGACAAGAATTCTAAAGGAGAAGCCCATGATTGATCTCTTCTCCCTCCTCTTGACTTGGCTCAATGCTGCACACATATATTTGATGAATAAATCCAGTTGTGTGCCGTTAAGACAGAAAATTCGCGTAGCCGTGTTCGACGCGCGACGAAAGAGTGCAAGATAGAGGGAGCGCACCTGTTGAATCTCGAAGACCGCCTTCATACTTTGCGATGCCGGCCGCAGGGAATGGCTGCATGTCTCTGCGTCTCCGCCTGTGCTACCCTGTCTCGTTGCTTGCGTCGTCTCTGCACCTCCCTCACGCCACTCTGCCTCGCTGCCTGCGGTGAAGTCACGCCCTCCCGGAGCAAAGTATGAACCCGACCGAAGCGATTACACCTAGATGAAGGCATAAAGCACCATAATCGCTTGAGGCCCCATCGCGCATAGCTTGCACCATCGCGTCGCATGCCGAATGCCTCAACGAGAATTTTCGTTCTAATAGCACACACCCAATGGATCCACCTCATTACCCTGCTTCTCTTCTGCGTACTACTCATTGGAAAATCCTAACTCAACATATTGGCCGGAACTTACACACTATTGCATGATTTGATCTTCAGGAAGTGACGGAACATTGACGGTGGATACGAATTTTGGTGATGCTCCTCGCACCTACAAATGTACTGCGAGGAATGATGCAGGTCAAGATGAAGTATCATATGAGATACATGTCATGGGTCAGTGAAACATGATGTTCTACTTAATACAATACATTTGTCTATAATTTTCACGTTTTTACGAAGTTTGGAACTACCCTGGAAACGGTTTTTAGAGATCGGGTGAATTTGTGTAGGTGGGCATGGGACGCGAAGGAATAAACTCACATGAATTAAAGTGGACGCTGTCATGTTATCTCATTACTTAGGAAGGAAATCTTCATCTGGTTTCCTAACACATAACGCACCGAGGCTATTTTCACCGTTCCTGCCTATACATATGACCTGACGTTTCTGTGTAGTCTTCAAATCGTGCAACGCCATGTGTTGCACTTGGCCACCCAGGACCGTCTTTTTTTTTTGGGTCACATGAAACCGTCGATTTGTGAAGGCTAAAGCTGTCAGGATACGTTCTCGGATATGCAGGGTGTCCCAAAATTATGGGCGCCAATGTATTGCAATATTTTGTTGGCGTCAATAGCATGAATGAAAGAAAAATCAACCCATTCACAACTTTACTCACATCTTATGTAACAAGACACAGCAGTCATATTATAAGTTTCTTTGTCCCGACAAGGATACAAGCTCAAAGTCTCTCTATCACTCAACCGCCACGCTGCTTTTTTTTGACACGCTGCTTTTTCCATACATTCCCCCAAATCTTTCTCAGGGCTACCTTATGTGGCTACGCCAGACCTTGCTTCTAGTCGAGGACCCCGGCAGGAGATCAATGGAATCATTTCCGGGAGATTTGATGGATGTTTCGAAAAGTGATGAATTCGAAAAAATCGGAGCGGCAGTGCTTTTGTATCAATTTGATTCTATAAACTAAAGCGCTTTGCCGCTAAACTCACCAAGTACTGCTGCGAAAGACTGGAGAGTGCAGTGCTTTATTATGTCCAACCGCCAGTTCCTCATGTTCACATTCCCGCAAGCTTTACGCCGAAACTGATGGAAACCAGCAGCGTGTCATTATTGGACCCTCACCCTCAATCATTACTGGGACCCGATTGTTGGAATCCAAACACCCTATCGGCATGGTATACCCTACCAGACGTTGTTGGCTACAGTGGGTTGCCCTTAACGGTTCAGGACGTGGAAATTTTTTCGCTCGAACAAAAGTACGGCGAGGTGCGTGTCACCGTTGAAGCGAATGATAACCAAGTGTATTTGAAAAACTTCTGAAATCTTGAAAATACCATGAGCTTCACCCCGACAAGCATGCACCTTGGTAGAAGAAGATCCTGTGCACCCACTGAGAAGCAAATGAAAGAAAAAGGATCGATACCATTGTATAGAGGAATCCGAAGAATTACAAGTTCAGGCGCCCATAATTTTGGGACACTCTGTAGAAAAAACATATCTGTGCATCATTGTACCAGAAAAATTGGTTCGCACTTCAATGTCACTCCTCACTCCTAGGAAAATTAAACTTTTGTACAACTAGGCGGTTAGGTCCGCAGTCAATAGAAAAGTGATCTCAGTCGAAGTCTCATCTGTAGGGTGAGTAGTTGTCCCGTCAATTGTTTTGTTATTGCTTGCTATGGTGTTCAAAAGCGTGGTGCCAAAATTCTAGCTACTTTTTGGAAGGGAAAGATCCCAGAAAGATATGTTCTTCTTCATATTCGTGAACATATAACCGGTGCAACACCATGTGTTGCACGCGCGACGTTATGGGTTAACGACCCAGATGGCGGGGTGGAGGGATTTGTTTAGCGGTGCTTCTGCAGAAATGAAGGAGATCGCCGTGGGCAAAGCGTGCTTTGAATGAGCGATCTCTACCACAAAACTTCATGACTAAGTTTTAACACAGCTTGCAGACCCCAGAACAATACTCAGTGGAATCGGTTAGGTCCGGGCTGTGTTGAACATAACACTATGTGAGCAGATGCCCGTCCACAGTGGGTGGCTCATGCAATCATCCAGTGCTCACTGCGAAAAAGTGCGGTTTTAGAGTGATCTGGAATCCGGGAAAAAGTTGGTGTATTCACGAAAGGGCACAGCCAGGTGTCGAGGAAAATGGCCGCTTTAGTACGACCCGTCTCTTCAACAGGGACTCAAACACGACCCCTCCCCCCAACTTCCAACATCTACATAACCTCTACACTATCAGTAATTACCGTCGACTGCATAGCATCACTGCGTATTTTATTACTGTAATTGTTGTGTTGATCACTCAAGTTCAATAATATTTTCTTACATAAGCGGGTCAGCTGACGGCACGTTACGCTTTTAATCTAACCTGGGACCATTGCTGACCTCTGCCAATTACGATTCCCCCCCCCCCATCCCGCTCTTCGAATACGACCGCCCTGTCGAGGATTAATCGACTCCCGGTGTACTGTGGCTTGGGAGCAGCTGGAGCCACGAAAGAGGTGCCAGTTTTTCAACGTGCCTCGACCTTGCGCAGAAGGCTCACATAGCGTTGAAATCGCACAATGAATAAAAGGGTTATAGTAACTTCCACCTTGTTTGCGAGCTCAATTGTGGGTTCTAACCTCATTTTTGGTCGGCACCCACATAGATTTTCCTAAAACGTATTAGCTCGAACGACTCTTATGAAACATATGACATGACCACCTACTTCGATGCTTTTTGGAGCTGATCATTGCCACAAAATTAACGATAGTGTTGGTTTCTAACATTCAGGCGCTCCCAGCATGAAGGCGGGATTTCGCACTGTGAACTCTACAGAAGGTGAACCAACAGTGCTCACCTGCGATATCGTTGGCGAAAACAACCACATTCAGTGGTCCAAGGTATTATTGCTATCTTTACCCGAATTCATTTTATTATGCATGACAATGATGGAGAAATCACTGCAAAGAACACCCAGTAAAGGTGCTTGACATTTTATAGATAATGCTCCCCTGCGGAATACGCAATAAGACTGCGTTCATACTCAGCGCCAGCAAGGTGTGGCTGCGTTCATAGCCGGCGAGGCAGAGTGGCACGGGGGAGGCGCAGCGACGACCCAGGACACGAGGCAGCGTGGCATGGGCGAAAACGCAGAGACATGCACCAACGCCCCGACGCCGGTACTGCAGAGTATGAACGCAGTCTCTGACGGGTTGCTTGCGTTTTACATTTCTGATTTACATGACCCCCAACCTTGAACTATTCACATTTCAGAACGATGAACCTCTGCTGCCAATGTCGAATGTCATTTTCAACGAAGACAAGACAACAGCAAGCTTTCTTGCTACAGAAGTGAGTGATGAAGGGGAATACATCTGCACAGCGGAAAATTCTGCTGGAAAAGCGTCACAAACAATTCAACTCTATGTGGGAGGTGGGTTTTTGTAAGCTCAGCACTTAAAAACGCTTTATTTCAGTTTTCATTCAATTTGAAAATCCACCTTTTTGATTACTAAGTCACGAACATCACTCATACATGAAAACAGTGGCTCAGGTACTAGATCGGTAATGAGACAAACCTCGTAGTATTACGTAGTACTACCACTTTGCCTGACGCACGAAGAATATCGTGTACCATGGGTTCAGGAGACCCGAGCAAGCCGCAAGCTCGCGCACTGTAACGTCAGGTTGTTCTTCACAAATGGCAAGTATAAGCTGCTTCTTTCGCGTAGATAGACGCCCCGATCGAGTACAGTTTCGAGACGAACTTGCCGTACCATCTGAAGCACGTCGCTCGAGAAGGTGCTCGATCTTTCATCTCCTCCAGCAAGAGCCAATGGGCCCATCGGATTTGCCGGAACGGTAGTGTAAAGGAGAGCTGCCCGATATAGCGTTTTTTTCTCATCCATCTCCGGCACGTTTGTGAAAGATGAAGACAGTGTTGACCATATTCCCTTGGCGGCGAATATGTACGGCTCCTGAAACACTTAGTTCCAAAGTTTTGTTCTATAACGACTTCGACGTCCAGAATATATGCTGTCGAATCTCACCATTGCATTTGTCCAATACTTTCCGGACAACCTAATAGTACGGGGGATAGGATTTACATAAACAAATTAACTGAATGACCCATGTCACAGGTCCAAGACGAAAGGCTGTCAGAGGGTCGGAGGCCTACTTGAGAATCGTATGTCCCAACCCACCACCCAGAGATCGTCCAAGAGAATGCTACCTCTGTGACATGCTAGAATTCCCACGGAAATAGAGAAACTCACCTGCGGCGCTCATAGGCAGCGTGCCATGTGAAGGCACACTCCAGGTTTGCCGCAGGAGTGGCTGCTTTGATATCGCCATTGCGAGTCCTGCGCTGGGAGACGTGCCTGCTCCGCCTCTTTGCAGTCGGTGAGGCGTGATGAAACCGCCTCTCAACGCTCACCTACCAATGACGATGTCAGCGCAGCTCTTCCTTCGGCAAGCCACCAGGCCGTGTACCTCCAGCAGCAGAATACTTACAACCGGGAGAAGTAGGATAGGTCGTAAAGACCTATGTATGTCCTAAAGAGGCATATGAGCCATCGAGTCATGTAAAGGCGTTTTGAAATTCACATACATAGTACTCTACTTAGCGTAGTATTGTTCGAAGGAATGGTCCACGGGAATTCCATAATTCTTCTTCCTCTTAAAATCACTTTGTACTTTGCTAGATACAGTAAATGAACAGGAACATGAAAAGAACCGAGAATTTTTTTTTATTCCAAAGCAGAAATCGAAAAACTGCCAGAAGAGCAACACGGTTGAGTTCCCCATGTTTCTCGCCACATTTCAACGACTGTCTAGCGGCCAGAATGCAGTTCAAATTTTCGCGCCCATGTTGTTTTCCTTCTTACTCTACTTCCCTGACCAGGTAAGTGTCGCCTCTTTGCTCCTCAGCTTCCTAGCGTCCAAACCCATTCGGACGCACCACTTCTTCGTCCTTCACTTTGGGTAGCTATATCACAATTGAATACTATTGTATACGCGCGTGAAACTTTGAATGCTGTCCTTAGTAAGCAAATTTACCATAGATATAAAGTCACACTAAAACTTAAATTTCCGTGGACGATTCCTTTAATCAGCGAGATTCTCGACAACGTAATGATTCCTCTTAGCGTAGAAAAGCAGCACGGTTTGCCATGTTCCTAGAGCACTTTGTATGTCTGCTATAAAGAGCAATGAAGAAAATGTATTTTTCAGTGCCACCAAGGTTTGGAAGCAATGCTAAGCGGGAGCTGGTGAAACGAGGTGAAGGGGCAACACTGTTGTAAGTGACGTAGCTATATGTTATATGTAAAATACAGTTGGGTTGGCGCAGACTACTGAGCGTGTCACACGTGGAAGCATGCCAATTGCGCTTGATCGTACCAATCGATCAGTATCATCACTGAAACGGTTCGCAGAAATAGGGAATTCGCAAAAACAGAAAAACGAAACGAAATATCTCCCGTCAATCTCGTCCTTCGGCATCAGCCGATACGATCAAGCTCATTTGGCGTGCTTCCATATGTGTCGCGCCACTAATGTGCAGCAGCCCGACTGGTATGTAAAATTCAGGATCTCATCTTCGCTGCGACGCGAGATATCAATTTCCCGCCATTCGCCTTTCGAGGCTATTTATCAACCCTTATCAGTTGCTATCACTTCCGTTCCGTCACCACTGATGTCCCCTTACCATCCCCCATATCACTTTGAAAAATCAGAGTCCCAGCTTCACTGCGACGCGAGATATCAATTTCCCGCCATTCGCCTTTCAAGGCTCCTTATCAGTTGCTATCACTTCCGGTCCCTCACCGTCAATGTCCCCGTACCATTCCTCATATCACTTTAAAAAGAGTCCCAGCTTTGCTGCGAAGCGAGATATGAATTTCCGGTCAAACACACACACACACCAACAGACACACTCAACCGATATATTTGGTAGTCTAAAAAGTCTTTTCGTATTTTTAAATACGGCTTTTTCCCTCAAAACTGCTTTCCACAAAATTTCTTCTGTACATATATATGTAGTACAAGTCCACACGCATCAATAGGTATTGTTGTCTTCCATCTCCCGGATAACCCTTTTCGACAAAATAAAAATATCAAAAGTTACTTCATTTTCAATTCCAATTTTTTTTTGAGTTAGACAGGGAAAGGAAAAGGTGATAATCCGATGGAGCAAGATCAGGGCTATAAGGCAGCAATTTTCATCCAAGCTCGAGAGTTTTTTAAAAGAAAAAATTTTAAAAAATTTTTACCACTAGTGAAAAAATGACTCGCCAATAAATTCTCGAGCTTGGATAAAAATTGCTGCCCCATCCACCTTATAGCCCTCATCTTGCTCCACCGGATAATCACCTTTTCCTTTCCCTGTCTAACGTCATTCAAAGAAAAATTTGTTTATAATTTTTGTATTGAAAATGAGGTTGACCGTTGATATGTTTATTTTACCGAAAAGGGTTATTCGGGAGATGGAAGACAATAATACCTATAGATGCGTGTAGACTTGTACTACATGTGTATGTACAGAAGAGATTGCTAGAAAGTTTGGAGGGAAAAAGCGGTATTTGAAAATACGAAAAAACTTTTTAGACTACCCAATATAAAGTGGGATCTTTCGTTTGCTTGTGCACGTGTCATCATGTACTGTTAGCGGTCGTTTGGGACACTTTACGAATATCACCTCCGTTTTTGGCCAGGTTTAATTCAAACCCACTTCACATATGTAGTTGCGAAAGTTCATTCTGCGCATGGAGGTAGCTACTTCACAGCAAAAATTATTTCCTTGCTCACTTGGCGGCGGGGCGTGTATGGGGCGTGTATCGCTAGGACAGGATTTCGCACAACGAGGTACGACGTGCGACGCGACGCGTGCGAGTTAGGGGCGCCGTATCTAGCAGAGTCCTATAAATCGATTGCTGTTTCAGACGTAATCGCGGACCAATGTACGTATGACGCCCCTCGTTCGCACGCCTCACGAAGCACCCATGCCGTGTTGTGAAATTCGGTCGTGAGGCCGCGTTCATAATTTGCGCCGGCAGGGCGTGGCTGCGTTCAAAGGCACCGAGACAAGGTGGCACAGGCGGAAACGCAGGCGCAGGCAACAAGACAAGGTGGCACAGGCGGAGACCCAGAGACACGCAGTCACGCCATGCCGTCGACACCGCACAGTATGAACGCGGTTTTACAGTACACTTCCGATGAGATGTACTAGGGCACAATTTTCATATGCAGGTGTGAAGCATTCGGCGTCCCCGAACCAACGATAATGTGGATGAAAGATGATCAAGTGCTGCAAAAGGGTAGGTTTGCGACGATGACATTTTCGAATACTTCGTGAAACTTATATTTCATCGCATGTGAAGACATGACGCTCTCAATGTTCAACAGGTTTCTTCATACACTGCCGCTGGAAATCTATAAATCTGTAGAATTTATTAATATGGAATATCTTGATAACTAGCTTGAGAACATCACGAAATGTGAAATGAAATCCCCTTCTTTCAGCATCCAAAAATAGCAGTAATCCCCAGTGGAACTCACTTATATTCGAAGTCGTCTCCATGGACGATGCTGGTGTTTACACATGCAAAGCCGAAAACTGGGCTGGTGTCGCTGAAAAGGACTTCGACCTCGTTGTTATAAGTAAGTGTCATGAAGTCTGACTCTTCAAGAAGGCATGCTACATAACCCTTCAGTGAACTGATATCGAGTAGGTGAGAATGTGGGGGGCTATTCAATCCCGAACAAATCGGCTGAAACAGCTTCGTACTGAACGTGGTGCAGTGCATAAGACAATTGGAGCTTCACATTGTTTTTAAACGTTTGAAGTGTAAAAAAAAACAATGTAAAAACAACGTTGCAGAAATCTATTTCAAAAGACCCAGAAGATTCCACTAAATATTGCGAAGAATAAGTTTCCTGCTCCACTCCCAGCAATTCGGTAGGATAGGGTACGCGGCAGTAGTGATCAGTCGGATACATATATACTGACTCCTTTCATAGAATGTCAATATCCAAAAGAATATACATATACAGTAGCGCTCAAAAGTCTTCGGCGAAATGGTCTTTCACTTGGGGTTTTTCACTTGTAACTTTTTTGCAACTGCACCGATTTAAGAGAAATTTTAGTATGTTGTACTTGGAGACACTGCATACTTAATATACTATTTTGGCGCTCAACGGTATAGGTTACGCGGTTATATGAATTTTTTTGTTTTTGCAGTGCCATCGCTATGGCGTCCCGCTATGCCGCTGTCATCAAAAGTCGTGGTCTTTCTACAGAATATTAATGTTCTCTGAGGCTTGCTCGTTTTGTTTTTGTAAAGGAAGCCGTTCCCCTTGACCAAGCCTTTTACTTTTTTTTGGGTGGTCTTGTAGTAAATTTTTGTAAAAAACCATGAAAAGTGTCAAGCGGCACTCAAGTAGAAGGAAATGTTGGCAATAGGTTCAGGCATCACATATTAAAATTTTGTCAAATTTGGTCAAGAAGAAAAAAAGTCATGACAAAAGAGTTTTGGCCGAAGACTTTTGAGCGCTACTGTACATATACGATAGGATAAATTGCCTAATCTCAGGCTTGGAAAGGGCGCTAGCCGTCGAAAGTTTGCCAATGGGCTCAAATTTCTCTCGCAACATTTTGTGGAATCTTTTGAGTCTTTGAAATAGAATCTTAGAGCCTCAAGTTGTTTTTGCGCACATTTATTGATATGAGGCTTTGGGACAGAACAATACTTAGGGTTTTTAAAAATGATCATCTTCGAGTGTCAGCATTCACTGAATCCATATATGGTGCAGCGGCCTCACGGCATATACAGGGGGTGCCAAAAAAAAGTAATTTTGTCTCCTCCACTTTCGACCCCATTTAGCCAAACTACAGTGAATTCTATTGAGGAATTCTCATCCCCAGAATCAAGAGCAGACCTAACTCTATCACTATACTCCGTGGCAGCCTCCTGCACGAGCAGGAACGGGAGCAAGGAAAGACTGAACAAGATGTATCACCTCAACTGGGCAAAATCCGAAATTTCTTCGCCCTCTTTCACAACCTTGCTGACGTCCGTTCAATCTGGGTACCTAAGGGGATTCATACCGGATGGTGTTCTTTAACATTGCGTTTTTCTCGGGTTCCCAGCGCCCTTCGTTTCCAAGAGCCAAAACGTTCCCCCTACCACTGAAACCCCTCCGGAGGCGGATTTGAGGCATGAAAATGATACTTTGGATCATAGCAGCCTTGTCCAAGCAGCAGGGGCTCTGTGACTTCCAAGAACCGAAGGGCCAACCCTCAGGAAGCTTCCCACAAAAGACCTACCACGGAGCTTGGCTCCACTGTTTTTAGCGAATTTTTAAATGTAGGTACTCCGAAGCCCGACTGCGCCGAATGAAACGTCCATATTTTTATGAACATGAACGTGAGGAGCCACAGCTTGTTCCTGCTTTTAGAGGAACATTTCGGGAATGTTTTGCCCCAATACCTTTATCTCTTTCGTTTCCCTACGTTTTGTAAAATTGGCAGATGTGAGCCATGGGCAAAATTACTTTTTTTTTTGGCACCCCCTGTATTTTCGATGTTTGTGCTTTGCCGCTGTCTCCTCTCACAAATTTCCTTCTTTGTTTCTCTGCATGTCTTTTTTATTTGGAAAATATCATTGAGCATAGTTGCCAGCCGAAAGGCGACTGATGAGAAGTGTCTAATCGACGGTACTTGGATCACGGGCGTACATATGTTTTGTTACACTCGATAGATCTCTTACGTGGATGAATGTGTAAGTCATGACGGAACCGTGAAGGTCCATCCATCTTACCAATTATGCACTATGGACTTAAGGGCACACCCAAGTGTCGAGGAAAATGGCCACTTCAATGCGAACCCTTCCCCTCAATGGGAACCCAAATACGATCCCCTTTCAACGTCTATACACTCTACAGTATCAGTAAATCAGTAACTATCGCCCATTGCATAGTATTACACAGTATTTTATTACTGTAATTTTTATGTTGATCACGTAAATTCCATCGTATTTTCCTACATAACCAGATCGCCTAACGTTCCGCTTATCGTCTAGGTTGGGACCATTGCTGATCTCTGCAATTAAGACACCCCTCCCCCTCCCTCCCGTTGCGCCCCTCAAAACCTCGACTCCTGGTGTGCCCTGGTGGACTCTTTTCGCTACCAGTTCTAAGCGCTTTCAACAACCCTCGTGTTTCAACACTGGATTGTTCATGACGACTATCCTTTTCCTCTACGCTGCTGTTAAATACTGCTGCTTCAGGTCCACCTTCTGTTCTACCGGACACATTGGAATTCACTGTGGACTCACGTCAAACCGTAATCCTCCCGTGCAATGTTACAGGAAATCCCGAGCCGGTAGTCTCATGGCAAAAAACTCCCAACATCGAAATTGAAGAGAGTGAAAGTAAGTATCGCTAAAAACAAAACGTGATATATAAAGGGAGTAAAGAAACTGGATCCATAGAACCATTGGAACAATATGAGCCCCATTATTTCAGCCATCCAGAAGCTCGAATTAGAAGTTCTACTGAGGTCACAAATGTTTCCGCTAACGTTGAAACCCTTCTGCGATAGAATATAACTCGGGCAGGGTAGCTAATTTTTCATAAGTTTCAAAGCATCAGAAGGGGGGGGGGGGGGGGATACTATGAAGGAAAGCAGAGCTGGGAATGATGTTCTCTGTGAGCGAGAATTCGAGCTCAGAATAGATAATCTGTGACGAAACTCCCTTGGAAAGCGCTCCTTGGAATCTTTATCGCGCTCTCATGGCGCCGCATTTCAACCTGCACCGCTTCAGTGGCCGAGTTGCTGCGATTAGGGGCAACGTTCGCAGCTGGCTGGCATATCCCTCACCGTCTGCATCTGCCCCTAGCAGCTAGCGAAGCAGAGGGGGCGAAAGGAAAGTAGTGAGAAGATGGCCTATTTTTTGCATGTTTTTGGCCGTGTCACCAGTCCTTTATCTGCTGTTGCACTGCTTAGTGCCTCGACTTTCATACTCCACACTCGGCCAATATTACCTCTTGGTAGCTTTAAATAGATCCATTTTCAGAATATCAGTTCATCGGCACATCATTAGCTGTACGTAACGTCATGGCCACAGATATTGGTATCTACAAATGTATTGCAAAAAGTGAAATCGGCCAAGCTGTTGGGGATCGTCGCCTTCTTGTCAGTCGTGAGTTCGAAGCAGTCGACCACAATCAGCAAACATTTTAGTGGGTTTAATAATCTTTTCAATATAGTGACAATATTCAGCTCTCCGCTGAATGATGTGTATTGATCAACATTGGTTGTAATACGCTCCATCACTTATTTGATTGGTGAAGTCGTCGTTGTTATCCTCAAATACTTCGAGAGCAACATCGCCTGGATAATGCTGAGCCGTTAGAGTGCGGCTATGATGTTCATCTGATTGTGCTTAGATATCAAAATTTTACGTTGTGTACTGTTCAGTTTTCCGCTCAATTTCATGAAGTTTTTTGCGACTATCTTCAAAGCACACCGTCGAATGACTACGTTCCGGAAATAATATTACGAGGATTTCGCAGTGACAGCACGTCTAATGAAAATTTCTCTTTAGTTCTTCAGGGTACATTCTGAAAGATCTACTTGGGCAACTCCCACGAGTCCACTATTGCAGAAGGCTTTGGTTATCATTTCGAGTGCGAGTGAACGCCGCATTCATACTTTGCGGTGCTGGCGGCAGGGCGTGGATACGTGTCTCTGCGTCTCCGCTTGTGCCACACTGTCGTTGCCTGCTTTGTCTCTGCAGCTTCTCTGTGCCACTCTGCCCTGCTGTCTTTGAACGCAGTCACGCACTGCCGGCGTTGAGTATGAACGCGACCTAATAGTCTAACGTGCAGTGGTGTTCAGTTTCGTCGTTGGCTGCCTTCACTGCACTGTAGGAACTCTCGCCATAATCTAGGGTTGGTATGCATTCAGCAAGGCCACAGAGGTTCTAAGTGAAAAAGAAAGATGGCTTTTAAAGAAAAATCAGGATTGTCAAAACACGCAAATTTGGGCTCTCCCTTCTATTTCTGAAGGCCTCGGAAGACTGCAATGAAGGGAAGCAGAACTGACAGCGATGTTCTCCGCAAACGAAATTCGAGTGCAGAACAGTCGATCTTTGACGAAACTCGCGTTGGAGAGCGCTCTACTAATGTCTTTATCGCGATCTCATCGCGCTTCGCTTGCGCGCTTCACCGGCCGCATTGATGCGATGTCCGAGGCTGTCCCACGAGACAGAATGGCTGTCGGACGGCGTTGATCGACATCGTCATCAGTGTGTCAACACGGCCTCATCAATCGTTCTTGATTCCATAATCAACTGCAGGCCAATCGTTTTTGAATTGATTATGAGATGTTTTTGCTTCTTAGTCCCGCTCAATTAGCAGCTAACTGGGAACCATCTGAGTTTGACATATTCATAGGTTATCTATGTGCAGAAACTAAAACCTGTCACAACAACTCGTAGGATAGAGAGGGTACAAGGAGGTAGACCTCGAAGGTTAAACTAACGACGTTGGTGCTCTTGGGCGGCCTTCATACTCTGTGCTGCCAGGGCGTGGCTGCGTTCATAGGCAGCGAGGCAGAATGGCATGGAAGAGGTGCAGACGCGATGCAGGCAACGAGACAAGGTGGCACAAGCGAAGACACAGAGACACGCATACACGCCGTGCCGCCCGCACCGCAGAGTATGAAGGCGGCTTCACATCACAATTAAGGTGCAGTGCAGATAGCTACAAAGTGATCCATCTGCCCCAGTAGCTCAGTAAACGTGCTTGAAAATTATTTCGCGAGTGTGACCTCAAATGTTGTGCGTCGTTGACTAAAATCTCTTCCCCCCCCCTGTCTCAGCTTCACGTCAAATTTTTATTTCATCGGCATGAACTTATACAATGACGGCAACTGAAGGTGGTTCTCGTCAATGATGAGCCATTCCGGAATTTGAATTCCATTGCCCAGTACTATTGCGCTCTCTTAGTTTATTGTGGAGTGTCCCAGCAATTGACAAAATGAAAACTGACGTTGAAGAACAGTAATAGCCCATTTATAGAGGGCTATATGTTCAGGAGGTGAAATGAACTTTAAACTCTTTTCATTTGATTCGAATTTCCTTGTTTAGCCGAAAAGCGAGCTCATTAGGCCGCGTTCATACTTTGGGGGCAGCGAGACAGGATGGCACAAGAGAAGGGGTAGAGACACGCAGTCAATCCCTGCCGCCGCCACCGCAAATTATGAACACGGCCTTAGAATTTCCAGCAACTGCCGTATTGAGTAGTGTTTAGTGTTTTGTATGCTGAGTCCTGAGTATTGATCGCTTTGTTTCATTTTTGTTTCGCTGATAGTAATAACCCTCACTTAGTACAGCAAAAGCTCCATTATCATTATACGAGATTCTACTGCTATCCGTCGGTTCTGCTTTGAAAACTCGTCGAACCGAACACGGCGTCGTCATCACTGAGGAAACCAAAGGTGCAACCAGCTCATTAAACATGTGGTCCATTTTAGTGGAGTACATATGCAATTTGCCACATCGCCAGTGTTTCACCATTGCTCACCTCGTATCTGCTCAATACTGTTCTACGAGGAATAAATAAAAATAAGAAAAAGACATTGCCATTTACCTACCTTACGCTGTGAAAGAGGGAAAGGATGAAAAACATCGTTTATGCATCAATAAATATTTACAGTTACGTCCAGTGAAGATGGCATCTATGTTGGAACAATGGTAGGTTTTCATAGAGAGACAACTTGAAATTCTTCTCCCAATTTGTAAAAATTAGGAATCACGCTTTACGAACAGCTACGTCGTCGAATAAAAATTTTCTTCGCGTGGATGTTTTGCATCTTTTCACTCGAAGGCAAAATCGTCCCTCACGTAGCGTGAAAGAGTTACAGAGAGTACTCTACAGTAGGTCCCACGCAGCGTCTCACCTTCCCCGTATTCTTACCACTTTGAGAGATTGTTAATAAATATTTTATAGAAAACCCACTAAAGCACTACAGAAAGTACAATTTTCCCATGAATCGCCACACTTTCTTTTATGCATCCACAAAAACTGCACTTTTGGAAATTGCTTGTGGTTGTACTGATTTATTGATAGTGATTTTCATTAGCATGTAACAGTTCGCAGTTACGCTGCGATTATAAATTGCGAAACTGCTCGATTCGAGGATCGCGATCGCATTCGTTCGTCGTCGTGCGCACTCTCACTTGAGCGTACTATTTCCCTCTCCCGACGAACGGCTTTGGGTGGTAACAGAAAGAAACCAGCGTTGTGGAAGGGAACTAAGAAAAGAACACAACAGGGTTTATTGACGTTGGCAATAGTTCGCTTACAATAAGTCACGATAAAAATTCCACCGGAAATCAGCAGTGATTAATAAAAACTGGATATAATTAGCTTATCACCGTAGGAGAGATACCGCATCGATTGCAAAGGAAGGGAAACGGATAAAACAACATAAGCAACAGTAAACTGGATCAAATCAAACATTCACCTTTCTTAGCACACTGGATGCAATCTAACGACGACCAAAGGAACCACAATGATAATTTTAATGAGCAGAGCTGTGGCAAACAGCTTGGAAATGAGAAGAAAAAGAGAAAACAGATAAGAATACTCCAAAACACAGATTCCAGAAGACTTCACGCATAAAACTGTCAGGAAAAAAGGTTAGCTAAAGCGACTCTAGGTCACTCACATTGTAGCTAGAAGTTTCTTAAGTTCTACGATCAACTGCCAATTACTACGCCTGAGACCATCTCGGAAGTATGTCTCACAAGCATCGATCGATTCACGAGTAATCTGAAAAGAAAACATTGAGAAAAGCCCCGCAAAACGCACGCTGCAATACTTATTAACGTAACTTTTTAGAGTAACGAACCTAGAGACTATTTTAACGCTGATTCAAAAGCGCGGGTAGATGAACGCCTTTTTGAAAAAGCAAAAAAAAAAACCAAGAAAGTTTTACTCGCACAGCATACTCTACTCACCCTACTAACAAGTGTCCTCATGGTTGAAATGTCGTATAACTTCAGTGCCTCACCAGTAGTGTTTCGATTCTGATACACACCTGCAAGATGAAGTAATACAAGTACCATTTCACCGTTTCATTCCTATGAAAAATTGACTTGCTGATCTTTGAAACTTCACTTAGCGCATACTATCACTTGAATGAAAGTAGATTTTTAAAAGGATATAAAATCACGGCTTACCTGTTGTGCAAATTCCAGACTGCGTTTGGTTTCAGCAGTTTGAGTTACAGCAGCATTCAGTGCTACAATGATCATTTTCTTCGAATAGCCAAATCCAAGACTGTCGCGCAGAATCATAGTTAACTTGGAGTTACGGTACGGTATGTGCTGACTCTGAAAGAAATCTGTAATATTTTAACCCTACAGTGTATTACTTACTTTACTTGAATTACTTGAATGCTCCTATCGGCCTGTCGACGCAGAGCCCATCTTCCGCCACAGATCGCGGTCTCTCGCTGCAGTTGCCCACGGTTTGAGTCGCGTCTGCCACGGTAGAACAGTCTTGCGGTTGGTCGAATAAAATCTGCCCAGCGTATCGTAGGCCTGCTATCGGCCTCTTGGCATCTCGCAGTCTCCAATCGGTGACTGCTCGCGTCCGTCGGCCGTCGGTCCTCCGTTGAATATGTCAGTTCCATTTGTGCTAGCTTCGTGTCATGTACTCGAGTGGGTCTGCCAGTCCTGATCTCTTGCGCATGTCCTTGCTGCTCAGTCCCTCGTTCCTCTGCCGGTAAGTGGTGTATCCGAGCAGATGTCTCTCCATCGCGCGGTGGGCGGTTCTGATGCGGCTGAGTGTCGTGCTAGTGTATGCCCACGTCTCCGATCCGTAGCACAGTGAGGGGAGGACGCACGTATTGAAGAGCGTGGCCTTCATATCGCGGTCTCGTATTGTGCTGAGCGCCTCCTTCATGCTGTTGTATGCTGCCCAACCGGCTCTCGTCCGTCTGACAGTGCATTAGACTCTGATATACACCCTCCTCTACTGTTTCACTTCTCATATCACCACCTTCAGAATGTTTGGTATATCATCAGTACCTTGTTGAGCAGGCTCCGAATGCAGATCGCCTCCAGCACCAGATTCCTTGACCCGTTCAGACCCGGCAAGATCCACCAAATGTGAGTATGCATGACGAGATGCTCCTGACAACATAGGTGAGATAGTGATGATGAAGCTGTAAAATAGGTAACATGAAACTGATCCGACCTTATCGTCGTCGATCACGACGATTCCTCGTCGTCTCACTGTCAGAGACGACGTTCTATAACGGCGTCCCCTGCTCAAGTGACACGGGGTCAAGCAGACCCACAGAATAAAGGTCCGCACTCTTCGCTAACGTCGCAACAAGACGTTAACTTCTATTGTGTCTTACTGATGAACCCATTATATCCTTTCTCATTCTTATTCCTCGCACTGACTCACAACAAAATCCACTGAAGCGCCACATTCCCGAGGTCATATTGTGACCTTGTATCGCTAGCTCGAATACAGCATGACTTCTGCTCGATTGTTCGTTGCACTTCGTGGCTGCTGTTGATCTAGTCCTATCTGTCACCGCAATGATGTTATCGATCCAAACATAGCCATCAGCATGTTTCCCATGTGAACATCAAACCCAGATCGAAGCAGTGAAATCGTTAACTGACATAATCTATTGCATTGATCTCGTTATATGTCAAGCCGCCGACAGATGTATTGCCTGCTCCCATTTGATGTCCAGCTTTTTACGAGAGCCGGATGTTCTTCGTCTTCTTCACTATCCCTCGATGGTCTTGAAGGCTCCCTAAGCCGCTCTTTTCCTCCTGCTCAGCTCTGGTGCTAAGTCGTTCATCATATTCACTCCCGACCTGAGGACATCATTATCGTGCAATTTCAAACACAGAAGGAGTTTTTAGGCAAGCCTGTAATGTTCCGCGGTTTTCTACGATATTACCACTTGCACCCTTAGGTTTTTGTACTATGTCACTTTTATTTCAATAGCGTTCGAACGAACTCGAAAACCGCTCATGTTGAGAAGAGTCAAAAAAAACTATGCAAGTTTTGTTGTTATGGTGGAATAATCGCTCTTCAAGGGTATCGGTTTACCACACAATTCAGCCACATGATGTAATGAAGCATTGGCTTTACCATTTGAAGCTGATTGTTCACTTTCTTACTAATTCACCTTCCTTTCTTCATTTTCAGAACGAAGTCAATCATGGAAGAACGTAAACACGACTTAAGAGTCTAAAGAAGCTTGCAAAACCAAGAAACTATGACAAAGAATACGAGAGAAAATAATGCGGACCGATGAGAGCGCCTCCCTTCGTCAATCCGCCGCGCGCGAATGGGCGTGACGCCGCGCGGCGAGCCGATCCCGTGCCGGACAGGACACAGATGTGTGTCCCAACCGTCACAGGGGATTCGGGCCCGACATGAAAAGACCATCAAATATGAAGGGGACGTGCTTGGTAGTGCGAAAGTGAAGGAAAACGGAATGAAATGTGCAAAATCCCGAGAAATAAAACCCGCTTGCCGCCGTTTACTCTCAAAAGTGGCGGGTCGGCCAGAAAAAGAGGGGGCGGGCTGGTATAAAACAAGTGGAAGCTGCTGAAGAAGACTGCCTCATGAAGCCTGGGGGCAACATTTCTCATCGGAGAGTTCGCCCTATATAGCCTTCTTAGATCCCTAGCTTTCATTTTCGTGACTCATTTTAGGAGTTCTCGTTACCCATATTTCCCCTAACACTGTCTTTAGATCCACATTCCAGCACTATCAAAGTAAACCAATAAAGGTGAGCTGTGATACAAAGAAATGATTTTGAGCCTGTACGCGTAGATGCCACCCAAATGTAAGAAGGGAAAAGGTCCGGGGTAAAGGAACTACTTCTATTGCAATTTTCATGTACCTCGATAATGGAAAATCGCTAAGAAAACATTTGTTTCCCATCGCCTTATAACGGTTTGACTTGCACCTATATTCACTCTTCACTTATGCTCCGTATACATCTGAATCTACCAGCATTAACTCACTGAAAACCTACAAACGGAAATGCACATTAAAATTAGGCGTGGGGGATAAAAACAACTTGTTCAGCAGTTATGGACGACGCCATTTTACGTTGCACATTGCGATTTCGCGGTGTCGCTCTTGCGCACACGATTCTGCGACTTTAGGTTCTGCAATATTGCGACTTGCGTGCAAAGTCATGATTCGCGACACCGCAAAGTCGCAAAATCGCTAAATAGGGAGTTGTGACGCCGGTCTTACTTGTCATAATCTTCTGGATAAAGGAGTCATCCATTATTCGCACGCAGAATTACATTGAGAATCGCAGGATGTGTGAAAAGTGTGACACACCAGTCAAGTTCACAAGCTTATTATGATTAGTTGCTAATTCGACGGGTCACTTAAAGTCGCGGGAGGAGACGCAACTTTTCACCGACGTCGTCGAAGCTCCTTCCCTCCCTAGGCTTGGGCTAAAATTCATCTGTCTCATTTGCTATAGCCTGAGCCTTAGGAGGGAAAGGAGCGAAGACGACAAATTCGACGTCAGCGAAAATTTTGCGTCTCCCCCTGACTTTAATTGACCCAATTGGACTTATGTACTCGTAAAAATGCTCTCCCATACAGAGATCCGTTACCGGATGTTGGTGGATGTGATGGCTATCGATTGAATGGATGAATGTGGGCGGTGTAGTGTGGCGGCTCTCGAATCGATGTCGCAGTGTGTGCATGGCATGGCGCACGACTCGCAGGTCGCTAAAGTCACAGTTCCTCAGCAGGTGAGTGGCAACGCTCCTTCAGATTGAAACGAAAGGGGTTCCAATAGTAAAGACATACTTCCCATACACTGGTATATACTCCACTTAACGGGACCATACGTGAATGTGACAAATGGCAAGCTGTTACTCAGATGGTTTAAGTGTTGTTCCGTATTTTTCTTCTGATGGACTTATACCATCGAAATATGGTTATTCATTATCTATGTCTATGTCTATCCTTTATCTATGTTATTTGTTCATTTATTTATTCTTTGGTGTCGTGTTTCTATCTTTGTGGCGTTTAAAGTTTCTCTCGTATTTTGTCGAGGAGATGATAGCTGAATTTGGAGGATGCTTTTTAATGGTAGTAGAAATGTTCAATTTTAAATATATCGTCGACCTTGGTTACCGCCTTCAAAAAGGTTCTGCTTGAAGTCGTTGTGCTTGCATTAGCTTAAGCTGTAGCGCATGTGGTCCGTTCGTTTATTGGGTCATTTCATAAGTAATGTCGTTTTTTCAAACAAAAATTTTTCTGATGAATTTACAAGTTTGTACGACATTTCATGCATCGTTCGAGAGCGATTTGTCTGCTCTGCAAAATGTTACGTCCAAATCTAGAATCGCAAGATGTGTCCTATTTTCGGGCTTGTGAAGAGGTGGGTCCAGATGACAAAAATTGATCAAACCGGCAATTGATTAAAACACTAAATTTCACTTTAGGAAAATCAACCAACTATGCGTCCCGTACTTAGCTTCAACCTCTTCTAAAAATTCCAAAAACTGGTTGATCGAGTACTCATGTCGTTCTTTTCTGAATTCCTTTTTCCGAAAGCACTAACGTTTATTCAAAATGAAGTTTTTCCTTCTAAACTCCTTGTTTAGCTTTGCTTTACACCATCCGGAAGGATTTTCTGCTTTATCGAAAATTTGATTCGGTTTTGTTCTATCTGCGATTTAGATTGGATTGCAAAACTATGTGACAGGGGCCCCAGGTGATATCATTTCACAATTTATTTCAAATATTCAAGGAGTTCCACCGGTGATGTTTCCCTGTCTCTGCTCATTACCTCCACTTGACTATTTCAACTAATTGGTTGAGAAAATTCTTGCCTCGGGAGAAATTCCCAAAAATCACCGAGTTGTGGCGGAAAATCCAAATTTGAAAAAGAGCGAGGCGACTTCTCAAGCAACCACTAGGTGGAACTTATAGAAGAGGTAGGCTCTCAGCGTGAGACTCATCATCAATCGATATTTCCGGAGTGAAATAGTGTTTTAATAATTTGTCGGTTTGGTCAATTTTTGTCGATAAACCAACCACTTGCGCCAGCCAGGAGATCGGCCCCATTGTGACGTACAAGAAAACTAAACCTTCCGTTTTGTTGAGCAGAAAAATCTCTTCCGAATGATATAAAATGCTACACGAACTTGTGACTTTGGAAAAAAATTCGTTTGAAAAAAGGGCCACTGCTTATGGAATGACCCAATATTAGATTGCAGACTTCGGGGAAGTATTTTTTCACTTCTTTGTTGTTGTTTTTCTTCATTTTTTCGGTTATTTGCCACACTATTCAATCAGTAAAGATATTGGGCAGTGATTGTTGCGTCTTTAGATGTGCTGCACTGTTGTTCCTCACGGGTCTCCCATCTCCGAACCGTTCAGCGGTCACCTGTTAACACTTAAGTGTTTATTTTACCTAATCCTTTATAGGGGGGGGGGGCTTGCCCATACACTAAAGCTAAGGCTAATAACCTAGGCAAGAATAGCGCCGGACGCCGAGCACAATGGAGTGGCGCCCAAATTACGTTTACACCCTGCCGTGACAAAGTTCTTCATCTAGTCAATGGTCTGTTCATAGTTCAGGAAATTCGGTGTTTTATTCAGCAAGTTGGCTACGCGGTTTAAGTTCCATATCAACAGACATGTCAATAAAGCGAAATCCTTTCAGCTGCCCTGTCTATTCGTTTTTGAGAAAAAATCCAGAGGGTTCTAAAAATTCTGAGCATCATATGAAAAAATGCTTTCTGAAAGACGACAACCTAATACTTCATACTGAAGAGATCGCTACTCATCGCGGACTACTAAAAGTTTGCCTTAGATTTCGGTTCATTGATTCTAGTGACCATTGCTTTTTGATTTTGCTTTTGCCAACTTTTGAATAACTGAAGGATCTGAGAAGGCTACGGTCAGTCGAGTATGCAGCAGCGCAAATGACTTATTATATTGAGTTCCTACATTATATACCGTGTTAAATTTATGCATATAGTGAATGAATAGTATTAGTGATAATGGTTAATCCTACCCTGAAGTTTCACATTTTAGGAAGATACGAAGATACAGCCTACTAAAAATTTACAAAACTTTCTAGTGAATAGCGCTCTGGCAATGAGGGGGGAGGGGGCATTTTATAAAAAGTTGCACATCTATGCATCGCGGAGGGATCTTTGAGGGGTCAATCTCCACACAGGCGTATATTTTTCTTTAGACCTTAGTGGAGGAAAGAAGGGGTTCTTTTCCTTTCTAGGCTTATGTAAAAATAATAAATAGCACTTATGCATCTTCAGCAGGTGTTCCGAATGCATATTTCATTGAATGTACAATGTTGTAATGGTGAATCTTTTTTTTGAGTTTGGCTTGGATTGGTTAGGGTACAATGAATAATGGCCTGATGAGTTTTAAGGAATCCTATCTTGTTCTGCGTGACTTGAGCGCCCTGATATAGAGTTGTAGATGCCGCTTCTCCACATATTTTTAAAAGTTCGACTGAACTGTTGAATGATAGTTTGTTATGTACACATTTTTTCCAGTTATACTGCCGTATTTCGCAGTTGAATTGCCGTCCTGTCGTTGAAGATAAGGAAGCGTCAGCAATAAGTCGCGATGTGAGTTTGTTTGTGTTTCTTTATCGTTTTTTTGGATTTAAATAAAATATCTTGCGGCAATAGCGCGTGTTCATAATAAAGATTGTAATTCGGTATGTATTAGAAATTAAAGATAGAAGTAAGCATGTTTTGTTGTCAAAGAATTTTGCCGTAACTAAAGTTTTTGCTAAACGCCCGACAGCTATCGTCACCGGGTACTCCTCCTGTTATATCTAACAGTTTTCAAGAGGCGGCATGACTCAACTAAAAAGCTCGAAAAGGGGCTCGTACAAGGCTCATGATGATCTTCTTCCAAATAGCACGTATGCAACCGCTGTTTGATTCCCACTGATGATTCAGAAAAGACGATGAGCTGACATTCATTATTCATCAACCCGGTTTCCTTATTAACAGTTTTATGTGAGTAACTTCGAGCACTTTCCAGGTTGTGTCTCAAATTGGATCGTTACTCGAGCCAACTTCAGAGGCGTTGGAATTATTACAGCTTCTACAGTCAAGCATCATGGAAGTAAGTGCAACTGAAAAATCGTCTTTGTCCTCCTACTCATGTTAAATGTGCGACATGACACTCGAATTGGGTACCTCGCCAAGCGAATCGTGTCACTGCACACTTTTCTTTTGCTGGCCCCACCGTGAATTGGCCGCGCGCGAAGGGGTGACGGTTGGGACACACGAATCTAGGCCGTGACCCTGTGACAGCCTGTGGCCTTTGCCCTGTTGCGTGAATAATTTAGACAATTTAACTATACACGGAATAGACTTGCAAGGAGGACACGATTTACATGAAGAAATTGTCTGATTTATTTAAGGCTTAGGCGCGGGCGCTTCCTTTTCGCGTGACTTGACTTCGTGTCGTTCGGGTTTGAGTAGATCTGCCGTAGGAACTCAATCTACTAGGGTTTATCAGAAAGAATTTTGATGTCAGATAGATCTCCCATCTACTTCTTCCTCCAACCGACCTTAGCAACTAGCAAATTAAGCTATCGTCGCAAACTTTTGGTTGTATGACCGCTTATCCTTGTTATCGGTAGTAATGTGGCATGAGCTGGCGAACTCCAAAGACGGAATCCTAGGGAGGGGATGGAGACGCTGTTTGTTGGTGATGGAAAGTGATAACTGATAGTGGTCGATATGGTGCAATATCGTTAAAATGCGCATTTATACCCGTCCTTCGCATTCACCGCAAAGAAATTTGCGCGGAAGTTTCTACCCACTTCAGCCACCTTGTATTTTATTGCATTTGCTTTTTCTGCTTCAATTTACTTCAACTTATCTTTTTTTCATTTTTTTGCTTCAGTTTATCAATTGTTTCAGACGTGCCTACAAGCTCATGATATAGTGATCTCCGAAGTATATGATATCGAGGACAGAGAGAGTTCCCACGAATCAGTCCCTGTCCCTCTTCAGGTTATCTCTTCCTCTTTATTTTTCATACCTATTGCTATAAAAACTGTATATGGTGATTATGACGGACAAAATTAAAACATAAAATCTAGGAGCAATTCCATTATGTGTGAATCGCTACTCTGAGTAGTGTCCTGAGAATTGACAGGAGGCTTCTCGCGTGGCGCGTACGTCCGACGCGTAAGCGATTGCGTATACGCGGCTACCGTTTTTAGGTGCGCCACTCTGCTTTATTGCCTGTTAGCGCAACCACGCCCTGCCGCCAGCGGCGGCACCGCAAAGTATGAAGGCTGTCTAAGAGATGGGTACTCCACGCTGCGCAGTTTCCGGTAGTGTTGAGTGTCTATTGCGTATATAGTCGTGAGATTAACTAAAATGCAGTGGTGTGGACAGTGAAATCTTCAAAGTGGATCACTACATTTATAAATCGTATTGCAACCCCCGTAGGGAGCCTTGCGATTCGTGCGAACCGTCCGGATCGTCCGGACGTACGGCCAGCACCATCCGCACAAATCGTAAGATTTGTGTCGGCCAAGTATAACCTCGGCCTAAGGAAGGTTCTAGGGGGTTAAGGTCAAGCATAGATTAGAGATCCTCAAAGGGTCAATTCAGAAAGAAAGTTAGTAGAGGACGGTGAGGGTCCTAGAAATATTGGCCGATAATATACTTCAAACAAGTAATCTCGACGAATTTGGGGGGAGGGGTATTGCTCGAAATTTTCCTTGCTCAGTGTTTGACTCTGGCGTGGAGGCGTACATATATCAATTAATGATTTTAGCAATTTCTTCGCCGTGCGGTAAATGATAAGCAATTGATAATTCTCCTTTCCAGGCTCCTCATTCCTTTCTCAATGGTGGGATCTTTCCGATGGAATCCAAGAAAATCGGTACCTCTAAAGAAGAAGTGTTTCCCAGCTCTTCCGGAGGTACTTGATCATCTGTACTTCGTACTTCCACATGTTTTTCTCATCTATTCATTGTGAGACAAGCTTAGCGAAGTTTTTTAAAGTTTTCAAATTATGTTTCACAGGTGAAGACAGCCCACTAATGGACTCGATTGCGAGGATTCGATTGGTTCAATTCCAAAAGGATGCTGACGAGCCAATGGGAATAACACTCAAGGTTTGTGTATTGTAATTCAGATATGCAGAAGGCCTGTGTTTGTTTATCTTGCGCGACTCTCTTTCCATGGTAAATGAATATAACAGTGTCATAAAAATATTTGTCTAAGTGCTCTCTCAATTCTGCATTCTGAATTTTTACAATCAAACTTTATATTACTGTTCGCGCTCCAGATTTGCATTTCTTCGAATCTGGAAGCGCATCAAAAATGTGGGAGATGTATTAGGTTGTAAGGAGAGTTCTAGCCGATTTTGACTTGCATATTGTATTGGGTCATTCCATAAGTAGTGTCGTTTTTTCAAGCAAAAATTTTTGCCACAATTCACAAGTTTTTGCAGCATATTATATATCATTCGGAAGAAAATTCTCTGCTCTACAAAATGGCATACTTAGTTTTTGAGTATGTTAGAATGGCGCCGACATTTAGGCCGGCGAAGAGGTAGGTCCAGCAGACGAAAATTGGCCAAACCGGCAATCAATTAAAACACTATGTTTTGCTTGAGGAAAACTAACCAACCATGTGTTGCGTTCTCAGCCCCGACCTCTCCTGTAAGTTCCACCAGTCGGTTGCTTGAAAAGTCACGTCGCTCTTTTTCCACATTTAGTTTTTCCGCCACAACTCGGTGATTTTAGACAATTTCTTCAAACAAAGGCAAGAAAATTTTCTCAAACAATCAGTTGGAAGAGTGGTGAAGTGGTAAGAACAGGTGGTGCCTAGGAACAAGGGAATACCACTGACCGGATTCCTTAAGTTTCTCATGGAAAAAATAAATTGTGAAAATGTCAACTGGACCCCTATCACATGGTATTAAAACTCAATCTGAATCGTAGCCAAAACAAACTAGAAAGATGTTTCCGATAGAGCAGAAAAAGTCCTTCGAAGTGGTTCATAAAACAACTCTACACAAGAAGTTTGAAAGAAAAAATTTCATTTTGAATAAATGTGGGTGCTTTCGGAAAAAGGATTTTAGAAAAATATTGACACGACTTCTTGATCAACTAAATATTGGAAATTGTAGAAGAGGTCAGGACTAAGTACGCGACACATGACTGGTTGATTTTCCCAAATTGAAATATAGTGTTTCAATTGATTGCCGGTTTGGTCAATTTTTGTCGGCTGGACCTACCTCTTCGCCAGCCTAAATGTCGGCCCCATTCTAAAAAACTCAAAAACCAAACATGTCATTTTGTAGAGCAGGAGAACCTCTTCCAAATGATATATGACATGCTGCGGAAACTTGTAATTTCATAGGAAAAATTTACGCTCGAAAAAAACGACATTACTTATGGAATGACCCAATACTACTCAAACAGACAAAAAGTTGCTTTTTCTGAATACTGCTTTCCTTGGAATGCCACAAAATTTTCAATTATGAGGGAAATTCAAAGGTGCTGCGAAAATGGCGCTTTTTGGATGACTTCACTTCACGAGTTCTTGTTTAGTCGAGTCTCAGCGAAGGCGACCACAAATTGGAGCGCCGCAAGGAGAGGGGGTGAAGCATTGGATGAAATACTTTGTCCATGGTTCCAGAGGGCAGAAATGAGAACGAGTTGCTCGAATTTTCAATTGATCAAATCGCTTTAACTAAAACGGCAGAAAGTGATGAGAGTCTATACTTGCGCGGGATATTCAAAACACCACCTCGAGTAGCCTTGATTTGAGAAAACATTACCCAAAAATGGGTGCCGCGCGAAAAAAAAAACCCAAAAATAGGTATCCCTCGCGAAAAAAATATCCAAAAATAGGTACCCCTAGCCATGCGCGCCGCATTTTCCACAAATCCTCTTCCAGGATTCAAAGCGGTTGCAGGCTGAAGCCCTCACTTGTCTATGATATTCACTAGATCTAGTTCTAATTGAGCCCCACTCTAAACATCTGGATAGCTCCTTGAATAGCAGTGCAAGCAGAAAGGATGGTGGAGTCGACTTTTTCTATTTCGCGCAATAATCGTCAGCCCTTCATCGAAATGAGTCACGCAAGTATTCATAATGTTGCCAGAAGTATAGCGAATCGAATGGTGCTTATTTTGTGATAAAAGATGCAGTGTGAGCCGAGTTGATCTCCCGAAGTTGAAATTGCAAAAACCGGGCAAAACTTTCCTCACAACCTAATATTTTCGAGGCCACTCGGAACTCTTCCCACTCATAATTGCAAGACCCTACGTTGTGCGTTGGACCAATGTGAGTCTGCTGGGGAAGGGGTGGGGGAGATTGAAAGACGTCACTACTCTACGTCTTATATCGTAAGCTCGTAAAACGCAAAAATGTGCAAAGGACGCTTCCAAGTCTTCGCTCCTACAGCAGACAATGGCAGATGATCGTTTTTGTATAGAATGAAGGGATATGAATTTCAGCCTGAGAGTAGGGAAGGGGGAGACGTGGATGAAAGAGGTCCCCTGTGCAAGTAGAGCTCTAAGTGAAAAGTGATTCACTTGCTCGGAGATCCGTTTTCCCCAGGCTTAGGCTAAAATTCACATCTTCCTAGCAATGCCTGTCATGTAACGTGTTTCTGAACAATTGTACGCGATACACTATCATTCAGTCATAGAACTCAAAGTCGCGTTCCTACTCCCCACACATTGACCCTGAGCGTTTTGTGGTTTTCAATAACTTCGGCTCTTATGCAACAGATAGTTAGCGGCCAAAGGGAGCATCGTGAAGGTGTTAATAGGAAGCCAAAAAATCACCTCAAAAACGCTTTCGAAATTGAACTGATTCTTTTGTAAGTTTTAAAAGCTCTACGGGTGTCCAGCTATTCGCAAAATAATCCAATGCCAAGTATTACTTTCAATGAGTGTTTCATAACTATGTTAAATAGTTGCATGATTGCCAAAAAAATACTTGGAATTCAGCTTGAGATTCGAGGGAATTTTTTTTTTTACGCTGCACCAAATACTCTCCTCGTTGTTTGTATCTTCCAAATGTCCTGAGCTCGCACTGCAACATTTGCAAGGCTCCTTGTGCCTTTTACTAGCTTTCAGCCACCTTATTTTGTAATTCATCCATACAACTTTACAGATTACGGAGGATGGAAGATGCTTTGTCGCTCGAATAATGCATGGTGGAATGGTCCATAGACAAGGTAAAGTAATAGAGGTTTTTCTTGTTACCTTATTAGGTTTGCTGTGAGTGAGTTTTACTCAGACGTCAGACGTGGATATCATGTTTGGCTGTTTTTATGTGATAATCCATTCTATGCGCGAAATTGTGAAGGTTCTTTCAACTAATACTCATCTTGCGTACAAACGCGGCTGTCGCTCTGGAAAGGATGGGAATTTTATCACATAGTGGCATCCGCATCCTGCAATTTTAGGTATCACGATTCACGTCGCGGGGAGTATTGGGTCCGTAGAGGGGCGGCATTTTTGCTTTTGTGAACTTTCATTTTGAGTTGTTGTCGTTTTCTAGGATCTTAGGCCTTCGAAAACATTTCATTGAAGGATCCCTTGGGACGCATAGAGGATTCCGAGGAGACCGAAGACCCTCGCTCAATCTTCCTTTTGATAGCAGAGCAGTTAATGTATGATATTTCGTTTCCTTGAACGAGGGAGGAGGTCCATTGATCTTCTCTGAGTTACTGGAGCAACTTAATGATCAATGGGACAACAGGTGACGGGTGACACTTTCCCTAATTAATCAGTTCGCTTGTCACATATTGTAAGAAACGTGGAAGTCGCAACTGTTTCGACTTTCAATAACGGCTTGTTAACAAAACAAATCACAACGACTCTCTTGAACCCCACTTGCGCTGGGTTCATTTCTCATGACAAGCTTTTAACCGCGTTTTACTATCTTTGCGCATCTCTCATTTGGAGCCTACTAGGAAAAAAGAAGTTGGTGGTATTGAAGTGCAGTTCTTTATAGTTTCAGCAACTTTGCATGTTGGTGATGAGATTCGAGAAATTGGTGGCGTACGCGTCGCAAACCGTTCAGTTGAAGCGTTGCAGCAAATGCTGAAAGAAGCTCGTGGGCAGGTATGCTTCCAGCACATTGTTATCGGTCTCTATCTTAATTCCATACGTATCGTTTTGAATTCATGAATTCAGCCAAAAATTTACTGTCTAGGTTACATTCAAAATAGTGCCTTCATATCGGTCTGCACCACCACCATGTGAAATATTTGTTCGCGCTCAGTTCGACTATGATCCCTCTAAGGACGATTTGATACCATGTCCGGAAGCCGGTGTACCGTTCAAAACTGGTGATATACTTCAGGTAATCTGTGTTCCTATCGTGTATATCCGGCTAATTTGTTGAGCAGTAGTATGAGATGGTCGATAGAAGATTATACAGTTCGATTGCGGTTAACTTTTTTCAGGTTATCTCGAAAGACGATCATAACTGGTGGCAAGCCAGATTCGTGTCACATTTTCCTTCTCTTGGGACGTCCTCTTTAGTATCTGGCAACATTGCTGGTTTGATACCCTCTCCAGAACTTCAGGAATGGAGAACTGCTTGTCTCGCAATGGAACGGGCGAAAGACAACTGTAAGTGAAAGTGCTAGAGTACAATCTTCGGATTTCAATTTTGATTAAGATGTTGCTTGTAATACCTACTAGAGAATCACGAACTATTTTAGCTTACAAAATCTATTTCAGCGCACTGCATGTGGTTCACTAGGAGGAAGAAGTACTATACAACAAAATATCTTCAGAAACATTCTGCACTTTTTGATCAGCTCGATCTTGTTACTTATGAAGAGGTACGTACATTAACGTTGCAGTTCGAGGAAATCAGTTTTGATTTTTGCGCAAGCAATTTTTTGCGGTTTCAAAGTAAATGAGATTCTGTTCCTGGTGCTCCATTCGTATGCCCCCACTTAGCACTGTTTTTGCCGCCATTCTTTGCTTCTTTTTCATTGGAAAATGCCAGACTTTGCACTCGTATTTACTCGATTTGTCTTGCCTCCCTCAGTGTTACGACGAGGCGTTGTACTTCCGGGTAACACTGCAAAAGCCCCGGGCCAGTACATGCAAATGTTCAGTTTAATATCCATGTGTACATAATGTGTGCATGTACATATGTATAGTCCATCTCCCGAAAACTGATTGGGCGTGTCCTTCGAACTTGGGTGAATGGCGAGAGTGAGAGTGTGTGGCGGTGTGAGAGAATTGAGAGAGTTTGATACACGTTTATACAAGTCCGTAGGACACGCCTACTCAGTTTTTGGGAAATGGACTGTACACACACACTTACAGTAAAAAACACCCAAAAAAAACCTGCTCAAAGCTGTCTATTTATGAAATGGGTAACGGTAATGCGATTTACTTCATTGTATTCCGCACCTACACACTCTTGCGACTTTTTTCTCGAGGTTCTTTTCTGGTAATCACTGACGTCATGTCGTCCCTTTTATCTGAGAATGGAAAGCAAGGGGCAGTTTAGTTTGCCGATGTACGAAATTGCAGGTGATGCGGTTGTCGCAGTATCGACGGAAAACCCTAGTTTTGTTAGGTGCTCACGGTGTTGGACGGAGGCACATAAAGAATACCCTCATACACAGGCATCCTGGCCGATTCGCTTATCCAATACCACGTAGGCTATATGTGTACGTGTATTTCTTAGTGGTATGAATTTAAAATTTAAAATTTTAAGACACGACGCGGCCTCCAAGGAAGGATGAAGTCGCTGGAAAACACTACTTCTTTGTTTCAAATGACCAGATGTTGGCTGATATTCAGAACAACGAATATTTGGAGTATGGTACACACGAGGAAAGTCAGTGGACCATTTTTTAACTTACAAAGTTTTGGACTATTAGCTGTCGATATAAACATGCTAATTATGCTATTTTCTGAAATTGACTGGTGGCAGTCAAAGATTGGATAAGTGCTTCTGTCCAAGAGACGCATTCAGTTTTGTCTACAGTTTATGTGTCTCAGGCCTTGGATATTTCGCCCCTCACTGCTTGCCCCTCACCAGTCGATTTTGTCAACGTTGTTTGCATGGGGGAAATTTGCGGTTGTTGAATACGAGTTCTGAGAATTTAAGTTCGATTGAAATTCCGGTAGTGATATAAGCTTGACAGTTACTTGCTTACTAGGGTACTATAAAAGTATATGATTCGGGCGGGGGTGTTTAGAAGGAAGCGCATTATTCACAAATGCTCTGGCTGAGTATCCTTTAGAAGTGGCTACCTCTCTCTAGGATCAACTTCCTCCTCCATCTCTCGAGAGCGCTGGTCGACTCATTATGATATGTGCTGCAGCAGCAATATTTGGCTGAGAGAATTCCGATGTGTTTCGTCTTTGTGATAATTAGTGCTGATAATAGTCAGAGATTTGTACAATGCTGATGAAGTTTTTCATTCCAGGTATGTACGGGACTAAACTCGATACCATACGGAATATCCATAAAAGTGGCAAAGTAGCTATCTTAGACGTCGAGCCTCAAGCTCTCAAGGTAACCATTCTTCCTTTCTATTTAAGGCCGCGTTCGTACTCAGCGGTGCCGGCGGCAGGGCGTGGCTGCATATCTCTGCGTCTCCGCCTATACCATCCTGCCTCGTCGCCTGCGTCGTATCTGCACCTCCCCCATGCCACTCTGCCTGGCTGCCTGTGAACACTGCCATGCCATGCCGGCACTGAATATGAACGCGGCCTAACCTATAGAACAAAGGAAATTTATTTGAGCAGATTATTTGCCAAGTTTATCATGAAATTTAGGTTTTGAGGACTGCGGAATACTCACCTTTTGTGATTTTCATAGCCGCACCTAATCTTCAAGGCCTTCAAGATGTAAGTCACTCGTGTTAAAAATTTATTGTTGTTACGTAATTTCTTTTTTCCAGCCTGATGGAAGTCTTGAAAGGCTCTTGCGAGAGTCTGAAATATTGCGCCAAGCCTTTGGACACCTGTTTGATTATGTCCTTGTAAATAATGATATTGATGAGACGATCACCCAGCTGGAAAACATAGCCGAGAAATTACCAACTTGTCCTCAATGGCTACCGGTGTCATGGGTGTATTGATATTGTTCCTATTAAAAAATAAAATCCTGTATTAGGTTTTGAATGATTGTTGTGGAAAATATGTCGTGTTGCGAAAATATAGTAATTTATAACGTTTTATGATTGCTAGCAGAGGTGAGGTTGAGTACGTAGTAATATATTTTCAACTGAAATCTTTATTAGGCTATTCATGCCCTATGTGAATGCTGGACGCTTGCGTTCATATATTAAGGCGGTTAGCAGATGGATGAGAATGTTCATGCTGCTCCACACTTCCATCGCACAGGAACCCAAAGAGGTGAGCTTCAGACCGCATTTATACACTGCGGTGCCGGCGGCTGGGCGTGGCTGCGTTTCTCTGCGTGTCCGCCTATACTGATGTGCCTCGTTACCTGCGTTGTCTGCGAACCTCTTCCGTGCCACTCTGCCTCACTGCCTGAGAACGCAGCCACGCTCTGCCAGCGCTGAGCATGAACGCGGCCTTATAGCGATCACCACACTAGAGTTCTTCATAATAAATTATTCATGTGTTCAGTGGTGAATACCGCTGGAGTTGCGTCAAGGCGTAATGGGTAGTCGCATTTCGGACACATCTCTTCAAATAAACACAAACACAACTAAATTAAATTGTCTTAATGTTAATGCTGTGAAATAGACCGGAGACGAATTCGTCGATCAGCTGTCTTGTCAGTTAATCTCACGGAACTTAAATATGTTTTACGCTCACGTTTTTGGAATGGATGGGGAATTCTTGACTTGACTGAGAAATTGGGTAAGAGTAGGAGATTATTTGAGGAAGTGTTTGTCGTAGGACAGAGTTATGCATCGCGGTCTGCGGCGCGATGAGTGCGAGCGAGGGGCGCTACATAGGTTTGAAAGCGTTTCTGCTTAAAATAAGGTGGAGGATACGGTACGTTTTAGGGCCCATCTACGCGGAGCGCCTATAGGACGCACACTGCCTCACACCGCAGTGAAAAATCCTGTGCTGAATACGTACCGAATTTAAGGTGACATTTGGCAGTGATGTCAGTATGCACCAGGTATCTCGATCTCATTTGTTTTGTTAATCCAAACTGAATCGAAGAAAGATCGGACGTCCCAAGTCGATGCGATCGGTAAAGTTTCATAATCGTCAGAAATGAAACGAAAAGTGAAAAGATTAGATTACTCCCTGGACTACCTTGTCCTACAGACACATATTTATACGATGAACAATTCTCCCACATGTGTGTCATAGTGCTCAATATATTACTGATTAATGTGCTCATTTGTTGAAGGTAGACGAATATGTATGAAAAATACTAGCAAACACTGATAGATTAAAAGGATCGACCACGGAAATTTGATTTCTTCTTACCATATACTTGTGTTGCATTTGCTTACCAGTAGTTGTCGCGTGCAAAGTTTTATGCAAAAAAAAAAACAAGAATTCGGCTGCGATAAAACTCCTCGAAGTGACTTCCGACGAGGTGGACCGACCGAGGGGGCGCGGGGCTTCAGGAGCGAAGAGGCGACGATCACGTGGTCAGGAACGCAGAGTGAGGTGCTAAATAACATTGAGCGCAAAAACATGAACTGCGTTCTGCCCGCCGACGGCTGTACAAATGATGCTCGGCGGAAGTTCGCTCAGTTGCTCTTACTCCAGTTTTTCGGTTTCTGCTTTTCAACAAAGGAAATTTCTTGGTTCTGTTCATGTTTCTGTCCATGTACTGCATCTAGTAGAGTGATTTCAAGATGATTTAAAAGCATAAAATATCCGTGGACGATTCTTTTAACGCTCCGTGCTTACTATGAAGGTTGCACACTTTTCGAATAGCTGAATTCTCGAATATAACATGAGGACTGAGAGTAAGAGAGCTAAAGGATATTGTAAGCATATTCCGATGTCTGCACGAAAACAACAACATCAGCAACTTTTCATTATCCCAAAATCGAAATATGTACCACAAAGGTGACGATCTAAAACTTTGCTCTATTGTCGTGATTGTGCACGATTGATGTGCAGTATAGGCAACACCTTGTCAGTTTACGTAAACGCCATCGAGAGCAGAGCGACCTGAAGTGAGAAGTATCTTGGAGATTGCAATGAAATCTTTTTGCTATGAGAAGATAAAGGTATTTGTATCCGGTGTGATTGAAGAGCGGCACCCCTCGAAACAATGAGATTAGTTGACATGCCTTTTTGGAGTAGTAGGTCCTCGAGACTCTTTTTTTGCACCCTTGTTGCGCCGCTCCACTGCCCCATCACGACGCTGCACCCGCTCGAGGCTGAGTGAGCTAGCCACGCCCAGTCAGCTTAGGTGGGCGTTGCCAGCTCGGAATGAAGCTGGTCTGGTGCCATGATGACGCACAGGGCGGCGCAGAAAGAGTACAACCTGGATGGTTAGGATCTACTGCGCCAACAATATAAGTCTACCATTTGATTGTCGTGAAGTGTGCCTTTAACGCGACTCCGAGCAGGGTGTGTTGCATTATGTCGAATTTTCGCGCTGCGAGCGGCGTCGCGGATTTCTTCGCGTGTGATTGCGTACATTGCGTACACTCCCTTTAATATTTCACGCTCGAATTAATTATTTCTTGATCAGGATTGTTAGGCTACACACCCGTCCAAGCATGTTTGAGGGCTTGCGCAGTAATGAGGACTAGGAATCTGTGTAAGGGAGCATAAATCATCGCCGAATAAAGAACTGCAAGCTTCAAAAAAGATAATCATACGAGGTATGTGTATAGCTTAAGGACACACATCTTAATCAAGCATGAAAATCTTCGGGGAAAAGATTCAAATTTCTATTTTTTTTTGCCGGCCCCTCACCAAACGAAAAATCCGTTTTTTTTTCGGCGCCATCGACTGAGCGATTGCCGTGTACAATGATCTCCAATGAAGTCTCACAATCTTTAATAATGCGCTCCGTTACAAAATATTACGTTTGATTTCGATCGGGGAATTCTCAAATAGGTGCAACCAGCAGAAATCACCTCATTTGACCTTAAATCTCATCACAAGTAGTACTCTTCGAGTCGAATTTGGCCACTTTTCCCGTAGGTCACATCGATTGATCAAGTTTCAGGAAGGAAGGGAAGGCCACACATGGACAGGCACAGAGCATTGCCCAAGCACATACCCATACCGACTATTGATTGAGACCACTGGGTACGGTGTCATAGACTACTGCAGAGAACAACCTAAAAATTTATACCAAGCCTGAGTCCTTGGCGAGAAAAACTACACAAGAAAGGTGTCGATATTTTCATGGTTTTTTTCAGTCATATCACTAGAAGTGGACAGGCACAGAGCACTGCCAAAACACATTCCTACATTCTCTGAACTTGGCTTTGTGTGGACTTAAAAACTAAATTCCACAGTAAGCTAAGTCTGAAAGCTACCTCGAGGCCTCTTCCTCATGACTGTAATATTGCGTACGTGAGCAAATAAAAAAAGATCACTATGTTTTTTCAGAGAAAAGTAGGTGCATCTAGTAAATAGGTCTGGATGATCTGTGATGATCTGGTCCGGATGAGCTGTGCATTTGACAAATCGAGTAACGCTGTGGCTGGCTGTCAAGATAAGTAGTACCGATCTTGAGCAAAATTAATAATCATAGGGTATCCTCATTTGAACCATTCTTGCGTGGGTATGTAGCCTTATGTCGAAATTCCGCACGGCCGCGCGCGGTGAGCGGTACGGCAAATTTCTTCGCGTGTGATTGATTACATTGCGTGATTTCTGCTTTGGAACACAAGAAATTTCTCTGTACTGAACCTGGTATCTTGTGGAATCATGGAATCTTCGTAGACGATTCCTTTAATAGCATGAACGATTCATAGAGTTTCGAGCGGCTGAAGTATTGCGTGACAGAGGGAAGAAACGAACCGGGAATATTTTGAAAGGTAACGGCCACTTACCATATTAATATCTGCTTTCCTTTCTTTTTTTCCCAGCTCATAAATACCTACCTCTTTTACGTTAACGAGGCTACAGATTTCAAACCGAAAGCCATACCTGAGTTACCGTCGTCTCCATGCATAGAGCCTTCTCTGACAAAGCGCTTGCGACGTAAATTCGTGGACATTTTGGGAAGACTGTTTTCGTATATCAGATCCACCAGCTGGCGGTATGCTTGATCCGGTTTATTTCCAATGTGATGGTGCTGTAATAGTTTCAATCTGCATCGATCGTCTTCTTTTTTTTGTGAAGTGAATAGAATCCTGATTCGAATGACAACTTCAGTGGAAAATTCCGCTATTGAGCCGCAGCATCGGTCATCTCCGACGGCCATCATATCCTTCCTTTCATCCCATTTTTTTCATTCTGCTCAAGTCTACGCTCACATTTTCAGTGACTAAAAAACCTTGCCCGGTTTCTGTGTGGTAAACGTGAATAGGCAAAGGAGGCACTTATTTGCCTGTAAAGCTGCTGTTAGTGTAAAGCCGCGTTCATACTTCGCGTCGAAAGGGCGTGGCTGCGTTCACAGGCAGCGAGGCAGAGTGGCACGGGGAAGGTGCACAGACCACGTAGGCAACGAGACATGTGACACAGGCAGAGATGCAGAGACAAGCAGCCACGCCCTGCCACCGGCACCGCAAAGTATGAACGCGGCCTGATAGCCCCGATAGCAACAGATACCACGCTAAGACGGGAAGCTCAGAAATTGTTCATTTATTCCCACTTTCTCCATCTCCGAGTGGACTACGGTCATCATCAGGATCAGTGTGGTCCGACTGACGTAAAGAAATACAGGGGGTGCCAAAGAAAGTAATTTTTCTCCTTCACTTTTAACCCTACTTTAATCGATTTTCAGCGAATTCTGACGAGGTGTTCCCATCCCAAATTCGGGTACAGACTTCACTCTACCACTGGACTCCGTGACAGCTATCTGCACGAACAGGATAGGGTGATTATTCCGAGCGAACATGGTGTCTCACTTCAACACGGCAAAATCGGAGAGTTCGTCGCCGTCGTTCACAACCTTGCTTAGGTCCGTTCACTGGGGGTACCCAAGGAAATTCATACTGGATGGCGTTCTTTATCATCCCTCTTTTTTCGGGTTCGCAGCGCCCTAAGTTTCCAAGATCCAGAACGTGCTTTGCCACTGAAACCCCTCCGGAGGCGGATTTGAGGCATTAAAAATGATACTTCGGATCGCAGCAGCGTTGTCCGAGCATCTAGGGCTCTGTGACTCCCACGAACCGAAGGGCCAATCCCAAGGAAGTACCTACCACGGAACCTGATCCATTGTTCCAAGCGGACCTTGATACCGTAGTTGCTCTGAAGCCCTTCGCCGACTGAAGGCTCCGCGTTTTGATGAAGGTGAAAGTAGTGACCCTCAGCTTGCTCGTGTTTCTAGAAGAACACTTCGGGAATACTTTGCCCCAATACTCTCATTTCTTCCGTTTCCATATGTTTTGTATACATGGCGGGTGTGAACCGTGAGCAAAATTACTTTTTTTGGCACCTCCTGTATGTACAAAAATGCATGCAAGGCTTCAAAATAATCATTTGATACGTAAGGAAGCAAAATTATCACCGAATATTGATGCGCAGCTTCCAAAAAGATAATCATTTAATGTATACGCATAAACTATAGACTCGCTTCATAATAAAGTGTGAAAACCTTGAAAAAAATCAATTAAATTTCCATTTATTTTTTTTTGCCGACCCCTCGTCGAACGAGAAATCGTTTTTTTTCGGCGCCATCGACTGAGCGATTGCCGTGTATAATGATCTCCAATGCAGTTTCAAAATCTTCAATGATAAGCTCTATTACAAAATACTGCGTTTGATTGCGATTGGGGAATATTCAAATAGGTACAACAGCATAGATGACCCTTGTTTGAGCGTAATTATCACCACAAGTAGTACTCCTCGAACCAAATTCGGCCACTTTTCCCGTAAGTCACACGAATTAATCGAGTTTCAGGAAGGCCACACATGGACAGACACAGAGCATTGTCCGAACACATACCCATACCGACCATTGATTGAGACCACTGAGTGGGATGTATAGACCACTGCATAGAGCGAATAACCCACGTAAAATTTATACCAAGCCCAAGTCCTTGGCGAGAAGAACTGCACAGGACGGGTGTCGATATTTTCAGGGTTTTCTTTAGGCACATCAGTAGAAGAGGCGTGCTGGTTTTATATGGCATGAAAAAGCAAGGGTGATCGCTCATTAACTCAAATCGAAAGAAAAGATTTGGTCGTAAAAGCTTTGGTTAAATACATTAAGCAGTATTGTATGTTTAGCTACAGTGTAATATTCAGCATAGAATATTGTCAGAAATAATTGAGACGGCAGAGGTGGTGGAGGTGGTGTATTGCCATACAACTAAATTTCATTCTATGGACGATACAGCTTTTCTTCGGCCCTCCTATCGAGCTCGAAGACAGACGCGCACAAGGACTATCCAACTAGGTCAGGCCACCGAAGGAGCAGCGCCCCTTAACCCCGAATTCTCAACAATGTCATCAAGGTAATCGCGGTGACCTAGTCATACAGTCGTGTCGCACATTTGCTGAAGTCATTCGTTGTTACTGTCGCATACGAACTGGTCGTGATGGATTCTCCTTGAACTGCTTGAATGTAGACTATTTGTGAGGCAAGGTAATTCAGATGAGTTCTGTTCACGTTGTCAGTTTGAGAAGGGCTCGCTCATTAAGGGAGTCGTGCACGGAAAAATGAGTTTCTCTTTTACAGATGTATTTATGTTGTATTCGCCTAATATGGGTCGCATGCAACGTTTCACGCGAAAAAGTTGGAAACGGGCTAAGATCCAACTCCTCAAAGTGGTGGCCAGGGGGACAATGCCTCAGAGTAAATAAAAGTCGGAGACGAAGAATGGACTTTTTACGTAACTTTCTGCTCCACTACGTGTCTCCGACCGCGGCGGACGACGGGGCGTTTATTTCCACTGAGGCTCCGCCCTCTCGGCCACCAATTTGAGGAGTTGCATCTCAACAAAATTCGCACTTTTTCGCATCAAACTTTGCATGCAGCCTTTATTAGGCAATTACAGTTTAACAATATGGGTAATAGAGAAACTCATTTTCTGTGCACTATTCCTTTCACCACATCACTCACGCTATCCTTGATAAACTCCGGTGCCTCATCTTCCATAAGGCTTGGTTGTCGGAAGCGAAAAGATCGTCCACTTCGAAACAGCGCACCACGGAGGCAAAACACTGAAGTTGCCAACAGAAGCACGGAAAGCACTGAAAAGTAAAAATCCATGAAAAACTACATGAGCAAAACCAGAGATGATGTAATCCGTTGCATATTATAATAAGATCCCGTTAGTGAATACGGTATGTAATCGCCGCTAAGCCACCTTATGAACACGTAAATGTTATTAAATGCTATATGCTCATATGATTATCGCGCCGCCTCGAAACAGCCATAATACGATTGTGTGCGTAGAATTCTTGAATACGGCAGCACACTCATAAGCAATATGCGATCTAGTTACGATGGATACGCGCCGGAATTACTATCGAAAAGTTTTAGCGTATGTATGCAGTACTGCTTACGAGATCTGGGAGTTATCCTTAAAATCCATCGCACTTTCGCAAGCTGTCGGGTGACCACTGTCCTTCAAATCGGATAACATTGATAGGTCGCATCAAACGATACATTAGCAAAAGTGGTGTAGTGACAGGTAGCGCGCACCCGATTCCCTCGGTGCGGGGATCGAGTCCACCATCGGCTCCCGTCTAGACCAAACAAGATTTTCATCCCTCTGATATAGGCAGATTGGCACCGGACTCTTCTATGAGGATAAGCACTGTCTTGTACATCGGCTGGCCCCCGCAAGCCGTTGTATTGGCCAGATCGCATTCAGCTGCCACCATGATTCTGAATGGAATTGGAATGCGCGGCGCATCCCACAGAAAGGATCGATTAAAGCCAAGAACTTCATCCTTTGTCCTTCATGAGCGAAAATTGTATCAGCAAAGCGCCGTTCTTGCTCAAGGGTGGAGTATGTTATTTTTCATGATCTCCGGAGGCAATCCGAACCGTCTTATTTGATGGTTTTGTGCTAAACAGTTTAATATGTAGCTTTTCCACAAACTACTATGCTTACCAACGTATGTCAATCCAATCACTTTGAAAATAAAATTCTGGCAGAGAAACAAAAAGGAATACGATGGGCGCATCATAGAGGCATAAGGCAATATCAAAAGCAAAATTTTCAATGACAATAATTACTTTGGAGGTTTGCTTTGTCAAATTTCGTGATGGTGTTGAGGTGGACCGGTGAGGCCTTTTGACTGATTAATAATAAAAGCAAGAAGTTGAAAGGTGTTATCCTCGCAGAGAACCAACTTTCGTGAATCCTCAGTTCGAGTGCGAATGACAGCTCTTCTGCCCAGCTTATATACATGTAGACACGGCAGACGTTCATAGGACGCAAATACACAGGTGACCCAACTTTCATCAGCTAGGTGTGTGCCATCGGGACGGAACGAGTATCCGAGTATGGCCCCCAACGTGGCTGCATCCATACTTTGCGAAGGCAGGGTGTGGCTCTGTTCACAGGCAGCGAAGCATAGTTGAACGGGGGAGGTGCAGAGACGACGCAGGTAACGAGACAGGATGGCACAGCCGGAGACGCAGGTACACGCAGCCGCGCCTTGCCGCCGGCGCCGCAAAGTATGAACGCGACCTAAGCGTTGAATGAGAATTTCGGTCCCATTCTATGCCGGATGCCGATCATCAATGTTGCTCAAAAAGACGCCGCTGCATGTAAACAACTGGGCAATGAATTTCTTACACAGCATTAAAGATAAGGCTGATAGGTCGTACGGTAAAACAAGCGCAAGTGGGGTTCTAAGTAAGAGAGATATGTCGGCTGCTGAAGACGGAAGTAGGGGATCAAGAATTCGAGTTGTTCCCAGCTATCGTAAAGTGAATGAGCCCTATTCATGATTAAGAAACGGTGTATGCTGATTAGGTTTTATACATCACCAGATTCGCTGCATCAGGCCTGTCTAAGGTCCACGTTTCTTTACTACTATACATTTTCTTTCTGGATTAGGGTATGACCATCCCTTCATATGCAGAGGATAAATCGGTTGCAACGGTAGATTATCCAGGTGACAGCAGCGGTTCTATACTATACGTTTATCAAACCAGATTGAGTGTAGGTCACAGGTACGGTTACGACGTAATTGTGTAGTAATTGTGTTACAGAAATAAACGAAATGTGGCGGACCATTAAAATTTATTTGCTTTGGATCTTGATTGCAGAATAAACGCATGATCATTGGTTATGATAATCCTGGGCAGAAATCTCAGCTCGACGACGTTTGAGGTACGTTACGGAGGTGACTCGTCGATGGGACACACTGCACCACACTTTTGATAGGCAAAATTTGTTCAAGAAAAGAGAGGGAAGTGATGAGGGCTTGATAGTGACCTCTACGAATCTGATGAGAAGGGTAGGATCGTTTCCCGCAACCAATTTCATCCCTTCCTTACTGACGTTCTCGGAGTGCTCGGTTATAGGCAAAAGCTTTGGTCTCGGAAAGGACTCGAACCCGCAATGCTTCCGGGCATATGTGCTAATCCATTACAATGGAGACCCCTTTCACTTTAAATCTGCTTGTGAATGGTTTGTTCACCATTGCTTATTAGCACTCACACGTATGACATAAAATCACAAACTTCAATAAGCCCATGCAATTTTTTGTATGAAAAGCCGTCAAGGTCAGCCAAGAAGTCCGCATCGCAGCTGCCATGAGCATATACCGTTATGATTTTCAATAATACTGCCCATACTCCTCAATCATGCGGAGATTTAGCTCACGAAAAAAAAGGAACTTCAGTATGGTACCGAACACTTTTAACAAATTTTTCCATGACTTTGATTTGAGAGCGGATATTCTAATCACATCTCATTGAGTTGCTGGGTGTAGTCCATTTTAAAGAGGAAATCATGGAAAGGGGAAAGCCCATCATAAGATAAGCTCCAGGGTACCATTGCCAAAATTCCATAAATACGTCTCGTGCCACAAATGCGGAGCATAGAAAGATCCCAAGCTGAGATTTTCTCAGAAAGCTGCCATATACAATGGTCTAGTCCACCACAATCCGTGGTATGGACTCTAGCTAACCTTTAGAAATTCACTACATTTCATTTTAAATTGATTTCTGTACCGCAGTTACTTTGTACCGTAATAGAGCACCTTGTACAGTAATACGGTGCGAGAAGAAAGAAAAGCTTTTTCTTCTGATATAAACTGCATGTTCTCTCTTTGTAACGTTTTTTTTTTGAGTTTAGAAATAAACCTCTCTGATTGGATGAATAAGATGGGGCCCTCCTAAGTGTTAAAGCTCAGAGAATATTGTAGTCCTTCAGGTTTCCCCACTAGATTCTGTTGTCTGACAGCCGGAAAGGTTTGTACAACAGTGTGAAACGTACATACTTTTAGTGCCTTCAAAAAGAGAGAGATTTACCTTTGCATTTACTTTACATTATCGATATAACATTCCAAATTCTATATAAAATCTTATGAGGGTGAATCAGCAATTTGAGTATATGTTCAGGAATGAACTCTCCGTCTGCGGCATGTTACTAACATCTCTACTAACCCTCCTTCTCGTCTCAACCCAGCGCGTTTCGGCATCTTATGAGGGTGAATTCTATATAGAGACGTACTTTCACTGCCTTTAAAAAAAGAAAGATTTACATTTACATGTACTCATCACTACCAATACAGCATTTCAAATTCCATATAAAATCTTGAATGGCTCTCTGTATAAAATCTCGAATGAATTGTCAGAAACCTAAAAATTCATTTATATTGTTTGGTTTCCGCCTAAGAGCCTGCGGGAAAAGGGGAGTAAACCATCCCCTCCCCAAAATTTTTTTTCCGTTGGTTGTATCTTCTTCACTCGGAGTTTAACACTTCCAAAGAACGGTTGCAATATTTATTTTGGAAAGGAACTCTCAAATTCTCCCACACCTTATCATATTTGCAGGCCCAGCCCCACCCGTATTTCTGACAGACGCCGAAAATTCATTGTGAAATTGTAAAAGTTGCAGTATAGAATATAGTAAGAAAGTTACAAATAATACTCACCCACAACGAGATTTCCGTGCATATCTCTATGGATAGCTATAGTAATGACTGGATTACATGAGGTAATGGCAATCCCGCCTCTTAACACCTATCTCGCCTACGAGTTAAAGCAATCAGCATGGTAGAAATTCAGCAGCGATACAGATTACGACAAATGCTTTTCAGAAATTACATTCCAGCTGAGCGCTGATATATGCCATGGCTGAAGAGGGAATCTCAAAAAAAATTATTGCGTTTGTACTGACTAATGCAGTTCAAAAGGCTATGACGTGCATAGGTTACTCTGGTGACGTGTTCTGTGAGTGGTGGAGGGAAGCCCTGGAGACGGGATTGTGAGCCTTATAGATGGAAAGAGAAGAGGACTACACATCCCTGGCCAATGTTCCTCGAAGGATGGAATCTGTGGTGATTCCCTCGCGTGTGATTGTGTACTTTGCGTACACTCCCTTTTTTGATTACGATTGTCATCATATGGTGTTACTGTTTCTTTTACTTTTTATATATCTATTTTATCTTTTAAGGGCACAAAAGCTATTGTTTTCAGATAGAGATAAACAGCTATCTCTTTGAAAAAACTCCATGGTACCAGTCCTTCGCGTTCTGAGCCGGATTCCCACCAACCGTGCTGATGGCGCCGCGAGTGCGACGCCGCAAACCAATGAATTCGACATAAGGCTACACACCCCATATCCTGGAATAGTCAAGTTCAGGTGAGTAATGGATAGATAAAACCTTCCTCAATAGCAGTCCCACTTTGAGGACTGTTCACTTCCAGTACTGAAGAACTGCGTGGTGTTGGAGATAATGGTATGAGAAGGAATCTGCTGCAGATAATTCATTGAAGCCCCATTGCCGTCGTAAGCGAGATTAGGCTGCGTTCATACCTTGCGGTGCCGGCGGCAGAACTTGGCTGCGTGTCTCTGGGTCTCTGCCTATGCCAGCCTGCGGTCTCCACCTCCCCAAAGCCAATCTGCCTCGCAGCCTGTGAACGCAGCCACGCCTTGCCGGCGCAAAGTACGAATGCGGACTCAAACGTGGTACGCCTTCTCAAAGGTGAATACCGATGATATGGTATCTTACTGCTTTCTCTGCCCTCCAATGCAGATATCACCTGAAGAAAGTGTCAGAAATTCAGTTGATGTAAATGTTATTTAGAATTCATCATTCGGGGCGTTGCTACTTTTTTCTTTACCAGTTGGCGGGCGCACACTACTGCGCGCGATTCATGGCGATGTTGTGCAAAATAGGTTTTATCGGCACGAACACGGTTGTGTGTGGAATTGAGCGGAAATTTCCTTTCCTCTACTTTCAGCTGAGCTATTGAATTGGAAAAAAGCAGAGAATATGGCGTGATAAAAAAAGCATTCCGGTGCTATGATACTTGAGTCGCTTTGCATCGGACCCATTTTGCACGTTGTCAACATGAATTGCACGCAGTAGTGTGCGCCAGCCAACTGGTTCAGGTCATATTTGGGAATTCGGATAGTTTAGAGATCGATAAATTGTATTCGATCGCATCGATTGGTAACAATTTATTTACCTGCTAAGCATCTAATTCCTACACATTGATGGCAGATCCATATCCCGATTATCGGGGTTTTTCGTTTTCGTAAACACGCCTCACTATTTGGAATTTTGCATAGTCTAGCGGTCGATACTCAGGGTTGCTGCCAGTACCGCAGTATAAAATGATTCCGAATGAATCGCTTGCTTTGCTATCACAAATGTAGGTTGTATCATGATTATCAATGTAGATCGCAGTATCAAGAGAAATGCGCCATTTTCTGGAACGCTAGGCAGTTCAGCGGTCGATACATCGGCCAGTGATATCAGAACATAAACAGAATATGTTAACCCAATGACAGTAAGCATCAGACGCATTTGTAAAGCGGTAGTATATGTAGCAGTAGCAGCAAGCGATGTAAAGGATTTCATCCCTTTCAATTCCTAACGGTTCTTATCAGCCAATGTAAGCCGTTATCAGTTTCACTGAGGCTCGTGTAACCAACAACACCATTGAGCTCCCCGTACCCTACAATACCTGCGAATTTTAACATTTCACTGTTAGCCGCAGAAGCGAACCTGCCTTGGTGACAGTTCCCGTCTCACGCTCCTTATCGAATCTTATCAACTATTATCAGTTTGGATCACCCACCATTAATGTCCCTGGCCCGCCCTCCTAAACACCCATGAGTGTCAGCGCTCTTGGATCAACAGGAAAGGCGAAACGAATTTGACGACATTTGCCTTCTCATGCTCCTTATCAAATCTTATCAACCGTTGTTAAGCTGGATCACACACCATTAATGTTCCTGTTCCACTCCGCAAAAAGCCTGTAAGTATGAACGCTCTAGGATCAATGTGAAAAGTGAAACAGATTCGACGACTCCAGCCTTTTTGAGCTCCTTATCGAATCTTATCAGCCGCTATCGATGCGAGTCACCCACCATTAATGTCCCTGGCCAACCCTGCTGAACACCTATGAGTGTCAGGCTCTTGGGTCAACGCGAAAGACGAAACAGATTTGGCGACGTTTGTCTTCCGAGGCTCCTTATCAGCCCTTATCAATTGCTATCACTTTCGGTCCACCACCATTGGTGTCCCCCTGCCACCCCCTACATCACTTGTAAAATTCAAGGTCCCAGCTTCGCTGCGACGCGAGATATGAATTTCGTGACAGACGGACAAACACACACACACACACAAACATACTAAGCGAATTATATATATTTTCTTTATATTTCGTGTTTGTAAGTATTAAGAGAGACCGCAATACTTCCACAATCATCCAATGAGCGTGAATGGATAATGAATCGTCAAGATCCAGATTAGTTCCTGTGCAACGATCTTCAATGAACAAGATTTAAAAATAGGGTTCCATCAGGATCTGTTTACCATGGTGTATATGAACATCATAAAAGAATGGAGGTGGTACAGTGACAGGTGGCGCGTACCCCATTCCCATGGTGCGGGGATGAAATCCCGAATCAACGCCTGCCCAGGTTCACAAGGCTTCCATCTCTCCGGGGTCGGTGAAATGGCACCAATCTCGTCTGGGAGGATGAAAGCACCGACATAGACATCGGCTTGCGCTCGCAAGTCACTGTACTCGCCAAATCGCATTCACCTGCCACTATGATTTTGAATGGAACTAAAATGTGGTGCGCATCGCTCAAAAGGGACTGATTAGCTCCTGTAACTATGCTTTTTTATCCTTTCACTCTATAAAATCTTATGACGGCTCATATCTCTTTACTCCTTCTTATGACAGCTTACATCTCTTTATTCCTATCCTTTATCCTTTTATGTATATTTTTCACTCGGTGCGTTTTCCATTTGGAGAAGAACAACAGCTCATACCTGGACTACAGCAGATTTCAATTCTGCTCTTGAGGCAGATAGCGAGTACTGGTGCTATGCTAGCACATTCACATGGAATCAATCAATGATTATTCGTTGTGAAAATGTTCGGATGTTATGGAATAGCTCGGTTCAAAACGTGCTGTTTGTTGCTATCTGTGATGTTCATGTTCGGCTTGATACACTATCAGTATCTTCAAGACAGCATTAGGGATAATGTGATTATTGGAAAATCTCTGAAAGAAGTCACATGGAAACCAAGGGCCTAGGAGGCTTCATTATGGCGAAATCCCCGGCGAAAAGCGCGCACCCGAGCAGTAGCAATGGCGTAACGGTTACCAACTGACGCCTTTGGATGACAGAGCCTACCTCCAGGAGACGTAATTCCTGATTGGCTACGGTGAGAGTGGCCAAGGAGATGCTGCAGAGTTGGAGGTCTCGCGGCGCGCTTTCTCACTTTTGGCTTGAAGCTCAGTACAGAAAATAGATGCTATCATATTTCGAACAATCCTTCGTGTTTACGACTTGGTAACAAAGCAATGGAAAACTGATCCAGAGTATTCACCTTTAGAGGGAAAGGTCGTTCGCGTCGAGAATCATCGGTGGGAAGAGGCTCTATTTATCGAGTCTTCTGCCATTTCCTTCCGTTTTTCCTCACCATCGTATTAGTAGACCCCTCGACTTTCATATTCACTACATTTTCACTGTCCGTCGAAATTTCCCCTATCGCTGCCTCTGAGTGGCCATTGTAATGAGCTCTTTAAAAATACTTTACTAAAGAAGCTAAGGAATAACACATTAGACCCATAACCATCATTGTGAATCAACGTAACGAGGAGAACAATTAACTCTCTAGAATGAACTTCTGATTTTATGAATGAAGATCAATTCTGAAGTCTCGTGTCAGGTAAGCATTTGGACTCTTGATTTCCATCAGATGGCTGTCACGGTCGTATTCAAAATCCAAAGGTTCAGGAGTAAAATCTAAAACAATGTTCATAAAAAGTTTATTATGATGACCAGAATCGAACAGTATTTTCTTTATTTGTCCGAAGATAATCTAATCTAGCCATCCTCGAAGATAATCTAATCTAGCCATCACTCTAACAGAAAACCTCAAAAAACCCATTTCCAGATTTTGAAAGCATTTCCGGAAGCGCCACCCTGTGAATTTCAAATCTGGACTACGCTTTCAGCGAACACACAAAGGTTGAGATCATTTACGTAACTTTCTGTTCCCACTACGACTTCGACCGCGGCGGACGATAGGACGGGCCTTTACTTTGAGTCCCCAACCCCGCGGCCACAATTTTGAGGAGCTGTATCTTTGTCGGATTTTCACTTTTTTTTGCGTGGGACTTTGCATGCGGCCTTTATATGGCAAATACAACATAAATGTGTGGGTAAGAGAAACACATTTCTCCGTGCACGATTTTTTAACAATTATTTGGATTTTAGATTATGACTTAATTTTGAATGATGCATGTGAAGATACTTACCGTCCAAATAGATGTGCGCGGTCCTTGGATAGAATTTAGCTCCACGTATCACAATCTTTTCGATTTGTACTTCACTCTCTAATGTTCCCTTCTTGTCCAGATTTTTATTTATAATCGTGTGTAGGTAGTCGTGTTCCCTAGAATAAGAGTTAATTGGGATCTACAAACTATGCTGACATTGCGATCTCGCTATTCCCATACCTTTTGAAAATGATGCCCCAATAAGCATAATCGCCATTTTTGTATGAATAAGTTTCGCCATCATCCAGATACACCGTTCCATTGGCGAAATCACCTGAACAAATAGATATCATGTACGGAAGTATGAGATTTGACACACATTTACCACAGAATTTGCTATTGGGATTGGATACAAGATTATTCATTGGAAAATACTTATTTCTTTTGAATCTGGCAGCTCAGTCTTGAGCTGTCTCTCCGAATCTGCAGTAGGCGACGACGGCACGTCCGTATAGGCATGTATCTGTTGACTAGCGGGGGGAAAGGGGGGGGGGACCTATTTGTGGTTGAAAATGATCGATCACAGTGACCACCATCATTTTCACCTGATCGCAATGTCCTTCTGTATCGTAGCGCTACCAGATGTTCACGATCTTGCAAGCATGAGAGTAAGGATCCAGGTCACAGCTCACTACTGCTCACCATAAATGGCAAGGCTTCAAAGCTATCCACAGTGATTGACTTTCTGCATACATGAGTAACTAACTTTTCCCTGATCTTCAGGCCGCGTTCATACTCAGCGCCAGCAGGGTGTGGCTGCGCTTATAGGCAGCGAGGGAGAGTGGAAGGGGGGTGGTGCACGACGACGCAGGTAGCGAGGCAGGGTGGCATAGGCGGAGACGCAGGTACACGCAACCACACTCTGCCACCGGCACCGCAGAGTATTAACGCGATCTCAGACCTTTCTCAAAATCGCATATCTTTGTAGGAAACACCAAGAGACAGATTACACGTTGTGCTCAGTGCGACCTATCAGCGTACCGATCGAGTTGTTCACCTTTGTTGTCCGGGTGAAAGAATTGAGAGGAAAAGTTCACTAAAAAGGGAGAACATTTTCAGCTCGGTGATTCCATTTCCCTGCGTACGTCTGTCAGAGGGGCCTAAATCGAGGCTACAAAGTCTTCACGTCTCCTTCAAGTGAATTGTGGGTCTATGCCGCCAAGGAGGAAAGCTGGGCTCTTAGCAAACGCCTTCCGGTCTTTCTCAGTCAGCTATTCAGGCGATCATTTGTGCTGGTGCAGGAGGAACCGATGAGGCGTCGCGACGAGCAAACTTCAAAGACTGATGTGTCCCAGTGGGGACACGTCTGCACCAGTCTGCAGCAACGCTTCAGGTTGTATGCCGAGTTTTTCATTTTTTCATTTTTCTTCCATATTTCAGCTTTGTGGTGATGAGAACACGTTGGACTTCTTGAATCAGGGCGTTCAAAAGGAAAAGTGCCACTTAAGGACTTCTCTAATGGTTTCTGCAATCAGCTTCTGCAATGCCGGCTATGTAACAGTTAAATCAAGCAGTTTCAAGCTATGCGCGCATTCGAAAGAAAGATCAGAGAAAGAAGCTCAATGATTAATGCAATAATAAGTTTAGTAGTTATACAATGAGAAACTACCTTTCATATTCAATGCGATGTATAGAGTGAGTGGATCATCGTGCATCAGTTGACTGGAACGTCGAACCCGCTCCCGCACAGGAATTACGGTCCCTGAAATTGAAAAGATAGATGACAAAACACTAATATTTTTCGTAACCGCATTATCCCTACTACATATGAGGACAAGCTGGGATGGATAGGACATGTGACAAGAATTAAGGAGCACCCATGCATCAAATTAAGCTCCTCCCACGGTGGGCGGAGCGTGCGCCGAACTACCTTGTCCTCAAAGAATAAGAGCGATTTCGATCGACCTACTGGCGCACATGGTATTTCGCGCACAGTATGTAGTGTGCGCCAATCAACCTGTATACTCATAATTGCATTAATTTGCAGGATAGATTAGGCTTTGTCCCGTTCTATGTATGTGTGTACCGTTAGGACAGAATTTCACATCACGGCGTGCGGCTATGGGTTAGGAAATCCTCAGGAGGGAGGTCGTCTTTGGGTTGCGAATAGGGGTGTGCTCGTTTTTTAGGAAAATTTCTTTAATATAGTATACATTTACAAGTCATTGCATAAAAGAGATCACGCTTCAGAACTTTACAGTGATTATAAATGGAAGGGAAGTGCGTGTCCTAACCCAGAAAGAGATTAAACGAAACTATATATTTCACGTATCCTCCTTTTCAACGAGGTCTTAGTCGCAATTTCAGTTTGTTCCAGAAGGGTACTGACAATTGCGTATTATGTCCAATATAAATCCTTTAACTTCGAAATGATGGCGGGCGGGCAGGCCTAGAAGGATTAATTTGGGGAGTCGATTTGAAATTTCAAAACTTGCCTTTCGAGCCTTACAAGCCATTGACTAGGACTGACAACGAGTCTAACAGCGAAGTAAGCGATAATTGCAGCGATTTGGGCACACATGTAGCCTGTTTTATCCAGGAAAAAAGGTGTGCATGGCGCATTCTGACAGAAGCGGTCATCTCCTAGCAATTCTGAGGCATAATGTTCACATCAATCCAAATTTGGGCAGTCCCCAATTTTTTTGCCGGTCCCTCGGAAACGTGAAATCGCTGTTTTTTCGGCACGCATTGACTGAATAATCGGTGCGTTGAGTGATCTGCAACGTCGAAACCAAGGACGTGCAGGGGGCTTTCAATGGTTCGGATTAATAGGAGACGTCGGAAATTCATGTGCCAACTTCTGTTGTATAATCCACTGCAGCTGCATTCAATGAATACAATTGATGGACTGGAAAATGTCAAAAAATTCGCAAATCTCGATAAGATCTGCGGATGATTATCGACTCTCAGGGGGTCATTGGTGGCGGCTGTGGGCTGTTTGCAACAACCGAATTATGCCTTATCATCGATTCCATTCAACGTCTCCCCCCCCCCCCCTTCACCCCAACCAGGGTAACAGGGTACACTGACTCTCGGGTTTGACCGGATAGGAGGGTGGGGGTCGTACTTCCAGAGGTCAGCGACAAGCCCTCGAATCTGAAGTTTCAATAAGCAGATGACAAGCAAAGTGTATTTCACCGGAAATCCGTGTACCTTTCAGTTTAAATATATATCTTTTTTGAATTTGGAAATATAGCTATAAAACACATTGCAACCATGCAATCCAGCAACAGTTACTGATAAAGGTAAAAAAAAGGGAGATCGTACTTGGCTGCCGTAGAGGGGGGGGGGTGTACTGAAGCAGCTATTTCCTCGATCTTGGGAGTGCCCTGTTCCCCACCCTCATTGACCCAATGTGGGCATCAGGTAAGTCTAAGCTTTAGGATTCTCCTCGAACTTTTTCATAGAAATGAGTGTGAACCGAAATTTTGGATCAACTCAGTGAATTTCAGGAAGCATGGACTATGTTAAGCTCCACTCACGGTGGGCGAGCGTGCACTGAATTTTCAGATCGAAAATTTTAATTGGATTCGATTGTGCCCCAAACGTGGAGAGAAGATGGATTCAGGTTAGCGATAAGTTTCTAAAAGTCAAGAAAGAATCCTGGACACAGTAAGTGGAGCACATTTGTAGTGGTGGGGGAGCTTGGGTGTTACATGGAAAACGACCTGTGGAGATAGGGACAAGTTTGGGATGGGTAGGGCATGGAACAAGAAGCAGAAAACAACACATGGACCAGGTTACGCTCCTCCCACGGTGGGCGGAGCGTGCACTGAAATACTCTGCTCTCAAGAAAAAGAGCAGTTGATCGACCTACTGACGCACGGTGTTTTACGTACAGTAGTGTGAGCCAGCCAACTGGTTACACTAAAATTTTCGAAAGCTTCTTGATGTGCTCACCTCCCCTTTGATATAGTGGAATAGTTGTCAAGGTGGCTGGCGATTGAACGGCTCCTGGTGATGGTCGTGGTTTCGATGTGTCCCAGTCGTACCAAATCTATGGAAGCAGTTTCATGACTTTAATTGATGTGGTAGATGTGGCGTTTGTTTCAAACCTCTCGCTTTCCTGGTAGGTAGATTGAGGCTTGTGCAGGATTTGATTCAACGATTGGTTTCACTAGCAAAGCATTACCAACCATCCATTGTCGGTCTTCATCGTAAGCTGCCTGAACAAGTCATTTGATCCATGGAATTTCAAATTTCACTGTGAAATGATCTAGGTAATATCAGATCTCAAATGCCGATCGGCAGAGAATAATGCCTAACCCCTTCCCGACTGTCAAATGCTGTGATAAATCACTCACGAAGTTACTATTAAAAGTAATCGCGCACGGAAAAATGAGTTTCTCTGTTATCCAGATATTTACGTTGCATTTGCTAATAAGGCTTAAGTAAGGTTAATAAGGCAAAGTTTCACGCGAAAAAGTGAGAATCCGGCCAAGATACAGCTTCTCGAAGTGGCGCATATCGTGGCTGCATGACTCTGCGTCTCCGCCTGTGCCACCCTGTCTCCTTGCCTTTCTCGCCTCTGCATCTCTCTCGTGTCAATCTGCCTCGCTTCCTATGAACGTAGCCACTCCCTGCCGCCGTAAAGTATGAACGCGGCCTAAGATTCAGTGTGCGATGCTTTCTTGATATTTTGGGCTAGCTATTGCTTGCTATTGCTGCTGCTTGCTTGCTTGCTATTGCTCATGACATCTTAAATTCATCACCTCATCATCGGAAAATTCCAGCCAAAACGGCCGCATAGGCGGTTTTCCTGTTCGTGTGTGCTCGTAGAACAGAGTGTACCTGAAAGGTTCGGTCAGGAATACAAAACAGTTGAAAGCCTCGAATGTTTTGATGAGGATTAGCGTTACCAGTAGGGGAGCATCTGATAACGTTTTTTGATGGCTTCCCGAATGGCATCTGTGGTCGTCTGATTGAACAGCCATGGCTCTCTACGATTTGAATCCAAGTGAGCATGAGCACGGAAGAATGGTTGGAAGGCACCGGCTTGATACCTGTATGTAGAAAGTTTACTAGTTACTGAATGTGTCACAGAACTTGTATTCCGTGCATGCTTTCTGAATGGCTCCCTCCCTGAACGATGTGGACAGAACCTTCACTTTCAGCGAAAGTTACTGCCTGTTGTAACGCGATCAGCTTGCTGAACGGTGTCGAGGAAAATGGCTCGTCAGAGTGGCCCTTTACCCATTTTCTTCAGGAGCGAATGAAGAGGTGCTGCTAACGGGGTCCTCCCAATTCGTTTGCTCCGAAAAAAAGGAAAGTGGGACCACATAGCAAGTGTGCGATAAATAGCGCAGGCGCTGCTCATCCCGTAAGTCAAAATGCTTCTCAGTTGGAAATTCAAGTTGACAGAGACTCATATTGCCACTGCTTCAAAAGTACATTGTTCATGAAGAAAACGAAAGTGCCGTCAATATTACGGGTATGCATCAGCACTATCCAACTAGGGCAGGTCATAGGAGAACCGGCAACAAACTAGGCGCGGTGACCTGATTGGACGGTCCTGACGATACGCGCGAGACCGTAAACTTCTATGTATATCGTTTTTTTGGTTTTATTTAGTGCATCAAATCATTAGCTGAACAAACTTTAGGTGTGAAAGTCAAGCTCCACTCACCATCGAACCAAAAGTTCTTCGTCAGGGTTTCCGAAGAAGCCGCCGACATCAGCACCAACGTGAGCGAAGCCGGCAGATGACAGGGAAAGAAGCATAGGAACAGTTGCCTGAAACACATTTCCAAGTGTGCACAATGGTACGAAATGCGCACAAGATTCATTTTGAGTGTGTATATGCAGGATACCTTCAGATGAGCCCAGTCAGCTCTGTTATCTCCAGTCCATACAGCTGCTGTTCGCTGAGAGCCGACGAAGAAGGATCGTGTGAGAACAAATGGTCGTTGTTCGCCATTAGTTCTGGCCAGCTGACCGGCATAGGTGGCTTCGTGCTGGAACAGGATTTAGTAAGCAATACCGCCCCTAATTACTGCAAAATAGAAAAAGAGGCAAAAAATAATCAGAAAATCATGCTTTTGTCGAATATATTGACATTTGTTGGTTCAAAATGCCTAAACTAAAACTTTCATCTGACAAGGGAGGCCCGTCAGGTCAAGGTGAGCTTTTTCAAAACGGTTTTCTGCATTTTATAGGGTCATATACATGAAGCAAAAACCGGTCTCAAATTTGGCTGAATGGTATTGGGGGGCCCAGAAAATGAGTGCCAAAAGTTGCGTAGAAAAAAAGAATTTTGACCACTTTGCTGCAATGCTTTCCAGCTGCGGCGTTCAGTATATGAATATCGGAAGACCGTCTTTAAACCTACGTCAAAACCACTGCGAGCTCGTTCAAAAATGTAGAATCGCTTATGGTAACTACTAAACGAAGGAAAGAAGACTCATAGGGGTTGCACAGGAGATGAGTTCTCGCAGTGGTTGGATGGCCGAATGGATAGTGGGACGGACTGCATTGGCAAGATGGGGAGGCGTTTGCGGTTCAACTCCTCTCGACGTTTCTGCTTTTGCATTTTCTGGATTTTCTTTGTCTAGTGCTATACTATTTGCGCACATGCAAAATGACTACAATTTTCGTCGCTGGTGCATGAAAGTGATCTCATTTACAAGCTTTCAGTGGTCAACGTGTTTGGACACTTCGGCGCCCCTAGCACGCTTGCCAGACATTTTCGTGCGAAACTAGTGTGATATTCGTGCTCAGGAGACTCAACTAGCCCTAGATACAGTATACTATCCAAATCGAGATTTTCACCCAAACTCGAGACAATGGGGTGGACATGGGCACACAGTCACTGCTCTACTTGTACACACGAACAACTTATAGCCTCGATTAAATGCATAGGAGCATGTGCAGAATCACCGCATTCCAAGTGAACTGCACCTAGCAACACCATGCGACGGCGAAAGATAGCAAATATTTCCTTATATGGGCTACCGACTTCTTTTCGTTGAGCGTTCTTTACTATGGTAGTATTAGTACAGTGGTCGCCCAAATATTCGAGTTTGGATCAAAATCTCGATTAGGCTGAAAACTTGTTACCCAAGGTAGTTCGACCTCCTGAATATGAATATCACACGTGCTTTGCGGGTAAACGCCTAGTTTTCCTGTTATGAGCGTTGGCAGGTCAAAACAAATCATTCGCCTAATACGCAAAAATACTGAAGATAGCGGTTCCCCGACATAATTAAAATTTATTTTGCACACATTTTGCACGTATGGTCATACATGAACATAATTGGATGAAAACTTGGAAAAATGCAAAAATTTGTCCTCAGTGGGGATCGAACCATCAACCATTTTCTGGGCCCCCCAAAACCATTTAGCCGATTTTGAAACCGGTTTTTTGCTTCATGTATGTGACCCTATAAAATGCAAAAAATCGTTTTTTAAAAGCTCACCTTGACCTGATGGGCCTCCCTTGTGAGGTGAAGAATTTGCAGTGTCATCATGCCCGCAGGTACAGTCCATTTCAGAGCGCTTGATAGGGCGTGGCCTGAATGGCGAGAGTGGGGTGTGTGGCGAGAGTGAAAGTGTGTGACGGGGTGAGATAGTTTGACCCACTCTTACCCAAGATCGTAAGCCACGCCCTATCTAGCGCTGTGAGTTGAACTGTACTTTCTCGTGCCTCCGAGAGTCAATCTTTCGTGAAAAATGAAGATGATCAGGTAGAAGAAAATAACGTTTCCCACTTGAGCAGATTCGCCTTGACGAGCTCTAACCACCGGTCTATTTTTCAAAGCAATTGAATCACTTCTCATAAAGTTATGGCAAAGTGGGGGGGGGGGGGGGTTGCGACAGATTTTTCCGTCGCAATCCGTCGAATTTTCAGAAACTGTAGGATTTCATGATGGCTCTTGCATCTTCACTGGAACACTCAACGGACCTGGTAGAAGCCGTAGGCATTGTGAACTTCACGATGTTCGAGACCTCCATGATGGATGAGGTCTTTTTCCATGGTAACCTGAATTTTACAGCGTCATTTGATGAATATGTGATCGCATTCAAAGTTTCTTGGAAAAACACCTCAGGACCAGAGAACACCGAGGGTTCATTCATATCGTTCCATGTGTACACGTCCTTAGTGGAGCCAGTATACTGAAATGATTATTTGAAATTTGAATAACCTGTACTGGCACTGGTTTATGTGTTGGTTGGAAAAATGCTTGAGGATATTGCCTTTTTTCATGAAAACAACCATTGAAACGATTGAAATCGACCATATTCGAAATTGTTCTTTTTGAGGACCTTGCCTGCCGTAAACAGTAGATGGGATGTGGCGTCTCCATAGAAAGGGTGTATATCGTTAAGACGGATAATTGCATTGGAGGGCGTTGAAGACAGGTATGCGTTAAAATGTCCAGCTATCATCGCTCCACGTTGCGTCGCAGTGTGCGCCAAGTGCCTTGCTGGTCCCCTTGGAGGCACCGGGAGGGGTAAGGAGAAAATGAGAGTCTTGAATACATGTTCCCCTGAAAACAAAACTTCCACCTCAGAGGAGGTGATGTGTAGCAGAACTCGCGTTCAATAAAGCGTGGCTTGGGGTCTTATAAAGATCGCGCAACACGGCATGTCGCTCTGCAGTTCCTCAGCGGGGCGAGTCGGCGAGGTGGCACAATGTTCGCAGCCAGACGATCTAGCCTCCAGCCTGTCTGCAGTCTACCCCACCGGGTAGTGACGCAGAGAGGCGCGAAAGAGAAGGAGCGAAAAAGGGGTTCCGTGATTGTTACTGGTCGGATTCTCTCCATTTTATTTTATTCTTTCTCTCCTGTTACACTGTTGAGCCCCCCTACTTTCATTTTTCACAATTTGCCAAACTTCACTCCCCCAAGGGTGTTTTAAGTACTGGTCAAGTGCTAGGGGAGCGGTCACCGTCTCCTCACGCATTCTGATGTAGCTGGACAGTCCAGACGCCCGTCTTGATGGGGACGAGTTAGAGTGTGATCTGTGTTTACCTTGTCAAACGAGAATTGATCAGCCCAAAACTTGCGAGCTTCCGGATTGAAAAAGTCGATGTAAGAGGATTCACCAGGCCAACAATTTCCTTCATAGACGGTGCCATCACGTTTCTTCACTAATAAACCCTGCAATGTCAACTGATAAGAATTATGCAAATTCATGAAGTTATTAATTTGCTTTTGAGAAGGGAGTGACAGACACCTGCGCCGTACTATTCCACTCTGGTACAACTAAGCAAACTGGGTTAGCTAGAGCGGTTCGAGCGGGTATGGGGCAGTGATGTCGCACCGTGGCGGGACAAAGGGTGTAACCTGCTTGGGGTGTGTAGCCTTGAGTCGAACTTTCGCTTTGCGGCGTCGCACTCGCGGCGCCATCAGCACGACTTGCAACGGTCGGTTGGAATTCTGGTCAGTACGCAAGGAGCTAGAACCATGGAAATCTCTTAGAATAATAGCTGTTTATCACATCATTATCTGTAAACAGTAATTTCTGTACCCTAAGAAGGCAAAATGGTAGCATAAAAAAGGAAGCTATCATTACATGATAAGAATCCTTATCAAGAAATGATCATTCGGGCGTAAAATTCAAAGGCAGCGCACGCAATGTACGCAATCACACGCGAAGAGATCAGCCGCGCTGCTCGCCGCGGGCGGCCGCGCGAAAATTCGACGTAAGGCTACACATCCTCTCGATAGTTATAGAAGAACCCATTGTCCTAAGAATGGTGAATAATCGGATCATCACGAGCTGTGCCTTTTGAACGAATTTTAGTTGTGCTACCAGTTCAAAGTGCTGAAAAGCTTGTGTCACGATATTCGGGCCTCTTATCTTGCAGTCGAGTATGATGCAGCTCATGTCGAATACCTGTTTCTTTGCATCAGCGTAAACAGAGTACTTCTTGTCTTTCTTGATATGAGGATCAACAATAGTGACCAATTTACGTCCCTGAATTGTTATCATAAGCATCAGATAACTTTAAAGAATACTTCTTTTCCTCACTTTCGAGGAGAGATCTTCGATCATTTCAGCTGGGTTCGGGAACTTTTCCGCATCCCAAGTAAAATACCGTTTACCATCTGTGTGTTCGATATCCAACCAAAGTACATCGAGAGGAATGTCGTGCTTGTCGAATCCTTCGTGGACCTGGAAAAGTTGTTAAAAAGGGACCAGAGAGAACGGGGTGTGCATCGTTAGAACAGAATTTCACACCGCGAAGTTGGCGCGTTGCGTGCGAGCTAATGGGGGCACCGCAGTGATGTGGTTCGAGCCAACCCTCGTGTCCACTGCCTTATTCGAGCGTTAGCTCCAGGACTGAACAGCGTATAGTGATCCCAGCACGCACGTGTTGCGTTGCGCGCCGCAGTGCGAAATTCTTTCCTAACGATAACAACATGAGCCTATGATGAGTAAGCTACTCACCTCTTTGACGTCTTTTTGATCGTTGTAATTCCAACGAGACTGGTGATAAGCAAGGGAGAAATACTGAAAAATGAAACTTCAATTCTATGTTCTCAAGAAGTACTTTCAAGAGCTAACGTACCGGTGGTAGAGGATAGACTCCAGTGAGTGCTGCTAACTGGCGAACAGAATCTACTGGTTGAGGTCCGAGGGTTATAAATAGTTCCACGACTCCAGTCTCTGACATGAAGTGAGCGTTAATCTGGCGTACATCCTTTGCTTGAGTATCAGCGTCTGCTACCACTTTTGCTAGAGGACCCTAAAAAATTGTGTTTTCATCACCTGTCTACATTTTCACTCAGCCGCTTATAAAGCACCTGCTTTGGTGACTGCGAGAAATTCGCCAACCGAAAGCACCCTCAGCATTAGCTATAAACGTTTTTCGCTTCATGCTCCTGATCATAAGAATATAAAGTAAAACAAAAATGATTTACTCTGTCAGCCGTTGTGTGTTCGATGTCAACCCATGTCTCCGCTGCATTCAGCCATAGCAATCCAACAGTCCTCTTTGGGTTTAGAGCAACCTGAATAATCCAATTTGATTGGTTGACTTTAAGCTACTCTAAAAGGCACAATCCACGCCACCGACAAGGAGGGGCTCAGCTGGATCGTCATTGGTAGGCGAGTGTTGTGAATCGCTCTCACCACGCCCATTGTTTCTCAAAGGGCGGAGATTACACTCCCCTCAGCGGTCAGCTATTAATAGGCCGCCCCCTCCGGCGTGCGCAACATGCGCCTTATGATTTGAAGCATGGCAATGTACACCATTCACGAAAATTCAGCTCCTTTTTTTCACATTGCGAACAACCAGGAAGTTAAGCCCAGATAGTTGTGCATGTTGAATTCACTCATATTTCAGACTTTTACAATAATACGGCTATTGCTTGACACGCTGCATTCCACTGGGGACAGGCTACGACGTGTTTTCATTAAAACGGCATTATTTTCTGTACTAAACTTGTTCAAAGTCTCTTTTTGAACCACCAGCTAATATTACACCACGTGAAAACAGTGGGTGCTGTATTTTCGTGAACAATCGTTTTAGGCTTACCATGTAGGGCACAGATCCATACAGAGCCATTGGACTGTTGAGTTCATACTCGAATACGTCGAGATTGTAAAGTCTATACGGCTCATAACTTCTGAAAAAAATATGTATGGGATAATGATGTGAGGGTCTGCTTTTGCATCAACTGGTTAATCATTTCCAGAGCATGAATTCAAAGGAAGTGATAGTGGTAATTGGGGACGAATATGGAAAGACCATCAAATATATGAAGTTCGACGTGCTTGATTGAAACTGTCAAAAACCCGAGAAAAAAAGACCCCTTTCCCGCCGTTCATTCTCAAAAGGGGCGGGTCGGCCAGGAAAAAGGGGCGGGCCGGCATAAAGCAAGTGTAAGCTGCCGAAGAAGACGGCTCTCCTGAAGTTCGGGAGCACACTATTTAATCGGAAACTTCGCCACATATAGTCTTCTTGGACCCCTAGCTTTCGATTGTGTGACTCAGTTTAGGAGTTCTCGTTAACCCTATCAATGTTCAACCCTATCAATGTCTTTTAGAGAAAGAATAAACTTCTCAAAAAAAAACGATTTATCAAAGCTCTATAACTACGTTCTGATGGCTTTGAGAGATTCAGAAAGAAACACTATGTCCGTCTCTCAGATGATTGAGGTTTTTATCAAGAATATGGCGTCTCCTAGTGAGAATATCATAAAATTTGAATTTTCACTAAGTTCAACCTACTTTGTTTCACGTAATGCGTACGATTCCGCATGTTCGGGTAAACCGAAAGCGAATTTCATTCCGATCAAAGCGATATCAATACCGACCGATGATGAACCTGAACAATTATGCAGAACATGTAGAGAAACTCTCGACTATCAAGTTTTCCTTACCATAAGGTTTGCTGTCTTTATGCTCGCCAAAGGTCTCTTCCCAGTATCCTTTCTCACGATCTGTCAAAAGCACCTTCTTCTTGAATGGTTCCACATTGAGAAGTCCAGCAGAGTTGATGGAAGTCACCTGCGGTCAAACAGTGTATTTTGATAAAATAAACGCACAATTAAGTTGGTGCTAGAGACGAAGGGTGGGAGTGCTTACGTAACTTTCTGTTTCCACTATGCGTCTACACCGCGGCCGACGATGGGGCGGGCTTTCACTCCGAGGCTCTACCCCTTCGGCCATAACTTTGAGAAGCTGTATTCTAACCGGATTCTTATTTTATCGTGTGAAACATTGCATGCTGCCCTCATTATGCAAATACAACATAAATATTAGGTTAGTGCATAATTAATGCGGCTTTTTATTGTCGCGTTTTTCTGTAGGGGAAATCGACATTTTGATAATTACCAAATGAGAAGCAGTCCTTGATTGTGATGGTGAAAATGCTCTTGAATAATCATATAAACACGTTTTGCTGAATTTTATTATTGCTTTTGTTAGATAAAATAGTTGAAAAAAGCCGCATCAATTATGCACCAACAATATAACTCAATTAACATTGAAAAGTGGAATTTTGCTGATTCTGTGACGAGCGTTCGAAGTGGATTAGCTGCTTTTCGGATGGGGGCAATGTCGTAATTTACATAACATCAAGATTTTGTAAAATATCATGCTGATGAAGTACTTTTTGTTGAATTTTGATGGATACCACAATCAAATTCATTTATGAAAGAGCAGGTATAAAGCTGATGGGCGTCGTAAATATTGTATCTCGAGCTAATTGAAAATTATACCAGTATGTCTTTCGAGAAAAAGTCGATGCGGAACGGACTGTGTGTGATGACAACACGGTGACCATCGTGCGTCAGTAATTTTGATGCTGTCTTGTCCGTTTTGCTCTTTTTCAACCTTAAAGAGGACGCTTCACTTTCTTTATTCATTAAAATGTCGTTATCTATATCACAACATACTTCTGTTGCTTGGGATCTTTATCCTTGAGCGCATCCAATGGTCTATAGCGCTGCCGAACAGCACCTTCGGTTTCATCAATCACCACTCTAAAGTAGCCGAGATGAATTAAGTACAAGGCTGAGAGGAATTAAGAGTCTCCAGTGGGATGTTGTTAATGGAAGTTCGATGCGGACGAGCGCGAAATTATTAAATATCTGGAACCATTTTTATAAGCCACTTTCTTCATCGGGAGCATCGTTTCCTAGAACTTTTTAAAGATTCCAATAAGGTGATGAGACTAATCAGAACTTGGGAGACATGTTTCCCATAAATGTTCGAGTAAGCTCTAAAGAAATGATTTGTGACGCATGTCGTATCAAGAGACGTTCTGACGCCGTTGAGTGCAGCGACGTAAGTAGTCTTGGAGGGCGTGACAGCGGCGCAGCGGCGACCGCTTGCTTGTTTGGCCTCGTCGTCTGCATCACCTACTCCAGTGACGCAGAGAGCGAGAAAGCACGTCTTCGACGAGGGTGAGTGATGGGAAAGGCTTCCTTTCTCTACCGTTGCATTCTTTAGTACCATCACCATATTCAATAATCGACCAGTAGTAGCGGTACCCTTTATGCAACCGGTTACGTTGACGAAAGCAAATTTCTTTCTGTATTTGGCGCTTCACTTTCACGCCGCATAAAGGCCACTTTGCAGTTGTTAGAGGTACATATCTGTTTATACCTTCTAGCACCTGCAAAAAAACTTCCACTGGGGAGGGCCCTATGAGATGGTAGAGGCTTGTCTCAGACTGGCAGCCTCTCACATGTTTAAAGACAGCATTAGGGGTAATGTGGTAATGGAGAATTCCCTACAGGAAGTCACTCACATGGTAGTCCTGGGCCTGAGAAGGCTACTTGTGACGAAATCCCGGTGAAAAAGCCCCCCTCCGAGCTGTAGAAATGCCGCAAAAAGCCGCAACCGCGCAACTGTCCCGCCTCTTGAATAAAACGATCCCGCCTCCCGATGACGTAATTCCCGATTGACTGGGGTGAGAGCGGCCAAGGAGGTGCGGCAGGATCGAAGGTTTCGCGAGGCGCTTTCGCAGTTTTAGCTTGAAGCTCACTCCAAAAAATAGATGCTGTCGTATTTCCAAGCATTCCCTCGTGTTTACTTGGCTACATGCCATTGGAAAACTATATCGGACTACCCGCCGTTTGTCGGACAGGTCGTCCGCGTCGAGAAACAACAGTGGAAAGCGGGTCCGATTTCTCGGGCTTTTTGGCCATTTCTATTCGTTTTTTCTCCACGGTCCTATTACTAGGCATTTGACTTTCATATGCACTACTTCTTTTACTTTTCGTCGACTTTCCATTAATGCTGACTTTAGTACGCATGTGAATTTCTGAAGGACTTTCAATGCCTTGGCCTTTCCCGCTTTTTGTACCCACATAAGCTGACTATGCGAATGCAGGGCACTCCCACGTGTCGAGGGAAATGCCCGCTCCAGGACGAGCCCCCACTTCTACGGGGATCTAATACGACCCCGCCCCTTTGGTCCCTACAATACCAGCAGCTTTTGCCGGATTGTATGGTTGCAATATATTTTATTGCTAGTTGTTCTTACTCGAAGCAAAAAGATATTTATTTCACATTTAATTATCTTCTGCCTCTGAAAATCGAAAGTTTAGATTTTTGTGTTTATCGCTGACCTCTAATAGTATTATCCCCCCTCACCTCCTGCCCGGTCAACCTCGACCCCCTCTGTCGAGGAATGCCTGACTCCTGGTGTACCCTGTGCAAATGAGTTATTATGGTGGAGTATGCATGATCGATCGACTCGACAGTGTAGGGATCCCTTAATTAATCGATTCCAAACCTTAGTGTACCACCGCGTAGCGCACAATATGCTACCCCTTATCGTCGCCTGCCATAATGAACCAACAGGCAAAAACAGCTGGTTACTGGAACGCTATGCGAGTCAGCGTGTGACTTTGCGCCCGAATTCACGATGAACGTATGAAGAAATTCTTGCTGATTGTTTCCCGAAACCTGGTGAATTACAATGGGCTGTCGTTGCAAGGTGGATCGCGTGTGCCACACCAAAAAGCAATTTTTGCCCTCTGCCGAGCTCCATTCGATTACCTTTGGGTGTATGGGTGTGACTGGCAGACTGTCACATATTGATCCTAAGGTTGGGGGACACATAGCGCATAATCGCTGTTTTTGACGCCAGAGCCAGAGATAACCCGCCTCGGCCGGCCAACAATCGATCATCTCGAGAAATGTCTTTTAGGATGCTGAAGAGCTTGAGCAACTCTGTAATTTGACAACCATAAACTCTTCATTTCACCAAATTAAATGTAATATGAGCTCACCGGAAAGTTGAATCTTCTAAAGCAACAATGAAGAGATCTAGGGTGAGGTCCTGAAAAATCAAGCATTGACACTTCAATTCAACCGAATTCCTTGCCAGTGGGCGGAGAAAAGCGAACTATCCCACCTTGTTCTTGAGTTTAGCAAAAAGCGCTATGTCATTGATTTTCACCGAATCTTCAACCACCTCGTACCCAGTTGGTTTGGTCTCACGTTGCCTCCTTGAAAAACAAAAAATTATTCCCAAAAATCAAGGGTAAACAATAAGAGCTTTCTTGAAAGTGATGGTTTGAAGAAATATCAGTAAAGGAAATTAAAGTAGTAGTGCGGGCCTTGTGTCAAAGGAGATAGTTTAAACTGCGGTAGGCTTGGTAATGTCATATTTCAATTAAAAAAAGTAGTAGTATGGAATAAGGTACAGAGCACGTAAGCGCTTCGGTACTCTACTACATACGGCGCCTTTAACTCACACGCATCGCGTCGCGCGCCGTGATGCGAAATTCTGTCCTAACAATACGCATTCGCTTACGCCAAGTGAAAAGAGCACTCTTCACTGATTCACGTGTGCATATGCTTCAGATAGACTAATATGACTGACGAGTCAGTAGGAGTTGAGCAGGGATAAGCCCATGGGCGTGGAAAGCATTAGCATTGAGAATTTAGGGGGAAAACGATTAGCGTCAAGACCTGGGTTTTTTTCTACGCAGTCCTTCCGTTTCGTTTAAATTTGAGAGAAGTCAACCCGGCGCTCAATATGACGTCCAGAGCAAATATCCAAATTACCGTCAGACTCCTGATTTGGAAACAGTACCAGAGTGATCGCCGGTAACCGATGGTCAGAACTTCTCGTGAAAGTGCGCGAAATATGAACATGGGATCAGAAAGTACCACTGGACTACAAAAAGACGAGTGTATATATTTCGGAGTAAAAATCGAGGAACTCGGTGGTTGACGGGGCGACAGGGTGACGGGTAACAGTTATTTTGGGTTAGATGACGCTAGCACCCAGGCCACATGACGTGAGTTCGTCCCACTAAAGCCACGTTCATACATTGCAGTGCCAGCGGCAGGGCGTGGCTACGTATCTCTGCGCCTCCAACTATGCCACCTTATCCCGTTGCCTGTGTTGTCTCTGCACTTTCCCCGCGTCACTATTCCTCGCTGCTTATGAACGCCCTGCCGGCGCGAGGTATGAACGCGGTCCAAGGTGGAAGATTATGGTACCCACTCTTCACAATATAAATCATCTGGCAGGAGCTGGACCAGCTACCCTGACGATTTGTCACTTATTCATACAATCGTTATTGAAATGATAATAACGCCAGCAAAAATTTCATTTCAGAATGACATTGATTAAGAAAATAAGATTGTAATCTCAAATTTTTTAGCATTGAACTAATGTTCGTTTCTTTTCCACTTTCTTTTCGTGCTCTCCTAAAGCCATTTCATGAGAGCGAAGCAGAGAAAACCTGTCAGCGAACAAGTTCTGAAACTGCCACGCGTGAAATGAGCACTCCTACGTTATATCAGACAATTCGCTGAAATACGGCCGTATAGGCGAAAACTACGACGGTCTGAAAAGCGATTCTACGTCAAAAGATAAACGATTATTGCAGTAACACTATAGTAGTGAATATTGATTGAAATGGTGTACAAAGTGTCTTTAACTGTGAACTTTAAAACTTCGATTGATTAATATGTACAACTATTACAACATTGAACTATTAGAGAAAACTTAGTTTTCTTAGTTTTCAATCAAGTGAGGATGAAATATTCCAAAACTCATATTTGGACTTGAATAATTTCAAAGAAACTGACTTTCCATTACTAGTTCCCCCAAAAATTTTTTAATTATTACTATTAATTAGAATTCACTACTTTCGAAGAAAGGATTACAACATTTATTTTTAAGAAAACATATCAGGCGAGCCCTACCTGCAGAAACCGGATTGCTGGCAGATTTTAAATTTGAGACGGTCCACGGCGCTGACAATAGCTAATAAGCCAAGGCTGAGAATGAGTGCTTCCCGCATTCTGTCATGTCAAGCACGTAATATAGATACTTATAAAAAATACAAAATACAAAAAACGGTAAGCCAAAGTCGCAAACACACTGAATATCGGAGAAAATCCAATAATAATGAAAGTTGGCTAATTTTTTGTTGTTCATAGAAATCAACATAATTTTTGCAAAAATTAATAGTCTGATTATGAGATGATAAACGAATAATAATATGCTAATGATGGTAGAAACAGCAGGATAGTGTTTCGAAGGAATTCATGTGATGGATGTTCGATGAAGGAGTTCTGGTCAGTTCCGACAGATCGTTGCAATAATCGGGTTTCGGCGTGAGGGGTGGAGTTGACCATGAAATTGCGCGAGTCGCCGTAGAGAAACGTATCGCACAAGACGACGGATGACCTGACCTACATGTTTCTGCAATAATGCCTCCTGAAACATTACAAAATCGGTTGAAATGGAAAGAGCACTTTGCCACATTTACTACATAAATCGTTACAGCCAATGTTAATATAAGCTTGACCCTTTCAGCGGTGGCAATTGGCGCCATCAAATTCAGAGGGTTGCATTACCGGCGCAACCCATGGTTTCTACGGGTATGCGACAAGCACCAAAATTGCCGTTTCACTACGACCTCCTCCCCCCCAATACGACCCTTTTTTACCTATACAATACCAGTAACTGCTGCCGGATTGTATGGTAACAATGTGTTCTATTGATATTATTCTTACCTGGAACAAAACATATTCATTTCACATTTCCTCACAAGAGTCCTCTTTAAAGTACCCTTCGCCTCTTATCTGCTCAGTCAAAATTTAGATTTTAGTGCTTATCGCTGTCCGTTCTGTCTGGTAGAATACGTCCCCCCCCCCCTCCAGGAATCCTGGACTCCTGCTGTATCCTAGTGGTGAGGGTTCCGATGGTTAGGTAGCCCATGAGTGGGCCGGCCTTCGCAACGCCACTGATTTACTACTGATTTCAAAATGCCAATCAGGTAGTTGATGTAAGTATGTAAACAATAAATGTCAAAGAGTGAAAATAATGATCTCTGATGTGAATAATATATGAACATAGAGTAATAATATATAATATACGTGTTATATAATACATATTATGTTATAATAATATATGTTATATAAATGATTATAATATAAATTATAACTTGTAACTTTATACTTCATAATTTACAGCTTATAAAGTGTTATTAGGTGTGATTAAAGCTTGCTCTTTATACCCATCTAAACATGCTAGACAACTGCTACAACTTCTTAGTCTCTTTGTTTGTGGTTGAAAAATTACGAACTTCGTTTCAGCGTTGTTTACGTGCTTATAAGTAATAAACAAGGGGATAGGGATTTCTTCTCACGAAAAACAGTCAGATTTGGTAAGGTTAATCAAAACTGGGCCCATAGAAGGCCATATAAAGTGATTAGGCAAGGAAAATTTCTGTGGTGAGCCATGCCCTTTTTCGTGAACGATATGTTACTGATTTAGTCCTAGCATCTGATCCATTGTCTTTCCATCGATCACTGTTATGTGGATTATGCGAGTAACATTTAGGGTGTTATTGGGTGTTGAAGGAGTATATGGCCCATTGTTATCAAGAACAGCAGCAAATTCATTATTAAAGGATTCGTGCACAGAAAAATGACTTTTTCTGTAACCCATATATTTCTGTTGTATTGGCCTAACAAGGACTGCATGAAAGTTTCACGCAAAAAGGTGGGAATCCGACTGAGATCCAGCCTCTCAAAGTGGTGGCCAATAGGGCGGGGCCCCAGAGTAAGTGCCCGCCCCTTTGTCCGCCGCGGTCGAAGGCGAAGTGTGCGACCATTTACGTAACTTTCTGCCCCCACTATGCTTCTCTGACCATGGCGGACGACGGGACGGAGGCCTCGTCCCCTCGGCCATAACTATGAGGAGCTGGATCTTAGCCTGATTCTCCTATTTTTTCTTGAAACTTTGCATGAAGCCCTTATTACGGCTCGGAAAATACGACATAAATATATGGGTGACAGAAGAAGACATTTTTCCGTCCACGAATCCTTTGATTAAGAAATCATAACTTGGCTGTTCTCAGACTCATAACCCTGTGACTATAACCAAACATCTTTTCCATCGCCAGGATGCTTTCATTGGGATTACTCTGAGGGCACTTTAGCAGCTTCTGTTCTCTTCTTCTTTGGCCTCTAGATTGATCTCAGATCTCTAGGTTCCTTGAAGTTTCAAAACTCAAAGAGTAATCCAGTTGCAGTAACAGCACAGTAATTATAGAAAACACCAAGAAAATGATGTTCAAAGCATAATCACAGCTTGACAAAAATATTCTTGTAAAGGAAAATTTGTCCACTAATGCAAGTAGAGTTGCATACGACGATGACGTGTTGAGGGGCGCACTCATTCTGCAAATCGGTGAAATTTATTCGAAAATTATTTTCCATAAATTCCTCCTTCCATGTTTTTTCACTTTGATAATACCGCCGAAACTGTGCCATTATCGGAGCGATAAAATCACCATCCAGTTTTCGTGCTCTCCAATTTTTCAAAATCGTCTTAGAACTAAGGAAGGTGATTTACGAAAAAAAAAACACTATGTTCGAAGATTTTGCTCATGGTCCAGGGATTCTCCTTCGAAGGTGCAAGAGAATTCGCTTGACTCGTTATGCTGCCAAACGCCACTCCACCGATTGAATGGATTCGTGCTTTACTCACTGTTGCTGGCCTTCTTCTTGTACGACAAGCCCTCTTCATTTATTCAGTCATGACTGCAAATTAAAAATCCCTCTTAGTCCGCATTTATACTGTGCGGTGCTGGCGACAGGATGTGGCTGCGTTTCTCTGCGTCTTCGACTGCGCCATTCTGCCTCATTGTCTTTGCCGTCTCAGCACCTCCCCCGTGCCATTCTACCTCGCTGCCTGTGAACGTAGCCTCGCCTGCCGGCGCAGAGTATGGAAGCGGCCTAGATGATCCCCTGTAGGTAGAGCAGTAGCTTGGGACCGCGAATATTGTGGATTTGTTGTTTGTCCTGGATTTCCACACGACTTCTTGTGCATGGATTTGCAAATATTGAATTATATGTAACATACTGATATGTGTACAATATATTGATTAATAATATATTGATCCACGTTTTGTCAAGCCATACAATGTTCTAGTCTTTGCCTTACGAAATAATAAACAGTAACTAGGGTTGGGACCAGTTTGTGTGGCAACCACTTATCTTGCTCTGGGATCTTCCTACTTGCGCGTAAACATTTTGTAACACTCAGTTTAGTAACTCCTTCCGCTCAATCGATTTCATTGTTCTTCCTTCCGACCAATCAAATTTTTCGTTCAAAATGCCCTCATAAGCACAATATGGGGGATATCCATAGAGGTCTATAGAAAGCAGCGAGAAGCGTCTCAACACTTTCAGTTGTCAGCTTAAGCAATATTTCTCGATCCTTTGAAAATTCTTACTGCTGTTTTTTTTTCTGAATTTCGTCGCTTGATCAGTCCTAGCCTTCGGTCTCCGAAGAGCACACGACAAGGCAGTCAAACGCCGAACAAAAGTTGCTCTTTTCGACACTGACATCCACGAGTCTCGGTGATCCAATTCTACCTGTTTTGTCTGTTCCACAAGGACCGTCGGTATACTCGTTTGAGTTTAGACAAATTCCTGTCACCCCATCTGTGACGTAAGGGCATCATTACCGGCTGGTGTAGGTACAAGACTGGTGCCACTCCTGGTTGTATCAGGTTCGAGAAGGTTGACACCTTTTAGGCGGAGACTTGCTGAATTTGAAGGTTTTCGGTTCACTATTATCTACACTTGGTGCGGATGACTAGAAGGCCTATTGTTTATCATTCGGTTCTGTTAAAGCACGAAAAAACGAGCGTCAGTCCTTTTAACCAGTTTTTTCGTATTCACCATTCTTTTCTTACCTCTTATCTCTGGCACGTCCACCCGGTGCATACATAAACAAACAAATAAGTATAAGTTTGTTCTTTACCAAATTGAGTGGCAGAACTGCCAAATGAGCCTGCATGGGCAAATCTGATTTTTGAAGGACGTGATCGATACAATTTGGAAATTTCAACATCGATATCGCCATGTTCCGTAGACGCTCTGGCCTCAGGAAAGAAAGGTCTATGGTGTGGGGGGGGGGGGGGGCTTGAAAGCCGAACCTACTCTGGCTTTTGTTGGCTGTAGATAATAATGAAATGCTTCAACTATGTCCGCAGCTATCTCTGATATAAAATTCATCTCTACCGAACCTTAGACCAGTGCAAGGTGCACGATTGCCCTTGAACTACGTGTGTTCCAATCTGGTCAAGGTCGATCGATGCAGGTAGAGGTATAATGTTACCCCAGTCGGCATCCAGCTCCTCTTAATTGTGGTCATTGTGGATGGCCAATGAAGATAATAGCCTTTTAAAAACATGTAAACCTATTCCTCCTCATCATCATAAATTCTAAAAGGAGACTAGTATTTCTGAAGGTATCATGCGAACAGGAAAGATCAATGTCTGCCGTGGAACACTCATGGTTAAATCAATACCGAACGTTCCAGTGGTTTTTCCTGGCAGCGCACACTTGCTCCTCTTCTCCTGTGCTACACAAACCCATTTCGGGTGCCTTTGTACTTATTTCGGTAAAGTGACCAAATCGAACAGAATTGCATGTGGTTTTGTCAAATAGCTTCGATTTAGCTGTGGGACCAAGCGATCATTCTGATCACCTGTTATCATGCGGTATCACAGGGAGCTCCGCATATCATTGATCTGCTGTTCTCTCATCTACTGAGATTTACCTTCGTGAGTTGGTATTACCCAGTGGACGTATGCTTTGACAACACCTCCATTTCTAATATTAGCGATCTTACATGATCATCAATAACGTGAAGCTTGAGCCTAAAAACACTTAGGTTTGGATTATGCTTTATTTTTCGGTTTGACTGTTATCAACGTTTATTTCGATCTTGATAATTGATCGTAGGTTTCTCAGTTTCACTTTCATGGTAGAGTCACATCTATGGCTTTGAGCCATTCTATTCATTTTGAAGATACGTATTGATTGAAGATTGTACGTACAAGCACGTCCTTGATTTATTCGACTGTATTTCTTACATATTTTTATGTAACACCAAGTTTAAGGTCACGCAAACATGCTAGATATCGTATGGAGGTGTCTCTATTACTGTTTCACCTCATATTTAGTGGTTCGACTTTTAAAATGTCTATATGTTTTCTCAAAATCTTTCATAATCCATGTACTTACACCTATTTATAATTTGGATCACCTCAAGGATTCATGGACAGGTAGGACATATCGACAGATACCATGTTCTGTAAATCTAATTCATAAATCAAACATTTTGCAGTAGTCACTGGAGGGACAGACGGAATAGGTAGGGCCTACATTGAAGAACTAGCAAAAACTCGTGGAATTAGGAAATTCTACCTCATTGGAAGGAATGAAACTAAGCTCAATGCTGTTGTGAAGGATATGAGTGAGTTTCTTATATGACTATACTTTTCAATGTAGTCCAATTGATGCTTTTGATCTGAAGACGTTAGGCCGCGTTCATACTTTGCGGTGTCGGCGGCAGGGCGTGGCTGCGTGTCTCTGCGTCTCTGTCTGTGCGATCCTGTCTCGTTGCCTGCGTCGTCTCTGCACATCTCCCGTGTCACTCTCGCCTTGCCGTCTGTGAATGTAATCACGCCCTGCCGGCGCAAAGTATGAACGCTGCTTCATGACGATCCAAGCCCCATGAGAGGCGCTTATAACGGCATTTCAAATTACAATGGGTTTTATTTCATTATAAATCTGAAACACGTAATTTTATTGGCTTGCTTGCTAACACGCAGTGATACAATGAACGGGACGATACTTTCGTTCATAGACGAATACCCTATCCTACGTAAGCTATCCGCCTGCATGAACTCATCAGGTTAGGTGTGCAACAGGACCGTCCATCCAGATCTCGTTTCGAGTGGAAGTGGCAGCCGTGCTTCTAGCGCGCGGTTACACTATGGGACCAGAAAGGCGCATAGCGAAGACTAGACGAGCACGCGAAGACGCAAATTCGCGCGGCGCGGTGACCTAGACGCATAGACTTGTAGGTTGGTGACATATGTATGCGAGTTTCGTGTTCCATGAGGTCAAACACTTTCACTATTTTATAACCATAATAAGTGTCTTGAAAGAACCATTAGTACTGTAGGAAAGCACATTCGATGCCTTTTCAAGATGCCTACGATATTTCGTTTTGAATTATAATCTGTATCTTCTACAATACTATGGCAAAAACAGGATGTTGCTTTCATGACTTTCACCACCATTTTTTCTTTTTTTGCTTTTTTCCAGAAATGGTGGTTGGTGTAGTTCTTGTAGACAAAGTGAGCTCCTATTGAATAGCACTTCCCCTTGAGTTTTTAGAAGAACTAGTTGTGGCACGGCTCACGCATCCTTTCGGAACTCTAGCCCTACATGTTTCAGCCGAACGATATGGTGCAATATGTAAAACTGCCGTTTTCGATTTTGAGAGCACCAACTACGAAAACTTACCTGAAGAGGAGCTGAAGAACATGGACGTTGGTATACTTAGTAAGTTTTTAGTAAGTTTGTCCATGATCTTATTGATTGGAAGAAACGTGTTCATTACTATCCTAGATTGATATGTGTTTAGCAAATCTCTAAGCTTTTTTGATCCACTCCCTCCAGAAGAGGTCATTTGTAGCTAAACGCGAATTGAAAAAGAGCGACTTGGGGTCCTATTACGATCCCGAAGCACGAAGTGTCGTTCCGTCCGGGCAAGTTGCGGGCGAAGGCGGGACAACGTTTGCGGCCGGCTGATTCAGTCTATCCGCCCGTCTGCAGTCTACCCCGAGCTAGTGACGCAGAGGGGCGCGGGAGAAGGGAGGGGGCGTTCGGATCCATATTTCTCGGTTTTTCGCCGTTTTATTTTATTCCTTCCCCGCTGCACCCCTACTTTCATACTTCACAGTCTTCCAAATTTATCTCTTCCGGTGTCTTATTCAACGAATTGAAATGAAACGCGATTAGTTCACTGATTGCTGATGGAGCGCACGCAGATAACGGTGCGATCGACCTCTTTGCTTTTGGTGGGGCTTGTTTAAAAACCGCGTGCTCACAGCATGCACTATTATCAGGAGCTATCAGAAGACAATTACTTCTTTTTTTTCGTTTTTTTTTTTTGAAAATAAGTTATAGTGTTACAGTAAATTGCGCCGGTATTGCACCGAACAAGGTTGGAAACTTCATGGAACTGGAAGAAGGCTTAGCATCGAAAATTCTACAAGTTAATGTTATGTCCAACATTAAGGTACGTTTTGTGGGTAGCATCGACAGTTCGAAGGTAATTGGTGCTAAGCGTGGGGTTGAATTTGTGCCAGTCATCCCTGGCAATTAGCCTAATGATTGAAACAAAAGAGCCAATAGTGGTGAGGTTCTTTTGGGAAAACATGGAATCTTCCATAGTCTCAAGTAATCAGTAGTTCAAAGCTTCTCAAATATTCATTTTTCAACTTTTTTCAGATGACAGAATTAATTCTTCCCGGGATGATCAAAAGGAATAGAGGATGTGTTGTAAACGTCTCGTCAATGACGGTTTGTTTTTGCTTTCCGAGTTTTCTGAATGTGTTTGAGTTCTTTTCCTGCATGTCCAAAAACAAAAGTTTTCAATAGATGTAGCTGACGCTCCTTTCTGGCAGCCATAGGGATCCACGACCTCACAAAAAAACTGGCCACTCAAAATGTAATTGAAGGCACTGGTACGGGGTAGTTAGGGACTGATATGAAAAGATTGTTGGAACTGAAAGTCGATGTGTTTAGTAGTACGAAAGTGAAGAAAAACGGAGTGGTCAAAATACGAGACATGGAAGCCCTTTCTCACCATTGATTCCGCAAAGAGGCGGGCCACGCTAACGGAAGGGGCGGGTCATGTTAAAACAGATGGCGGCTGTTGAAAAAGACGAATCTAACAAAGTCCAGGGCTTTCCTTTTCACCGAGAATTTCGCCATTTATAGTCTTTCTAGGCTCGTTACTGTCATTTGACTCACTCTGGGAGTTCTCATTACTTTCTCATTACCAACATTAAACCTACCAATGTCTTTCACACGTGCATTCGGCTGTATTTTTATTCTGGCTTATCTTGGACCTGTCGTATTTTCTATCTGAAGGACGCTGCTGGGCCTCAACTATTTTGTCGCCAATTTCTGAGTGTTCTGGAAATGAGCCGGGACCATTTTTCTCATTCCTCCGATTTGTTTAGCCGGCCTTCTTTTCTGCCCTTACTGAGTTCTTCTAACCATCTTTGTCAAATTATATCCATTCTGTACGCGATCCAGCCGAAACACAAAGTTTTCTCTCACCCGCCATTCATCATCTTGTATTTCCCATTTTGTTGATTATCGGAGCAACTTTCTGCAACAGAAGTGAAGCCTTGAAAAAAAAGCAAAAGGACTTCTTTTTTAGGGTTGGCGTCCAGTGCCGTATATCAGCACCTATCCGGCCAGCAAAGCTACTATTTCCTTCTTCTCGAGTGCTCTCAGTGATGAGTTCCGTCATACAAATGTTCGCATACAGGTGAAAAATTACAGCTGTCAAGTTTAGGGTGTGCTAGGAGTTGCGCTAACATGCAGGCGTGGCTTCGGAATCCTTAGCGAGGACTACTGCGCAGGGCAGCGTAGAACAGTGCAGTGGCTCTCCTTTTGGACAAGGACAGCGTTTTTACGCCTCCTTGCAGAGGGCATCCTAACAAGATGGTCGCAAGAAGAGTCGAAGTTCTCAGAAATTACCGCAATATGAAGAAAACTGTTCAGCAACTAGAAACACGCAAGCGACCCTAACGCGCTATTGTGAGGTGTTTATCGTCATGAAGGAACTTTGGAACTTGGTGTGAGGCGATTGCGTCTGAAATAAGCGCAGAACACTTTATCGCTTCAAGACTCGACTGCATAAGGCAGCGTTTATACTATGCGTTGGCAGGAGGGCGTGGATGCGTCCATATGCAGCGAGGCAGAATGGCACGGGGTGGTGCAGAGGCGACACAGACAACGGGACCAAGTGGCACAGGCGGAGACGCAGAGACACGCAGCCACACCCTGCCGCAAGCACCGCAAAGTTGAACGCTGCCTAAGGTGCCGTTACCTCGCACGCACTGCTTCGCACTCCGTACGCCGCAGTGCGATGTCCTGTTTTGACGATACACACGAGTTTTTTTAATAGGTTGGATACTTATTCAAATAAAAGGATTCCAAAATCTCTGGAAGTTTTTTCTCGCTATGCTGTAGAAACCAGCATTTCGGGAAAAAATTTTCCTCTCCTTGGTAGTTGTGGTATTTATAGCTGTGCTACTAGAGCTTTTCTGATTTCCAAAACCTGCTACCTTTGCTTAAGACCACCTCTGGCGGAAACTGTTGTGCTAAAATAGGAGCGAGTTGTTCGTCAGTTTGTTTTTTCAAAGATGCTATCGGCACAGTACAGCAGGAAATAGCCATAACAATCTCCAAAAAGCTGTATTTCAAGTTCCCAAAAATCGTTGTTCTTCAGGGCAAAGGCGTCGTTGATGGACAATCCAGTCAAAAAGAGCGGCTACACCCCTGGTAGCCAGAACTTCCCCGTTACTTTTTCAGCTAGGAATTTTCTAGAGTCACAGGATAATTTTAGCTGTCAATAGGCTTATTTGAATTGGGTGATTCGAAGGAAATGGGAGGGGTCGGGAGAAAGAGGCAGATGGGAAGAAATTACCGTTTCGAAACGAACGCTATAGGTTGGAAGCGGTAATCAGTAGAGAAACAAGGATTCAAAGCGCGATGGTGTGGTCTGTATTCGCATCTCCCACGTATTTCTTCGAACTGCAATATCACCTCTCCGAGTGTTCGCTCTAGAAGATGTCATTCGTTGTCTCATAGGGTGTATTACATTCATTCACGATTACGGGAGACACGTAATCCAAGTAACGGCAGTGAAAAGTAGGACAATCAATGGAAGGATAAGCGAAATAGTGAGAAGAAGATGTTTATTATTGAATTTCCATTGAATTCATACTCGACGTCTTGGCAATGTGTCGTGTGTGCAATGTCTGCAACTTAACGAACTACAAGCGTTAGGTAGGCCTTACCGTACGCCAAAATTGCCGCCTCCCGGTGTTTTTAAGGACTGAGACAATTCCGACAAAATGAGTTTTGATGGCTGTAGCAATGTTACTGTGACTCTTAATGCGCTCGGTAGTGCGCGTCATTTTCAAAAGCATTGTGAACGACAGCTGAGTACATTCTATCCCTCGAATCTTTTTTTTTTTGTAAACCATGCTGGTTACACAGGGCTGTGTAGAAAAGTGGCCATATGGACTCTCCTGAGATGGGTCATCTCACTGAGCCGGCAATTTTTCTCAGCGCTATGCTTGGCCTTGATCGCGGCAAAGGCCGCGTACACGGCGAAAAATGACGTATCACTCAGATTACAACTGTATATGCCTTTAGTGCGTTTAGTTAGCGAATTTCACCGTGATTCCTGTTGCACACCCGAGCGCAATGAAACTGATCAATATACATGTTTTTCAGTGTCTGGTTCCATTGTTGGTAGCAACGAAAGTCGCCTCGTATGATACCTCTGAAGCGAATAATATATTTGTCGTCACACCTGAAAATTATGCAAAACAAGCCGTTCGTGCAATAGGCAGATTTGACATTCTTACCGGATGCATTCAACACGACATTCAGGTTGGATATCTTTCTCAGATGATTAACTCATGCACCTTTTCTTCTGAGCCGAGTACCTATTCTCTTTGCCCCATCACTTAAAGGCAGTGATAGGGGAAATTCGGACGAGTAATGAAAAAAGTAGCGAATTTGAAAGTCGAGGTGCATGATAATACTACGGTGAAGAAAAAACGGAAAGAAATGGCTGAGGACCCGAGAGCTAAGACCCTTTTCCCACCGTTCGTTCTCAACGCGGACTACCTTTCCGTCCACAGGTGTTTAGTCGACGAGTTTTCTATTGGCATGGTGCCAAGTCATAAACATGAAGCATGTTCGGAGATACGACAACTATTTGGAGTGAGCTTCAAGCTAGAACCGAGAAAGCGCGCTGCGCGATACCCTCAATCCTGCCGCAACTCCTTGGCCCCTCCCACATCAGCCAATCAGGGATGCTCGTCGCTAGGAGGCGGACCGAGCCAAGAAAGGCGGCTGGAGCTAGAAAGGCTGCCTCCGCCACACCTCATAGGCGCCCTATTCTCGGCGGATTTCGACGCAGATAGGTTTCCTAGACCCCCAGTTTTTAAGTTAATGACTCCTTTCAGGGATCCCTAATCGCCCACATCACCCCTATCACTGTCTTTGAAAAAGAGCAGCACAACAACGAAACAAATATTTCCGAGACGATGTAATGAAAAGCCATAGGGAAAAGTGAGGTGCCCGCACCAGCTTTCCAATAGACAAGCGACATTTCCTAGAAATGAGGAAAGAAATTTTCGTGCGTTTTTAGCCTGAAACCTGGTTCTGGTGTGTAGATGCAAGTTTGCATTTGCTACGCTTTCTAGTTAGAGTATTCTTTAAAACCCTCTTGCAGTAGGAGATTCTGGGCACTCCTTGAAGACACCAGAAGGGGTAAATTTGGCACATTGTGAAATATGAAAGTAGGGTTGCAGTGTAACAGTAGAGAAAGAACAAAATAAAACGGGAAAAACCGGAGAAGTAGAAACGAAAAACTCCCCTTCTCTCGTATCCCTTTGCGTCACTAGCCGGGATAGATTGCAGAGGGGCGGATATTCCGAATAAGACGGCCGCAAACGTTGTCCCGCTCTCGGCGGAGACTCGCCCGGCTGATTAACTGCAGAACCACACGCCGTGCTGCGGGATCGTGACAAAAACCCTAAGTCGCGTCTTTTCAATGCGACTTTCGCCACATATAATCTCTCCCAAAATGGAATGCTCGTTTTCAGAGAACATGTAACTCCAGTTCTAACTTTCTCCTTACCCCTCCCGGTACTTTTAAGAGGCTGCATCAGCGCTCATCAGTATATATGCAGCGAAAGGATGTGTACCTTTAGAGTTTCGTACCGCGTAGTGCTGCGTGTGGCGCGATGCTTGCGAGCTATGAGTGTCATATGTAGCTGGATCTTAACGCGATTATCGGTCACTACATATGCCTCCACTAGCTCGCCCCTATCGCGTTGCACAACGGATTCAGCTGTATGAAATCTTGACGTAGGTGTATACACCCGCAGTGAAGCGGCTGCCGAAAAAACACGCTTACGACCCTGGTCTAAAAGAAAGGATTCTTGTCGGTTCATAGTGTCTCTCTTTACTGTCGTCCTACATAGCACCTCCACACATTTAATGAAATCGACCAAGTTATCCCTCCTGCCTGACTCGTACAGGTCGGCGAATCCTTAACGGAGTATCATTGTGGATTGGAAATGAAGGTCAAACATTCGTGAAAATTCCCAAAGAAATCCTCAACGACCACCTCGTTTTGTATTTTTTGAAGCGAAATGATGAGGAAAACTCGATGAATTCACACCCAGCGTTTTGGCAAGACGTAGTAGTGCAGTTGCATCCGCTGGACGTACTGCAAGCGTTCGTCGTAGGCTAAAATTGCCCCTTCTCGGCGGGTTTAAAGACGTCTTGAGGAGTGAGGAGAATGTGAGAACAGTGACTACATGTTCTCTGAAAACAAACATTTTGCTTCAAGAGGTGACGTGTGGCGAATCTTGCGTTGAAAAAGTGCTTACAGTTTTATACGATCCCGAAGCAGTGCGAGTAGCGCTGCCACCCCTACGCCGGGAGCCTTGCCTGTAAAGCAGGACACCGCCGCCTGACTCAATCCCTCACTGTCTGCATCTGCCCCACCGGCTAGTGATGCAGAGGGGCGTGAAAGCGAAGGAATGAGAGAGCGGTGTTGGGTTCCTATTTTCGATTTTTTCGCCGTTTTATTTCGTTCTTTATATACTGCTATGATGCTGCGTACTCCTACTTCAACAATCCACAATCTGCCAAATTTACTCCTTCCGCTGTCTTAAATAACTTTTTGAAAGTCTCAAATACCTTTATATGTCGTCAAATACCTTCAGATTGCGCTCGGCACTTTGATGTCTTCCACCTTATTCAAACTTATTTACGTGCCGTTCATCATGTTGGGAGTTCACAAACATCGCGTTGCCGAGTATCAGAGGAGACACACTCCGGGACTTTAAACATGCAACCGAAGAATTACGTAGATGTATGATAATTGATTTCATCATCTTTTATTGCAATCTTTAACACTGTCATGTACTTTCATGCATTTTTGAAACTTCTCATGGCACAGAGAGAGGTAATTGTTTGTAAACATTCTGGTAGGCGTGAAAGTGCGTGTTGTAATTGATATCCACTTATAAGAATTGAAAAGCTGTGTTGAAGCCATCACTGTCGGGAACTCCCGTCTTGTAAATTCACTTTCATCATTATATATACATAGCGATGATCGATGAGAGTAGACAGAATTTTAATAAAAATGTGAAAAATTAGCTCGGATCTACTTGTTGAGGCTGCTTAAGAAACTGCAGCATAGATCTATTTCGTTACAGGGCTACAAAGCAGAGGTTATAAGTTTAGATCGCATTCATACTCAGCGCCGGCAAGGCGTGATTTCGTTCACAGGCAGCGAGGCATTGGGGCATGAGGGAGGTGCAGAGATGACGTGAGCATGAGGCAAGGTGGCATAGGCGGAGACGCAGAGAGACGCACCCACGCCCGCCGCCGGCACCTCAGAGTATGAAGGCGGCCTTAAGTTAACGCGCTTCACATTCCAGATCCTCGCAACTTTTGTTGCATCCCAATCATTTGATAGAGCACTGTTTTTATCTATTTGATTTTGTAGCATATCTAGGTGTTTTACGCCCATATAACCCGCTTTTGGTCTTAAGGTAATATGCAACTTGTATCCATCTTGAAGTGTCTCACGAAATACGCAGAATGGAAAGGAGATCTCAGTATTACTGATACTAAAGTTATGCTTTAAACTCGATGAACAAGAGAAGGCTATCAACTAATAGGGAAATATCCTGGGATCTCCTAAACATCACAAATTTGCAGTTGACTGTTTAAGAGCTCCATATTATTTGAGGTTAAAGCAAAAATCATCACATGTTAAAATCTCCGGCACTTTAAGGACAGATTTGGATACCTTCATCATGGAGCTTTTATTGTTTTGTACCGAAATGATGTTCGTCCGTCGATCCATACCATCTTCATCATCGAACATCCCCTGCATGATGTGAAGCGTGTCCGTAAAAGATGGCCTGTTGGCGTGAGGTTCGTGGTATATGGAAGGGATGCATGATTGGGTGGCGCAGAACTTCCCATTCAAACTCAGGAAATTCGTGGCATATGCGAAGACAGTTATGGAAAAGAGCTTCACGCCAAGATCGATTGGACCTGTGTGAAGGGATGGTGGACCCAGTACAGAATATTCTTGAGATACCCTAAATAGACCTCGTACATACTTTGTATCGCAAATTCCTTTTCCACGTGAGCGCCACATTGGTCGTTCGTCTAAGGCTAGGCGTGATTTGCTTGGGTGGGCGTGGCTCGTTCGTGTTCAAGCGGGCATGACACCGTGAGGATGCGCCGTGAATCCGCAACAGAGGTGCAATTTAAACAGTTATCTAAGCATCTACTTGCCCCAAGAAAGTAAACCACTAATCTGATTATCGGGTTGAGTACCTTCAAATCAGTACAAATGTCAAAGTGATGGCGGGCGGACCTGTCAGGCTTGATTTGAAGGACAAACATGAAATTTCATGTCTAAGAGGAGTTCACTTTATAAGACGCATACAAACAACATTTGCTGCAAAAATCATTAAACTGAAGCTGAAGGCAGTACTAACAGCGAAGTGAGCGGTAACCGTACTGACTTACTGACATCCATTGCCTGCTTTACTGAAAAGAACTCGTGTGCGTGGCGTATTCTGACAAGAACGACCATCCTGGAGCAGTTTTGTGGCATAGTGCTCACATTATTAAAAATTTGGTTGTAGTCCCCCCACTTTTTGCCGACCCCTCGGGAAAGCCAAGTCCATGTTTTTTTTTCGGCACGCATTGGTCGATTTATCAGTCTGTTGGATGATCTACAGCGTCGAAGTCGAGGACTCGCAGTGGGGCATTTTAATGGTCACAGCAGCAGGTAATCACATCGGAAATTCATGAGTGTCTCCTGGAGTACTGGCTACGGCGGCTGCATTCAGTTAATATAGGTAGCGAACTGCAAAATGTTAAAAATATCGCAAATCTTCTTTGGATCTGCAGATCATCATCGATTCTCCGGGGGCTCCTTGGTGGGGGTCTTTGGTAGTGTGACTATAGTTTATATCGATCTGAAAAATGCCTACGATTTCACCCGCTTGTGACCATCATTTCGTTGTTTTCAGCTGTTCAGCTAAGGCTGAACGGTTCCATACCTTCCTTACTTTACTTTTACTATCAATGGTTACAATTACCTATTATCAGTGATTACAAATGCCCATGAACCGTCACTTTTACGATTCGATGTATTCCAAAATGTCGTCTCACAGAAATTTGCTCCCCTGTCTTCACTCCAATTGATCCCTGCTGTACATGGGGTGCGAAGTCTTTGCTAGTCTTTGAAAGCGTGATGCATCTAGTTGTAAGGTGAGGTATGAAAGCGTGATTCATATAGTTGTAAGGTGAGGTACTTTTCGCAGCTTTTTTTTTTCGGAAGTTGGGTTAATGTGGCTTGGGGTGGGGGGGGGGGGGAGGGGGAAGCGCGTCTTGGGTCATGCCTTGGGAGAATGCTGACGACGCTGTCAAGCTCCTTCTCTGGAAAGGCTTAGGCAAATCCAAGAGAGCCAAAACGGCTAGGGGACACGCCCCCAACTGCAAGAATGATGCTGTCGGCACGGCAAGTCTCGTCTCCCCCCCCCCCCCCCTTCTCCCCGAACCAATTGACCCCTGTGACCCCTGATGTTTTTTAGAAACATCCATCCAGTAAGGTGTGTGGATGATATTCGAAGAAAAGGGCATTAAGTACAATTGATCAGTTCGATCAATTTGCTCTGTATTTTTGAACGCCTGCGATAGAAATGACTTTTGTCACAGGCGTTTCTATTTTTCTTCGAGCTATAGCTCTGAATGTAGCGATCGATTCAAATGTAGAAAGAATTGGTTAGCAAAAGCAAAAGTAGTGATGCACATGGCAAAGCCTAAGTTCTAAGGCACATGATCGTGTGGCGGTACGAATAGCCAATGACATGTTGCTGTCCCCAGTTTCCCATAACGCGTTGCGATACTATTCGAGGCTTAGCGGAGCAAGTGTTGTCATCCATAAGCCGCCGTAAGACTTTGCGGTTTTGCGACTTTGCAGTTTCGCGACTACGCACGCGAAATTGCGGCGTTGCATAATCTCAGGGTCGTAGTATCGCGTGCGAAAGTGCGATGCCGCAAAGTTGCAAAACCGCAAAATCTCTAAGTCTGACGGCGGCTTTAACAGCACCATTGGGGGCAATTTTAGCTTACGGTGTGATTACGGTAGTCTGCTGTTCGTTACTTTGCACACACGACGCCTTACCAAGACGTAGGGTGTGATTTCATTGGGTTTTTTTTTTACGACAATTACGTTTTTCTCACTCTTTCGCTTATTCTCCCTTTCATAGTTTAGTTGTTTGTTGCTGTATGCTGTTTAACAGGTATAATATAATCATGAATGAAATCAAAATCGCCCCACGCGACAACAAATGACAGTGGCGCCGCTACCTCTGGAGCGTGCAGTTCAAGGTGAAGCGCACTAAAATCACAATAGCGCCCCAAAGGTGCATTTTTCAACCCGATTTTCGCTACACATAATCTTTACTGAGTTCGAATTCTCATTTACAGAGGGCAGCATTTCAAAAAACATGTTCCTTCCTTGCTCCCCACCCGGTGCCTGTAAGGTTTCAAATCTTCAACAAGTTTTTAGGCCTACGCATGTGAGACAATTCACTTTTTTTGTTCGACACGTGACCTGACTGCTGACGAATGAATTTGGCAGTAACTGTATCATCTTTAGGTAGCAGCTCCCAGTGAATTATTTCAGAACATACCTACCCTAAACTGAGCATTACTGTCTTAAGGTGCAATACAGGTTTTGGTGTTGGTTTCCTTTCCTTACCAGGACGGAGCCACTGGCGTTTCTGCATTCGATTCATATACATCATTCTCTTCTTATTTGTAATGACCAGGTTTTTCAGCCCATCGAAGATCACCTTATACTTGGCACATTCGTAAACGCAGTGGTTCCTCCATGTGCTCCCATGCTGACCACGTAGTTTGGATCCCATAGTTGATGGGAACAACGATAAAAGCGTAAAGACAGTGATAGGGGTAAACGTGAGTAATGAGAACCCCCAAATTGGGTCACGCAAATAAAGGCTAGAAATCTCAAAAGACTGTATGTGGCGAAATTTCCGATGAGAAAGAGTGCCTCTGGCTTTGTAAGAGCCGTCTTGTTCTACAGCGGCCACTTTTTTATCCCAGTCCGCCCCTTTTTTGACCCGACCCGCCCTTTTATAAGAATGAAAGACAGGAAAGGGGTTATTTTTCTTGGGTTTCTGACCGTTTTATTCCGTTTTCCATCACTTTCGTACTTTCAAGCAGGTACCTTTAATTTGATGATCTTTCCATATTCGGCTTCAGATACCCCTATCATTGCCTTTAATTATTATTGATGCTTTTCGGTTGTTTCATTCGCACCCTAAAAGTTCATCTAGAGCCTTCTGGATTCTATATGAAGTGAACAGCATCCTATCGTCGAAACAACAATCGAAATTTGGAGTTTACGTGAAGTAAGGTCGCACTTACCAAGGAATTATTGGTAAGCAAGTGAAGTATCGTGAAGTATCATGAAGTGACACTCATTACAACAAATTATAGACATGATTTGATGATCTTTCCATATTCGGCTCGAATTACCCATATCATTGTCTTTAATTATTATCGAAGCTTTTCAGCTGCTTGCTTCATTAGTACCCCAGAAGCATATCCAGAACCTTTTGGATTTTTCAAGGAAAATTGTAAAAATGCCTTCAGAAGTTTACAAACTAGTATCTCATTTTCATTGTTCTTTTCTACTCTCTCTAACAAGAATTCAACACCTGTAGGCAAAGACATTATGTAATCGACGAATCATCACGGAATATATTCGTCAACAGCCGTTTGGATTGTTGGGTACGATTAGCATATCAAACGCGCAGCTGTCCGAATATTTCGAGTCACTTCCACTGACAAACTGCGCGCTAAATTAGCATAGCAGCGATATGCATCAGCCCTATATTCTGAGGCTGACTGACTGGCAACTTTAGGCTTGGTTTAATTCGATATCGATTTTTTTCTAAGTGCAGACACCACTGCACAGCATTCGTAACCGAATGTAAAAATTATTCAAAATAGCAATAATACAATCATGAGACGTTGCAAGTGCTAATAAGAGAAATGATTAGGAAATTTCTGGACATATTTTGCCTTCCGAGCGCCTTCTTCGGGACATATTAATGGTAAAGAAGTTACAACCAAAAGTTATCGCTTAGTAAAAGGACATTCTTTCAGCTGAATCAAAAATGAGTTTGGAATGTCACAATTTGACAAATCAAATATCGCAGATGTGTTATATGCCCGAATCAGTAATAAACGTCAGTCGAGGAAGCATTGGAGAGGGGAGGGATGGGGTCCTATAGTGGCTGGTCGGGAGGGGAGTCGTATATCGTTTCTTGGCTCCTTACATTGTGTAGTAGATCGGCTCACTGAACGCTGCTTGCGCATCAATCAATTATCGATTGGGACAACAATACTCATCTTTACAAAGCGAGTTAATCTTTCGGTATGATACTCGCGGATAAGGGAAGGAAAGGAGAAAGGAGGTCGTGTTTAGTCGAAGATGAGAGGGATTTGAGAGATTCAGTCTGCTCAATGCTTGACCTCGAACAGCGTAGCCATATCTTTCTTTCCAACTGAAAAATTCTGCAAAACAGGGAAAAAACGTGTTTTGTAGACGTCAATTGCAATATTCTCTGCTATGCCAACGAGGTAGTTAGGTGGAATTTTTAATGAGGGCCTAAGGTTTCGACCATATCGTCTTCCTCAAAGGCCGAAACGTGGCCCAAGATTCCGCGTTTAGGCCTTTGAGGAAGAGGATTTAAAACGGTAGGCCGTCAGTCAAAATCAAACTAAAGAATCTCGTCGGCATAGCAGAGAAAATTGTAATTAACATCGATGCAGAGGTTTGGGAAGTTGAGATCTAATACAAAACGTACCGCCGTGTTTCGCAGATTTCCCAGTTCTCCGGCAGCCGAAACGTCTGCTCTCGCTTCGATGTCCCATCCACTAACGACAACTTCATAGTTGAGTCCCATACGATTTCGTGTTGGAATGTGGTAACCCTTGGAGGGATACACTTGGTCATTGCGCGAGTTAGCACGCATATTCCCCATCGGGATTGCCATTCGGTTTCCAGTTGCAGGAACCGAACGCAGTCACGATGAGCCTGGTTCGGCAAGCACCATGCTCTCCCTCCTACTTACTTTTCTTTTAATTTTCCACTACTCTCATGGCCATCTGGCAAAAATACTCACTGGACACGCCCTCCCTCCATCCCCCAGGAGCTTTTACAATCAGCATTTAATGACGGTGATTAGAAATTAACGCGGTAGACATCACACATTCCCTTAATCAGTGGCACATCCTCTGTTCATGAGGAAAAACGAGGGGCAGAATTTGGCGTGAATTATACATTTGAGTTGGAGGAATTCACGAGGTTATGTCATCTTCGCATTCCTCCTTTACACTGTAAATAAATAGCAAACAATACACATCAGCCTAATGAGGGGGCCAGTATTAGTAATTATGTAATATTATGTCTTGGAAATGCTTTCAACTTGTGGCTTGCTGATTAGAGTGGGATGGCGTTCTCTGTAATTGCGTTATTGATCGTTGAAGCAAAGTGTACGGTAGTCGGGGGTAGTGCTCGATGATTCGTCGAGCATTGCAGTGGGCGGAGTCAAGGCAATTGAGGCGGATTGAGCTTAATGAAGGCACCTCCCGAGGGGCCAGCCATGTTCTTCTCTGACGGCTCCACCTTGCTACGATCTATGAAAGATGAAAGTCTTCGAGCCACATGGGCACCTTCGCTCATCGATCCATCTCCGGCCAGGTATCACTCTTCAAAGTAATCCCCGATCACAATAAATTCAGATGTTTCCCAACTGTTGCCAAAACCGCTCAATAATTGGCCATTCCGCCCCATACGTGTCTTGCCATGCAGCCCCTGCCCGGTTTAACCCCCCCCCCCCCCCTTTCCAATGTGCAGTTGGGAGATCTAAATACGAGCATGATTTGTCCAAAAATACCATCCTTCCCTTTTGCCGGAATAAAGAGATTTCTTCTCCCTCCATGACCAGCCCGTTGGCTGTCACGTGATTCCCTGACGATTCCCGTTTACTGTTTGTATCTGGTAAATAATGTTGATAGAGTTGTGCAGTAAAAATCGCTGACAAATTCAATTGAATGTAAACATTTTAGTGCACAACTTGCTCGAGCTCATTTCGAGAAGCATCCGCCGAATAATCTTCGAAAGTCGAATTTTTTCCATTTCGTGGTTGCTCTCTATGATCGTGCCAGTCAGCCGATTGAAATCGAACGTACCCAGTTTGCTGGTTTTGTTGAAAAAGACAGAGAAATTGATGGACAGGATACGAAAAATGGAATTCACTATAAACTATATGTGCTGTTCCAAAACGGTATGCCATATCTCTTTGTTTCCTTTTTCATTTTCCATCCTCGTATTTTTCAGCTCCCTTGCACCTTCTCTTAACTCGCGATTTTCTCACGATTTCCTGAGTAATTTTATATGAGGTTTGATATTAGCAAAAATCGGAATTGTGGCAGTATTTTTACAATCTCTGATACACCACCAGTCATTACATGAGAATTTTGGCGGTTTCGATTTTTTAAGTGGAACCTAGTGCATATTACATGTTACAGTTCATAATATTTAACAGTTAGGTCTTAGAATTCCATTATGCAAAGGCCTGTAGAAGGAAATAGTGGCCGTGCCTATCGCAGAAAACTTTCATTTTGAATTGCGATTCCAGGCCTTCGTGCAGAACAGGACCTATTTGTCCGACTTATCGACAGTGTATCAAAGCAGGTAAGGCACTCCTATACACCTTAAGATTAGTTTTAAGCCCTCTTTGTACACCCATCCCCCACCTCAACATTTCACTAGATTTTCCCTGCGTTTCCTGAATGTGTTATGACGGCATGAGACAATGTTCCCTAGTGGGTCATACTGATTACTTTGCATCCACGCGGGTTTGGTTTTACGGCCAGCCGCAGCCTGTTGGCAACAGATGGCGCTAGCCTGTTTCGAGAATAGCCTGCTTTCGATTCTCGCACCCTATCGCATTCTTCTTATTCCTGAACTACCAACAAGCTAGCTATTCTATATGAAGTGGACAGCATCCCATCGTCGAAACTACAATCGAAATTTGGAGTTTATATGAAGTAAGGTCGTACTTACCAAGGAATTATTGGTAAAGCAAGTGAAGTATCATGAAGTATCATGAAGTATCACTCGTTACAACAAATTATAAACAACAACTTTCCCCCCACTTTATTGAAAAATTGATGGCATATCATTATGCTTTTCACATTGCTACTGAATTCACGTGAAATCTTGCTAAAAGCTGCATTGTTTGAAAATTTTAATGCCGAAAATCGAATTTCGACACGAAAATGTTTGTAAGATCCCGAGACGTGCGGTTGAGTGTCAAGTGCTGATGATATGTTGAATTTAGAGCCATATACGCTTGGACCACCACTTTAGACTACGGTAGCCGAGCACAGAATCAATGCTGAGACGAGCGTGTGCCTATTCATCATTTTTATCTCATGCGCAGAATTCTTCAAACCAGCCTATTTGAGAAATTGGGCAAGAAACAGACAGAGAGGAGTCCGCTTCGGGTGATTGAGCGCAGTACTACTGTGTCAATACAAAATCTCTGTATTCTATCGAAAAAAAACATGAGTTTATAATTATTAATAGGCCAGTCTACTAAGAAGTATATTTTAGGCTATTACTTATGAGGGACAGGATAAAAATCCTGAAATGTGCCGCGTGTTACTGACACATGAAGTAATGTGCAGGTAAGATTGAAATGAATTTTGAAGATTTAATCTGTGTAAAAGGAATTCTGTTTTCAGTCGATGTTGCGAAAAGAAGAGTTGTGGCAATCGAAATGAAACGCCCAGTGATCCTATCATCATCGACAAGTATGTATCATTTAGTATGATTTTCTATCACTGAAGCACAAATTAGGAAAAGGATTTGACTCCAAAGGGTGTTAACGCCAACACCGTGTAATTAAGAAATTCACATGAGCAGATGCCCCTATTTTCTTACCAGCCAGCACCCGTGGTGTAATTAATGCGTTTGGGGTGGCTATAAAATTCCCATAAACTCATATCTGATTCCCTTGGCAAATCGAATCTCGCAGCATACTCCAACGTTGTACTTCCTTAGTTGCCGAATGTCAAGTATTGACTCCTGAGGCATATATCCCCATTACTGCTGGTACAACTGACAGTCAAAGGTATCGTTCATGGGAACTTATGTTTCACTTGGTCACAGTAGACCATATGCAAGGTTTCATTAGAGAAAGGAAATTCCGATGGAGAAATGACGTCATGAAAGCAGTAAATTGCGGACACCTTGGCGCCTTGGGCGGAGTCATGAGAACTCACGGAAGTGCTGTTGGTGGGGTAGAAGCTGTGATTGCAGAACAGCTCCAAACTCATACGTAGCATTGTCCAACCGCTGAGTTCAGGGTTATGGTTTGAGAGAGCGTGGTAATTGAAGGGATCGAACTAATAGGGGTTTTTATCCATAAATAATAGTGTAATCGCTGCTAGCTCCCCTACTTGTTATCAAAGTGTTCTTCAAGAATACATCGTGACTTCATCAAATTGGATGGCTAGCTCTTGAATAGTTTATGGCGCCTTACTAGAAATGGTTACTCTTCTTGTAGATTTGAGAATAAACTGCAGACCAACAAAGCATTGATCAATAAATAAAATAAAAATATGTTGATGCATAAATCAAAGGTGAATACAGTAGTAGTAAAGTCTGCAACGAAAAAAATCGATAATGTAATGCAAGCAAAAGAAGCCTAGCAGTGTTTTTAAGCGGCTATTCTAAGAAGTCTCAACCAGGGTCAAGCCTTGTGTCAAAGAAAGTTTTTGAATAATGGCCCTGCGCGGTCGATGCTTCGCGTTTGGTGCGCTCGCTGTTCAAAATGCGACCGCCATCCCACGTTCCAACCCAAAATACGGCCCTCCCTTGAGGATTGCTTGACTTATCCTTGACCGTGGTGCTAATCTACGAACAACAGTTGTTACAGTTCTACGGCCGATACCCTTTCGAAGTGGTCCGAACCCTTTTTGCTATTGAATTCTGCTTCAGAATGCGTTTATTTTCTCCTTCGTTGTTCTTATGAAGTACTGTGCCTGATTCAAATATTTTGGGAGGGAGGGATAGAGCCAGGGACGATTTTCTTGGAAACAAATCGGGGTTAGCCGATGAGTTATCCGAAAAGGCTGAAGTTTCCAGTGAAAATGTTAGGATTCTCTACAAAAATGGTATCCAAGAACAGAATAAATAGTTCAAAAAATAAGTATATATCGGGAGAAATAAGTAAAGAGTAATGGAGAATAATTTAAAAAAATATCTCTGAATATGGTTCTGCCCGGAAGCCATATGCCAATCTAAACGTGGGAAAACAGTCAACGGCTCCAAAATTCCTTTTTAAAAGACATTTTCAGATGTCAATATATAAAATAAAATAAATCGCTCTGTATGAGTTTTGGGAAAGGGGCAGGGCGCTGAAACCTTGCCAATAGCCTCAAATTTTTTTGCACTTGTGGAACCTTTTGAGTATTTTGAAAATGAATTTTGGAGCCTCACATTGTTTTCCACACAATAAATATCAGTAAAATAAATTTCAAGGAAAGCAAGGAACCGAGCTGATTATGATCCTCATGTTCTCATGACTTCGCAACATTATTTCCTACACGAAGCAGCAAACAATTACGCGTGTCTCCATATCGAATTAGGAGCGGAGATGAGACTTAATGACGTAATGGAGGGCTTGTAGCGCTGCAACCTTTCAAGCTCCATACCCCTTAGAAATTGCACTCATCCTGGTCCGCTGATATCGTTTTGCGAAATTACAGAGTAGCAGTCGAATAGCTGTCCCTTTTGGAAATCGATAATTAGCAATTAGAATTAGTTCGTTCCAGGTATTTCCTGAAATTCTTCTTGAAATGCAATCAAAATTGTTTGAAGAATGCTGGAAATCCGAGGGACATGCGCCGATTTCAAGTGAGTTTTCAAAATACAAAAGTATTTTATAGCTTGCAATATGTTGGTGTCCTTTTGGAGAAAAGGATTGAGTTGACTAGATTAAAGGCAATCTATCATACGAATGACCCTTTTGACACACTTAACAGGTGGCTCTTCTCGGTTGTCATCGTCTCCTTTTGTTATTAGTGCTGCGCACTAATGCTTATGGTAGCTAATGAAGCGTGGATGATCATTTGTCATCTTCTAGGCGCTGAGAATTTGTGCTCAATTGCTAATTGCAAACTGCAGCCGAAAATCAGGCTCTGATTGGGAAAGATATCAAAAAGTTGATAAACTAAGCGGAGCTATGAGCAAAAGTTTCGGTCTTGAACGGGACCCGAACCCGCACTCCACGCTTTTCGAGCCAATGTGCTAATCCATTACACTACCGAGACCCTTTTACCTTAACAACGTACAGCGTGCAACACATGGTATTGCACCTAAAACTGTTCCTGAGTGACCAAGTGAAACACATGGTGTTGCACAAGTATCAAACCACAATTTTTTTGTATTTTGAAGTAGTGTCTCGATCAAAAGCTTTTGCTATATGTTTTCGAATATGGTGAATAACATATCTTTCTGGAACTTTTCCTTCCGAAAGTAGCTGGGATTTTGGCACCACGCTTTTTGAACACCATAGCAAGCCACAACAAAACAATTGACAAGGCAACTGCTCACCTCTACAAATGAGCTTCGCTGAGATTACTTTTCTATTGACTGCGGACCTAACTGCCTAGTTGTACAAAAGTTTAGTTTCTGCCTAGGAATGACACTGAAACGCAGACCAGTTCTTGTGGTACAATTATGGGCAGATATGTTGTTCTTCATATCCTAAAACGTATTCTGTCAGCGTCAGCCTTCACAAATCGACGGTTTCATGTGCCCTCAAAAAAAAAAAAAGACGGTCCTGGGTGGCTAAGTGCAACACACGGTGTTGCACGATGTGAAGACTAGATAAAAAAGTCTGGCTATACAGGCAGGAACGGTGAAAATAGCCTCGATACCTTATGGGTTCACTCAGCTTCTGAATGGTGTATTGATCATAGCTTATCATCCTCACGTCAAAAATGTCAAAAATGATTTTTACTTTAGGTTGTACTCAGCACAACAGCACGGATAGATGGTCCACTTTTAGCTGTGTCCGAGAACATGTTCGTCCACAACAATTCCAAACATGGAAGACGAGTGAAACGAATCGATGCTTCTGATGGTACTTACTATCTATGCTCTTAGGCATGAATTTATAATTTAGATTGAATACAGAATAGGGGTCAGTTTGGGTTGGGGGTGGGAGGAGCGGAAACGCAAGGCGCGATTTGCGTGTACTATTCTCCATTGCACCGTACACACCTAATGCCACGCGAAAGGCCTACAATGACAGGCCAATCTATTTTTAAACCAAGACTCATGTAGAGGGAGCGAGAATGTGAATTTTGGCTTACGTAATATTGCGTCTCCCCTCGAAGCCACACCGACCCCAGAAAAGACTTGCAATGATACTATAACTCTCTTACTTCGTTACGAGTAATATCAAATGAATGAAAAAGTAACGCTCAGTGTGAGAGATCATTGACTAATTGTGGGAGATACCAAGTAATGGTGTATCGAATTTCACTTCATCGTTTGTCACGTTTAATAATTTGAAATTATCCACCTGATATATTTATAAGAGTAGAGCGATCGTGGATTAGCAGTACCAGTTCAGTAACTCGCTAGAAAAAGCAAAGAAATTTAAAATAATATAGTAGTGTCAATGAATTTTTGACACAATTTCCCCTTTTCCACTGAAATAAATTAACATCAACAAACAAGCATACTTATCAACAAAACATTAGCCATTATTTTGCAGAAACCCCCCCCCCCCACTTCTATCGATTGGGTAGGGCACAGGCTCTCTACTTCGAGAGTCAGAATCCTAGAAGCTTAGAGCGTGGTGCAAATGAAGTCAATGCGACCAAGATTAAGCACGAGTTAGTATTTCTCGAGGGGGTCGTATTGTTGGCTCGAAAGAGAAGTTCCGCGTCTTTTTGAGCTCCTGAAGAACCCTCAAAAGTTACTTTTTCTAGTCATACGACTTTTTTTGAGATCATTTTTCAGTAAGTCACAGTCGCTCATCTTTATTGGAAAAGCGTGGAGGGGTCGAATCGTCAGTGTAGAATGGGATGAAAATTATCACTTTTTTTAGTGATACGATTGAAATGTATTTTACAAACATATTCTTCTACGCAATAATTGGTCCCAGATGCGCAAGCCACGGCCGAATTGTGGCCCAGCACAGTATAATGAAGCTTGTCCTGCTATCCCGCTGAAGGCAGTCATAATGTTCATAGTAGTAGAACCAAGACTAGTAAGCTTCGAAGATTTACCGACTTTTATTTTGAATTGTACAGCATACAGCATAATACCGTGTTACCGTAATAACACACTGTAATGTAGATCTACCCAGTATAGGTATTAATGTATTGTTTTTATACTCAGAATTTTCTGAAGTGTCGGAACTGTCAACGGGATCATCACCAGTCATCAAGGCCTTGTGCCCTAGCGAAGGTTGGATTCAAGGAGGAACACAGGTAGACACACACTTGTGTATGTAGCCTTATGTCGAATTCTCGCTTTGTGGCGTCGCACGCGCGGTGCCATCAGCAGTACTTGCCGCAGTCCGTTGAAATTGCGCTTAGAACGCACATAGCTAGTACTGTAAGGACCCTTTCAAGAAATAGCTACAAACTGAAAACAATAGCTTTTGTACAATAAAAAGACAAAGAAGCAACATAAAAAGTAAAAGTAATAGTAGCATTACATGACAACAATCGTAAACAAGAAATGATCAATTCGGGCGCAAAATTCTGAAGTTACGCAGTGTACGCAATCACACTCTCAAATCGGCTCGCTCTCGCCGCGCGCGGCCGCGAAAAAATTCGACATAAGGCCACACACCTCACACACACATTTAATTGAATCATGTTTTTTGCAACTATTAGGCAAGCGAGTATTTTTTTTTTTGCAGGTGATTGTGATAGGTGAAAATTTCTTCGAAGGTCTACAGATCGCTTTCGGTTCGACAACTGTTTGGAGTGAGGTATAATTTTTTCCTCTAGGATGATGGCGTTCTTAATGGGATTTATAAACACAAAAAACTGTTCCAGCTGGTTCAAGTGATTTCGCCACATGCCATGAGAGTTACGAGCCCTCCACGTCATAATGCCGGAGTAGTTGAAGTCACTTTACAATACAAAAACAAGCAATACAATAGAGGAGCGCCAGTACGCTTCACTTATGCATGTGAGTTTGGATAAGGTTTTTATATAAAGTCACATTCTTGAAGGAGTTGGTCTCGAACCTCACCTTTCTAGAGGATTTCTGTAGAGAATTTCCTCGAAGGCACCACGAGAGGTAGTACGATCAATTTTCGGAGGTTGTATCATTAGGACAAGACTTTGTGCGTCGCGAGTCGCGATGCGTGCCAGCTATGAGCGCAGCAGTAGATGGGTTCTGAAGCGATTTTCGTGTCTTGCGTCTTGGTTTAGGCGAAACGGCCCTACGACACAATAACACATGGCCCCCTAGCTCGTACGCATCGGGACGTACGCCCGCAAAACGGACACTTGTCCCATCGATGGACACCTGATTGTCGGATACTAAAGTAGAAATGCTAGATGTAGACCGCACCGGATGAATAACGGAACGGAATGGCCAAAGGCCTGAGCAGTGGCGCTGATGAATTTCCGGCTAAATAGCGACCCGTACTGAAAAGTTTTTTTCTAGGCATTATGTCAAGTCGTCGTATGTGTGTAGTCATTAGACAATATCTCTATATGGGCCGTAGTATTGTCTGACTTTCTCGGTATAGCCTCGAAAGCTCAACAAGATACACAAATATTTCTGTTTGTTTGAAGCACCTTGGAGTGCAAACAAATAAAGAGAATATAAAGAATAATAGAACTATTCAGCTGAGTAACTGACAATAGTGGAGGGAAAGTTTCATGGTCCAACTTAGCGTTGGGGAAAATTTACGAAGTTTGCCCCTACTCATGCCCTAATCTGTCTTGACGATACGTATCTCTACGCTTTCATAAATAATGCTGTTGCATACTAAAGTTCTGTCACTAAATAACCATTGCACTTCTACAAAAGCAAGTCAATTATCGCATTACGATTTTAAGAAAAAAATTGCTTGAATGTCAGCAGACACAGTTTTTTTGCATTGAGCCCCTGGGGTCTAATGCAAAAAAAACGCAGTAACCACCTCCGATTTCGGCCTCGTTCATACTTTGCACCAGCAGGGAGTGGCCATTCACAGAGCGATGGAGAGTGGCACAGGAGGGATGCAGAGACGACGCAGGCAACGAGATAGCGTGGCACACGAGAGACCCAGAGACACGCAGCCACGCCCTGCCCCTCGCGTAACAAAGTGTGAACGTTGCATTACGACTTCCACAGTGACTGACCATGCATGTTGTTGTATGAAAAAATTGAGCTTCCAAACCTGACAACGGTAGCGAAGAAAGGGCAGTGCATAGAGCCTTCCAGAATGGGATTGAACTATGCTGTGCATTATTTCCTTCAGGATTTCAGCCCGCAATGTTCATTCCTCACAGAATCGTGTTGACTTGCGCATTGAATTCAGTTCTGATTGTCAAAGCGATGGCTGACGACCCTCAAGGGTTCGATTAGGGAGTCAAATCGAAATTTTGATCGAACACAAGTCAAATCGAAATTTTGATTGGACACACACACACGTTTATCACACAAAAGTCATGTAAGGTTCACTAGCTGCAAGGATCTTTCAACTAGAAATAAAAACAGTACTAATATCGAAATAAGCAACATTTGTATAAAACTGCCCACATCCATAGCCTTTCTACCGTGAAAGAAATCGTGTGCGTGGCTTTTTGTGATGAAAACGATCATTATCAAGCGAATCCGTGGCGTAGTGCTCACATAACTTCAGAAGTAAACGGTCCCCCACTTTTTTGCCGGTCCCTCGCGAACATGAAATCCCGTTTTTTCCGACGCGCATTGACTGAATGATCGGTCTGTTGGATGATCTACAACGTTGAAACCGAAGACTCGCAGGGGTCTTCTAATGGCCACAGCAGTAGGTAGTCACGTAAGAAATTCATGAACGAACTCCTGTTGTGGTTCTACTACAGTCATATTCGATCAATATATTTGACGAATTGGAAAATGCCAAATAATTTGCAAATCTTTATCGGCTCTGCAGACCATCATCGATTCCCTAGGGGTCTGTGGGGATGATGGTGGTGAGGTGTTTCCAACTACCAAATTCCACCCAGTTATCGATTTCATTCGGCCCTGATCCTTCAGTCATAGTAAATTTGTCCGCTCACCGCCTAAAGCACGATTTATCCCTCGTTGTGCTTTCAATCAGTCCAGGTTCTTTTGCATTTCATATTTTCCATATTAAGCTCTGACGGAACCGAGTATTGACTTTGGATTTCAACGACTACAAAAACTTCTACCAAAATATCCCGGTGATCCGGAAAGGCTCCCAAAGGAAATCATTCTGAAGCGGGCTGCCGAATTAGCAGAAGCTCTATATAGCAGGTACGCGTCTTAGCTTCCGAAGAAATATAACTATGAAAAAATCTGATTCAGGACACAGGCAGAGCAATTAAGTAACTACGCTTCGGTCTACTCAGCTGGGTTCGACTCATCAGGTTTGCAGATCATGTACTTATTCGATTTTTGAAGACAAATAAGTGTGCAGTTGATACTTGAAATGATGGTATCCAATCAGACTATCAAACCTTCATGGAGCAGTAGATCCTTGCTCGAAGCCGCACTAGCCACGCCCAGTCGGCTCGAGTGGGTGTGGTCAGCTTAGGTTGGAGCATGTGTAGGGCCATGTTGGGGCGAATTTGCTCAAGTATGTGCTGCTCCAAGAAGGAAATCCACAAATCCGCTAATATGGTCAAGGTGATCCTTTAAAGATCACTGAATTAAATGTGCTGCAATATATTGGGTTGGTCCATAAGTTTCGGACCACCTTGACCAATTTTCGTTTCCTTTTTTTTTCTTGCTTCACCTTCGCATTCATATGACTCAATCTGCTCCACACCTGACTGCAATATATAGCCGATACATCGAGTGCTGGTAGATTCCCCTCTTGTGGAAATTCACAAACTTTTTGCTGCAGTCGAAAAAACCGAAAAATTCTATGTCGGTTATGACACCTTGGTTAACTTGCCATATCTTTTCGATGAAATGACTTAGAAAACGGAGTGGGTTTCCATTCGTTAGCGCGATGTTAGAGCTGTCAAGGAATGAAGAAGACATGCCCATTTGAAAAGTTTTCTTTTTCTGGAATTTTCTTTGCAATGGGTGTGCGACATCGCCGTGACAGAAGAGGAGTCTACGTCGTTTCTCTTTAAACAAAAAGGCTGCATAAACAAGCTTTTTACGGTGGAATTCCTGTTGGACGTTAGCATCAAAAGCTAGGAAATGCCAGCGCACAGCTCTTTTGGTCCCGTACAACTCGGACGAACCACTTTCCATGGACTTGGACTTTGCCTGTCATAATTCTCGGATAGCTTGAGCGAGCCCCTTTTGTCTATGAATTAGTTAGACCGCACTCCTATTCAGCGCTGGCAAACCGTAGCTACGTCCACAGGCAGCGAAGCAGAGTGGCACGGGGAGGTGCGGAGGCTACGCAAACAACGAGGCAGGGTGGCATAGGAGGAGACCCAAAGGCATGCAACCACGCCCTGCCGCCGGCACCGCAGAGTATGAATGCTACCTCAGCAAACAGTACCAGCTCCTCATAGACAGTGACTATATTGGATAGCCACGCAAAAAGTCGGGTAGAACATGGCGATCTCGAGTCTTGACTTGAACTCGGTACTTTTGGGGAACGAACTCAATATTTTCTGATCTTCCAGACTTTAGGAACATGTCTCAGTGCTGCCATTCTGCAGCACTGAGTGATAATGGTGATGAAGTGTTTCCAGCCGCCAAATTCCTTCCAGGGGGCTTGTCCAATGACAGGAACACTGATTTTAATCATTTTCATGAGCTTGGGCTAGCCTCGGTAGAGAATGTCACGGGCATGTCGTTATCTCTACAATCTTCAAAGGAAAAAATCTTTTCCGGATGAACAATGTCTGCCCTGCTCCATTAGATGAGACCGCATCCTCCACCACTGTTGGATCCTGCCTACAACCTGGTCCTTGGAAGATGCCGGACGATGCAAGAGAAATTAGGCCTCCATGAAAATTTCGCAAAATTAGTATAATAGCCAGAGCAGGCAAGCGAGCTGGGTAATCGAAGTGGTAGAGGTATGTGCCATGCTATCACATGAGTAGCGGCACCTCGGGTTTCTTCCAAAATTTTTACAGCAATGAATGTAAAGTGGTCCGGAACCTATGGACCAACCTAATAGTTCTTGTTGAAAAAGAGGGAGTTGCTCTTGCTTTGCTGAAATCAAGAGAATGGGCTGAAAGCTGGATTCCACCACTCTCTTCCGGTGCTTTCCCATGGAAAGTTCCTCTATTACAAAACCAAGTAATCGCGTAAATGGGACTGATTTATCGTGAAGTGCATGAAAATTTACTCATTCATCTGAATTTCGTAGTCTGCCTTGGGATGAATCAATTCAACTCAGGAGCAGCAGCAGAACCTGTGACACAGCTTTAATTCCATGAATTGAAGGAATCGTGCACGGAAAACCGGGCCTCTCCGTTACCCATCTATTTACGTTGTATTTGTTTGATAAGGGCCGCATGCAAAACTACACGCTAAAAAGTGAGAATCCGACTTTTATGGGACTGTCTACGTAACTTGGCATCCCCATTCTGCGTCTCCGTCCGCGGCGGACGACGGGGCGGGCACTTACCGAGGCTATGCCCCCGTCCTCCGTTTGGAGGAGCTGGATCTTAGCTGGATTTTCACTTTTCGCGTGAAACTTTGCATGCATGCGGCCCTTATTAAGGAAATACAACATATATCTATGGATAACAGAGGAATCCGAATTCCCGTGCACGAATCCTTCAAGTAAATTTGCGCAATTGAACAATCGAACGACTTCGATATGGCGATGCTTCGTCTTCATTTGTCCTGAATCTGGAGTGAAATATGCCCTAAGACAGTGAAATATATCTATTTATGTTGTATTTGTTTTACAAGTTACAGTCGCATGCAGAATTACACGCAAGATTCCAGATTATTCCACTCGATCACACACGTCTCCTCGTTCATTAGCCTATGGAACGAGTCAGTCCCTGTCTGCTGGCGTTTATCCATCAGGTTACCCGGCAGTGACTGCTACCGCAACAACAACCTTCCTCAATACACCAACAGGTATGTGATTATTGTTTTTGATGTAATTTACTACTTGATGTACTGATTGTCTATTTAGGCTTCACACCGTTCGGTTCAGTGAACCCATTCGCCGCGTCATTACAGTCTTCAGCTCGCTTAGCTTAGACTACTAATGTACGAGATCGTGAAATGACTTCGAGTGTGGGCCAGGACACGCTACTCGCGGCAGCGCAGCGATTGACCATTTGCAAGTGGCGTCGCGTCGCGTGTTTTCCATGAGTTTGGTGAGGTTGGCCTATTCAGCTGTCATATTCCCTATCGGTTACTTTTTCATCGTAGGGAAAGAGTAGTACATGGAAAATTTCCGGCTACTTTCCCCTTAACCCTTTGTTTCTTGAAAGCTGTGGAACCTTTACTTTTCTTTGAATTCTCTTTTTTCTCACTTTCGTAGCAAAATGCGCGCTGCGGCGTGTGACGCGGTGCGTGCCAGCTAGGGGCGGCTTGTGTAGTTGAGTCCTAGCGCGAAGACCTAAAATAACCGTAATACGAGTTAAGCGCGTTGGGACCCAATCACAACGGCGCGTCAAGCTCACACGCATCGCGTCGCGCCGTGAATGCCACGGTGCGAATTATTAAGGTAAAGGTATACAGTCGACCGGGCCACAGCTGAGCGAAATCCCGGAGTCGGTAGGCAGCTGAGACAACTGGTTAGAAATAGTGCCAAGGTAAATCAGCATATGTGGTACCGCCGCGAATGTCGTTTCCTGACCTACATGAATGAGCCCTTGTTAAATTAATCCCCAGATATGTTTCGTTACTACGCAAGTGATATGCTGTACCTGTTAATAAACCCCACTCACCTCAACAATGGGTCTGATCAACAAATGAAAACAATGTTTTTGTGCTTCTGATCCTACAAATACACAGGTGGCTGAAAGGTACAGGACGCGATGATGAGCGCGTACTGGCACCATGAGAAGGATCGCTTCTCAGATGAAAGTCTACGAAAGCTGTCCAGGGATTTTCATGAGTGATTTGATCCACGTTCGTCAAAAGTAGGTACAAAGGCCCCATCGCCCGTTTATCGAGGAGCTGCTTGAAGACGGACTTCAGAGTTGCGGCAGTATTTCCAATTCCGTGGATCGAAATGCCTCCTCTGCTCTCAAAGTTGCCTGACACCGAGCGCTTGGAGGATTCGTACAAATATACATTGGAGGATTACGGGTGTGTGGCGTTAGGTTGAATTTTCGCGTTGCGGCGTCACATTTGCGGCGCAATCAGAGCGAGTTGCCGCAGCCGGTTCGAAAGGACACCACAGTACCAAGCCATCCCGCTCAAGACACAGTGGACAGGCACTGTGGGAGTCCTTTGAAGAAAAGGTACTCAAACACTGTGACTAGAGTAGAATATGGTGATATCGCAATGAAAAGGGAGGAAGCATCTTATAAAAGTTGTACACCTCAGCATCTCTGGGAGATCGATATGCACACCCAAGCGTACATTTTGCCTAAGCCTCAGTCTAGGAAGGAAAAGCTTCCTTCCCCCCCACTTGGGCTAAGGTAAAAGTAGGTCCATAGTGGGATGACCCCAAGACAATAGTAACATAACAAGTAGAAGAAACATTCACGGAAACACGATAACAACTCTAATCAGTAAATAATTGATTGAGGCATAAAAGTTTGAAGGGAGGTTTCGCAATCGCGCGCGAAGAGAACAACCGCACATGCCGCGCGCGTCCGCGCGAAAATTCGACGTAGCGCTCCACACCCGAGAATAACTCGCAACGATAGCTTGAGCACGAATTTTCTGACGTGGGGATCAGCTGTCATCAACTCAGAACATCGCGAAGTACAAGCTCGGTCTTGACCGGAGTAGCTCAGACAAAAACGACGGCCGGAATCCAAAGAGATTCTGCAAGAGCCAGGGGTTGCCAAAAACGTCAAGTAACCGGACGGTAGTCTGATCCGCTGCAGGCTCTCTCCCGGAAATGCGGTTGTTTCTACCGGAGCGACATCGAAAGGTGAAGCTCGGTTCCTCTTCATTGGTGAGAATGAAAAATTTAACACATTTGAGTTGAGCTACTTCTCATGGCTCAAAATCGACCTGGTCCTTCCTGAACAAGCACCGAGGACCGTGAGAAAAGAGATTGGGACCTTGACTTTCTGCCTTGCGATACCTCTACCCACTTCAGTGCATGAGGACTTCTCCTGAGGTCGCGGAATACTTTTTCGTCTCAGCTGAATTTCGCGCTCCAAAGGGAGCGGGGTTACACCGATATCGATTTCTTGCTTTGCATTATTGATTAACAATTGAAGCAAGAAGTAGAAATTTTGGGCGCTCTCTATCCTATGGTATCATATAGTAGCTAGATTGAGTCGCGCTCGGAGTACATTTGAGGTCCTGTCCTTTCAGCCACATTACTGTATGTTCTTGTGCCATGATCATCGGACCTACTATTAAATATTTATTATTTTATCTAGTCATAAATCTTCTCATATTTGAGTCATAGCGTGTCAGATTTAGATTTCTCGTTGTCATAAAGTGAGTTTAAACTTTGATTACTTCATTTAGTTTAGATGACAGCCTGTTTGTTGCAATAGAGTTGTGCTCACTTCCTCGCTTCATAACGGATTTCAGTCGTGTGCTGTTCTTTCAATTTAAAAGCTGAAAATAATAAAACGTCATATATGTCTTACTGCAGGAACTTATTGGATCACGGTAATAGCCGAAGAATTCATTCACAAACATTGCAACAAGGTGTGAGACCAGGGTTACATGGCTTTACAGCAGAGTAGCCACTTAACTTTCTCGGCTACGTCATTACGATCTGACATAAAAATTAAAGTGCGAACCCTAAGGGCATGGGCGTGTAGCGTCCAATCGAATTTCGCTTCACGGCGTCGCAATCGCGGCGCGACCACACGACTTGCCGCGTTCGGTTGGAATCCCGCTCAGGATGCGATGGGCTAGTGCCGTGAGGGACCTTTAAAGATTGCAGGGTGGGAGCCTCGAAAGTTTGCTTATGTTGTGGTTGTTGCTGTTTCAACAGATGAAATTGCAAACAATTCGCACTCACGGCGCAAAAATTCGACCAAACGCTACACCCTTAGGGCATAGTTCTCAGCGCATATCGATCATTAAGATAAGATAGAAAATTGAACTCGTGGCGTGTGACGTGTAGAGCCGCGTCTACACCTTGTGTAATCGACGCCGGCACCGGCGGCGACGGCGTCAAAATCATATGATTGCCGCCGACGACGGCGTCAATCTGATAACGCGCTCTATTTACAACGACCCATAATACAGTTTGATGATCGTGACAAGAGCCGGCGAATTTCAATCTTGACAAAGTGCCAAAAGTAGTGCATCTGCGACAACGAAATAATGAGTAGAAAATAAAAGACTGAGGCCTTGTGGCACTACACCAAGGTTCGCATTCGGCGGCTCCCCCACGATCATCATACTGTCATGGGTAGTTGCAACTAGGGCGCGTTATCAGACCAACGACGTCGCCGCCGGTGCTGGCGTCGGTTAAACGGAGTATGAACGCGGCCTAACGCGAAATATGGGAGCTCGGGGTGTCTATGTATTTAGGTGCCAAGGGGATAACCTAGAATAAGGTGTAAGACAGGATAGTTGCCTCAGAACTCAACTTCGCGACAATCCTAGCTCATAATGCATCGCGTCGGGTTCCACATGCTGCTACGCGGATTTTTTGTTCTAATACCACTCTCCTGTTCCCGGTTTGCAGTGCGATCAGTAACAGTATGCAAAACCACAATCAAATCTTTTCCAATGAAAATTTTGCTGATAGTTGGGGCACCATTTTCGAGAGACTCAAAGCTCAGCAGTAGCCTCAAAGGCGACTGTGACTGGGAGTAACGTCTTCGAACGATTGTGTGGTGGCTTCATGAGTTACTTCTCAAAAACCTTCCTAAGAATGCATCTGCTTCTCAAAGTACAATCGATATGTTTTATTTATTGAGGATTTGTATTAGAAATAATTGCTTATAGTTACAGCCACACAGTATTAATTTGTTTGGAGATACCCGATTGAATGTATACTATAGATAAATCTCTTTCTTCACAACATGAGATTCGGTGATTTCTTCATATTTTCTAAGCATGATGGGGATGACATTTAAGTATGATTATGATCTAAGGAAATCAGACGAGCAAACATTTGAGAGATCATCGACAACAAAGTCGGCCAAGCAGAAATGAAGCGTGACTCATTTTGTCCCATCTGTAGTGACACAGTTGGTCAGCAATTACAAATAAACGTAGTTTGTACGAGGCTGCTTAAAGATACATAGTGCTTAAATATGGCCTCTAGTTTGACAATGACCAACATTGAAGGACAAATGACTGATATTGCTTGCATGAGATCCATAATACTGGAGTTATATGAAGAAGAAGCAGAGGTTTACTTCCTCACGAACTCTGAAAATTTTGAAATTTGGAGATATGGTCCTGAAAATACAGTAGATCAAGAGAAAGCATTCTTTGTCTTTTTCCAAGACATGGTGCGTAGCGTTGAAACAGGATGCCCCACCGCGGCGTACGAAGCTGCGATGCGTGCGGCTTAGAAAGCCGTTTATAGTTGGGTCCTAACGCGATTACCTCGTCATGCGCCTTCTTTCAGGCGCAGGATATGTGGTTCGCCTTATGCCCCCTCTACATACATGCTCTTAGCTCGCACGCATGATGTCGCATACCGCAATGAGAGACCCTGTTCTAACGATGTATACCTTTTATGTTCGACACAATTTAACGCTAGATTTAGAGTCGTAACCGATATTTAGTGTTCACCCTCATGAATATGCATTAATTTGAAACCACAGAGAGGTGGAAGGAGAAAGTGAGAACTGGGTATACATGTACTCCGGAATAACCTTAGACTTCGAAGAAGTTATGTGTAGCGTAATTCGCATTGAAAAAGTGCGTTTCAAGGTCTTATCACGACCTAGCAGCACGACGTGTCGTCGTACAGTCCTGCAGCAGGGCGAGTTGCCGGCAAGAACGGGACAACGGTCGCGGGCAGCTGATTTAGCCTCTCCGCTTCTCTGCAGTCTACCCCGGCTAGTGACGTAGAGGGGTGCGAGAGAAAGGGGATTTTCGGGTTCTTACTCCTTGGGTTCTCCGCCGTTTCGTCTCGTTCTTTCTCTACGGTCACATTTCTGAGCACCCCTACTCTCACATTCTGCAATTTCCAAATTTACCCCTTCCGGTGTCTTTAATTAAAGCACTGTGCTGCCGTGATCACAAACCTCATCTGCGGGCTCCCGTGAGTTGCAGTACAGCCACGCTTCGGCTCGATCTTCTCCAGCTTCATTACTTGCCACACAGAAGTAGGTGCCTACACGGGTATCAAAGTCACATCGTTTCACCAGTAGATCTCCATTCGGCAACACCTGAACCATAACTACTTCGAAATGTCTCGATTGTAAATTGAAGATAGATTGAACTGGGATGTCATCTGCATAACTGTTAGGCTGATAGAACCAAGGCTGTCCCCAATAATGATAGCCTCATAGAGTGTGAAACACCTTTCTGAATCGCTGTTCTGCATTTCGCAGGGGCCAAAACATGAAAGAAAAACCAGTGTCTATCGAAGCTAAATGGTTTTGGATGACAGACCCCGCCTCCAGGCGACGCGATTCCTGGTTGGCTGCGATGAGAGTGGTCAAGGATATGCGGCAGGATCAAAGGGATTGCGGGGCGCTTTCGCAGTTTGGGCTTGAAGCTCACCCCAGAAAATAGATGCTGTAGTATTTCCAAACATTCACTTGCGTTTACTTGGCAACATGCCAATGGAAATCTCGTTGGGACTACCCGCCTTTGCTGCAAGGACTTTCAACCAAAAGTGAAAACAGTATTAACATCGAAATAAGCAACATTTGTACAGCATTGCCCACATCCATAGCCTCTCTCTCCTGAGAGAAATCGTGTGCGTGGCTTTTTGTGATGAAAACGACCATTCTTAAGCGGATCTGTGGCATAGTGCTCACATGAATCCGAATATAAACGGTCCCCCACTTTTTTGCCGGTCCCTCGCGAACATGAAATCCCGTTTTTTTCCGACGCGCATTGACTGAATGATCGGTCTGTTGGATGATCTTTATAGTTGAAACCGAAGACTCGCAGGGGGTCTTCTAATGGCCACAGCAGTAGGTAGTCACGTAAGAAATTCATGAAGGAACTCCTGTTGTGATTCTACTACAGTCAGATTCGGTCAATATACTCAACGAATTAGGAAATGCCAAATAATTTGCAAATCTTTATCGGCTCTGCAGATCATCAATCAATTCTGTTGCGGTTCTTGGGTGATGATGGTGGAGGTGTTCCCAGCTACCAAATTCCACCCAGTTATCGATTCCATTCGGCCCTGATCCTTCAGTCATAGTAAATTTGTCCGCTTACCGCCTAAAGCATGATTAATCCCTCGTTGTGCTTTCAATCAGTCCAGGTTCTTTTGCATTTCATATTTTCGATATTAAGCTCTGACGGAACCGATTATTGACTTTGGATTTCAACGACTACAAAAGCTTCTACCAAAATATCCCGGTGATCCGGAAAGGCTCCCAAAGGAAATCATTCTGAAGCGGGCTGCCGAATTAGCAGAAGCTCTATATAGCAGGTACGCGTCTTAGCTTCCGAAGAAATATAACTATGAAAAAATCTGATTCAGGACACAGGCAGAGCAATTAAGCAACTACGCTTCAGTCTACTCAGCTGGATTCGACTCATCAGGTTTGTGTAGAGCGAACCATGTATTTTTCCATTTTTGAAAAAGAATAATTGTGTAGTTGATACTTGATATAATGGCATCTAATCAGACTATCTAACCTTCATGGAGCAACAGATCCTTGGATAACCGTCTAGGTTGCGCCCTTTTTTTACAGTTCCACAGCTGCCACGGTTTCAACAGAGACCGCCCCTCTCGATAACAGAGCCCGCCTTCTGGTTCCATTTCTCCACTTTCGTTCTAGTACATACCGAGACTTCCGTATCCAATAGTCTTTTGATATTCGGCCGTGACTACCCCTACCATTGCCTTTTGAGCACTCGTATATGGCGTAGTGAGAATAGCTAGTAATAAGCTAGCATTTACCTCAAATTCAGAGTTGTCGGTAAGTGGTACCCGGACCTCGTCGTCCTTCATGAAGTACCAAGCTATTGTCGCGCCAGGCTGGGCCACTCTGCACATCAGTTGTACAGCGTTGTCTTGGATCTCGAAACGGGAATCTGTGAACTGGATGATCTGCGGAGGAGCTAACATCACGGGTTCACATTGACCATTTCCAACTGAAAAAAACTGTTCTTCTTAACTCGTATAATCTGCGGTCATAAAAGTTTCTGTAATCCTCTTAAATTATATGGTCTTAGATCATATAATCAACGAAAAGGCGAACTCATTGAACCGCATAAGAAATACGGATTTAGTCAGATTTACGAAGGGCAATTACACAGGCTTGCCACAAAAATGTTTTGAAGGCAGTGATAGGGATAAGGTAAGTAACAAGAACTCCTTAAGTGAATTATCCAAAAAAAGCTAGGGATCTGAAAAGACTATAAGTGTTGAAATTTTCGATGAGCGCTCTCGGGCATTATAGAAGCCGACTTTTTCAAATGCTGCCACTTTTTCAACACTGCCCGCCCTTTCGTCAACAGAGCCCGCCTTCTTTCGTAGTCAACGATGGGAAAAGGGTCTTATTCTCACGTATCTGACCGTCCCTTTCCGTTTTTCCTTCACATTTGTACTAGCTAGCAGCTGTACTTCCGTATCCAGTAATCATTTGACATTGGGCCCTGACTAGCCATACCACTACTTTTAAGTAAGCAGATGGAAGTGGATGGGTAAGTGGGGAATTCAAAAAATTCTATTGAAATCACGGAAAATAGGTAGACGTACCGATTGAGATTTTTGCGGTTGCTTCAACCATCTGGTGACCATTTGTGGCGATGCAAGTATATTTTCCACGATGTTTCTTTTCAGCACATGGTATTCTGATGCGGCTCGCCACAACACCATTCTGTAGTGTTGGCTTGCCGACATTGGAAAGCTTCTCTACGAGGTTCGCATCTTCTACGCCGACGATCAGTTTGCCGTTCAATTTCCTGGAAAAATGTCCAATATTCAAACAAAACCGTTCGAAAGCAGAAAAAATATCAGGTCAGCTACCGTACAACAATATGCGAAAATATTAATTTGTTCCATGTTGGTAGCCACTAATTTATATTGATTGATATTGGTATATGCATCGACTCAACCACCCTTTGTGATGTTATATGAAGGAGAAACGGAAAGATCGATCATTCAATGTCGATCGATATTGTTTTGCACAGTTCTGAGGATGATAAGGCAGCGCCGTACACCAGGTAAAGGAGTGGTAAGGAGTTCACCTATGTGGTTATCGTGAGGTATGCCTTTAAACTGAGGGAAAAAAGGCTCCGGTGGATATGGACACGTACTAAGAATGCTAGTAAATGCTCCAGGTAAAAAACACTACAGTTCGGAGGCAAGAAGCGTGACCGCGTCAACCAAGCAAAGGACGTCACCAAGAACGACCTCACCGAAGTTGAGTTGAGGCTGAGAACTCAATGGAAGGAACCAATGGCGACGTCTAACAGAGCAGAGGTCTTGTGAGAACGCACGACTGAAGCTAGGGAAAGGAAAAAGAAGAAAAAATATGAGGGATAGCAGACCCGAGCACTTGGGATCAGCTGAAGTGAAAGACGACGAACGAAAACCAACTATGTACCTGTAATGATTACGTAATGTAATTGAATTCGAAACTGTAGAGGATACCAAGGTAGTACCATAGAGGAACAAGCCACTCAGTTACGGCCCTCACTGTCGGACTTTGTCAGGAGCACTTCAGCGGAAGGGGGGTGGGGTGGCAAAAGGAAAGACCGTCGGTGGAAGTTTCACGGAACGGAGAGGGACGAGCTTAGGAAGACGATGAGAGCATAGAAGACTTGATCGTCTGCAAGGTTGTAAACGACTTGCCAAGGCTGCCGTAGCCAAACAGATAACACGGAAAAATGCTGCTTATACGGAAAATTCACTGATAGAATTCAGTGAGTTTGTCTTCGCTGGAAGGCTAGGCGACGGTCCATACGTGATGGTAGCCACGAGGCTGATTTCTTAACAAAAGGTCAGGAATATCTCAAGGGCTTACGAATAAAGGTTTCTCTTTTGAAGAAGATTACGGGTAAAAAGAGCAGATTAGCCTCATGTCGGAAAAACAAGCAATAGACGACATTTTCATCGTACACAAGTGATATAAGAGTACAAATAAAAGCTTCAGCTGTTTTTTTTAATGCCAGTGCGATTTGTGGAACCATTATCGGCCCAAGGTTTCGGCCATCTCGTCTTCTTCAGAGGTCCGAAGATGAACCGAAGCTTTTTTGCAAAGTATCCGAACAAGCTCTCCTCCCCTCTGGCGTCTCCGGGGGTGTGTGGCCTTATGTCAAATTTTCGCGAGGCCGCGCGCGTCAAGCGGCTCGGCAACTTCCTTCAAGTGTTATTGCATACATTGCGTATACCACCGACCGCGTCAAGTCGTGCTCATGGCACCACGAGTGCGACGCCGCTACACACCCCGGTTCCGGAGCCTTTTTGAGATCGCTATCGGGCAGCCGGTAATGAAACAACACACTCACCCAAGATTCCACCAGCGAAGCAAAAGATCGCGCCTCAATTGTGTCAGCAAGGGCGAATGAGTTTTACTTGACTCGATGTTCCTTATACGCCAGTAAGTACTGCTGCCTTTACTGTAACTCGCCCGGTGGTACGAAAGGCAGAAGTTCATTGCTAATCGGGAGGCATTCGCTTCGGTTATTCATTCGTGGCTAACTTGTGGAAATCCAGAAGGATTCTAACAGTTTCCGTGACGAAACTTCCGTTTCGTACGCCAAACTAGAGTACATTACGTCAAAGTTATTTCCGTTATGTTCCTCAATTTTATGCTTGCCAAATGGTGTGGTTATAAAATCACGTATTTTCCCAGGGAAAAGCCATATTCAGGTCTCCGAAGAAGATGAGAAGGTCGGATCGTTAGGCCAATAAAGGTTCTATATCTAACCTCGTATCGGCATACAAGAAAGAAACAGTGGACACATTATGCCAAGGTTGGTACAAGGGCGAACAAGGGAGCTATTAGAAGCGTCAGCCTTGCTGCCCAGTTTCTCCCGCCCATGCCAACGCCATCGGCCCCCTAGCTCGTCTGGTAAGAGGCCTAGACGGTGATAATATTAAGACTCAGGTAGACCCTCGAATGAAACGGTTCGGGTTGGATTTGGATGGGACCACCGGGGTGCCCGCGTTTGATGGTGCTCCAGACTGCCATCGGGACATAGTGCACAGGACGACATTGACGTGCTATGCTTCACGAAAGAAGCGCTAATCCGTGACAAAGATCCATGACAGGAACAGCACGTCATAGGATTGAGGATAAGGTGGCTTGTGGCTGGTGGCGTCTGGACAGGATCAAGAACGAGGACGTAAGAGCAGTTCAATCATGCAAAAAGCTGCTCTCGACAATGACAGAGATCAGAAGGAGCTTAGAAGTGTCGTAAACATAACTAACCATGCCATGTCAAGGGAATTTAGATTTTTTCTTTCATTTATGAAATTTCAATTCCGAAAGATTCTAGCCGATTTATGTTTATGTATATGCTCCTATATGCATGCGCTGCTTGAAACTTCAAAATGAGAATTAGAATTCTTTAAAATTCATTACTTTCAAAAATAATACAACATTATTAGAGCTCAATACTTTCAGAAAAGAATTACAACATTCCATTTTTATTCTAGATTAAAAACGTGTTTTTGAACCGAGAAAAAAGTTAACTAAGATTCGAAAATCATTTCAACTCATCGTGATACTGGCACGCATGGTCGCCTAACTTGAATTGAAATCTAAGCGGCACTTTAAAAGGATGTATTATTAAGTAGGGCTTAGAGACTGAAAAAATCCATCTGAACCGTTTGGTGCCTCTGGCCATATCTCCCATGTTCACCTCTATCATGAAACCTACTAAAAGCTCCCAGAAAGTTATGGAAAAAAATCCAAAAATCAAAAAATTCAAAATTTCCCAATAACCTAATGTCTTCGTACACATTCCAAATAAAGGATACACATGCGCACATATATAGCACACGTACACGTCACCCTTTAAGATGGCTAATTGCATCCTGATCGAACAATTCGGAATAGAATATCTGATATGGCGAGGCAGTCAGAGAGTGACGTCTTGACACTTATAAGATAGAGCTAAGCAATTTTCTTGGCTTTAAATAAACATTACGTACCATGTGAAAACCGGAGGTGGAACTGAGTACACTTCACACTTCAGTTCTATGGATGAGCCAGCACGTACGGTCCTGTCGACCATATCAAGGCTCGAAAATCTCAGCTCGGTTGCTCGAGAAAGTTGGGCTGAAAACAGTTTTACGTTATTTATATGGTACTTGACGAAGAAATTTCAACAAAAAATAAAGCACACCTTTGTCAAGCTCATTGTTCAACTGTCTCACGGACGTTTTCAAATCCTTAATTTACTACAAATTATGAAATGTTACACGACAGCTATAAAAAACGTAGTTAATATATATCTAACAAAACTATTATTCCAGCTGTAAAAAAAAGGTGCACACCTCATAATTGGCCTTAGCAAGTGCTACAAGGTACCATCCCAAAAATACAGTAAGCATACTGGTACTAGTTACGAATGTTCTTTTCTTTGTATATGTATAGAGATGAGCAATGGGATGAGAAAGGTAAAGCTCCACGATCTTCCTGCCTATATACCCCAATGGGCGGAGCTGGGCTGAGGAGGATTAGGGAGCCGGCTGTGATCATGGAAAGGGGCGGATAGACACATAGAGCATCAAAACTTACCCTTTGACAGCCCTGAAGGAATACCTATGCGTCTATCAGAAGATGTAGCTAATCCGGGCCCGTATATTGAAGACGCCACCTCCATTGTCGTGTTAAGCAAGATTCGGACCCTCATGAATGATTTTTCGAATGAAGAATCAAACACAAGAGTGGTGATAAGCAGGACATTTTTGGAATTTCTTTAAAAATGGGGGATGTCGTGGGACTTCTTGCACTTTTAAAATCTTTTGAAAAATTGGAATGTCTAAGAACTTCATGACGATCGGCTTAACGGCATAACCGACCCTTTTTCAGCAGACGATTTGGGAGCAGCGATTGCAAAAGCTCGACCCCGTTGCAAAGGGCAGAGGATTGAATAAGATCAGCTAAAAAAGAGAAACCATCGCTTCCATCCACCCCATTCGAATATTTTTCGAACGCCCAGGAGTTGTATCATCTTTGATAGACCAGAATTGTATTATCCATTATGATCTTTGGCGATAGGAGATTAATCACTGAGTTGCACGTCACAAAAGGTTCAAATCCTCCACCCACATATCTTGAATCGTATCTCAGTTCGGTGAGAGTTCTGAGAATAGATATTTCCAGGCGCCACAGTGGCAGTCCAACAGTACATATCAGTTTTGTATAAACAGAAAAATTCATTCTCATCGCTTCTGTCCACCCTATTCGAATAATTTCTCGGTGCTATCGCAAAGGGGGTCTCTCACAAAAAGTTTCTCATCTGAGTATTTCTAAAGGATTTTTGTGGGATCACTCCGCAAATTCAAGCATATATTTTTGCCTGAGCCTTGAAGGATGAAAGAAGGGGTTCCATTGCCTTTCTTGGGCTAGGTAAAAATAGGGTCCAGTAGTGAGATGCCCCCACCTCATTGCAATAGCACCCAGAAAAACTCATTCCCATCGCTTCTACCCACCCGATTCAGATAATTTCTCGAGAGCTCAGAAGTCGCTTTATTAAATTCAATCCAATCCAAGTAGATTAATAAATTTCATACTTTTTTTTGACAATCCGACATTTTGAGTTCCTCTTCCCTTTTTCTCCCTGGAAGTACAGTAGCGGTCAAAAATATATGCGGATAAGATATTTGGGTGATATACTGAGTCATTATCATGGATGGATTACGGATTTGTGGACAAATTCTCACACCACTGCCAATACTTCTACAAGAATTTCAGGGACAGCAGGTGGGTAGTGATGTGTGTATGCTACATGATGCCCGTTTTAGCCGTTTTCCTCCCACACGAAATGGTGGATAACTCATGAAATCCTTCATGATTTCTACTTCTACTACGTCATGTCGAAACAAAGTTAGACGTCGGAGAAGTCTTCCTGCACGGTAGCTACCAAAGTAGACCTATATCGTATAGTATCAGGACGTCCGATCGCTTTCGTTCACTTGGAAAACGATCGGCGAACATTTAGGGTTTGCTGCACTCCCAAAGGAGTACAACTTAGAGTTACACTTGTACAGGTTAATGAACTCACTTTTTTAGGAAAATTGATTTGGCTCGATTAATGGATCCTTAATAATTGTCTTTCATTTACACTCTCCGGCGGAAAACGGCCAAGACGGGCATCACGTAGCAACCACTAAGGCTGCGTACTAGGGAGACGGGCCTTTGGCTCGTCCGGGCTGGCACGCGAGAAATTGCGCGGCAAAGTGCGCGACGCCACGTCCGACCTCGTCGTCTTTGAATGGAGCGCGAATTCGGTATCGCGTTCATTTAGATCAAGATACTCAGGGGTTTGGTAAGAAAAGGGCTCTCCCCTCCACCCATCCGTGATTAAGTTGAGCTTTTCCGATGTTATGTTCTTTTTCGTGCAACACCCTTTTATGAGCGCTCAGATTACTTATTGCTCCCTCTAGGGACTTAATTTTGAGAAGTCTGATTACAATGAAATCTGTTTTTGTCTCTTTATCTCTATTGGGTAAAGAAGTATTACACAAGAATAGATCGTCTTATAACCACTAATGGAAGCTAATGGAAGGAATGAGAAGTCTGTGTCCAACAAAATTCCTAACTACCTCAGCTTTTATCCGTTCCATTACCTGTTCTTACGTGTTTGCGCCCAATCAACGACGCCGCGCACTTCGCCGCACACGTTGCCGCGAGCCAGCCCGGACGAGCCAAACGCCACACACCCCTGCGTACTACACTCCTCATAGCCTACCTGCTGTTTTTGAAATTTTGGAGGTTTCAAATAAATCCGTAAGTAGAACAATTGGCAAATTTTTTGCGGTGCTTTTAACAAGGCCGAACGAAGACGACAGCGGTTTACGATCGCCTAAACCCTGATATGATCGGAAAGTGCAGACTACGTGTTTTGGTAGAGGCATCCACGGAATGTACCGCTGGTAAGCCCTTTAAGCCCATTAATTACTAGCTTGTCTCCTGTGATCATCCACATATATGGGTGAAAATCTCAACAGCCGTAGCCCTAAAAATTGTGCTGATTTACGACAGCGTTCATACACGATCTGAAGATGACACAGCCTGATACTTGTCTAAAAATTGCATCATATCGACAGCGTCAGCTCTAATCTTAATCCATGGGAATACCACTATTCATCTGCTCAGCAGCCTGCTCGCGAACATTGTGAATAGCGCCTTCACAAGCATATCGAGCAATGATGAAAAACGAACGCAAAAATTCAAGTAAGCTGGTCCGAAGGAGGGAACGCTTTTCCTTTCCATTGACTTCTGTGGAAGACATCTCATCCAGCTGCCAATACCGGCGTATCGATCGAAGCTATGCAACTCTGTTATGTGACGCGCTCATCGTGGGAGCAGCCAAAGCGACCGGTGGTCCGTCATCTAGACTAGAGCCTGTTGAGGAGTCTAATCCAATATTCTTGGAGAATAAGCAAATATGTAGTGGTTGCTGAGTTCGAGGAACAAAAGCGAGTTGTGAAAAAGCAATCTTGTGGACGAGTGAATTTCGTTTATTTGGGATCATCTGTCTCCAATTTGCGGAATTATTTACTATTCAGTTTGTGTGTCACTTTACTATCCAATTTGCGAAATTTTTTCTACTGTCCAATTTGCATATCACCTTACTATCCAACTTTACCATCGTATCACTTTACTATCCAGTTTGCGAAATTCTTTTATGAATTTCACAATCTTGTCATCATCATGTCGCTTGCGTGCCATTGACCTTATTCAACACGGTTGCACACTACGGCCTAATCCGTCTCAAATCGTCGACTTTGCAAAAATTAGATACGCTATTACGTATCGTAACCATGGATTACGCCGAAGACCATCTGTTGCAATTTTCCTAAAAGCTTGCGAAATCTCACGTCTTCGTCACTGATTTTGTCATATTGCAAGCTAAATATCTTGTAAAACATAGGGCTTCCACTGATCACGTGGATATAATCCTACAAGTCAACTTATAAAATTTGACCTCAAAATACTTTTTTGCAGACGACATTCCGCATTAATCTGTAATAGTGATCAATAATGTGGTGCACATGCGTACACTAACTAACATGATACGTCAGCGTATAATGAGTGACGAATGACTTGGCAAGTTGACTGTTACCGTGCTGCACTAGATTCCACTGCAGTAAACAACAACTGCTTGATGTTTTCTGATAGATTTCTTCAAAACGACGCATTTTATGATCTGTGGATGTATGGGGAGAATGGCAGTTATCCTGGTGATTACAAGTATTACTATTATTTTTCAAAGTCTTCCAGTGTCTCTAGGTTTATCAAAATTTCTTCAACACGATGCATTTGATGATCGTCTTGTGGGGAGGTATGGGGAGAATGGCAGATGGCTTGGTGATGTCAAATATTACTATTATTTTTTGAAGTCGTGTGGTTGTATGGGGAGTAGGGCAGATGTACTGACGATTACAAGTATTACTATGATTTTTTAAAGTCTTCCGGTGTCCCTAGGTTTTCTGAAATTTCTTCGAAACGACGCTTTATGATGTATGGGGCGAATGGCATATGTCCTGGCGATTACAAGTATTACTATTATTTTTTGAAGTCTTCCGGTATCCCTAGGTTTTTAGAAATTTCTTCAAAACAACGCATTCTATGATCGTCTTGTGAAGGTATGCAGAGATTGGCGGAGATGTCCTGGCGATTACAACTTTTACTATTATATTATTTTTTGAAGACTTCAAGCGTTTCTAGGATATTTAAGATTTCTTCAGAACGATTACGATCGTCTCGTGGAGGGATGAATGGGGAAAATGGCAGATGTCCTGGCGATTACAAGTATTACTATTATTTTTTGAAATCTTCAGGTGTCCCTAGGGTTTTTGTCGCACGGTTGAGTGACCGATGATGACTGATCCATGCATCTGAGATGTGCGCACTATGGATGACCTCACTGCATGGTTTTGGATGTCAACATTCTTGGACATTTTGTAGCTATATTCTCGCCCATCTTCACCCGTTAGGGTCCAGAGAACATCGGATTGGTCCCTGTTGATCCTGTAGATTATCCATACACGTGAATGTGAGGATCACATAGGAAATCTCCTTGGTTCTTTACAAATTACTTTGATTATTGAATCTAGAGAACTTTCTAATAAATAAATCTAGGAAACATCAAAAAGAAAACCGGCATGCACTTCCGTTTTGATCTCCAGATCGCTTTGCTTGTGAGTATTCTTTCTATTTATAAATAATAATGAAATCCCTAATGTCATGTCTGAGGGCAGATTCACTCTAGCATACAATATACTATTGTCTAACAAAAAGGTTGAAACCAGAACTACCTCGAATGTGTGCTCAGTAGTCTGAGTGCAAAATTTGACGAAGCACGATTACGCCAAGGGCCCTAATTCGATCCGGGGAAAAATTCAGGTTCCCGATATTTTCTTAGGTACAAAAACTCAATATCTCACGACTGTTATGTTGGGAAATCGATCAATTTGCTTTCGATCACAGTGTGATGCCATTTCGTCAGGCATCGCTTGGCCTGGGGTCAAACTGGTCCCTTTTTTCGAAGTGTCTGTCACTGTTGAACTCATTGGAAGGACGGAGAGCTGGTAACGTGACAAACTGTTATTGCAAGGTTCAAGGAGTACGATGGGTTCTGCTGGACATCTTTGTCGAGAATTTGGGGAGCAGTCACGTCACGATCTTCATGGTGTGAGGTTGCAGAAGGATGACTAAACCTTGTTCATGAAGTCTTCTCAGCTGGAGCATCTCATTTTGGTTGAGCCGCACCATTGACAGGGTGCTGGACAGACTTAATCTCTCAAATCACTTCCCAGTGCATTGAACCCTCTATAGCCTCACTAAAAACAGCCCATGGATATTTTGGGATGTAAATCCAGCTTTATTCTTGTCATCGGATTTTCGGGCTGCCTCCAAATCTATGCCGCGTTTGGCTCACACGGCGCAAATCTCCGAAGCAGCTCTGGTATTCTTTTGTCATCGGTAAAAAGGATGAGTGCTGAAACCGCAGTTTCTGTGACGCTGACAATCTGTACTCAGCGGCCTGTAATGAAGACAATATTCAGTTGCGTAATAAGACATCAAAACGCTATCGTAGAGCAGAAGAAGCTTTACGCAATGGAATATTGCACATGATCTCGTGGCAAAAGATTAAAGGAATAGTGCATGTAAAAATGAGATTCTTTGTTGCTCATACATTTTTAGCGTATTTCCTTTATAAGGGCCGTATGCGAAGTTTCATTCAAAAAAGTGAGAATCAGGCTGAGTTATAGCTCTTCGTAGTGTCGGCCGGGTGGGCGGGGCCCCAGTTGCGTGTCTAAACCCGTCGTCCGCCGCGGTTGGGAACGAAGGGTGGAACTGTTTTTGTAACTCCCTGTCTCCGCTGTGCATCTCCGACCCCGGCGGACGACAGGGCGGGACGCTTACTCGGAGACCCCGCCCACCCGGCCGCCACTTTAAGGAGCTGTATCTTAGCCCGATTTTTGCGTGAAACTTTGATTACAATCCCTGTCAAGCAATTACAACATAAATATTAGGTTGGTGAAAAAGTCCTGGGACACCAATTTCAAAAAAAAAGTTAAAATTCGAATAAAGGATCCGTGGGCCGATCGAAGTTATAGATCAATAGCCACACGATCGTAGATAACACTGAACTAACGATCAATTTTGCCGAGGTCTAAATAAGCAGTATCGATCCAGTTGAAGAGCACTAATGCTCCTCGATTGGATCGATACTGCTTATATAGACCTCGGCAAAATTCCGGATCAAGGACTTTCTGGGAAGGGTCGTTACAGGGGATGAACCCTGGGTCTTCTACGCGAATCATAGCAGGAAAGCTCAGTGGCTTCCCCAAGGAGAAGCGGCTCCGACTTAATCGAAGACAGACACCCATCAAAAAAGGGTGATGCTGTGCTGTTGGTGGGACTCACAAGGAATGCTCTACCACGAATTCCTCGAAAGTGGTACCACAGTAACCGCAAGCATCTACTCTAATCAGCTGCAGAAGTTGAGCGAGGCAATGCAACAAAAGCGGCCAGGACGGAACAAAGTTTACTTTCTTCATGACAACGCACGCCCTCGTGTTGCAAGAATGTCTCGGGAGAAGTTGGAGGAGCTTGGATGGGAAGTACTGCCTCACCCTCCGTATTCGCCCGACCTTGCCCCTTCCGGTTATCACCTATTTAGGGCCCTCAAACAAAATCTCAGAGATAAGGAATTTAATGATCAAGCTCAACTTGAATCGGAGGTGACGCGCTTCTTCGACTCACAGCCAGCTTCCTTCTGGAGAAAAGGTATTCGTGATCTGCCCAAAAATGGCAAAGTGTTATCGAGGCAGAAGGTGATTACTTTGTGATTTGGAATGACGAAGAAATAAAGTTTTTAAAATTTGAAAGAAAAGTTCTCAGTGTCCCAGGACTTTTTCACCAACCTAATATATGGGTAACAGAAAAACTTTTTTTTTCTTTGTGTACGATTCCTTCAAATGTAAAATGAGCGAAAGAACGGAGGAATCGGTGTCAACCAAGTGTAGTGTGGAAAGTTAAGTCTTTCAGGATTTTCCACATTGAGGTTTGTGTAATCACAAGTGACATCGTCTCATCAAGGAATTTCCAGAGAGTTGAGGGATCACATGGATCAGTAAAAATCCGAATGTTCTCCGTCTTAAAAACGTGAAGATTAAAGAAAGCTGGACGGGGATTATTTCTTCCCACATTCTCTGAAACTCGCCTATGTGATACATTCAGAGGTCTCTTTTTTGTATGTGGTAACGAATATCCTTACACACCTCATGTACTCAGACTTCGATAGAACGCAATTAGTAGAAAGCTATATCCGCTGTCTCATCACAAATTACATAAAAAATAGTTCAGTACTTCAGTTGTTCCCCCATGCGTTGCCAAGGACATGACACACATGAATTCTTGAACTATTATCATAATACTGAAAAACGCTAACTCAGGGAGATTTTTAATTGATTCAAGGATTCATTAAAAATAAAAATCGATCTCAGGCTTTGCTGGCATAAAACGGGAACAACTTACGGGACGAACGAAGGTTTCCGACAAAGAATTGACCTGTTGAATTTCGGGCTGGCCCCAAATTAATTCATTCCATGGTGCAACATCGCAAGTTAAGGTGATATCAACTGTGATGAACAAGGAACCAGTTGAAGTCGACCGGCTATTCCAGATTCAAGTACCGTATTAGTGGAGTCCATGATTCTCACTTCGCAGGGTGTGCCCCATTACACCAAGAAATTAGGATGGCCACGCATGCAGCGTTACGCGATGGATGCGAGCCAGGGGTACAGTATTAGTGAGGTTCTGAAGCGATTAAAGCTGAAATAAAGCGAGGGGCAGCGCCATCGTTTCAATGCTCAATCAATACGACGGCTCTAGCTGGCACTGATCGCCCCGCGCGCAACGCAAATTTTTTGTCCAAATGACACACACTCCGTTTTTGCAGGACTTGTGATTTCTTGCGAAAAAGTCAGTCAGTGAAGTGCGATGCAAGGTAGCATTAAAGGAACCGGAAGGGGGTTCGAAACAAGAGGAAGATGCAAAGAAATGAGAACACTCAAGGTTAGAAGCGACAATAGGCGAAAAAACCCGGACTCAAAAGGGCGACGCTGCCATGTGTATTCGCATCCCATTCGCATCAGCGCATCCATTCCGAGTTGTCCGCTGTAGGAGACGGGCCGTGGGCCAACGTTAGTTGTAGCATCTGACTCCCAACGCAGTGGAGTGGCCATTCCCAACTACAATAGCATTCATGTAAGTACATCTAGAAACAATATAAGAAAGAACAAAGTAAAAAGTAAAGGAAAAAATAAAATTTATAATAGAAACATCTTCTTTTGACACCATGCCAAGGCATCAAATTGGCGAGTTTGTGCAATGGCGGCCACTTAAATTCGTCCACACTACATCTGTTCTACCGTGAGCCAAAATTACCCCTTCTGGTGTCTTCAAGCTGTAATCAACACGACCCTTCGCAGGCTAGCATTGTGCTCAAAAGCAAATTTGTTTACCACCCTTATAACAGCTTAAAAGTGTGTCCACTTAGGAAGTTATGTCGATAAATACTTCCAATCCATGAGCGGAGCAGTTAGTGACAGTGGGACGTACTCCCACTCTCATGGAGCGGGGATCACATCCAATCACCCCCTGACCAGCCTATCCAAGCCTTTTATCCCTCCATGCTGGATGACCCCCTCGAGTTATTGTATAGACCAATCGCATTCACTGGTCACCGCGAATTTGAATGAGGTTCGGATGCACGGCGCATCCCGTAGATGTGATGCACCTTGAGTGGTCGCAAAACCTTCATACTCAGGGTTTGCTACATGGAGAAATCTATTGAATGTAGACTAGATCCTATGGCAATTTCCACCGTTAAATGAAAAAAAAAACATGTATCTGAAAAATCGAAGAAAGAAAAGAATAGAAATCCAAAAGATCTCCATTAATCTTCAATCCATGCAGGATGATCATCAACAAAATTTTTGCATCTGTGTCGATGCATGGTAAAAAAAATTCCTGCAAAAATTAGATGTTCTGTGTTGTGCCAACTTTTCATTTTAAATATCGTATAAATCTTGTCGTTTCATTTATTCAGCAGCTGATATTCGTACCTCTTCTTAAGCAGTGGCCAGTGTTTCGATTAGGTCAGGTCATCAAAGATGAGTGCCGGTCAATTCACTATGGAACTGATAAAAGGGACAGGCGCATCACTCTAAAAATAAATTTTGGAGTACTTTGGACTTGATGAATTACACTCTAATTTCTAATTTCCTCTTTTTTCCGCTTTTTTTTTTGAAAATTACGTTTTGCGGAAGGAGACATAACGTCACAATTTATGCCTATATTTAGCATCACACATGGTTACCTTTACGATTTGATCTTTGATCAATTATATTGCGGCAGTTTATGGGCTCTGCCCCACTTGTAATATTTTTTTCAAATTATTATTTCTCTATTCAACAGCAATTGATGTTCCACAATATAATCACCATCATTGCCTACAATGCTAAGCTATTTGCTGGCCAATGCCCCCGCTCTAGAAATAAAGAGATAGGGTGTGAGTTGAACCAATTTGGCTTCGCCCCCTGACACATGTGCTTTTATATTCATGGGTTGAAGCTTCGAGAGCCTTCTACACTGGACCAGAGCCATACTAAAATTTCCAAAAGCAAATACTCAAACTGAGTTAGCCTCCTGGAATCGGTAGTGAATCAAACGTTGACAAGGTGAAACCAAGCACAGCAACCTGACCGAATCGACACACTTGTGTCACACCTGTAGAATAACGAATACGATTGCATTAAATTTCCCTTTTTCTTTTTTCTGGCATGTTCACAGAGAAGCTGACTGCATTCAAATCCACTTTTTTTGGCATACTCATTGAAGACACCGGAAGGGGGTGATTTTGGCCTTCGGTAGAAGAGACGTAGTTCGGACTAGTTCAAGTGGCCGCCATCCCACAAACTGGCCAATTTGACGCTTTGGCATAGTGACAAAAGGAGATGTTTCCATTATGAAGTTGCTTCTTCCTTTTACTTCTCCCTTTGTTCTTTCTCATATTTTTCTAGATGTAGAACTTACATGCATGCTCATGTAGTTGGGAATGGCCACTCCACTGCGCTGGGAGTCAGGTGCTACCACTAACGTTGGCGTGCGGCCCGTCTCCTACAGCGGACAACTCGGAAAGTCAGTGTTTTGATGCGAATAGGATGCGAATACACACCGCAGCGTCGCGCTTTTGAATCCGGGTTTTTTTTACCGATTATCGCTTCTAACCTTCAGTGTTCGTTACAAAATGCTCATTTCTTTGCATTTTCATCTTGTTTCGGACCCCTTCCGGTTCCTTTGAGAAGCTAATTTTTTGAATGATTAAGAGTTTCGGTATGGGGATGAGCAGCCTAATACTTCATTATGATACCGTCTTGCATCCACTTTTTTACTATTTCAATAAAAGTAACTTCAGCCTTCCTGTCCGTACTTTTCCGATCTCAGTTGGTTCATAGTCGTTTATGCCCAGTGGACTTCTTTCCGACGTTGGCTCTCTCGCGGATGTTAACAGCAAAGTTTTTTTGTCGATGCGAAGCTCATGATGTATTGTTTAGCTCGTGATGTATTGGTTTATCTTCCTCCAAGTTCTTAGAACATTTAATCTACTGCTTACGACAGAGGTTACAAAGCGCTTAGCCCCAATCTCGCCTGAGAAATAGCCACAAATGTCTAAACGTGCCCACTGAGATGTGAACACTACATCACCAGAAGCAGGCCCTCCTGTTTCAGAAGGAAAATGAGCGGAATATCCAAAAACGAACGAAGGGGAGTCTCACTAGAGCCATTCATTAGAGCCGAAACGGAATGGCACCATTGTTTATTAGGCGTAGCCAGTAGGTGAGGGCTGCCCGTTCTTGTATATCAACTATGATTTGAACTTACCCCCTAAGGACGACCGTCAGTTCATTACAAACGATCCCCCGCCATTCGCACCGTAACGCAACCGGTGAGTCACCACAACCGTGCTGTCATTGTGACAGAAAATTCGCGTGGCCGCGTACGGATCGTCAGGCCGCTTTCATACTTTGTGCACCGGTGCGCAAAGTACGAAAGCGGCTTTACGTAACGGGTGCTAGTAACATTGCAAGCCCTTAAACGCGACGCGATTTTTCTGCCCTAATGACACGCACTCCCACATCTGGAGTTTTCGCAAAAACGCTTCTCATGCCCGGGTTTCTACAAAGCCCTCCCATAAGAAGCAGAACCTCTCCCACACGTTTAGATGCGAATCAGAAAAGAGATTAAGGATGGCATCTTTTTACAATGAAGTTTCAGTTTTTCAACTTTTCACAATAACACAGTGAAAACGTGGTAGGCCAAAGCATCTCGCAGCACGACCTGGCAATCACCTGACCGCGGAGGTGACGTTCGTTTGGGGTTTTTTTTTCATTACATATTAATCACAACGGCCAACCCGACTAAGCAGGCACGTGGTCCATACGTGCGTAATGGTAAAGATCAAATTTTCTGCTTCAAGCGTTATATATATTTACGTGCCTTCGAGTAGATTTCAGCTTAAAAGAATAGCCACATCACAATTAGTAGCTTGAAGAAGTACGAAAAAAATTATTACGGTTGATGGCCCTTGATTTTACGATACAGACGTCATCCGCCAGTACGTCATACTTTAACCTGGCGTGCATAACGGGAATGTTCCTTGAAATCACATCCATTCTAGGTGTGGCACTCATAGAACGTGTGTGGCACTCATAGAACGTACGCACATATCATGAACAAAGCACATAGAATATTGTTTTCTTGGATATCTACGCCTGGCCCACGCAGTGTACCGATCGCTATTTTCCGTTGCTCTCTCCCTATCTAACGACAACAGTGGGGATCGATGGCAATGACGAGGGTGTGTACCCTTAGATCAGGGTTTCGCGTCGCGTCATGCCGCGAGCGACGTTTGCGCGCGAGTTGGTTGCCGCATGTAACTACGTAAGAAGGATAGCAACCGCATTCACACCTATTTCTATTCATTTCACCGCTACATTCAGCTCATTTTCTAATTGTTTTCTTTTCGGTAGACAGAATCCAATTGAATTCATTTTGGTTCAGATGTTTTCAGCTCACCCTTGGTTGATGATAGCGATTTACATGCATTTATTCCATTTACTCACGTATCATTCTTGCTTGAATTACGGGCGCTAAGACGGCATTCATACTCAGCGCCGGCAGGGCGTGGCTGCGGCCACAGGAGACGAGACAGAGTGGCACGGGGAAGTGCAGAGACGATGTAGGCACCGAGGCAGGGTGGCATGGGGGGAGACGAAGAGATACGCAGTCACGCCCTGACACCGGCACCGTAAGATATGAACGCGGCTTAAGGAAGTTACGGGGGCACTGTGCTCTGCGCCTCTAATGCTATGGTGAAACGATTTTGGTGAGGCGAATTCTTGTTTTTTTCCTATCCTGTGTAAACCTGAGCCAGGAAGAAAGGAGATCTTCTTTCCCTAGGCTTGGGCAAATACGTGAAAGTGGTCGCTTAGCTTAACTGAAAAGAATTTCTCGTAATCCCCTAAGAGCGAATAATTTATTCGTTTCCTTGGTCAGTTAGCTCTAAGCATAAAATAACCTTGAAAGCGCCTATAAGCAGAAACTGGGCGCTATTTATGCCTTTGTCGACTGCCCTCCCCCAACCCCCTTAGCGCCGCATTATGTGCTATGTTTAATCCTTACCTGCACATCAACACGAGGTAATTAGAAAAGTAGATAAGCTTCTGTCCCAGCCTAAGGAGAAGAAGCTCCGAGGTGAGCGAGACCATCTACTTATGTAATAACGGATTTTCGCATTAAGGCGCAAGTGATTCACTCAACGCCAAGCTCCTTTCTCCTAGGCCGAGCTGTGCAAACGTCCGAAGCGCCGTTCAAGAATGATGCACATAAGGATAATGCAAAGCATAGAAAATGAAATGATATATGCAAAACGTTATTTCATCAACAAAGGATGAACTGTAAACATTTAAACTGAACACAACTCAACTGAATTCTGTCTATTGAAATAAAAACAGAAACGACGAGCTCATTACATAGGCGAAACAAAAGAAAATAGGCACAGATACGGCCGCCACCCCACAACCCCACCCGGTTCCTACCGAGGGCCGCCTATTCGCGCGCGAACGTCGCGCGAAGCACACCCGAACGAGAAATTCTCGCATTTGGCAGCGTTCATACCTTGCGCACCGACGCCGGCACCGGCAGCGACGGCGTCAAAATCATGTGCTCGCCGCCTATCACAGCTGCCTATCTGGTGTCGTTTGCAAAACCCTCGACCCAATCACGTTACTCTATGATGATCGTGACGAGAGCCACGAATTTCTGGGCTCTAGCCACGATCATCATAGTGTAATGTGGTTGAGTCAAGCTTCTTACAGAGAGCGCGTCACTAGATTGTCGCGCTGATCGGTACATGATTTTGACGCCACCGTCGCCGCTGGTACCGGCGTCGGTTCGCAAAGTATGAACGCGGCCCTAGGATGCAAACCTCAGTTGTGGTGATGGGTGCCCTGCGTTGGTAGACAACAAGGAAAAAAACATGGTTAGGTATTTACCTTTGATTGATGCTACTCAAAGAATATGTATATTGTATATTGGTCCATAATTTCTATGGAATCCTCGAGAGGGGGGATGGTCGTAAGATCGGTTGGAAAGAGGTGAGATTCGTATTTGTTTCAAACACGGCCCTAGGATCCTCGAATCCTCAATGCCCACTTTTTTGTGACATTAAGGTGATTTGGCAGCTATAAACGTTTCTTTTTGACTTTTTTTCGGGGGTAGCTTCAGAATGCCGTCGGGAGGTTCGTTGAGGTTGAGTGTGGCTGTTTTTCCATACACTGCAATCGCTTCAGGACCAACTACACTCAGCGTTCCTAGCTCGCACTCCACGTGTCCCAAGCCGGGCATCGCGACACGTATTTTCTGTCTTAGTAGCACACAGTCGGAGGAGAGTGACTCTCCCAACATTCTTATTCTAGGGTTCTGGGTCTACTGACACCTTCACTAACTGCTTTTTTCAGTGATTTTTTTTCGATTCTTTCGCTTGAAGTTCATTTGCCTTCGGATGCGCAAATGCATTCTTCCTTCAAATGGATTCTGAATCTACAAACACCTTCGTGAACTGCTTTTTTCTCCTCAATTTTCCGATGTTTTCACATAAAGTATGATTTGGATTTGCTCCCATCACTTACTGGTCTTGTTCAGTTGTACTTAATCCGATTCACCTCAGTATCGTACCTATGTTTAAATTTCCTCTGTCGGATTGTTGTTCATCATTCGCAATCTACTTCACTTCATTGTAATATCCACGCAGATATTCTGCATCTATGAATAAAAAAATAAAAAAATAAAGTATGTTTGCTTCCGGATGTGCCGCGCATTCGTCCTCCATAAGTATTCTTGATCTACAAATGGCATTCTTAACAAATAATCTTCGTATAAAGTATGTTTGCTTCCGGATGTGCCGCGCATTCGTCATCCATAGGTCTTCTAGATCTACAAATGGCATTCTTAACAAAAGTGCAGCCTGGAGAGGTCGGGCAAGTTAGGATTGTAGGTAGAGTAGCAAAAGTAGAGATTTGGTTGGGACACCAAAGTCGCAGAAGTAGGGCTTTTGTCGTGTCTTTGGCTATCGATCGGTGCTGAGCAAAATTATTGGTTCTGCGCAGGTGGTTCGAAACCAAAGACACACCATGTCAGAGGACTAAATTAAGGAACTGTGATATTCATTACCAGTAGGTAGGCATAGGCTATTAAAGAACCGTAGGGTTCAACAATTGATAACTACGGTGAGTAATTAATTTTCAGCGCAGCTAGGCAACTTTCGAATGCGCTGCATATTCATTTTTAACACAGACTGGAGTTCAAATCTCTTCTATATTATTTAGGATCTCTTTTATATGTATTATATATATGTATACAAATTAATTGTACATGGTATGCACCAATTTCTACTCATAGTATGGATGACTTAGGTATTCTATGTGCTCTCTAGACCGCACGTGTGCTATGATGGGCCGGTAAGAAAAGGAGGCATTACCTAGGGATACATCGAGGGTATCTATGTCATTCCTGTAGTCCAGCGTCAATCATTTACATCTGTCTGCACCACCTACACCCCTATCCCATTGTCAAATTGAATAATTGTTGCTTCACTGAAAGGTATCCTGACGTATTTGTGGAATATAGGAGTGAATTCTTCTTATAGGAGTGAATTTTTCTCTGTACAATTTTTTGAATCACAACTGACAATTCCTCAGCATAAAGCATAACTCCGAGTTGTTTCATTTACGATGCACTTAGTCAAGGGAGTTCGTCAGCTGTTAAGACCTCAGTTATTCTGGGATATAGAGTATGATGATATAGAATATGCTTACTTTCGGATGCGCCTCGCATTCGTCCTCGAAATGGATTCTAGATGTTTATATCCCTTTGTGAAGCGCTTTTTTCTTCTCAATTTTCCGATTCTTTCAATTGAAGTTTATTTGCTTTTGGATGCGCCTCGCATTCGTCCTTAAAATTGATTAACGCAACTTTGCGTCGACGTCGAAGCTCCTTTCGCTCGTCTCTCCCCCCCCCCTCGACTTTTTTGACCCTCACCCTCTCCGTATCGTCTCCCACCTTCAATTACCTCTTTCGATTTTCGCTAGGCTTCGCTTTAGGTGTCTTGGTTATAGAGGTCCCTGCTCATTATTCACGAAGCCATCAAAAGATATGTTGGTGATGACATGTTTGATTCCAGGATATTCGTAATGGAAGGTGATCGCGCTTCCCCAGTGCCAAGGGTGTTCGGTAGGAATCGCTCAAATATCCCGAGGCTAGTTCCTGCAAAAAGGTAATTGATACGATTACAGTTTCTTTTTGTTAATGTCAATACTACTAGGAAAGGACCTAATCAGAACAGTTAATGTTTTGTAGTAGGAAGCACGGTGGCAAAAAGCCACACGGTTTCCTGGATGAATATTTTTCCAAGCTTTGTGAACGGCATACACCATCTGTCGATTTCCGGGTTTTTCTGGAAACAATCTTTGTCGCTTCGTGTATATGAGAGGATCGACATGATTTATTCATTCCGGGGCACCTTCACTTTCTAGACTCAGTTGTTCTCTGTCCCACCCCCCTCACGCACACACACACGGATGTGAATTCAGATGCATTGAGCTTACAATCAAGTGATGCTCCACAACTCTCCCCGCCCCTCTCTCGAACTCTCAAACGTGCTGTGGCGTAAGGGTAAAGGGTGAATACCATTCCCATCAATCTTTCATGGTCCATGTTGGACCATTAGATAAAGTGGATGGATGTATGCCAATGACCGCTATTCAGTACACTGGGCAGCATACCAAGTCTACTAAATAGCGGCACATGGATCCTTCCAAGAACTCGGCTTCGTAGAACTGTGCTCCCAAAAGTCAAATCCTACTGTCTTCCATTCCAATTATTCATTGTAGCCGTTCCACCAACATCTGCCACCGTTCGAGCAGCTCGAAATTTGAAAAGGAGAAGCATAGAACATCTTAACAAGGCGCCTTCTGACACATCTGCTGCGAAAAAGATGGCTCTTTCTGCACAGGCCACTCTCCGTGATTCAGGTATCCATGCGTTTTAAGGTTATAGCTGCCCAGGGCCTTAAGACCCACTTTCCTCTTTCTTTAGCAACGAAGCCGTTGCCTGATTCAATGAGGACTGGAAGAGTAGCGATGGCAGTACCGCGAGGTCAACCTCGTTACATGCAAACGACAGCCGCAAGCGTCCGCGTCAAGTCGCCACTCCAGCCAGTACAGCACGTACAAGGCCTTCACCGATTCAGTCGTCTGCTATCAGTCAGACCCTTCTTTTGTTCTTTTCTTGTTTGTTGAAGCTTGGATTTAAGCTTATTTTGCAATTTTCCAGATGGTAGATCTACATCTATCCCTCGCGAAAAGGCAGAGGTACTCAAATGAGGGGAAAGATCGTTCAGCTCGAAGGAGAGCTTCTGAAAAAAGACTGAATTGGAATCAGTTAAGGTAATTCGTGGTACCCTAGGTGGCTTGTTAACACTAACTTATCTTGTCTATATATCTATCAGAACCTAGAGATGGTCCAGGTTTGGTACATTTTGGGTAATCAGTATGTGAACTTTCCTTATCATCTGTTCACTTCAGAATTCATTAAAGCGTTTGCAAGATACGATTGCCTCGAAAGATACTCAGCTGAACACCATGCAAATGGCTTTGGAAGAAGAGAAGAGTAAATCATCAATGATGCAAGTAGCATTCGATGCGGTATGTTGCATACATTCTAAACAAAATCGTTAGTGTCATTTGATAAAAGAAATTAGTTTAAATTAGAGGTCACGTGCTTTAAGAGAGTGTTGCTTACCACTCGCAATAGGGTAGGCAAGCGTTAGTGAGTGTGACATTGGACTTTACAAATTGGATCTTCTCTGAGGAACAGAGTCATCATCACCCACTCATGGATACAGTGAAATAGGCTTGTACGGAGGATAGCATTTATATGAACAAATTGTCTGAACACTCTATTTAAGAGGCCACAAGCTGTCACAGGGTCGCTGGCCGAGGTCGAATCCGTGTGTTCCAAGCTACATCCATGGTCCTTCTTCCTCGAGTTTAAAATAGGCGATGCATATGTTCATTTTTTTCCTGTACTAATAGCGCACCGTTGAATGCAAATAAACAAACGGTCAAATGAGAAGATCATGCGACGGTAGAGGGCCAGCTCTGGCGGGGTTTTAAAATTCTGCTTTCATTGACGTACTGGAGCTTTCGAAAGAATTTTGTGCTTTCAAAAATAATTCTAAAAATTTTAGAAGGATTCTGAAATTTCAAAATGAAGAATGAGTTGCGCGAGAGGATGGAAGATATTGTTCGACTGGAGTCGCAATTGTCTGCGAAGTTTGACGAACTTTGAGAGAAGGACGAAAATATGCGGTTGGTCCACAATACCGTTGTTGATTCAAGGGTGTGCAACAACAAAAAACAGCACGATATTCGATATCTCTTGTTTGGAGTCCTTACTGAGCAGTTGAGATTTCGGTGAAGTGAATGCGAATGGCACGTCTGTCTTTCTTCACAATTCTTGAACAGAGAATCTGTTTTTAAGAGTCAGATACGTGTGCTCTCTCCACGGAATCTGGTGGGTCATCTGAATCACTGTTCTCTCCACGGAATCTGGTGGGTCAATATATATTTTATTACTAGAAAGCTTAGAAAACGTTCTACCAATTTCTTGAACCGCTTACATCTGTCTCGGAGTGAACAAGAGATATTGATGTTTTTGGAAAAATCCTACAAGACTTTTGGTTCAACCTAATAAAGGGCAGAGGTGGTGTAGCGGTAAGGAACGCCGTCACCATTGTATGGTACAGGAAGACTAAATCTCATAAAAGTGCCAGACCAGGGAAACCACGGCTTCTGCTCCTTCAAGCTCGTTGATTTGGTGCCGATTTCGTTGAGATAATAGATTAGCATGCACGTCGGCTGCCCCCGCAAACTAGGCTGTATCAGCTGAGCAGCACGACTTTGAATTGGAGTATGTGGAATGCGTGGTACACGTTCAAAAGGGGTCAGTGTAAGCCAAACGCTTTACAGTGTTTGATCTTTTGAAATAGGATTCGGTGCCAATGAAAGTTGCCTTGTCGTCATCCTTGATGAGTTAATAGGTACCGCTTGAAAGTGCTTGTTTGTTAAATACGTTAGTGAAAAGTTTTCATGATGTCGCCACTCAAGTGAACTCTATCACAGCAAGGCGTGCAGCATCAAACCAAAATGCTGCTGATAATGATATTTTGGAAAAAATGGTTCTCGGGTTGTCCGGGAGGAATATATGGAAGTTGGCGAGCGTGGTGAGCGAACGAGAACATCAGTAGTCAAGTGGTTCCGTTGGCTGTTCGACGCATTCGTGCTCGTGTCCATGACGGTCGGCGAATGTATGGCATCTCGAATGTCTCTTGGAAGTACACGCAGTCTTCTGTTCGAGACTTGTCAGTGGATCGGATGAACTTTCGAAAGCTTCACGAGCCTGGTGGGTTTCGGGTGCTCTTGTTTATCCGTCTCTGTTACAGGGTCTGTTTATCCGTCTCGTCTTGTTTCTGTAACATCGATGAGAATGAAGCGTAAGTGAGACATCCCCTTGCAATTCTCCCAATCTTCATGAACACCCCTTACCTCTGAGGTTGGGAGAATCAAATTGCGGGTTCTGCTCAGCGGTTCCATTGCGTTCAGAAAATGAAGCGCGTCAGGTAGGATCGGTTTATTCGAGGAGACGCCCTCCCACGTGCTTGAAATCCCAGAAATCGATGTGGGTTGTAATCAGACGGTTCTTGGGGAAAAGACGTCACTTATCGACCACACACGGCACTTGTCGATCAATAAACTGCTTAATTTAAACCCTCGAATAGATTGGATTATGGCCCACGGACCAAGCGAGCAACGTCTCTTATCACCATCTCTTCTTGATGAATGACAAATTTTTCGCATTTCGTAAGTACTGAGTACAAAACGTTCCACTGAATACGGTGCACCATCACGGTAATGACTTAAGCTGTCAGCCTTCGGGAACTATTATTGATAGAAATGTGAACCATGGGCCCACCTCAAACTTTTAATTTGGCATGTCCAGTTAGATAAATTACGTTACTCACTCGTAATGAATATTGCTAATAACATTTCTATCAACTATTTAAATTCAGTGACAAAAGGTGGTTCCTCAGCGAGATAAACAAATCTTCATCTTCTTGTGGTGTTGGTCGTTTACACGTATACGGCGCGGTTTTGCTAACGCCATAGAACACAACGAAATTCAATAACGTTATTACAGTCTAAGGGTGTGACCTTTCCGGTCAATCATTCATCTCACGCAGTGATCAAGGAACAGTACGCAGTGAGAAGTTGTCAAATTGAGGAGAAAGTGGAGTGAAGAGTGACGTAAAAAAGGGATTGGGATAATTCCAGATACGAATGGGCAAACGAAACGCGAGAAAAAGGGAAATGTGGGTACAGAATTACCTGGAGTGTGAATTCGTGTGTGAAGTGCCTTTCATGGAATTTAAATCGAAGACGATGAAGCAAAAGCGGAGTTTTGGCTTTTCGCGTATGAAGTGTTTCGAATGAGATCCCATGCAGTGAGAATACCGCAATAATATTACCATTGAGAAGAGAAATTGATACGGAAAAATTGATCACAGTTGAATCACTGTGTTATATTGTATTATTGAAGTATTGAAAATTCATGAGGCTTCCTATGTATGTTTTCAATGATTCTCCAAAGTAATCAGTGATATTTTAGCTAACATCGCTGCATGCATAAAGCTTGCTATATAAAACAGGCGATAGCATTTCTTCTTGCATTCCCGAAATTTTCAAAGATCTTTAAACAAGAAGGAAACGGACAAAGGAAAGAGGCATCAGAGTATTTGTTGCCTTTCTGGAAGTTTCGGAGGTTCTGGGTTATTTACAACATTTCAAAAAGTCCTAGTTGTTTCATTGCACTTCGATCTTTGTTTTCGAGGCAGAAGATTTCTTTCATAGTTGTAGATTCCTTTTTGTTTATCATTATGATGAACTGAATTTGTTAGGGCTGTCTCTTGTTAAGTAAATTCCTTTTTGTTTATCATTATGATGAACCGAATTTGTTAGGGCTGTCTCTTGTTAACTTTGGAGGCAGTGTTCACGTTCGAATCAGCAAGAGCTGAAAACCAACACTTAGATCCGAGTCCAGAATGCTCAAGGACCACAAATTTGGAAGAGATTCACAGTAGAGAAGAGAGTTTTTATGTGTTTCATGTTTACCTTCGGTTTGTGGCCCTTATTTTCTGTGAAAATTTGGAATTAATGATACATATGCACATTCAATAACCTTGAAACCCTCAAGTGATCTGCAGTTCGTGAATTGGATACTTTGTGGAATGGGCGATGTTTTTGCAGTGGGCGGGGTTTGAGTGCGTCGATATACTTTTACGATTATAGTTACTGGAGAATGGAATGCATCAGCCACAGAATCGTTAATATGGACGAAATAATGTAGGGCACTTAAATGTGAGACTGAGCCAAGCAGGCAGCTGCAGTAACTGCTATCACTGAACACTGCTCCGAAATTATTACTGCCTCGTTGATCAATCCAGGTTTCATTTTTTTTTTTGCAAAGAAGTTGTATAGACGTGTACTGAAAGAATCTCTATCAGCTGATGTTGTTGTTATTGTTTTGTTTGTTGAGATTTGAAAATAAAGATATCTTCTCAAGGTGCCCGAGGATCTACGCGGTATAGCTGCTACTGGCAACAGACTTTCCTATTTTAATACCAGTACTCGGGTTATTTCCTACTCTCATGAACTTATAATCCGATGACTTTCGGTTATGGCCTACCGTGCAAGCATGCCTAACCCATAAATCCTTCAGTTTTTTCACTTTTTTGAAGCTTGAACGGAAATGTGTACCACCTCCATTCCACGGCATGATCATCTTAGAAAAATTAATCCGAAAGTGTGAATAGGTTTTGGTTCAAAGTCCTCCATATCTCAAAGATCGTGCGATATTTTTTTTCAGCTGCGGGAATTGCGATGATGATTGAAAGGGGGAGTACGCTAAAGTGGGAATAATAATTTCTGGAACTTTTGGCTACAGAGCTAGAGGTGTTCACCTAGTTTCTTGATATGAAAAAGTGGCAGGAATTGAGTCCTCAAGATAAGTGTCATTCAGGAGCAAGAGGGAGCTGGGATACCGCTAAGGAAATAATTTTTGCGTTGATGAGCAGACCTGAACTCATCTCCGAAATCCTGTGGCTTACGCCATGCGCCCAATCTCGAACCAAGCGATTGAATGCGTACTTTGGTCGAGCTTAAAATAACACTGAGTAACTACTGTAGAAGTTGAAAATAATGAAGCTGAGGCTAATTATTTCGCGATGATGGAACAATCCTCAAGTGATCGAACTTCTTGCGATGAGTCCGGCCATAAAGGTGATGTTAATCAGGAGCTCAGTAGCGTTCTGAGTGAGCTTCTGACAGCGACGACCTAGGAGTCTTGCGTCCAGATGTATTTATTGAGGAAGTTGATTGTACCAGTACTATCTCACCTCCCACCGATGAGTTTCTCATTATCCTCAATTTTCAAAGTCCTTCTTTGGAACTTGTAAGGGGAACGGCACAGTTGAAAGTTTTGCCATGTAAATCAGAAACGGTGTTGCTGTGCCTACTGAGAAACGGCATAAAATGCTGTGGTGGATCTCACTTTGGTATATTTGATCTCCGATCATTTAATCGAAGACGGCGATGGCCCGTGCCATCGGAATCCAGTAACGGGCGCGAAAACGTCCGTCCTTTTTCTCGACGATCGATTGATTTTCTTTTTTTTGTTTCCCTTCATTTCTTTCAACTTTTCTTTTCTTTTCGAATTTATTTACCGTTTGAGAGGTAGAGCTCTGGAGATTCATGGGATTCCATGTGTTTGAAGCAACCATACCAACCTCTTAACTGCCTCGTAAAGTAAGACGCGGATATTAGACACGCAGTGTGCTTTGTGAAGCTGTGAAATAGGTCTCGTACAACAATTCAGAAGCACTTCAGTAAAGCTCGTGAGCAGCACAACCTTAAAGAAATGTATATCCGGAAGACAGAAGCTGGGGAAAATGGCCGCCGTTCATGTACTATAGGAGTGGCACTCAAGAACGCATTCAAAATTAAAGCAGGAAGTTAATTCCATTAAAAATCTTTCCCGTTTCGGTTACCAGTTCCAAAAGGACCACAAACAATTTCTTTTTTCTTCGAGCGCCCAACAACTGCATTAAAGTCGCCACATATGATTTCTGGTACTACTGTGTTTTTTTGTGGTTAATCTTGCAGCTTCTATTTCTTCTAGGAATCGTTCAAACTCATCGTCCTATGAACGAAAACAAATAGCCCAACTCCGATATCCTGATGGTACCCTATCATCGACCCTTCACGAAGCCATGGTCATTGCAACTGCATTCTACAACAACCTCTACAAATCCCACAATGGTCCTTTCGTTTTCTCAGCGGCCGGCTCACTCAGACGTCCGATCACAGCAGACGAACTTCGCGAAGCATGTAAGAGAATCCGTGGAAATACTGCACCTGGTGCTGACGGAATCCCATCTGGAGTAACGAAGTATCTGATGCCTCTATGCGCGGATGACCTTGCCAGAGTACTAAACCAGCATTTCGAGTCCAACAAGTTCCCAGAAAACCTTGTCAAAGCCAAAACCATTCTCCTCTACAAGAAAGGAGACCCACCAAATATTAGCAACTACAGACCAATCTCTCTACTATCAACTGTCCTCAAAGTTCTTACCCGTGCACTGGCCCGCCGAGTAGAAGAAGTGGCTTCGGAGTTCATCCCAAATGAACAAGCTGGGTTCAGACGTAACTTTTCCACCCGTGATCACATCATGTCCGTCAACTTACTGATTGAGAAATGTTGTGAATGGAGAAAGCCGCTACATATGGTCTTCATTGACTACCAAAAAGCTTTTGATACCATCGAATACGAGATTATTTGGAAGGCACTGGAAAAGTTCGGAGTAGATGACTGCACTGTTCGAATGATAAAACAACTGTATGCTGCTGGACGATCGTTTTTGGTCCTGGACTCGATGGAGATGGAGATTGATATTCAGCGAGGTGTCAGACAAGGCGACTCATTACCTCCACTCTTGTTTGTTTTGACTCTCCAATCGTGTCTTGCTGACGTCGACTGGGGTGACCAAGGGTACCAAATCGAACGGTATCATCTGAATTATCTTGCCTACGCCGACGACATCTCTATGTTCATCAACCGTCGATGGGCTACAAACAATGCTCAATAAACTCATCGATGCGACCAAGACGGCTGGGCTCGAAGTAAATGCAAGCAAAACAAAATGGATGTCGAGCAACCCTAACGGACAACAACTCAGAGCCAATGGCGAAGAAATTGAGCTGGTATCGTCTTTCGTATATTTGGGCCAACTTGTATGTTTCCCCCAAGATCGTCTACAAGAAATAAGTCGAAGGATAAGTGCCGCGTGGAACATTAACAGGAGAGTCCGAACATTGCTGAAAAGTCGAATGACGTCACTTATGATCAAGCGACGCTTCTTCCACATATGCGTGTTACCCACTCTCCTGTACGGATGTGAAACGTGGGCCTTGACCAAGACAGCCGAGGACCGTCTGAAAAAATGTCAACGACGAATGGAGCGCCAAATGTTAGGCCTTCGACTTCGCGACCGAGTATCGAACACAAGACTGCGAGCAAGGACTAAACTAACAGACGCTGTCGTCGAAGCCAGAAAACGCAAGTGGATGTACGCGAATAAGTTGATGACAAGAGACCACACACGGTGGGAAGTACGGCTATTGAACTGGAAGCCCAATGGAAACAGATCAGTTGGACGACCACGTATGCGATGGGAAGATGATTTCAAGATGTTCGCTGGAGTAGATTGGAAGAACATGGCTACAACTTCTGAATGGTTTGAGATCATGGCCCGTTTCTCTGTTTATGTCAGATGAATAACGGAAATAAATGTAAATGTAAAATCTTTAGGGTCAAATCAAGTCGGGGGGGGGGGGAGACGCAACTTTGCATCAAATTTTCACCGACGTCAAAGCTTCTTTCCCTCCCTAGGCTTAGGCTAAAGCAGATGAAACCTATGCTTTGACAGATGCTTTTTCATGTGGGAGGAGAGGATATCAATTTTAGCGTAAGCCTAGGGAGGGGAAGGAGCTTCGACCTTGACGCAAACTTGCGTCCCTCCCCCCGACTTGATTTGACCCAATCTTTTAAAGACGTAATATTAACGTGTCCGATTGTCACTGGAATGCTTTTTTTTGAAATGTCTGCGACTGATGATCATCCCCTGTGAAGTGTTTCCTTCCCTTAGGCTCAGATTAAACTTCATATCACCACTGCACGCATTTCTTGCATTATTTCACTGACATATTTTTATTCTTTACTTTTTTTATTGTGTGTCTGATCTAGTACTATGATTTTATGTGCTGGAAGGTGTTAGGATATTAATGCAAACCATGAAACGTGATTTTTGCCCAAGCCTCGGGGGAAAGCAGCTTCAGAATGAACGAATCAATTTTTCAGGGCCAAAAATTTTGGTACGCTTTTTGTGGCGGAGGACCCTCGTGAGCAAAAACTTTCTGCTCCCCATGTGTTGTTTTCGAATGTCACCCCTATAGTGCATGAGCGCCAAAGGGCCTATTGGGTCGGGTGCCTGTGAACGATCTGCTGTCGTATGGAGTGGGGATGTCTGGCCAAGCAGTTCGGAGAAACGCCAACATCAGTTCATTGACGGGTACCTGTCTAAAGTTGAACCATCTAAACGAGGGTATTGCTCAGGATTGTACGTACTCCTATGAAAACGATATTGCTGTAGCAGAACAGTGCGATGTTATCAGTGATTATGTGAAACCATTTTAAGCCACCACAAGAGGTACTTGTGAGACACAGACAGTTAAAAAATTGACAAAGGTGAAGCGGTCGGTAGCAAAGAGTTCCATAGCCAATCATCTGAGATCGTCATGAAACCCTTAACTCGGGCTGTGCTGAGACGGGAAGGCAACGGTGAAGTTGTGAAGGGGATCGTCATACCGCGACTGCCTTCTGCTACTCGAATGGATTCTCTTTGAATGGTCAGGAGCCTTTCTGTGAACGACATTAATTTTAATTTACAAAAAATCATATTTTATGTAAGCCGTTGACTTAGAACTGGAACTTCCAAATCGAATCCCACGCATTGCGTCTTCCACCGGTGGGGTCGACTCGTCGAAGCCATCGAGGTCCGCAGCCCGTCGTGCCTTGATGTGCCAGAAGTTTTTCTTTGACATGCACGGTCATCAGTGCAGTTAAGACGTTCCACCGACGTGCTGTGCTCACCTCAGGGGTGTCCAGTAACCTGTCGTTTCGAGAAGAAACACGCGATAGGACCTAGAGGGGGAGTCTTGCGCCGTGGAAGGCGGTAGTCAGACTTCTCGTGGTCGTTGGACTAACCTATTTTCGGGTTGAGTTTTTGCGAGTTGGCAGGGTCATGCAAGGGCATAAGACTTTTGGAGGGGGTCACATTCCGGGTTGGGAAAAGGGGAGAACGTAATCGGGGAGAAAGTTCTTCAAGGAATCCTGCCCACCTTTTCAAAGACTTAGTGCCAGTCGGGTGGTCTCCAGAAAATAATAAAATTAGTCCGTCGAGTAATATGTAGTCAAATTTCTACTAGGGGTGAATTTTTGTATATCGGTTACACCTCTGATGGGGGGAGGAGGGTCTTTTGGTCGGGGTAATGTGGGTTGAGATGGGAGATTTCGTATTTTTCAAAAATTTTCTCAATGCTGTGCTTGACCCTGGCTTCAGACACGCGATATCGATCTCCCAAACCGTTGGGAAGGAAGAGGTCCAAACTTTTTGCCTTTTGTGCGGGCATCAAATGACGCCTCATGTGAGCCCTGGTTGAGCTTGACAGTGCTTCAACCAGCGGTTGGTAATGGAATATCAGTGCTATTCTCAGAAATTTGGTGACAGTGTACAGCGTGGTCAAACAATTGGGCGCATCGGAGTGACCCATCCTAGGAAGGATTACTACACGGGAGGGTTGCCGATCTGATAGCTCCCCTTTCCTTTTCTACACGCCACTTCTTTTTTGTCACACGGGGATTGGGTGTACTACTGCCAAGAAATTCTTTAGAAAATACGGGAATCGCCGAAAAACTCTGACTTGTTACGGTTCGTCCTGTTTTCAAATCTCTCGATTGCGAACTATTCCCTTCTTTTGGGTTCACCCTCAAAATTATTTCTCCCCCCACGCTTTTGTCAAGGGTTCCTGTAACCACGCTGTATTCTATCGCATTCCTCCAGATTTTCGTTCTTTTGATCAGTTGAAGCTACGGTTTATGTCCGACAGGGGTTCCAGGCACTGCAAGCTGTTGGATGTAAAAAAGGCCAACGGTTTGGAATTTTTGCCACCGTACTTTGGACATCTCCTTTGCCTCGAACAATGTTCTACTAGGAATACTGTGCGAGTATAGACGCTCATAGCTTCCTGCTTTCTTCAGCTAAAGGATCTGATCAATAGATAATTCGAGCAACTCATTCTCATTTCTGCACTTCTGAAACCAAGGACAAAGTGTGCAGTCCGATGCTTCACCCCCTCCCCTTGCTGAACTCACAGTTGTGACGAATTTACTATAAGACTGCCCGCTGGTAGTGTCCTTCTATCATATGAACCACTAATTTTGGGTGTCTGTTTTTCGGTCGATTTGTCGGTATGTGTGTCCTTCTACTGGGATGGTACACAGGTATGTTAGGTTGTCGGAGAAGCAGTGCCGTTTGGACTAGATCGTTTAAAGGGTGGGTAATCGGGTAAATGAAAACGATTTCGCACTGTATTGCATTTGCACTTTTTTTTTAACAATTCATGGTCGGCTATGACAGTGTGTGCAGAGATCCGGAGACGGATAGTGGGCCTCACCATCGGCGGCACAGTGGCAAACTCCGATTTCTACGGAAAATGGGACGCACTACTGGATGTGTGGATGAGTGTGTATTCAATAAGGTTATATGCAGTCTTTGCTACACCTTATAGTCGGGTTCACTCAAAGTCGTGGGGCGGACGCAAAATTTTCACCGACGTCTGAGCTCTTTTTCTTCACTAGGCCCGGGCTAAAATTCATGTCCCCTCCTCCTAATTGGAAAAAGTCTGTTTTACAGTCCATTTCCCGACGGCTGGCAGGGCGAGGCTTACGGACTGGTATCGATATCTCTCACCCCGCCACACACTCTCACCCAACTCTGTAGGCCACGCCCTGCCAGCCTTCGGGAACTGAACTGCATCTACTTTAGCCTAAGCCTAGGAAGGAAAAGGAGGTTTGGGTGAAAATTTCGTGTCCCTCCCCCTCGACTTTAATTGACCCCATCGTTGAGTTCCACATAACTTTACCTTTTTTGCATACCGCTCTTCGTTGGTGCCGTTTGGCATGCGAGGTACAGCGCAGTGCTCAGTAGTAGGGAAGCTGCTAACCAGGATTCAGTAATTTATCTTTAATTTATTCAAATAATTTGTTAATTAATTTAAATGATTTAAAATTAAAAAGTTTATTTTCTGCTACGGCCATATATAGGTATCGTGGAAATTGTTGAAACGCCCCATCATGGAGGCTTCCCTTTTGCGACTTCCTCCATTCACACATATTTGTAAGGCGAGCGGCCGAGTAGAGAATTTCACTGTATAAATCAAGACAAGACCAGTCGGATTGGCCGGCGTCAGCCGGCCAATCCGACTGGTCCGGGCCGTCTTCGCCGGCCCGGAGGCCGCCTTCGGCGGCCCGGGAGCCGGCTACGCCGGCCTTATAGGGGGCGACTCTCAGCTCGCCGCTCACGCGGCGAGCCGATTTTCGCGGGTGTTGGCGCATATCTCCCCCTCAGGCCGGCATAATTCGCTTTATATTTTGACCCACTGACGACGGGTCTTCTTAGCTGCTCCTGTAACTACCTGCTTACCATAGCATATCTACCCCTTAGATTTTCTGATTTTCAGCACGCGCCCCGCCCACTGTGGGCAGGGCGTAACATTGTATATGTGCGCCCCTTATTTCTTCGCTTATATTATACGAGATTATTACGAGATATGATTTTCCCCCATTCGCCTTCCGAAGCTCCTTATCAGCCCCTTATCAGCTGCTATCACTCCCGTTCCCTCACCGTTGATGTCCCCTTACTACCCCCTATATCACTTCAAAAATCCAGGGTCCCAACTTTGCTGCGACGCGAGATATGATTTTCCCCCCATTCGCCTTCCGAGGCTCCTTATCAGCCCTTATCAGTTGCTATCACTTCCGTTCCCTCACCTTGATGTCCCCTTACTACCCCCTATATCACTTTAAAAATTCAGTGTCCCAGCTTCCCTGCGACGCGAGATATGAATTTCCCCCCATTCGCCTTCCGAGGCTCCTTATCAGCCCCTTATCAGTTGCTATCACTCCCGTTCCCTCACCGTTGATGTCCCCTTACTACCCCCTATATCACTTTAAAAATTTAGTGTCCCAGCTTTGCTGCGACGCGAGATATGATTTTCCCCCCATTCGCCTTCCGAGGCTCCTTATCAGCCCTTATCAGTTGCTATCACTTCCGATTCCTCACCATTGATGTCCCCTTACTACCCCCTATATCACTTTAAAAATTCAGTGTCCCAGCTTCCCTGCGACGCGAGATATGAATTTCCCCCCATTCGCCTTCCGAGGCTCCTTATCAGCCCCTTATCAGTTGCTATCACTTCCGTTCCCTCACCTTGATGTCCCCTTACTACCCCCTATATCACTTTAAAAATTCAGTGTCCCAGCTTTGCTGCGACGCGAGATATGATTTTCCCCCCATTCGCCTTCCGAGGCTCCTTATCAGCCCTTATCAGTTGCTATCACTTCCGATTCCTCACCGTTGATGTCCCCTTACTACCCCCTATATCACTTCAAAAATCCAGGGTCCCAACTTTGCTGCGACGCGAGATATGAATTTCCCCCCATTCGCCTTCCGAGGCTCCTTATCAGCCCCTTATCAGTTGCTATCACTTCCGTTCCCTCACCGTTGATGTCCCCTTACTACCCCCTATATCACTTTAAGAATTCAGTGTCCCAGCTTTGCTGCGACGCGAGATATGAATTTCCCCCCATTCGCCTTCCGAGGCTCCTTATCAGCCCTTATCAGTTGCTATCACTTCCGTTCCCTCACCTTGATGTCCCCTTACTACCCCCTATATCACTTTAAAAATTCAGTGTCCCAGCTTTGCTGCGACGCGAGATATGATTTTCCCCCCATTCGCCTTCCGAGGCTCCTTATCAGCCCTTATCAGTTGCTATCACTTCCGATTCCTCACCGTTGATGTCCCCTTACTACCCCCTATATCACTTCAAAAATCCAGGGTCCCAACTTTGCTGCGACGCGAGATATGAATTTCCCCCCATTCGCCTTCCGAGGCTCCTTATCAGCCCCTTATCAGTTGCTATCACTCCCGTTCCCTCACCGTTGATGTCCCCTTACTACCCCCTATATCACTTTAAGAATTCAGTGTCCCAGCTTTGCTGCGACGCGAGATATGATTTTCCCCCCATTCGCCTTCCGAGGCTCCTTATCAGCCCCTTATCAGTTGCTATCACTCCCGTTCCCTCACCGTTGATGTCCCCTTACTACCCCCTATATCACTTTAAAAATTCAGTGTCCCAGCTTTGCTGCGACGCGAGATATGATTTTCCCCCCATTCGCCTTCCGAGGCTCCTTATCAGCCCTTATCAGTTGCTATCACTTCCGATTCCTCACCATTGATGTCCCCTTACTACCCCCTATATCACTTTAAAAGTTCAGGGTCCCAGCTCTACTGCGACGCGAGATATGAATTTCGTGACAGACAGACAGACAGACAGACAGACAGACAGACAGACAGACAGACAGACAGACAGACAGTCAGACAGACGGACAGGCAGACAGACAGACTAAGCCGATTATATATAGTAGTGATGCTTACAAATAAACAACACAAAATGCCGTGGTAGGTCTCGCTTTAGAAGCTATTCGATCTCCGACCTATCATTCGAACACAATGGTGGTCTATACCATCGGAACATCAATAATTGGCGCGGAACCCTCTCCCCTGCCTCGATACCACCGCCATGCCAATGGCGATCGATTTTTTTCTCTTTAATTTAATCTCATTTTTTCAAGTTTTGATGCAAGCGTAGTGTCTATATCATTCTCTCATAGTATTTTCTTCCCACCCCAACTACCTTGATTTTCAAGAGATAGTTTAGCAGGAATGATAGAATATGGAAGGTTGAAGCTA